>RSEF01000003.1:52734506-52752706 GCA_003993805.1 Himantopus leucocephalus | reverse complement strand
ACCTGCTGTAGATGTACCTGCTCTGGCAGGGGGCTTGGGCTAGGTGATCTCCAGAGGTCCCTTCTAACCCCTATCATTCTGTGATTCTGCGATTCTGTGAAAAGACTCTATCCTGAAAGAAAACAGGATTATTGTAATACCAAGCAAAAATCCACTTTATCCCTAGAAATATACTGTGACTGCTATTTCACCAACTGCTGGCAGACACCTATTTTCTTAAAGATATGGTTCCCTACAATAAGTCAGGGTGGGTTTGTCTTTATGAACTTAAAACAGTGACCAACTGTCATTACTATTGGCTTTAAGCCAGAAAATAATGTCACTATGGTCAGCACGCGATTGAATTTTACCTGTACTCAAAACATTTCACTTCACACTGAATGCTGTTTAATTGAACCCTTTATTGTAGGCAAAATATAAGAAGAAATCCTAAATTATTACTAATATTAGTGTTCCTGTTACTACTAAAGTTGCGGAAGTCCCTAGAAATTCAACTGAATATCAGCTCAGTAGGTAGAAAACTAATGAATATTTACGTCCTCACAATTTACAATCTAGCATCTACCATCTCGGAATCACAATGAACAAAAAATGCTGAAAGCTTTGCTCACTTGAAGCTTTACTGTGTGCTTCTGTCTCCTTTTTTTCTATGAACTTCCACATACTCCTTTTCATCAAGAAGAGCTTCTTAATCAGACACATGCACAAGCCATGAAACAACAATCTTTATGCAGCTTTCAAGCTGTTGGCTCTTTTTTTTTTTCCAGTGAGAAATTGAATTTAGAGCATACAGCTACTGCCTAATAAAATTGAACTCACTTACAGTCAGCATAGTCATATGTCTTAAACAAACACATTGTGAAAATCCGTAAACATCAGACACCAGGTTTCCAGGACACTGAAGCATTTTGTGGAGGAAAAAAAAAAAGGATTTAATAAAATGGGCAAAAATGGATCCATCATTTCTAACTAGCCTGTGCAGCTTGCCCTAAAAATTGTGGCACTAGCTGTAATTACTAGCTGTAATTACCGTGGGATAGAAAGTGTACGTTGGGGAGGGGGGAACCCTTCAACCCTTCAGAAATTATCCTCTCCATTCCAAAAAGGTCCTCCAGTGTCCTAGGACTGCAAGGTAGTATCCTGACCTCAGGGGAAATTACAGAAAAACCCCTGGCATTCAGCTGAGAACAGCTGAGGCTTCTGTGCACTCCTGGAGCAGTGACACCCATTTGTTTTACAGAGCTATCAGAAAAGCTGCCGTATGACAACCAGATCCTAATTTCTCCCACGTTTGTTTTTACTCCGCCTCTCTTCAGAGGCAATAGGCAAGGCCCAGGTTTATAGGGTATTTATGGGAAGATAGATAGAAAATCATTACATTTTCAAAATTACTCAAAACCCAGACTCTCTGAAGTACATAAGCATCAAAACTGTGTTCCTAAACTTCTTTCTATTACAGAGCTAATAATTGAGACTGGCTGTTCTTATTACCCACTGGCATATGCACGGTTCCTTTATTCCATGGGCTCCTTCTCTAACTGCTCCATTCATCCATCTATCCTTCCTCCATGTCTATTATCTCAACCAATTTCCTGCAGCTCTGCCTGCCTCATGGACTGTGTTTTTCATCATCTCCTATTTCTGCAATTCCTCCCCTTTTCCTTCACGACTTCTCTGCTGAATGGCTTTTTTGTTAACACTCTTCACTTTCATTTTTTTTTCTCCTTCGCTCACTGTGTCCTGATAGCATTCTTTCCCCCCACCCCTCCAACAAAAATAGTTAAGTTGGAAAATTTCCTTGTAATATTTTCCCTGTTCACTTACTTATATTTTTGCTTAGGCTCCTGTGACCTAGACAGAATATTTGGATAGAGGGACTTCTCATCTGATTCAGCGTGGCCATTGCTATGTGTGGTTTTCATGAAAGGCCGAAGCACTATCTTAGCTTTCCCTTTCTCTCTTGAGCTCAGCTGCTGTAAATGGCATAAACACACAGAACTCACTGAACAGCACTTGAGACACAAGGCATAAAAGCAGGAGTCACGCAAGGTAGAAATCAGCAAGAGTAAAGCAGTGAACACTTATTCTGTTTTGTGGGGTTCGTCAAATGTAAAGTGCTTGCTTGCAGGAAGAAGTCAAGGTTATTATCCCAGTGGCTATCAGGTAAAAATTCCTGGAGTCACGCAGCACTGCAGGTTAGCAGTCATGATTTCTCCTCTTACGGGCCTGAGTCCAGCATATCAGCAGGACCTCTAGTCCCAGAGCAGGAGGAGGGGAAGAGACCAGCTGGCATGCAAGATAGGCCCAAGTAAGTTGGACCCTCTGAAGCAGCTCAGGATTTGGCTCCTGGCTTTGAACTGAGGAGTCTTGATAGTGTTGAGATTCTGAAGAACCTCCACCAAGAAATTAGAAAGCTCCTGCCGTGCCATTTCAAAACAAAACCAGGATGAAGTGTTTGGATTTATGCAAAAGCTTCTCTCCAAATAATCAATGTTTGAAAGAATCAAATATTTCCCTGAAGTCCCCTCAGACAGTCCCATTCTGGATGAGTAACAAGAAATTAATCATCCTGTCAGAATAAACGCTGTGAGACCTTTTAGTCGTGCTCACCCCTTTCTCCGTAATAGATTTTTGTCAGTCATTCAACTAGATCTCCCAAAAGACAGTGCTGCATCCCAGCTCCCGCCTTTTGTGTGGTCTTTTACTCCAGCTGCGACTCATTCCACCATCCCTTGGCATGTCAGGAGTCAATCACGCGTCGCAGGAGCCCGGCCCATCACGCCTGCCTTGCCCCCACCGACAGCCACACTGCCGCGCGGCACCGACTCTTCATTAAGTCAGTGTTGATCCCAGTCTTACTGCAGCTGATACCCAGCATCTTCCTGACACAGGCAGTCACGGCTGGTGCATCTGTGGGGTTTTAAGCATTTAGATGGATAAATACAAGACTAGCAGAATATTACAAGATCAGGGCGTTAACAAACAAACATTGTCACAATAATATGAATTCATTTACATCACACATATTTTTGCTAAAGTTGAGATCACAGTATAATTAGAAATGCAAGGAAGAAAAAGGAAGAAGTAACATGTCTTTTCTGTCCTTCTGAGGCAATTTTTCCTTGTTATAAAGACTTGTGCAAGCTGAAAGAACATGGAGTTTTTCTGTAGTTACAAAATCAGGATGATGGGTTTAATCTCCAGGGAACACATCCAATTTTATATTTTTGATGTATTATATTTTAATTCCTTTTTCAACAATCAGTAGCTCAACAGAAGTTTTTTATCTTTGTATTATTGAGTCTTGATTTCTCTATAACATGCATGCACCTTCCATTCATTTACAAACACTTTCATTTGAGTGAACCCTCATCCATCTTTAATTATTGGCTTATATTTGAAGTGAATCTGGGAAGATTGCTGAGGGGTACAAACCTTGGCTGAAGAAAGATAGACAGATCTGTGGGTTAACCTCTGCACCTCTGGTGGGAGAAGACAGGAGAAAGATGAGTTATAAGGCAAATAACTCTCAAATTTAAAAAATACCATGTGTGCAGATCGCTGATGCTTGTTAACCTTGGAAGTGTTGCTAGGGGGAGGAAGAAATGTTTTCTTTCCTTCCAGGCTTCTGTAGGCTTTCATGTCTCACCTACTTCAGCTGAGAATGCAATGTAGGAGTGGACTGTTGTGTAAGTGAAAAAGGGCTGCACTTGGGAGACAGTCCAAGCTGTGACACTAACGTGTCACAGGCGTGGGTCAAACCTAGTCCAGAAACAGCCTCATAGACAACATCTTGGCATTTGTCAACATCCCGATTCTTGTTGTCACTTCAGGTTGCCAAATTCAGAAGATGCAGTAGTAAGCCTGTGGCTCTGCCGTTCGAGCAGCGGAGAAAGGCTATATCTCAGCTTGATGGACAAAGGACATTTCTGAGCTTCTGGGTGTCCAGGTGAATTCTTCAGCTGTGTCACAACCCCTTACCAGAGTAGAATTTGGGGGTCCAGGCAGTTATCTTTGCACTAACTTATATGGTAAGAACAGCAGTAACACAACCTGGATGACAGCTATTGTTCATGCCAACCAAAACCTTGATTAAGATGGCTGAGAGACCAGAACTCCGAAGTGTGCAGTGAAGCACATCCCCCTTTCCATCTAACTGCAGCTTCGGGGTTTCGGTCTTCCTAATGACTTTAGACAGGTTAAATTCTGTCCTCATCAAGTTCAAGACTCTGATTTGGAATTAAGATCCAAGGTTTCATCTAAATCTAACATTAATAAAATTAAGAAAATAGTGATGTATTAGCTTAATCTGGATTAGTCAAGGATTGGGGCAATTTCTGTTTCATTCGAGCCCAACTGAAGACCCAGGTAGAACATTAATGCATCTTTATCTCTGACCAGTCTTAGCCTCGTAAAACCAGCATTGGTTCAGACTAGTCAGCTGAAGTGTCAGAATTATTCTGCAGAGGTGTGCTGTAATGAATTATTTTTCCTCTCTCCAGATAATATAAAAAACCCACTTTCTAGTGATGCCAGTCAGTAAATTTATGAGGCAATCTGTAGTTTACCTTTCCATTAACAGGTCTATAAGCCACTGTTGCAGACATCCTCTGTCTTTTTATAGTAAAATCTCACCTTTCTTACGGCAGCAAAAATGAAACCAAACAAATCTTCATCAGCTCCAGCCTGNACAGGTCTATAAGCCACTGTTGCAGACATCCCCTGTCTTTTTATAGTAAAATCTCACCTTTCTTACAGCAGCAAAAATGAAACCAAACAAATCTTCATCAGCTCCAGCCTGTGCAAAATGCTCTAACTCCAGTGCAGAGCTCACAGGTTTTGTGTTACAAGCCTTTAACAAAATTCCATCTCACCCAAATGAGCTCTTTTACTTTCAGAAAAAGACAGTCCTCTATGGATGCTTTCAATCAGAGCTTTTAAACTCCTAAAGTCCCTATTTCATAGATGTTTTCTCCTTTATCCACTGCTATGCTGAGCTACGCACCGCATATCTACTGTAGTTGTAGGAGGGATCATTGGAAGTCACGCGCTGTTGAAGTTAAGTAAGAGCAAGAGAGATGCTAAAGATTTTTGTGAATTAGGTAAGGAATACAAAATGGAAGATCCTATAAAAGAGATGAAAGACAACTGTAGAAGGGAAACACGTGTCTCTTTGGTCTGCCTAGTAATTCAACCTTAACATACATGAATAAAATTTTAATGAAAAATTAATTTAATGAATAACTTTAAATGAAATTTTGAAGGCGCTTTGTACAAAGCATGCGCATAAACCTTTGCTATGCTAGAAGACTTCACTGAATATCTGGAATAAACTTAATTCAAACACTAGCTTACTCCTAATTGTGGTTTGTGAACAGTATTTATAGATGCCAGGCCACGATCTCTGTTTTGCCTCTGCCTGAAATACAAATAGAAAACTGTGTCTCTTTCCACTGCAAACAAAAGATATTTAATGCTGCTCTTTTAATATTGGCTGATCTGACCTATGCTTCAATGTTCTCTGCAATTCCACTGAGATGTAACATGCCGAAAACGTTGCAGCAGGTATCAGTCAAATACAAGGTTCCTAAAGCGCTAATTCTGATTGTTGTTTAAAGACATATTTCTCCATTAAAATACCACAACTGCTTGTCAGACATGGATTTTTTTTTTCTTTTCTATGCTAAAGTAAATATAAAGAAGAATATATTGCTTTATTTATTTATCTTCCCCTCAAGGAGTGGCAGACACCCCAAACTCATGGAATTGCGCATCTATTGGAAATCTTCCCACAGAGATGGCAGCAGTGTACGTGGTACCTATGTACTTGCATTTAATTGTAATTGTATTAAAAGATGTCTGTAGCAAGGTCTTATTTAAAAAAAAAAAAAGCAAACCACTGAGCAGGAATATTTACTATAATTTTGGCTATGCACAGTTCAACTAAATTCTTGAGATTTTCATTTCATGAGGGAGAATGGAAAAGCTTCCTTATTTCCTTAGATTTTTACTCCTAGAATTAACAAGGAAGAGAGAAGACTGGCTGCAATCATTTTTCACAGCAGTGCACTGTAAAAATGATAATAATACTCAGAAACCAGTAATGGCAATATTTTTTTATATTTTGTAATGGGAACAACACAAATATATCTGCCTCTATTAGCAGTCGGCTATGCTAGTGGACCAAAGCAAGCGACTGAAAAGTGTAACATTCTGAAGATCACTGAGATTAATTAAGCATTATAAATTGGATTCTGTTTTGCTTCAAATAATCTTCTTTTCTCTATCAAAAATATTTTTCCAGTTTCTAAAGGGGAAATCTAGCAGTTCAGTTAATTCATTTTCCTTGTTATGTTGCAGAACTTGCTCTTGCAGACTGAGCTGCCTAACCCAATGACGTCAACAAATTATCTCAAGCACATCTTGAGCAGTTCTGCGTATTTCAGCACAAGTTTTCTTTGAAAAGATGACTTGCATAGATCCATCTACAAGAAGAGGCTCCTTTGGGGAGTTTTACTTTAACAGACACTTAAATGTCTCACAAAATAGAGACGAACTCTGAACCTGAAGGAATGTTCTTTTTAAAATGGTGCTAGAGGATTATTACTGAGGAGAGCAGGAAGAGGGAGAAAAGCGTGCCTGGAAAACATTACTGCTGGTCACTGGTCTGAACTACTTTGAGAAGATTTTGTTCATTCACTTGAGCAGATATTTTTCTCCAGGTATTCTGGAGATTGCACAGATTTAAAGCACTTTCAGGTCAAGATTTGGTTCTCTTTTGCCATTCCCGTTTTTTCAACAGAACATTCACACAACTACATAGAACTTTACTAGAGATGGAAAATAATTATTATTCATGGTTTTGACAAGTTGAAGAGTAATTACTTCAGAGATTTAACTCCTTCTTAAGCAAACTGTCTAATATTCTTTGCTGCTGTAGCAACCAACGTTTTTTCAATCCATATCAGAATTCATGAACAAGGTCTGGTGTTTGATGACATTAATTTCATTTTCAGGACAGCTGTTTATTCAGGGGGGCAACTGAAAGTGTGTGTGGGTTACTTTTTTTTTTTGAAAGAAACGTGAGATTTTCATGTAATCACTTCCTTTGGGGATTTGGAGTTTCAGGAAACTTTGAAACTTTGCACTGGATGCTTTGTCTAGCATCCAGTGGGCATCCAGTTCATCCTTATGTCTACTGTGATCTGCAAAGAAATACCATCTGTCTGACAGCACATGGTAGCTGAATTCCTCCTACCTCACCTGCATGTGGCTAATTGTATCAAAGTCGTTATCGTCCAGTCCAAGTTATTGAAAAGGGACAAGACCTAAGGTCTTTAATTAGGTTAATTCGGTCTGACGTGTCTGTTTCAGCTTACTGTCTCCGCTTCTGCCTGTGAATGGTTAGAGGACATGGACAGATACATTAACAGTGAGCTGCCTCTATAGTCAACGTACCCCAAACCTGGCACGCACCTCCTCCCTCCCCGAACCTGAGTAAAATCTCAGGTAATCAGAAGAGCTCAGTAGCACGGTGGTAGCACATCCAGAGATATCAAAACACTCAATAAGCACAGATAAACTTAACTTTAGCATCCTATTGCTGTATTCATTAGAAACAGTTAGATATTACTAGATTAGCAATTGTTTCTGGACTTCCTTGCTTCCCCTTTGCATGCCAGAATAAACACCCAGAGATCCAAAAAACCTGCAGGAGGGGAACTCTCTGGAAATTTGATCCTGCCCATGGCGGTGGCAGGCTGCGCTAAGCCAGGGCTGCCCTGCGGCTTCAGCCCTTCGGCTCTGACCTCGCAAGCGCTCAGCACAGGCACAGGGTTTCGCCGGCGTAGCTGTTCCTAGGAAAGGACAGAAATAAGCATTACTGCTGCCCTGCCTTCCCTCCGCCGCAAACAGCCCAGCAGACATCTCAGTGGCAAGGACTTGTCATGCCTTCCTTCGTCAATTGTGAAATGGAAATCTTGAATGCCATTAAAGAAGCTTTTTTTACATTTTCGCCAGGCTGTAACAAGCGTTTCCACTGTTCATTTGCGTTAATGTTGCAAGATAGGGTGTAACCTGTAGACTAAGTAATTAAATGCTCTTTGATTTTGAGTGAAGTGTTTGGTACAGTTTAGACAACAGACTCTAATTAGTGCTGGATGTTTAATGGAACTAAAGACCCATGAAAAGTGAAAGGTGCTGAAATAAAAAGTCAGTGAGAGAGCTGTGAAGATAAATGAGAGTAAAATAAGAAAAATAAAATAACCCTTTGCTGTGCTAGAAATACCATTCCCTCAGAAAAACCTATATTAATTATGAAAAATTGATGAAATCCCATCCACCCAAATGTCCAGCTGTTTAGGGTAATATAATGGAAAGCTATCCAAAACACATTATGTCAGCAAGCAACACATTAAGGTATTTCACACTATCTCACTGCATTTCATTTCCTCCAGGCAACAAATTCACCCCGGTATTTTTACAATGGAATAAGAAGTCTGTATGTATTGCTTTGTGCGCTATGATTCACAGCCTCTCAGCAGGAAATAGAATGTTTGCCTTAGCAGCACCTTCTTCTGTCAGTAAATGCAGCCAATTTTTGGTTTTCCTTGGCTGAGAAAAATGTGTATGCAACTTTCTACCCGTATGTAGTTAAGTCCATAAACTTAAAAAAAAATAAAAAATCTCAATAGATGAGCCTACAGTGTAGCTTTAAAACAATAAACTTTTATTCAAGGCATGTGTCCTCTTTAAGAAGGGATTAAGCTGAATGGTTTAGGAATAACAAAGTCTAGATTGCATCCCCAGCTCTGCACTAATTACGTGACACCATCATCTGCTGAAGACGTGGGAGCAAGGTGTACTAAATCAGTGTTAAAAGCCATGGCCAATTTAATTTTTCAGCACCTCTGGTTCCCAGGAACCACCTTTTTTTTGCAATGGGGAATTAGTTTTAGTTTTAGGTTTTGCTTTGGTGGAGCTCTTGGGTTTTTTCTCTTTTCTTTCAGTGTATTTTCAATTTATTTATCCTGAAGGAAAGAAGGTGAACAAGCGAAGTCAGGAGACTTCACATTGTATACACTACCACCACTACTTGCTGAATAGAGGTGTTTTAAAAAATAAAAAAGGCTGCTAGAGTAATTGCAGTACAAACACAGATGCCTTAATCCTACAGCAGCAACCTGTCAGTGAACATAGAATCCAGCCCCGGCTTTCTAAGCAGTAACATTTGGGTAATGATGTGCAGCATCCCTATCCGGTGGTGTGTAGTAGGGCAAGGATGCCTACAAGGGCAAAGCATCCTGAGGAGGGACGTGTGCCCTGTGCTCTGCCGCAGGCTGCCGGGGAGCATAGCTGTGGTATAGGTTGGTGCAATGCAGGAGCGGTGCCTGACCCCTGTCAGACATGGGGACCAGTAGCTCGAGCAGCTCAGACCTTATGCGTAGCTGTCATGGGCAGGAAGAAAAATTGTCCCATGGTTCTGGAAGCCTCTCCCTGCCTCCAAGCCCTGTAGCCTGTCTCCTCACACCTCACTGCCCACATACAGCATCAGATAGTGTTTGTCTTCTACGTGCATCCACTGTACTGTCTTCTTTCTCCTCAAAACATGGAAACCAGGACAAGATATGCCGCAGGGCTGGACTTACGCGGAGCAGGCAAGCATGCTTTTTGGGAGAGGCCCCAGTAAGTTATGGCCAAGGTTGCTGGGCAGGGCTTACTCATGGTCCCCAGCCACTGAGAAACTCGCAGGAGAGTTTGGAATTGCAGCCTCACACAAGCTTAAATGGAACCCAGGCCCCAACTCCAGTGAGTCGTGTATGACCAGACCCTCTGACATGGGCCCCACGCCAAAGGTCTCCATGCCAAAACAAGGACATTATGTTCTGCTCTGCTGCAGCCATGTTTTAATTCATAGGCTTCAGGTAGGCTGCCTTTTTGGGTTTGGATTGGCATCCTATGCTGTCAGAGAGAAAGCCAGCATCGAGCAGTTGCTCAGTTGCCTTCCTATATTGCTGCTTGAAGCAAAGTCCAAGGCATAACAACTGCAAACTAGAGCGTTGAAGTCACCGAACCCCTGTGTGCTTTGGCCATTGGTACAGAATTGGCTGGCTGCTTCACAGCCCACCACAGGCAACATTTTACAGCACGATGTCCATATGTGTCATATGGAGATTTGTATGTGGCTTATGAGTGAAAGAAGCCACAAAGGTTGCTGGGGTATTTTTGGAAGATTATGTCAGTCTTAGAAAGCCAAACAGTTTGGTTTACATCTGCACTGCATCTACAGGCATGGAGCTTGGCATTAGCAGCCCTCTCATCACACCCATGTTGTCTTGCCAAAGGAAATGGTTAGTCCAAACCCATTTCAAAGCCAGGGCATTAACAATTCACACTTTGGACACCTGTAGGGAAATGAAATGCATGTTAGATCACTCACAGGCATTGCTGCTACAGATTAGAAGTTTGTCATGTATAGGGTGTGCTTACATTTATTATCTCCCAACTTTTCCTGCTTACCTCTTTGATAAACTTGGTAGAGCTTGGCAAATGCTCAGTGGTCATTACAGAGCAGCCTTGGAGCGCAGGAGCTGGTTTCCTTCTGGTTGAAACTAAACAAAAATACATGCTCCAGTGACACATGCAGTGTGCTTCATCTGAGTATTGGGATTCAGCCTAGAATCGACCTAGTCCAAAGGAACCCTCCTGACATATGTAGTCTGAAAGTCCAAGTGTTCCTCTCTACAAATACCTTTCTATTGGGCAATACAGCTTTAATGCAGCCGTAGCCAGAGTGCTCTGACACTGGGTTAAATGTTTTCACCTTTTCTACTTGTCAATCTTGGAGCTACTGCCATCAGGAAGGAAAGGGAAGAACTGACTCAGCAGTTACAGCAGCAGGGTTTTATACAGATCAGCGCAGCACACAAGGTGGCACCATATGTTCCTGCCCTTCAGCATCTAAGAAATATCAATTAATTCCAGCAGGCACCAACACAGAAGCAAATACTAATTAGAGATTTGGTGAAAGGGGTGGTATTAGCAGTCTAAATATTGGGGAAAATTCATGCTATGCTTAGAGGCACTTGAAGGAGGACAAATTGAAGGTCATTTGCATATTTGCATTAAAAAAGCTATAATAGCAATTAGCTGCCCCCTCCCCCCCCAACATGCTAAGCCAGAGCTAGCTTGGTCAGAGCTAAATCACAGGAGATTTGGAAATCAGACTTAGAAGCTCATATTTGGTACGATGAAGAACAGCAAATCAGTGAAGGCTCTCATATGAGTGGCTAAAATGATTGAAACACTGAGCTACAAGAAAGATGCCTTCCCTCTGGGGCTTTGTGAACATCACAGAGCATCTTGGTGCTACTGATACATAACTAAGTAACAAAATAACAAACAGTATTTTCTTCAAAATTACAAATTTATGTAATTTCAATTATTTTGGGGAATCCATCACTACTTATACGTACACTAGATTTTAACTTTGATTTACTGCAGTCTTTATAAAGAATTCACTTTTAGTGGCTGGGAAGCTTACATGGTCACAAGGAAGTAGGATTTGGTTTTAGGTTTAAGAGCTCTTATATTCTCTGGATAATGACAAAGCAGAGTTGTATCTTATTTTCTTTATCTAGGGGCCATTTGTCATATATACAGGCAAAATCTTCTGATTTCTTTTAAGTACAGTGACTTGATGACAGGACTGTACTGCCAACAGGAGAGCAGAAGTTGCAGCTAGGGGCTCTTTTAGGNCATTAGCAGTGCCATCCTGTTCAATCTGTACTGCTGATTAAGGAAAAAAACCTCAACAACAAACCAACACATTTAAGTGCAAGTCTGTATTTTGAAAGGCAGCAAGAGGAAGAAGNAATTAGCAGTGACATCCTGTTCAATCTGTACTGCTGATTAAGGAAAAAAAACCTCAACAACACTCAACAACAAACCAACATGTTTAAGTGCAAGTCTGTATTTTGAAAGGCAGCAAGAGGAAGAAGGGCCAGAATGCCCAAAGCCATGGAAAAGTGGCTTTAGTAAAAGTGACCACAGCTTAATAAAGTCATTTACTCTTGTGAGCTTCCACCCCATCATCTGCAATCTGTCAGACCATTTTTATTGTGACATACTCTGGCAACCATAATTATTTGCACAGAAAAAAAATGGAGTAAGAAATAATTACTGTATTTCCAGGTGTATTNCAAAGTCATTGACTCTTGTGAGCTTCCACCCCATCATCTTCAATCTGTCAGACCATTTTTATTGTAACATACTCTGGCAACCATAATTATTTGCACAGAAAAAAATGGAGTAAGAAATAATTACTGTATTTCCAGGTGTATTTTCATAGAACTTAGAGGTTTTTATTTCCTCCAATGCCAATGAAGTCTCTGGAGACAAAAAATACAAGTATTTCTCCTGGAGCAGGGGAAAGTCAAGCCACTGCTGGCATGCCCTTCTCCATCAACGAGCCTTTTTGTTCTGAGGTAGGTTAACACAGTCCTTTGTTTTTCTGGTTTGGTTGTTTTTTCTTTTTTTCTGTAAAATCTTTGTTGATGCTAGAGGGGAAATGATGAAGAGGTAGTTCAAGCTGAGAAGATGAGAAATGTTGAAAACTTTGAGGCTGGTTTTTATGACAGATTAAATAGAAACAACTGGAGCAACAAGACTACTGCTAGGTCTGCATGTCATCTGCTATTCACATGGATTAGTGTTGAGAATGAAGAAATTAAATGGACGAAGCTCAGAAAAGTAGACAGTACCCTGGCACACTGCTCATGCTATTAGTTGAAATGAAACTCCTCAAACTTAAATTAGTATCTGGAGCTCAGTGTTGTTTCTGAAGTAGCAGCTGTTGCTTTATGAGGAGGGAGGCAAGGCGAGGGAGACTTCAGTGTTGCTGTTTGTGCTTAACTTGCTGTAATAATACCAGATTGCCGAAATTAAATCACAGCCCCAAAGTATGGCCTTTTCACTGTCCATCAATTCATGCTGCTTTGAAGACTGGGAATGACACAAGGTCAACAAACTTAAAAAACCATACAGAAAGTCCTTTAAATGCTTACAAAAGAAAAAGCACTGAGGTTTAGGAGAGAAACTTTTGCACCAAGAAGGGCATTCACAAGAACACACCACTTCCTAATCCTAAAAGTTTGAAGGCCACATGAGACATTGCTTCAGGCCAGTTTAGTGTTTACACAAAAATTAAGGCAAAATATCAAAACACATAGTCATTATACCCAACATAGACTACAGTTTCCAGTGCTTTTTTTTCTTTTCGTTTTCTCTCCCCTTGCCTTTCTAAGCCCAGTGGCTCCTTGAAGACTTTACACATCAAATTGTCTACCGTAAAGGCAGGTAGGGACTGACTTTTTGCCTTTGTCACCACCAGCAGTTTTCCTGTTCACTCTAACAGCCCAGTACTTACTTTTCTCTAGAGCAGGTCTTTAGAATTCTTTAGTTCAAGGACTCTAAAATTCCATGCACTAAATTTTGTTGGCCTTTTAAAAAAGCAGGTAATATTCAGGCAGTTTACTGACCCCAACCCTACTGTCTAGAAGAAAAGAGAATACTCACTGGATGACCAGAGCCCATTTTGTCTTTAGCATACCATTTTATTCATGACCTAGACCAAGGAACAATCTGGAAACTTCAGGGAAGGTTAAGTACATAGGGCTTACAGGTAGCTAAGAAGTTCTGTGCATAGTATGAAAACAAAATCTTGAAGAGAGTAATGGATGCTAACCATGCAGTACAAACCAGTAAATACACTTGCAGTCACATATTTTGGTGTTCTAAACACCTGAAATATCAGGCTTTCAATTCACACCACAAACCTCACTAGGGTTTTTAAAAAACCTAACCTCCAAGCCTGGCCAGACGTATTTCATCCTTGGTGGCACCTGGAGGTACTTGAACTGCCAAAAGACTCTTGAGCAATGAATGCAAAAAATTCATTTGTGTGGTTATCCTGCTCTCAGGAGGGTGAAATTCAACAGAAGAAAATAAACATTTTATATTTTTTTTCTTTCTGAAAAGGCTCATTGTTTGTGATAGAAACTCTAAAAGGCTTAATCCTAATTAAGCTATGTCTCTATCATATTTGGTAAATGTGTGAAATGAAAAGAAATGGCATTACTGCATTACTTGTCCAGCAAAATCCTTGAGATACTCTTTGACTTTGAAAGAGTCTCACAGGAGATTTTGCTAGAAAGGAGCGCGATGCTTTTCTCATTCGACTGACAGCTGGAAAGTCAGCAGCAATTTTCCTGCTGAATTCAGACTGCTGTATGATAAACACAGTTTTAAACGGAAAGCTTGAGATATGAATGTAAATTGTTTACATCAAGAATAGCATTGCTGACCAAAGGACACGAGCTGGGCAGCGCAGGTTGTCAAAGCTGTATCACCCAGCCCTGCTGACTTCAGCAATTCTAATCTAACAACAAATCAAAGGAAAGGTTTGATTAATCTTGTTTCATGAGCAAATTGTAATTTGTATTTCTATAGTCCAAAGGACTATGGAATTGGGATTTGTAACTGGATCAGAACAACAAGCGCTTACCTCTGCAGCAGTGGCACTGGGGGAGTGCCTCTGTTGTGCTTTTCTTCCTTGTCAGTCAGTTCAGGAGTCTGAGGTTTGTAGCTCACTACAAAATGGTACTGAGATGACCAAAACGCTTGCCATTTTCAAGGCTAAATATATAAGCCACTTCTTTGATCTCCTGTCTGGAGAAAGAGGTAAATGCAGCTTTTCCACACTCAGTAGTCCTGGGAGGTGCTGGGATGTTAATCATCTGTATAAGGACCTCAATCAATAAATTGCGAGACAAAGGCAAAAAGGAAAAGAACTCAAGCACCTAGCACAGAAAGCTCTGCTGAGGCTGCACTCAAGGTGCTTTCAAAACATAAATAACAAAAGCAATTTTACGGCTTGGTGACTGAAAGGACACGGCTGTATGGAGCAATTATTAAAGTGGACAAAAAGCAGATTTTCCCACGGGGGCCAGTTTAGACCCATGGCTAGGGCTGTGCAAAGCTGTGGGGTGGAGGAGGGGACAGACCATTTTACACCTGGCAGCAGTCTCTCTGGTGACAGGAGTGCTTGTGGACTTCAGAGGGAACTTTAGTTACTCTTCTTGATGTTCGACAGTGGGGAATGCTGAGGGAATCAGTGAAAATAACACAATTTGCTAAACCTTGTCTGTTCAATTCCGCAAATGCTTATCACCATGTGTTTATATTCAGGCAGAAAATTATTGGTTAAACCCTTTCAAGGCAGAAGGAGGATTAGCTGGGGCTGGGAAGCCAACACCACGCTATGGAACTAGAGATGAAACCTGAATATGGCAGGATCTGAATGAAATCAGGTCAGCAGGAACTGTGAAAGAGTGATAGGGTAGGAGACCAGAGAGAGCAGACTGCCCTAGAGGAAAGGGCTGAGCCTAGCAAGGATACAGACGCTGGAGATTTGGGGATAATCAGAAAAACAGGGTTAATAGGGTCCTTCTGGCATGAAGGCAGGAGAGATGAGGGCAGGGTGGAAGGAGCAGCAGGATGGGTATGGTGGGGACAAACCACTGCTCCGGCAGGGGCCTGTTGTCTCCAGCAGTACCCAGATGGCCAGCCTGGGGCACTGGGGCAGGCTGGGGCAGCAGTGGTGGCACACTGGCAGAAAACCTGGTGTGTGGGAACGGGGAAAAAGGTGTGTCTTGTGACCAGAATTGCTTCTACAACATACATAGAAAACAAAGCTATTTTGTCTTAAGTGGCTTAAATTTTCACTGTCCAAAATAAGAATGCAGTCTGTTCTGACCCGTTTGCTATGTTTTGAGTTAGCATAAAAACTTATAAATCTTACATACATAAAACATAAGATTAGCGTAACTTAACTTCTGAAGTTCAACTTTCCATCATAGTTCTCTGTATTTCTGTTCTAGATTTGAAAGGGGAAAAAAAAATAAATAAAATCACTTTTTCTTTTAAGCCAGTGTCATGGATTAACTGCAGCCGGCAACTAGGACCACATAGCTGCTCGCTCAACCCGCCCCAAGAAGGGGAGGGAGAAGAGGGAGAAAAGGCGGGGAAAGGAAAAAAAACTAGTGTGTTGAGATAAAGACAGTTTAATAGAACAATATTGGAAAATGAAAATAACAATAACAACAATAATAATCATGCCAGAAGTCACTCCCACCACCTGGTGAATCAGCACCTTCCAGAGTAATGATCACAAGGACCCACCCCCCAGCTAACCCTGTTTATATACTGAGCATGGCGCCTATGGTAAGGAATATTCCATTGGCCGCTCTGTTGTGGCACTCTGTGTTCCTTCTCAGCTTCTATGGGAAGCTGAAAAGAGTCCTTGAAAAGCATAAACATTGCTTAGCAACAACTAAACCAATATGCACTATTGACATTCCTGTCACTGCAATCACTAGAAAGAAAATTTACTCTTTCCTGGCTGAAACCAGGACAGCCAGTTTGTTTTCCCTTAAAGGATTTCCTTCAGAATAAGCCGTGCTGACCTGTCTGCCCACAGATCTCTGTGGCCTGAAGTGGATTAACTTTCCACCTGCCATTATGCCAGTATTTACTAAATTTCCTAGAAATTTTAAAAGCAGAGAAAAAGGACATGGCAACTAGGAAAACACCAAGCTTTTGTCCTGGATTAACAGATTTTGGGAGGAGCTTGCTGGAAAATAGATAGCAGGCACAGCTTCTCTTATCAATATGGGTTTTTCCTTCCTTGGCTTTTAATTTGGTACAAACTTTGTTAAATGTTAGTTACCATTAGGTGTATTTGTGAGGGTCCAAACTATGGGTGTACACTCCTAATAGCTGAATAAGTAATTATAAGTAAAATAAATAGTACACAAGCTTGGGCATGGCAACCAGGTCATGGCAACAAAAATTGATAAGGAGTACCGCAAACCCTTCAGCCTGACACGAAAGCGACTTTGCTGAAGAGTGTGACAAGAAGGGTCATGAGTGGAATCCAGAGTGCCTGTTTTGCAGAAATCTGAAGTAACTTGTCAGATGGATAGCGTTAGGAGACAGTATAAGCACAACACTACTTTGAAGACAACTCTAAGGAAAAAACCTCTCCTCACACAACCAACACATTCAGCTCTTGGGTTGTTGTTCATAAATAGAAAGTGCAAAGCAGCTGTATGAGAGCCCATACACCACCACAGGTTGATGAACTCTATGTATCCTGGGAAAAACTGTATTTTTCAGAGTTGGTCCTAACAGGGGTGTACGCTCCAACACAGAGTACAGCATTTATACCGCCATGCCACAAAGGTCTTGATTTGAAACACAGGGAAAGCTCAAATGAAAACATAAAATGTCTGTACAATCATTTTCCCAGCATCACAAACAATTGCTTTGCTTGACATAAAGACTTAATGCAATGCCTCAAACCCAGAGAAAGAAAATAAATTGACCCCACTGGGAATACTGCATCCAGCTCTGGAGCCCCCAACGTAAGAAGGTCATAGACCTGATGGAGCGGGTCCAGAGGAGAGTCAGAAAGATGATCAGAGGGCTGGAGCACCTCTCTTATGAAGACAGGCTGAGAGAGTTGGGGTTGTTCAGCCCAAAGAAGAGAAGGGTCTGGAAGATCTTGTAGCAGCTTTCCAGTATCTGAAGGGTGCCTAAAAGAAAGCTGGAGAGGGACTTTTTGCAAGGGCATATAGGGATAGAACAATGGGGAATGGCTTCAAACTGGAAGAGGGTAGATTTATATTAGATATTATGGAGAAATATTTCACTATGAGTGTGGTGAAGCACTGGAAGAGGTTGCCCAGAGAAGCTGCGGATGCCCCATCCCTAGAAGTGTTCAAGGCCAGGTTGGATGGGGCTTTGAGCAACCTGGTCTAGTAGGAGGGGGGTTTGGAACCCCCACGGCAGGGGGGTTTGGAACCAGATGATCTTGAAGGTCCATTCAAACCTAAACCATTCTATAATTCTATGTGGAGGCTACACCACGGTATTGCTGGAATATGCCTCTGAAAAAAGTTCATGATTCTTTTGCTTTCCAGCAATGGCGTTTGATTAATTTATTGCAGTTACAAAAATTATTTTTTTCTTTCCTTATAATAGCAGTGATTATACCACAACAGGGAGGAAAAGCAGCCACACGTGGCATGGGCTATGTTGTCACAGAATGACAGAATGGTCAGGGTTGGAAGGGACCTCTG
>RSEF01000003.1:52704082-52724917 GCA_003993805.1 Himantopus leucocephalus | reverse complement strand
TGGACACAGTATTCCAGTTATGGCCTCACCAGTGCAGAGTAGAGGGGGAGAATGACCTCCCTGCCTTTGCAACATGACAAAGTGAGCCATGAAATGGCTAGCTAGCAAGGAGGTTTTTCTCCACCCTTTTAATAAATCTATGTGCACATTTAGTGTATTTTTGCCATTTGAGGAAATTATTCTTTCTCTTTGGCTCCCAGACCAGTATGGTACAGACTGAACTTTATGCCCAATCATAAAATTGACCTAAAAGAAACTCATGATTCCGCAAGAGGTTGGTGTATTCATCCTCTGCTAGCAAGCACAGTGAAACCAAAGTTTTCATGGGGAAAGTATCTGTTTTGGCGTGGACACAACAGGGGTGTTGTGTGGTAAGTTCAGGTGTCTTTTGGCCACGCAGCTGAGGAATGTACTCTCACTTCACGTAAATATACATATACATATACATATACATATACATATACATATACCGACTTCTCTTTCCCAGCATCCAGGTTGTCTGAAATTAAACTACTGAGGGAAAACCTGCATTTTTGCTACTGCTGAGCACCTGTCAGTCATTTATAGCCACTCACTGGAAGCAGAAAACAAGGGTCTGCTTTTTTTGTAAATAACTGAGGTGTGAAGCGTCAGAGGAACGGGCTCTGTAACATTGCCAGCTAGTCATTGACAGCTATTCAGCCATACAAAATATCAGTGTTGTGAGAAATTATATAATTAAGTCTGCTTTTAAATTTGCATTTACAGATTGACTTCAAATTCCTCTGGTTTTCATTAAAAAAAAATTGTATTTTGCACAGCGGTACTCTTTTTAGGATGAATATTCTAATTTTTCTTCCTTTTTGAAAAGAGACATGTTTTCCCCATTTCTTTGAGCTCTTCTAACTTACAAGATAAATGTTCATGGATTTACATTTCAAGTGGCAATTTTTCTTCACCAAGTTTTTGACCCAGGCAAAAAGAGTGGAAATATTAAAGGTCTAAAGGTATTGCTAGAATTTTTCATAGGTGAGTTTCTCAGGGAAAGCCAATATCAAGTAAAGATCCTTTATTTCTAGCAAACCTTGATTTTGGAGCTGGACTCCTGATGGAAATTGTACCAAAGAAATAGGAGGGAAGTTGGAAAGCACAGGCCGTAAGCAAAGTAAATAATTCATTTTTGAATAGGAAGAAGCTGGAAGAACCAGGGTCATCCAGGGAGATGTGGGTAGAAAACCTGGGAAGGACAGCGAAATGATCCATAATCTGTTATTTTCTCTTTTGAATAGACAGAGGTTAAGACTTGGTTTGGCCTTCGAAAGAAAACTGCTGACTCTTCTTTTGCAAAGAATCAACCATTATCAGCTTGTTAGAAATCTCATCAACTGAAGTGCTAGCCAGCACTCTGAGATCTGTACATGTTTAACTTCACAGCCGCTTTTAACAAATATCGAAGCCTCATTTTCTTCTACCTTTTGGAAAGAACTATCATTTTCCCAGAACCTAAGGTTAACACATTTAAGTGAGAATTAGAGACCCTATATATGCACACACCATGAGATAGAGTGGGTGGGAATTGGATATGGAAGATAACTAATGGCCATTGTGGTTGTTATTCCTTCAAGGATCTTCCTTGAAGGAGTAATCTTTGAAGGAGTGATGTTTACCCAGGTTGGGAAATCGGGATCGCTTTTTGGTTTTGGAGGGGGGAGGGTTGGAAGTCAACAAGCATATCCATATGGCAAAATAGAAAGCATAATGTCAAAACTTGATTTGGTGACTATAAGAAAGAGCTTCCTCTTCCTGTACAAGAAGTAGGGGTTTTTTTCCTTCTCCCCCTTTTTTGTTCAGCATTATTCATTTTTTTTAGCATTAGATTGCACAATCCTTTAATGCTGTGCTGCTCTTTTAATTGGTCTGTTATCGCTATCTTTTAAGTAGCATTTCTGAGCAATCCTGCATGCCCTTTAATCCTGTCTGTTCAGTGTCACTTCTGTGACTTGTTTTCTATACGAGTTTTTTCCAAATGAAAACCTTTCACCATCTTTTGTGTCTTAAATCATCCTCTCTGCAGCAGTAAGAAGGTATCAGCCGGTAAGTATGGCAATTCTAACTTTCTCAGGTATTCGTAGTCCTGTAGAAATATTGCAAAACATCAAAAGCACTTGAGCAGAAATTTTAAAAGCATGCAGAGAACGTAAGCTAGTTTAAAAAGTTTGCAGTGATCGGTACATCTAACAAGCAATACCCTACCATGACCTTTTAAAAGCATCAAACGCCTAGTGAAAAATACCAAGCAACAAGGATGCCAATTTTTTTCCTGTTTTGTGTGTCCTCTCTTTGTGAAGGAGGGAAAAAGAGAAGCTGTTACCTTAAAAGCACTCCGTTAAGAGGCACTCTGCAGCTGCAGTTTTGCCGTGATGTCTCTGTCTAAATTAAACTGCAAATTTCTGTGATTACCTAAAGTGGTAAATGCTGAATTTTAAATCTTAGCTAGGTCTTTTGTAAACTACTTCTGTTTCTCTGCTTTCAGGGAGTTCTGGCTTCTCTATAACCATCAGAGCACAGAAGGAAAAACAGCGTATAAAGGTAAATTCATTAGTTTTGTCTCCAGTAACAAAGCAGTACTAGAGCTGCAGCTTTTGGAGAAAGAAAACAGATACAAGACAATGGGTAGGCTTAAGACAGGGCTTTTCCCAGGAACCTGTTTCTAGCCTTTCCGTTTGAGACTGAGCATTTGTTAGTTGGGTTACATTGGGCTCAGTTACAACTGTCATAAAGATCCAGATGTTCAAAAATCTTTTGCACCAGGCACAGGAATTCTGGAAAAGAAAATCCCTGCAGGAGGCACAAGTAGCGTAAATATTGTCTGTAACACAGCGTTTGGAAGAGCTTAGGGTGATGACTCTCTGGATCAGTTAGTGTACATACATAATGGTATTCAAGCTTGCATCTAACCAACCCTGTGCTTGACTTGGGGAAAAGTCTTCTGCCCCGTTGCACACACACACTGAGCCCCACGGACCATGCTTGCTGCAGGGCATCCGTAGACATGCAGGCTACAGGGTCTGCCCTATAGCTGTGGCTGCTACCCTGAGGTTGAGCTGTCCTTCTGAAAGAACAGGTCCAGAGCCAGAAGTGGGCACGGCTGTAAGGCACAGGTCTTGCTCCTATACTGGCTGGCACCTATCCTCACCAGTAAGGATGGTTTCTTCTTACTGGTTGCTGGCCCATTCCCACGTGCTACTCTAGTGGAGAAGCAGCAACCCGGTTCCTCTGCAGCTACAGAGAATGCTCTATTCTAACAACAGTCATGGAGCCAGACTGTGCTTTTAGTGGGTTGCACTTTGTTTACACACTTCTTTTGCTTACATATATTTTAAAGTTTAATCCTCAATGAATATTTTTTTTTAAACTGTTGTATTGAAACAGCTTTCTGCTCTACTGGTTCCCTATCAGCTGTGCAGTCAACAGTCCTTTTACCATGCGAGCCACATACACGGCTGTCTGTGGGCTTGTGGCCTCGGAGCTAACCTGCTTCTGAGACTCTATAGGAAGACTCTAGTAAGACTGTGACAGTTCAAACTGGTATAAAGCGCTGTGGTCCGACTTGCTCCAGGTTAGCACATTCTCCCCGCTTTGAAGTTCGTAGCCTGTTTGGCCTGTATTAGACATGACACGAGCACCACTGGCCTCCCCTCCAGGCAGCGCATCAGCTCAGCGGGCTGCTGGCTCAGCTTCCATTCTACGTCACATGTTTGTTTTGCTGCTTCGGGTCTCAGCTGAGTTTAAAGTTCAGGTCCTCTGGGTTTAAGTTTAAGGCATTTTGTTGTTGCTTGTCAAGTCTGAAATATTTTCCTTGCTGACATTCATGAACTGACTTCTTGTCAGAGTGTTATCTCTTTATTTAAAAGCCCAAAATCCCTTGTTAAAAAACAGTGAGAACTGTTTTTAAACACTGCTGATATTTTTTCAGACACATGCTGTATTGTAATCTAGATCTTCGTACATAAATGAAACTTCATGAAAGAAACCAATGATTTTGGATGCATCCAATTCTGTATTCATGACTTGTCACATTAAGGAAGTTGGTTCTTCCCCAGCGTAAACACTCAGCACTTCTTGTGAAGCTAGTCATCCAAAAAACCCTCTAAATACATTTTGAAAATTTGAAACTTGTTTGCATTAAGATCGCAGTCCTGCACTTTATCAGAGCTCCCTTCCGTTTTAGTCAATGTCTGATACCAAGCCCATTTTTCCTCTTCTTCTTCTGCTTTCTGCATCCATAACAATTTTAAGCTCTTCAGCACGGGACCTGCCTTTCCATGCTCCCATGCTGTCTGTAGCACACTTTTGTAAATACAATACAGGAACAGAAGTCCTGGTCTTGGTTGTGCCCAGGTCCAACCTGCACGGTACCATTTCCAACGCCAGTGCCCTGCTGCAAGGTTTGGTCATGAAAACACTGTTCTGATATTGCAGGGTGAACTAAGATTTTGGCAAAAGAACTACCGGTTGGAGCAAACATAAACTACAAGAAGGTGAGTTATGCTTCCACCAAACTGGTTTCCTTGGCTTGCTCTACACAGGTAGGGTTGTGCAGCATAGTTCCTTACAAGCTCTCCTATGATGCTATAAGTCACTGACAACAATGTCAGTGAGCAGCCAGATGGCTTTTCCATGGTACCACTCCTTTCTCTCCTGCCTTCTGCATGAATGTGCTATAGCTTCACTAGACATGCTGGCTCTGAGTATCTGCAATATTATAGCAATACAGCACCAAAAACCCCACCCCAGCTATAGAGACAAAGCTTTCGCTGTAAGAGGTGTTAAATGGAAGAAGACACGCTGTATGTCTGGTTTTACAGAATTACACAAATAAGACTTTTTGACATATTTTCTATGTGGGATCAGCAGCTCTTCAAACTGTATTCCTTTCATTGGGGCTTTAACAACACTGACACCCAGGCTTGTTAATTTGGCATCCTGTGCTGCCTGTGCATTGAGACATTAAGCAGGTTTCCTCTTCGGCTGTGCTACCAGTACCTGTGGAGGAGCAGCAGGACCTGGAAGGTGTCACATCCCCTGCCGACTGCCATAAACCAGCTCCCAGGTGCTGCTGCTGCTGGGGCAGCGGGCTGCCAGTCACTGCCCGCAGAAGTCCTTTTTTCTGCAGAGTCGACTCAGCAGAGCAGGAGGCAGGGAGCTGGTGGTCCAGAAATAGTAGAAACAATTGTTGCAAGAGAATTTTAAAAGTCATCAAAGACTTTTAAAGCTGAATCATGCCAAAAATAAGACAGAATAGACTAGTACCCAGAGAAGATGACTTAGAGGAAGCCTGTACCTCTCCAGAGATTTATCCCTGATTCAGATCTCATTGTTTCTCTCCTTTTCCTCGCAACATCTTCACAGTCCCTCCTTTTGACAGTTTTTTGGAGATAGGGCATGACCTACGAACATGAAACAGCAGAAATCCTCTCCACTCACTTGTATTGGGTGACAAATATTGGTAAGCCTTCACTGGGTATTTTCCACTCGCAAACCTTACTGCAGATTTCATGTAGAGGGGTGCAAGAGACCCACAGCGTCAGGGCATTAAAGAAGCCAGAGCTCATGAGGCCACTTCTGTCCCTAAGTGCCAGAGTAGCTAAGAGTGCAGCAACTCCTCCCTTCGGACAAGCAACTTGGCTTTAAGAAAGTGGCTCCTGGGGAGGTGCAGAGCTGGGTGACCCCTTGCCAGGCGATGCACTTGGCTGTGCTGCCCCGAGGGCACAGCCCAGGCAGAGCAGCCCTGGCTGCGGCTCCAGGGAAGGGCTCTGCTCACCCTCTGGCTCAGCAGGGCCAGTCGCAGGGCTGCACTGCATGTGTGGCAGTACCAGCACCACCATCATCCTTCTCTGGACCCCCAAATACTGTTGGCATCACTTGCCAGAGAAGGATCACACCTTGCTGGCTCAACATGGCAGGCAGGGACCTGCCATGTTACTGCTGGCACCCGAGCATAGACATGCTATAAATGGCCTCATAAGAGTTTAGGGACTGGAGGAGAAATCTGCACTATCCTTATCCCTACAAACATTTTTTCCTGCTGTACCTGACAATTCACAGTGTCAGAGAAACCAAAGTGTCACGTACTCCCACCATCAGCCTGCTTTGCAGTGGCCACTACACCCCCAGGAGGTCATGTGTACTTGCTGAGGCACGCACAAATCCCCAGGTGCCAGTGAGAAGGAAGATGTGGTGTCTGTTTGAGGAAAATCTATCTGAGTAAGTCATGCTTTTTTTTGTAGAGAGCACTTAAAGACTTAAGCCAACCCGAAACTGAATGGAATTTTCCCACTGAAGCTAGGGGGAGAAGTAAAGCCAATAGGAAATGAGTTAATCTTATGATAACCACAACTCATTATGGGATTGGAGAGGATTATTTCAGTTTAGATACTGTTAAGAAACAGTCTCTTGTTTATATTTGTATCAGATGGAGAGTGGAGAGGTAGAAACTCTGAGACTCAGCTGGTGGCCCTGCCTCAGGAAAAAAAAAGTCACCTGCTATGAAGGATCTGGTGAAACACTAGTTACCCAGAATGATCTGAAGATAGCCTCTTTTCCAAGGGTTTTTTTGGATGTTCTTGTTATTTAGGAAGCATGTCCTTCTAAGAGATCAAAGACTATTATTCTTTCAAGCATTAAAGTGGAACTGAAAGTGAGTCAGAGCTGGGATGTTACTGGACTGAGAGACACAATTCAGAAACAATACTAGAATTTTTGCTGAGAAAAGGCTTATTTTTTTCTTAGGCAATATGCTTTTTTCCAAGGGTGAGAAAATCCTCATCAGGAAATCCACTCTTTTCACCAGATGCTGTGTTTGTGATCTGCTACCGGTTATGTGCTGCTTTGACTGATTTATATTGACAATGCCTTGGTACATGGCATTTGAGGAGGAAGAACGGCCATTTTCCTCCAGCCCATCTGTGTGACACTGTGCAAAGGCGAGGCAGGAGAAGCCCTCACCAGGGAGCAGCAGGCAGTGATGCTCCCAGCACTGCAACAGGCACCCGGATCAGTTGTTGTCCCTCAAGCCCTGAATGCAGAGCGGATCAAATCTATGACTAAGGGTCCTTTGGGCCACATGATCTTTTAAGTAATTCTGGATCAGTCCTGATCATGCGCTTTCAGTACTGGATACTCATTTGAGGCCTTGATCACACTTAACTAACCATTTACCTGTTCCCACCAAAATATGGATATTTTCTGAGTGTTCAAATACATATACAGGCATCTCTGAATTGGATCTAGCTTAAATTCCCAGCTTCCTTTTTTTTTTATGTCAACACACTGAATGTCTGCAGATGTACTCAGAAAGTTTGCTAGCGAACAGTCAATTACAGTCAATTCTGAATATAAAATGTTTCCCCTTTTGTTTGAAATGGAAAATAACCTGAAAGCCTTTCCCTGGTAATAAACTGAGCTCCGTAACATGCATTTTTAAAAGAAAAAAGAAACTATGATTTGGAGTATTCACAAAGAAAAAGACCTCATCATGGTATCAAAAATAATACGTACTCCTAAGCACAGAATATAACAGTATTCTCTTTGATGAACTGGAATTGCTCCATTTTTAAGCAGGAAGTGCCTAATGAGGAGACACAGGCTGGAAAAGCAAGCTCTTGGAGTATTTGCATCCCAGCCTCAAGTTGCCAGCGCATTGTATTTCAGTGCACAGTTGTGACTGATAATTAGATCAAATTTCTCTCCTAGACCAGCATTTTATCCTTATTCTTCCTTATTTTTTTGCCTTATTTAATTAATTATCTTTGTTTTATTCTTAGACTGCAGTACTTAGTAGGGGAGGAATAATTTTGTTTTTATTTTAACAAATCAAATCAACAATCTTGCAATAAAGTGTGGCACATTAAGAACAGTTGTCTGCAGCCTTCTCCTCTTCTTTCATGCATCCTATTCTCTCTTCCAGCTTGGGAAAATTTAATTTAAACTTAATCACACACACATACACCCCCCAACCCCAAACCAGAAAACACATTTTGTTGAAAAACCACTAAAGAAAATAACTTGGCCATTTAGAAGAGACTTCACTTGTGTGTGAGGAACTCAGGACTCCACAGAGGTGGAAGAGGCCAGAGGTGTCTGACAACCTGCAGACTGCTAATTTCAGCATTACCTTTGCTTTAGAAAATTGGCTGTTCCTTCCAGGTAGCATCATGAGGTTGGCTCTGCTTTCATTACTTATTCTATGAAGTGCTAGTCTCCCTTAAGTGACCAGCAGTAATAATGATTACAGCGGTCTATGGGAGTTGGGATGGGGTAGGGGAAGCCAACTTTAGAAAACAACTCTAGACCAATTAAAAAGCTAAAAAAAAAAAATATTTGCTAATTAAACGTGTAGTTTTCACTTAGTTACTGAAACTGGCCAGAAAATCTCAACAAAACCAAACAAAAACTGCTTTTGTTGGATGACAGGGTTTTAGTGTAATTGGAAAAAAAAGTTTTCAAATCACAAGACTTACAGTTTCCCTAAAACCTTCATTTGAAGGCAGAGCTATTAAAAATAAATGCAAAAATTTCTATAACAACAACAGCCCCCAAGGTATTTCCCTTTTCACAGCACGAACTCAAATTCATGGCATAGTACAATTATACTAGATTGAGTCACATCCTACATTTTGTTTTTTTCTATCAGGCATGTTTTATCTATTATTCCTTACTTTTGATGTTTCTGCAGTTCCCACCTATAATTGCTTTTAAGGCTGTAGAAGTCCTGATTCAATTTATATGTCTTTAGAGACTTCACGACCATACCTAATTTACACATACAATCAGCTCATACTCCGTGTACAGACTGTGTCATCTGGAGAGAGGGAACTCACCAGCTCACGAGTAACACACTGGAGGTCTGATTCATTCTTTAAAACTAGTCTTTTTCTCCCAACTACCTCTATCAGGAGCCTGTTTCCTAACCTAGGCTATTGTTCAATGGAAATGATTCTGCAGTTTTTGTTTTCCTAGGCTATCAGGAAGCACCGACCTTACAAGAGCACCCATCCTCACATATGCTTGGTTCAGTTCTGCAGCCAGACACGCTATCTGGAGAGTGTAGACTTTGTTCTTGATGCATATGATCTTCCTTATTCCACTATGCTTTAATTATACATGCAGTTCACCAGTCCCAAGATGACAAGAACACCTGAAACCAATGGCATTTTCAAGGAAGTGTGATATTTGTAAGCGATGAAGACTATTATTCTGAAAAATCTAAATTAGACTGAACCAGAAGTACAAAGAGCAAGGTAAGAATGAAAAGTCTGAGCCCAAACTTATTTATGTTTGAGATAAGCTTGCAAGTATTTGTATACATATCCAAGATCTTTTAAAGGCATTATTCTCATTTTTAACTCCTGCTATAAACAAAGAGAGATGTGATTGTCTGATCTTTGTTCATGAACTGGAATTACTAAAGCATTTTTGCAGCCTTAGGTCAAGTTAAAATATGAGCCCTCCAGGCCACGCAAGTAAATTAAATTCATTTCTGGACTACTGCTAAACTGTTTTTTTACAGGGTTCAACTTTGATTCACAAGGAACTTCTGATTTTCTCTCTCTTCTCTTGCTACTAACAAAGACTTGAGAAACCTTACGGTTTCCTTGTCATTTTAGGTAGATCATGTCTTGGCTAAGGAAAGATGAAGGCAGTAGTCCTTTTTGTTTGTTTATTCATGAAGGTTAACTAGGGCAGCATCCCATAATTTGTCAGTAATAAAGAACAGGATTTGTTCTTCCTCTCTGACACTACAGTCCATCACACTAACTGTTTCGATGTACAGCAGTTTTTAATCACTGTTATTTGAGGTTCAAAACCTTTGCAAAGAGGACCATCACAAAAAGTTTAAACCTGATTCCCGCAGAAGCTCTTATCAGCTTCAAGAGCGCATTGCCTTTGTCAACTTTTAGAAATAAAAGTATGTGAAATATAGGTCAATTATTATCTCGATTTAACAACAAAGCTATACTTCTATTTTGTACTGAATGAAAAAAGTGTTTCTAAACTCTTTTGAAATCCTAATATTTTCAAGGGGAATATTTTATTTTATGAAACTTAGTATGTATGAAAATGTTTTATAATGCAGCCCCAGTATCAGGCTTTTGGAAACAGGACCACATTAGGGCCAATGCGCTTTTGCAGATGCAGAGTTGGAGATAAAAGATATGTCATTTTAATGCCAGGGCTATAGACATCCCAATGACACTGAGCAACTCACAGACAGCAGAGAAAAATGACATGCCTCTTTTTAAATGCATAACCTCATAAGTAACACGTGCAAATGTGAATAACAAAGATTACCTTCCCCCTCAAGCACTCATTAACTGATTTGCATAGTCAGAAAACACATCTCCTACACCTATACACCCAAAGTGCTATATCGCCCCTGTGCACACTCACCCACTTTGCCCATGTGGTCTGGGTTATTGAAAGTCAAGGAAATGGATCCAGTCATAATTCCCCTGTGAATGTCAAGCCAGATGGTTTATGTCTCCGCAGCTGTGAAAATCTGCCTTTAAGTAAGAAGCACCTGCATGTGCATCCTTTTCCAGCTAATGCTTAAACAGGGGCTCAGTGAATAAAGCGTCTGTTCACCATGAATGACACTGTGCTGCCACCTGTGCTTGCTGAGGGCTTGCAAACACCACTCCATGTCCACCCCCAAATGGGACTGCTTGGGACAAGTCTTATCAGAATGCTCTCCTGATCTTATTCATAGTAGCTTTTGAGGTATCTCACTTCAGCCTATTTGGAAAGAACATTTTGCAATTAACTTTTAGAGTTAATAGCAGCACACGCTCAGTAACACTCAGATAAAACATTGCACCTCCAAAGCTCCCTTGTCTCCGCTTGACAGTCCCAGCACAGCTCCACAATTCAGCTATGATTCACCAGGAGCCACAGCTTTATGATAAGATTGGGCTAAATTTCAATGAACTTTGTCCAAATTGCCTGCAATGTGCTTCCAGGAATGGCTATGGTTTATGACTGAGAAGAATTGGTGACCTTGGCTGTGTTTTGATGCAAGCTTTTGAGTTTTCATACTGAGCCCTGAACAGTAGCAACATTTCTGCTAGAGCTACTGTTCCTTGCAGCACACAAAAGAGATGTAATGTCAGCAGGGTGCCTTCTAAGGCGCTATGGGTTAGAATAAGCCAAGTGCCCATTTCATGACACAATGGAGAAAACATTTTTCATACATCTCCACAGTGTTTCTTACTTGATTGCCATTCAACAGAAGCACTGATGACAGCTTAAAATAAGGTTGTCTTTCTCTCTAAGGCCGCAGAAAGAATGAACCACACAAAATATTAGAAAAAGAAATCGTAAGTAAATCATAAGTAAACATATCAGACAGATGTTTGAGATTTTGAATGCTGCAATACTATGATTTAAAACCAACAACGAGGTAGCTCTGTCTTATCAGGGCAAACTTTCCTCTGGACTAGTCAGACTGTCAGTATGCATCCTGCTCACCTCTCCTGCTCTGTACTTGTGCGTGCATAATTGCTGTGGCACAAATATTGCATTTATACCTAAAGTATTATTTCTTGTGGATTATTTTACTTTCACAGTCATAAAGAGAAGATGGCTCGCAGTGTGAGGTTCTTTGGCTTGTTAAGTACTGATGTATTAAACCCTTACAGAAGAATAGCAAAAAATTTTTCTCTATCGCGTCAGAGTTGAATTTGGCCTAGAAATTTCAAGTAATTTCAAGTCTACTGAACATTTTTCCTCCAAATTCAGAAAGCTCCTAGCAATTTTATATCACCGATCACTCCTTTTAAAATTTTTTCTTGTGCACCTACTCCATGCAGGAATGCAGCCTTTTGCCACTTCCATTAAATTTTTAATTTCGATTTTCTACAGTGAAAGAGTATTCTGACTGTCCAGTCTGCTCACTCAGGCAGAGCAAGCTCTCATAACTGCTGACAAAAAGGTCACTTTGCTAACATTTTGTTATTCAGTGTCTATTCTAAGTCTTGGTTTTTAACTCAACACTGAAATAAGTCATTTTGTGTTCTGCAGGCCGCAAAGGCTGCCAAACTGCTTTTGGAGCGATTAGAATAATTTATTTTGAAGGTGATGGCTGGGACTCTTTGCATGTACTGAAAATACTGAATTCTTCTTGTTCTGATGTCTGCCTGTGGAAGAATGTACATGCTCTTCTCTTCCTCTCCCATTCTAGATACAGGTTAAGATAAAAATAAAACGAAAGGGGCTACTTTTATTAAGTAAAATCAAAGCTCCCCATAGGGAATCAGAGTTTATTCAGAACTGTAATCTTATAAAGCAGTCTCACAGTATTTTTCACAGAAGTACTCCACCTCCACCTCTTCGGCCAACTTCCTGGTCTTGTTACTAATGTTTTTCCAATCTGTTTCTTAATTCACTTTCTATGATAGTCAGTCTTCACTGCCTATCCCAAATTACATCGTAGTATTACAATTAGGCTGTTAAACAATCGCAACATGATGTCCTCAGGCAAGGTGCACAGAAGATCGACAGTGTTATCTGTGCTTATCATCTTGTATATCATGCTACGTCACTGAAGCTTTTTGCTTCGGTAGAATAGAGGTTTGCAGTAGGAGCCTTCAGGTCTTTTGGTTGTGCTTGCAATACCATGAAAATAAGCACACACCGCTCATGCTCATTTTAGTGAGAAAGGAGCTCAATCTTGCCCTCCCAGTAGGATGTCAGAGAGACTGTCCCCTACCTGCACCCTTTTCCCCCAAGATATTGGGCAAAAATACCTCCAACAACTTCTATTTCTTATTTGACTTTTTAAGTAGGATCACAGGTAGCTTAAAACCTCATTTTATCTCAGATTCTTCAAGCTAAAGTAGGTTTTACAGCTTTCTTAGGGTACTATGCCATACTTATATATGGCTTTTCACTGTGAAACGCTGCAGACTTCTGCCCAGAACTCTGCCTGCATGAGTGGGACTTCAGAGCACTAGAAAAGATACAGTCGCTACTGGGTTTATGCTGGAACAGATTCCAGCTTCTGCTTATGCAATTGTGGAAAGAGGGTGAACTGCAGACTTATTTTTAGTGGCACAGACGCACCTACTGTCTCTCATTGAGACTGGCACAAAGACACAGTGGCACATTCCCAAAACGAGACAGCATCTGTCCTCAAGTGTTTTTCCTCCATAAAGCAAGAGGACTCTTTCCTTCTTTTCACCCTCTGCCTTTCCTATTTTTAAGTCTGGGAAAGGGCTCTTGCCACCTACCAACCTGAACAATGTTTGCCACAGATACTCCTCTAAAACTGGGTAAAAGCAGCAGCTGATACCAGGTTTCAGGTTCCATATTTTTGTTCAGCTTGGAGTCGAGGAAGAGAACCTCCTCCACCTGTAAAGGCTTTCACTGAATTTGGTTTCCCCTGGGAATTTCCCCCAAGAGACATGCTATTTAAATCCACCAGCTGGGAGTCCTCCCTTCTGCTGACTGGGTGCTGCTTTTCTGAGCCCTTACAGGGCACTTCCAGCCTCCCACAGAGGGACGTTTAGAGTCAAGGCATTTCAACTATGGTCCTCAAACACTAAGATTTTGGTTCAGATTTGCATTAAGAAAAAGCAAGAATGGGACGCTATTAGTCAGTACATAGAGAGGAAGTACCCACAAGGCAGGTACAAGTAAAATACTTGAAGAAACTGTTACATTTGAAATGAAGGAACAGGACAATTCACTTCCCAGAGTTTTGGGGAAAGCAAACAGTGATCTGCCAGGTTTACATGGGAGGTGTGGGTCAGCAGTGTTATCTGACTGGAGAACAGAAAAGACAATACCTTTATCTAATAAAGGCTCCATAAATTATATTGGTGGCAATGGAACCATTTGTTTGGCTTTTCTATTATCAAAACTTAAGTCAATTTTAAAGAAAAGAATCATTATAGACATGGAAGGAAATAGCAAATGGGACAAGACGCAATGTGATTTTGCCAGTGTTAGATCAGACTAGACTGATTTCTTTTGCTGGCAAGATAATTAGTATTCACACAGTGAAATACATGCCTGATCTAACCTATCAGAAAATTATTTAAATTGATACCACATAGGAAGTTATTAATTAAACTGGAGAAGACAGGGAATACCTATGAGAATTGTAAGCTGCCAGAAATGGGCTAAAAAGGGTGGGTTGGAAGGGAGTATCAAGCTGGAGGGAAACAAGGCGAGCAGTTCCTCAGCAGTTGGTCTTTTGGTCTCATCTTACATAATGTCCTTGTTAATATTTGGAGCACGCTGCTGAAGTTTGCTGACCCTATGAAGTTGGGAAGCAATACAGAGATGTGATAGGGTTAGACAATTGTATTGGAAGAAATGGATGACCTTGCAGACTGAAGTAATACAAACTGTACGAGTGAATGTCATTCCACATAGAAAGCTTATTCATTTCAGGACAGACAGCAAAAACTTCTGCTTCGAGGGATGCATGTCAACTAGAAATTACAGGAGAGGAGAAAGACCCAGTAGTTTCCAAGTGTAGGATAGTCATTGTCCTCTCTGATGATTAGGAAAAGCATTTCTGTAATACTGCCATAGTAAGCCATCTTTGCAGGAGAGAGATTTTCCTGCCAGGCCTTTTCCAAACACGCGGAGAAGCAGCACATTAGGAGGCTGGCATTTAAAACACCATGACAGGGCACTGTGATGAATGGAGCAGCTCATATCTTTGCAAAGCTATTCTCTCAAGTTCCTGAAAATGCAACCAGACATAGCACCCCGGTGCCACTACTATACTGATGACACTCAGCTTTTAGAGCTTTCTCAGTGACCACGTTAGAGACTGTTTAAAAAGACAGAAATCAGATTCTTGGGAACAAAATGTTAGTGAGAAATAAGTGACAATATACCATTCTGTGTTAGAGCAGCTGAATGTGAGCCTGCAATGAAATCATATCCAAATTTTATACATCTGGCCAGTATGCTTACCTCGGAACTAATTCTTCTTGGCCTCCTAGTTTTTTTCATTTTTCCTGCTTGAACTCAGCTTAAATAGAAGCACAGAATGTCAAAGAAAGGCAAATTGCAAGTCAAGATTTTATAAATTATTAAAGATAAGGGATGTCACAGCAGAAATTCTGGCTCTGTATTTTATAAGGCTGTCACATTAACCTTTATGAAGGGCCAGTCTGAAATTGAGGAATGCATTCATTCTGAAATGAACTTCCAAAAAAAAAAACCAAAAAAAGAGATTGCTGTTTCCAAGCCAAATATAAGGTACGTCTCTTGAACTTGGTCTTCTGTAGCATAATCACATGGTAATGCAAGCACTAATTCAAGTAAATCTAAAATATCCCCCTAAAATGCAAAAGAACTTTTTCCTTCACTTCAGACCAGAGCAGGACCCATCCTTCCAAAATAAGAAGCTTCGTAAACACATTTGTTTCTCAAGGCAGAAGGGAAAAAATCAGACACTTAGTACAGATGATCACATTGCTTAGTAAATTATTAAAAGAGTGCTCAAAGTGAAAAATATGGAATAAAAAAACCTTCAAAACACAACCAGAGACTGTATTGCCACCTAGCAGTATATGTAAAAATGGTAAGATTGATGAAAATATCTTCTAAAGATTAGTGAGGAAAAGCTCTTGATTTCCTAACAGAAGGAAAAACCTGAATTATTAATGAAGCTGGGATACTGACTGCTGTTGAAATTGAAAGTAGGCCTGCAAACTCAGACATCTGGCCCTGAGCATGGCTACGCTCCAAGTTTGGGAGAAGACAAGAAGAGAGAAGCTTTGGCAAACAGACAGATACACATTTCACTGGAAGCTCTTCCACCACAGCAGAGGATCAAAAGTTCCCCAGTTCTGTCTACCCCAGGGACACTCTACGACAAATGTCTCATGAGCTACTGCAGGTTTCAAAACACTTCACAGCTGCTAAGGGATGGAGTCAGGTGAACTGGTAAGTCAATGAAAAGATTAATTTGGTTCATAACAAGCATTCTTAAAAAAAAAAAGAAAAAAAAAAAAAAAAGAAAGAACTAGAGAATTACTATGGTGTTTAATTACCAAACCGTTTATGTTAGGTGCACTTTTCCCAAAACTCCTGTTCAAATTTTGCAACTTTAGCAGATCTGAGCAGATAGCAGGCTGTTCAGGCATGGCTAGAGCTGAGCTCTGCTCCTTCATCTGCTGCAAGACGGCTTTGTGGTCAGTGGGATATCACATCTCTGGGCATCAGCAGAGCACAGCTCTCCAGACAACAGACTGCTGGAGTGGCAAAGCAGCCTACCATTCACTGCCTGCTATGTCATTGCGACAGCCCTGGGTGGGGAGCCTGGTATGACTGCCAAGGAAGGGCTCAGGCCTTGTGGGTCAGGCCATTCCTGGGGTCTGTAGCAGCAGTAAACTCTCCCTTTCCCATATCCCTTCCTCGTTCAGTCTTGGAAGGAGCAGTAGGGTTAGATCTCCCAGCATGTCCCACAGCCAACTTCCATCTCAGCTCTGCCCCTTTGCCTCCCCATCCTCTTCCTACAGTGGCCTGGTCCCTGTCCCACATCTTTGTGGTAGCAAAATTCAATCTTGCCTCCTCTATCTAAAAGTCCAAATGAGTGCTAAACTGTGCAGGGCCTACAGGGTTTTGTATTGAACACTAGGACTGGTATAGTTTGATGACCTTTTGCATTTCAAAGGGAAGGACATGACTTTCTGAACATACACAATGATACAGTGAGATTGAGTCTTAGTGAAAGACTGCAGGAGTCTCAGATATTCCTGACATAAGTAGGACTTGAGTCAGAGAAGCAGCAGTTGTGGGTCCCAAAGGAGGTGCTAACTCCTCTATGAGCTTTGTTGTGGTCACCTGTGAATTCCCCAGATACAACTGGGAGTGCACTTTGAGTCAGAAAAGCCAGAGGTTTCAGAGCCCAAACCACTGCTGCTCTCTGTGGGACAACAGGGCAGGAAGGGAAAGTTTCCTTAGGTGTATTTCTGGCTATTAAAAATAACAGGGAGAGAACCAGCCTTACAGCAAGATACTAAGAACCTAAAGCATGTTCTAAAGGACTGAAAAGGTTGAGAGTAATTGGTAAGGCTTCAGTTTCCAGTGAGGGAGTTTCTCCTCTTTGGGCTTGGTGGTAGTGCTTAGTTCCAGAAGCAGAAATCCCCTGGAGCCTAAATCACTGCTGCTGAGGCTCTCAAGAGTAGAGAAGCAGCATGGGGATTGGTATGAAGCTGCACTCATACAGGCCTTAAGTTATTTAGTGGTGGTCCTATGACAGATTATGTATATCTAGGGTCTGAACCGCTTCTGATTTGAGCATGACTGTATTACTATTTTGAATGCTTTGTGCCAATTTAAACAGAGACATAGAAAATATAGTCAAGCTCTAAGATAACTTCACTGCTAAGGTTCCCCCCACCCAGCTGTGGTAGCTCCTTCCGCTTCTCGGTTATTCACTTACACAGTGCATGCCATAACTTGCAAGCTTAGTAAAAAAATGGCATCTAGAAAAGTTAAGGCTTCTGTAAACCCAAAAAATTTCACAAGGCATTTGGACTATTATCAAAGAGTTACTGGTCATTGCACATGGTCGTTAAGAGTAAAATAGTCAGTGAAAAACTGCAGTAGGGGAAAACCACAAAAGTTGAACATCAACAAAGTGAACAAGGAATAATGTACGATTTCTGCCTCTAACCCTCCGCAAGGTAAACAAGTTGAATAGACACATTTGTCAGATACGCTTTACTAAGTTGTCATTAATCTAAACAGAGCAACGAAAGTCGGGGTTGGGTCTCAGAAAGTTACAGCTTTGCGGGCTGGCACACAGTTGTACAACGTCTTACAAGTTGTACTACTACCCTTTGTACAAGGTACTGCAGAATAAATCTGAACTGTGCCAGCTCACAGGGAAACTTCTGATCAGAATGAGGTTAAAAACTAGAATTAAAGACAAATTAAATTTGTGCTTAAATTTCATGGAGCATGTTGAAAAGTAAAAGACACACTGAAATGGCTCCTTTTCATCTATAACTGAGAAAGTTGTATTCTTTTCATATGCAGACACATAAATGATCGTCAACACGCATGCAGAACAAAACATCACAGTCAGCGTGAGTACATGCTGAGTTTAGGAAATCAGGATTCTCAAATGCTTCTGAAAATCCCAATTAGCACCTACCTTCCTATATACACAGTGTCATGACCTTGAAAAATCTGACCCCATGCCTTATTTGGGACTTCAGTACTTTGAAAATTTTGCCTCTCAGCAGCGCGTATCAAATTCAGACTTTCCTTCTAATCCTATTGTTGCCAGTTGCACAGAAATCCTGGTATCACTGCCATTTATGAGCACATTTGGCTTGAACTGAGCTTTTGAGTTTCCCTGTGGCTTGGCAGCAAAGCTCAGGCAGCAGAACAAGGACTGCAGAATTGATACATGTGAATAGGTGTTTTTAGGAATGGGGTAAGAATACTTTACAATTCAATAGCACACTCACCTGGATCTGGGGTTTTGATTATACTGGGATGCCAAGTGATGTGAAACATAATTTGTTTCTGTTCTTCCCCCTCAGAGACCTGCACTGTGTGAGTAAGATTATAGCAAAAGGCTTGGCGTGTGAATCATTTATTTGAAGGATATCATTAGTGACTTGCTGTGCTCTCAGTCGACTGCCTGTTCCTATCCTACTCAGTATTTGTTAAAGATTGTATATTGGTTTCATTTTATAATATTCCTTTATGCAGTAGTCTGTAGGAAACAAATTTGCCATGCATATTAGCCAGATTCTTCAGCATTAATATACATTAGTTCCAACTTCTTTTCTAGGTGGAGTGTGACAACAGTCTTTTCTTCTCCTCCACGCTCTTTCTGACAGGCTAGACAATTCTTCAGTTTAACTGGATGTAATCTGTGCTTTATGATAGTTATAATGCACAAGAAACACCTTATACTACGCACAGCACGTTAGAGGGCTTTTCTTGCAAGAGTGCTCAGCATTGTTATTGTTGTTGAAACACAGTAGTAATATCGAAACTCTTTCTGGGCTAGTTCAAACATAAACCAGTTATTTTTAAAAACAGGTTTCCACCCCACCCCCCACCCCCGATTGCTGTTCTAGAGCAGATGCAGAGTGCTAACACATTTGCATTTCGGTTGCTGATACACAGAGAAGTCCCTCGGTAGTACATGACTATATTACATAGAAAATGGGTAGCAACTCTTTAAACAGATTGCAATTCTTCTGCCCTGCTTATCAACTTTTTTTTTTTTTTTTAAACAGAAATGATAAAATCTGAGATAAAAGCAGTGTACAAGGATAGCAAGACCTTGCATATTTGCACACAGTTTGTTTCTGGGTGTCTCACTACAGCATGAACTGCAACAAAAATATTACCATAAACCCTAAAAAAGTATGTGCCTAAAGCGTGACAGCACCCAGCTCTCTCAAGGCAATGTACTTTTCAGAATCAGAGAAAGATCATGAAGAAGGGACTCTGTAAGTCCTGAATATACAGCTGCTCTGAAGTTACACCAGTCATTGAGGCTTGCCTAACTGAGGCTGCTATCCAGCCCATCCTTGGAGAGTTTACTACCAGCGTACCTTTGTAGCAGTAAATGGCAGGTGAGGTGGCAACTGGGTTTAGCCAAGCAGGTTTGAAATTCTGCTGTTCATCTCACCCCATCAGGAGGTGTATTAGTACAACATGCATGTGCCTGGAAGTATTGCAAAAGTTTCTCTGCTGCTGGAAAAAGTCAAACTTGTATATAGACACTTATGTAGCCATTTGAATACTTGCAATATATCTACATAAATTCTAACTTTATTGCCTGCTAAGAGTTATTTGAACATGTGACAGGTTGCTTAGCTGGCCTTGTACCAATACAGATGCAAAAAATATGGTTTCTGCACACAGATCACAAAGAACTTCATAAATAGCAAAGGAGTCTAGCAAGGGTATGATAAACGTGATGATATGATCATAGTGCCGTTCATCTAGCATTGCCTCCATCAGTTACAATGCACACATTTCCACAACTACACAGATATTGCATGATTATCTTTAACATCACATTATTTGAGCATATTTTTCTTCTATTTATAAAGAAAGGGGGGAGGAGAATAGGGCACTTTAGAGGAAGAGAAATGCAAATTTTCTGGAAATGTTTACGAAAGTTTCCATATCTCAATATCTGCTCTGTAAAGTGACAAGATGAACAAAGGACACTTTTCACAAACTTCCTTAATGACTGCAAAAAGAGTTGTTTATCTTTAAACAAATCTCTCCAAAAGCAGTGAATGGATTTTAGTTTATCCAATTGTAACAACATTAGCTGTTAGGAACATGCTATTTTCCTGAATTATTATTGTATTGCATTGGACAAAAGGAAACCAAATAGCTGTGTCACGCAGCACAGAGAGAAGGAAATAACACTCTAGGGGCTGCAATTCAAGAGGCCTGGCTTTGTTTTTGGACTTCCAAAGAAGAAAGCAAGACACACTTGTGCGGAAGTGCACTGTTGCAGACACATTCTCCACAAGCCTGATGCCAGGAGGCACATTCCCTCTGGGAGAAAGGGACATTCAGCATCAGGTCTGTCCTACAAAAACATTTCTGCTCTCAGTAGACACTATGGAGGGCAATTAAATGTCTGTTTCAGTTGCACAGTGGACTAGATAGAAGTTGAAGCTTTTCCAATTGCCTTTGCTTTTTGGCCTGAAGGACCAAGCCTGAAAATTTCTAGCAAATACAGGAAAACAGAAATACTGTATCCACAAGAAGGGCAGGAGGACCCAGGGAACTATAGGTCGGTCAGTCTGACCTCAGTGCCTGGGAAGGTCATGGAAC
>RSEF01000003.1:52673165-52685133 GCA_003993805.1 Himantopus leucocephalus | reverse complement strand
GTCCCTTCCAACCTCAACAATTCTGTGATTCTATGATTCTATGTGAACCTATTGAAGTTCAACAAGGCCAAGTGTAAGGTGTTGCATCTGGGGTCAGGGCAATCTCTAATATCAATACAGAGTGGGGGATGAATAGAATGAGAGCAGCGCTGCAGAGAAGGACTTGGGAATACTAGTGGATGAAAAAATGGACGTAAGCTGGCAATGTGCACTTGCAGCCAAGAAAGCCAATCGTATCTTGGGCTGCTTAAGCCTATGCTTAAGGCCAGCTCTGAGATGTTGAAGATCTGACCTTTACCCTGGTTTAACTTCCTGGCTTGACCTTAGCCATTCTTGATCAGTGCAGACTTTTTCTTGTGATTGCTAGGCTGTCAGATGACTCTGATTATTGTCACTAAAACTGCTCTACTCTTCTCACTCAGATTCAGCAACAGTGCCCCTTGTCAGTGAAGATGCTGCGTCTGCATCTGCCTTTCTGTCACCCAGCTCACTTTTTCTTGTGGAGCGTCTCATTCTTTGTGTCAGTCACAAATTTTCTTCTCACAGAGTTCTAATCCCCAAATGTCAAAGCCCAATCCCTTGCAATTTCAAGTTTCAAATGCACTCTCGTTTTTCTATTACCTAATCAATTGTCCCCTCTCAGTAAAATGAATTACGGTACCTATTTCCCCCCTCTTTAGTCTTTTCCTTTTTTTTTCTTACTCTGCTCTTCTGCCTGCCATTTCCTGTCAAGAACATTCATCTTTACATATTAGCAATTATACTCAATTTTACTTGTATTGTAGAAAATCCTGCTTCTTTCTTCCTGCACGTTACATTGACATCAAAGCTTTTATTTTTGTGAGGCCAAGAAAGCCTTAAATGAAAGAGAAACAGGAAAAGTTTAGAGACTACAAATAGCCACTAAACAGAATCACCAAAGACAGTCTGAATGTTAAAAGACTCCATTAGGGTACTCTAAGGATTTAAAATCCTTATGAGAAGCTTATGAGAAGATTTCTGAGATCTCTGAGAATTTCTATGCTCTCAGAAAGATCTGCTGAAATAATCTGAGACACAGATTTTTTTTTAACATTTTAGTTTTGTTTTCTGATTATGTGCACTCTTTTTATTTTGTTTTATTTTATTATCTGCATGATTATTTCCTAATCATTACAGAACGTTGTGTTTCTTCTTTTATTGTCTCAAAACTTTAATTTTATTCTCAACTTAATTTGTACAGTTTTTTGTGTCAGGTGCTGATGGTTAATATCACTTTTTGGGAATTAAAAATTGTATACAACAGTCCTGTGTGGGTTGACTGTTGTGTTACTATTTTTCATTGTTTATTGAACATATAATCTACTTCAAGCTATCATGAATTCATTGCAATATTTTGCTGTACTATTTTTTCAGTAAATCTATCATGAATTTGCAGTTTCATATGTGTTTCCTCTGCTTTCCTCTTTTTGCTAATGTATCAAAATCTAAAGGCGGTCATTTTTGTTGTGCAATGCTGGTTTTCCTTTGACTGAGAACTGGTGTTTTCTTGACTTTTTTAAAGAAAATTCATATTGTGATGACAATTTTGTCATATCTTTCTGCCAATGTTTTCACTTCAGATGATTTAACTGCACTGGAAATGAAATGTACATATAGGTCTAGCTGTTTTGAAACAGACTTTATTGCTTTATATAACAAAATGCCAATTAGAAATATAATAGATCTAAAGATAGTGATTTTCATTATATCATTTTCATTGTCTCTTGGAATACTGAATCTAGTATAGGGAGATATCATTTAGCTTTTTCTATGGCTTATCAAACTTTGCAACCTGTAGCAGCCTGCCCTCAAGGCTCCCCAGCAATGACTTTCCCTTTCCCGTTCCATTACAGTACTGCTAGACTAATTCTGCAAACAACTGATTTTGAATGTAATTTCACAGTGGCTGGGTGTTGCCAGCTATGTGATTTCAGTCTAGCATGTGTTGCTCCTTACAGAAAGTGCATTGGTTTCTTCTCAAAGCCTCCAGAATGGATGCATTTAAATGAAAGGCTTGCTGTATGCTTAACTGGGGATTTTTATTAAGTAAACTTGAAGATGGTTCACGTTGAAATGTCCAATGAAATAAGATCATCAGTTTACATGAAGGACTCAACTATACATATAGTTGCCATTGAAGGAAGATCATAAGGTGATGCAAAACTAGTTACTCTGGACCTGATTTTGCTCATAGCACTAGATCCCTTGCAAGTGTTTTCTTCTGTTTTAATATGAGTTGGATTTTTAGTTCACCAATTAAGCAGACGAAGTCTGTCCTTATTCAACCCAACTTTCAGTTACATGCTGCACTTTTATAAATTATGAATTTTTATTGAAAAAAGTGGAATTTCAGTACTGTCTTACTATTAGGCATGAGTACAGGTGTTTAACTGAATACAAGTGCCCAGTAAGACTATTAGGAACAGCAAAAAGAGCCGAAATATCAGAACAGAAACAATGAAACTGTTTATTATATGGGAACAGATAGTATGAGCAGCATCAACTGAGGAAGTTATTACTCTATAAAAATATTACTTGACCACAGTTTTTAATCATAATTTAGTAATACTACTTATTATAGCCCTGATATGTCCTTGATATGTGGGAGAGGGCCATTGCTGCTAATTCTTCTTTTCAAATACAAGCTAAACTTTAGATTTTGTTATTTCATCCATTATCTGATATCATGTAAGTCCATATTTTTCTTCATCATCAAAAAATTGCTACCTAATAAATGTGCTCGTGAACTGTAGACATTCAATGAAAATTACTCTCTGACATTTCTTAGATGCATTGAAAATATTGCCATCAAAAATCAGAATTTCAATAATTCATTGCCATCACCATTTTCAGGCTTCTGTCTTTCTCAGTTATTACATCAGCTTCCAATAAAGTGTCTTCAAATTAACCCATTTTTGTAGTTTTGAATTAGGAAAATATATACCAAATGCCTTTGTTGTTCAACACTCTTTTTGCCTTTAAGGGGATAGTTTTATTTCCCATTAGACTGGTCTACAGATAGGTCTTGGTGATTTCAAATGAAAGCCATCCAAGCTTACTGTTACTTAAAACAGTATGCTTTAAATCCAGCAAGTGACTCTGGGTTTGGTTTGGTTTGGGGTTTGGGGTTTTTTGTTTGTTTTTGTTTGTTTGTTTTGGGGTTTTTTGGTGTTGGTTTTTTTTTTTCTCTCAAAGAGGTGTTTGAAAGCTATACATTTTTCCTGTAAATTAAATCACTCGGTAATTCATAGTTTAAAAAATCCATTCTTCAGCCATATTCTTCTGTCAGGGTACAAGCAACTCTCACTACCTTCAGCACAAATCTTTTCTTTTCCATGGAAAGTAAGAGGAATTCACAAGTTTTACTTTACCTGTCTGCATTCTATTACTTTGGCTGTTCTACTTTTGGCAAGAATTTTAAGTTTGCCATCTACTTACAGGAACTAAGTAATTAAAAAGTATTTTTACTGCCATTCAGTCCAAGGAAGTATGGAAATTTTAGAGGTAGAATTTTCTCTGTCAACCCTTTTGATTATGACTAATTTTCTGGTATAATTGTGAAGTTGATGTTTCGACTGATTGTAACCAAAAGGTGAAATAACATAGTCTTGTCTGTGGGGCTAGTGGTCTTTCAATAGAGATGCAGTGTAGGATGATGTGGTTAGACATGGGATTTCTGTTTTTTAAAAAGCAATCAGTTGGGGCTATGCCTTTGAACTGTTCTCTATTAGGAAAAATTAAATTTATATTAAGGTACTATCTGATGGGTGGTATGGGGGAAAAAGAACTCCCATCATCTTCAGAGTTGAACACAGGAATTGTGTGGATCCTAGAGTTCAAACCGTATTCCATTACTGTGTGGGAAGCAAAAACCAAAGAAAGACAAGCAATAGGAAAGCACATGCAGAATTCTGCACAGTATTTGACACATGAAGGCATATTCTTTCTCTAGTAGCTACATATAAAGATGGTTTGGACTTTTTTAACTGGTCAATAAGAGGGACCACTTCATCTAAAGCTAAAAGAATGTATAAGAAATGAACATATATTCACCAAATATTCATAGTCCAAGAAAGTGGAACAAAGAAGAACATGTGTAGTAACATCCTAAGTTTCCTTGATCATTTGGGTATTTGCACTGCTACTGAAAAGCCAATATAAATATATGAAATTCACATCCTTGCAAATTTTGATATATGTGTGTACATGTATGTTACAGAAGAGAAAAAAAATATTTGTGCTAGTTATGTATGTATTTTCACAGATTTCATGGTAACATGATGGTTTCACCATATATTGTGCTGTTCATTTTGTTATTTTTATTTCACAGATCGAAAGCAGGATGCACTGCAGCATGTTTTATATGTATCCTATGAGACTGGAAATATTGGAAATAAGCATTTCTTAAATTGACACTTTTTTTTCCCCCTATGAAACAGCTGCATTGCAGTCTACTTTCTTCAGAGCTTCATATCCAGTGAGCTTTATATCCAATATTTGTCCTGCATATGCATGAGATGGAGAATAATTCAAATATGTCTTGATTTTTAGTAGTTAGCTAGAAACGATTTGTTGTCCTCTGTTCATTTTTTAAGAACTTAGAAATATATGTGATTATTTCAGCAAAAATACCATTTTCAGAGTTAAGTTTTGAGTGACAATGTCAAAGAAGAAGAGATACTAAAATAAGTAGTGGGAAGGTAGTCCGACAATTGTCAACAAATGTTCCTTTCAAAACAAAATGGTAGCTTTTGAAATGTAGAAAGAAAAATAGCATGATTTGGGAAGTATCTGGATGAGCACGGAGTGGGAATAATTATTATGATCAAATGTGAATCTGGAAATTATTATTTTATTAAGAAATGAAAACTGTGAAAGAATACTCAGTGAAGCTTTCTATTACTTTTCCCAAGTCACATAACAAAGGAATGGCTCTCACTAGCCTTGCACATGATTGCTAATATTTTCTGGAAATATTTTAGAGAATTTCTTACATGCTAACAAGTCTTTATACATTTTTTTCAGAAATAACATACTGTTTCTTCAGCCCTATTGACTTAACCACTGCATGTCTTTCCCCACTTTCTTTGTACCTGTCATCTGTACAACAGATTAAATCAGCGGAAATTGGAAACATTATACCTCTGCAGAAAAAGATGGAAAAATACTCAGCCAAACATTTTCTTTTTTGCCAGAAACAAGAAAGTAAAAACTGCTTTATTACAAATTAGCATTATGCATCTTGAAACATAGCTACATTTTCATATAGCTTTAAAGACTTACAGATTTGCTAGACTAGAGAGTAAACGAAGACTTTTAATGGCAAAAAATAAACTTATCATTGACCAAGTTGATATGAGAATAAAAGATGGAAAAACTGTCCTAATAAAGAGGAATCCATTGTATTAGTGGAAGTCAGAAATGTTGAGGATATAATTAAGGATTCTGGTAGGGAAGGTTAAGGGATCTGAAGGGCAAGTAACCATTCTTCCTTATCTGAGTGTCAGAAGAGGCTTTTGATCCTCCCTTATGATCTCTAAAGAAAATGAAACCTTTTAGATTCCTCTTCAGCAAGACACATTCAACTTGTGCTGTATGAGAGGCAGAAAAGAAACCTGACAGGTCTTCTGAGAGTTTAATTACAGTTTTATTTAAGTACTGATAGAGGCATACAATATTAACCCTCGTGAAAGAAGAAAACACAGCACACTATCATAATAAGCAAATGCACTTTTGCTCAGATCAAATGAAATTTTCCTCTTGTTGACTGACTTTATATTTTTGGCTCAATTTTCTAACACATAGTGTCACTCCATATTTTAATAGGTTCTGGACTGTAGGAATGGATGTCAGGCATTTTTAGAATCTATTCATGTAAGTGTGACTTGCATAATAACAGCCACCACCTTTGTCTTTTTTATTTATCTTTTATTTTATCTGTGCCTGTGGCTCATTTTAATTTTAGTTCCGTGCTGATGCACCATTGTGTCTGTTCAGAAAGGTCTGAGGTCTGTATTTCAGTGTTATTCTTTTCGGAAAGATCTCTCTCTAGCTGATCTGGTGCAGAGCCTGATACATATCTGAACAGTTTTCTTGCCGGCACAAATGAAAGGAGTTCAAAACACAGTATTCATCTAAAGATCAGTTTGCAGAGAAAAAAGAAATTTACAGAAGTTCGAGCAGCGGTTCTGCCTCTTTCTAATCACAGTGTGAAGTTCAAGACAAATCTCAGAAAACTTCATCGGTAGCTGATTTTGCCACAGGCATAACTGTCACTTGGCTTTTCAGAACTTCATGAAGTAAGATCTTCCAACTCCTGTTTCCATGGTTTAAAAGCATGAGAGAAAAGCTAACTTGTGCAATGGGGTGTGCCTAACTGAATCACAAGAGGGAATACCGGCAAATATTAGCAGCAGGCTAGCCTGCATATCCTTGACACAGAAAAGAAATGAGTTTGGTAGAGGAATAGAATTGTCATGAACGAACTCACACACATGCACACACAAACACACACATATGTAGCATACGTATATATAAATCAATTTACAGAGTCACAGAATATTTGAGATTGGAAGGGAACTGTGGAGATCATTTAGCCCAACAACCTCTGCTCAAGCAGGGTCAGCCAGAGAAGGCTGCCTGGGCTAAAGCTGGTCTGCAGCCAGTTGGCCCCCAGTGGGTACTGGTGCATGACTTTATTCCTCCTCAGGGGCAGGAATTTGCATTTCCCTTTATTAAACTTCATGAGGTTCCTGTCTGCCTATTTCTCCAGCCTGTTGAGGTGCCTCTGAATAGCTGCATGCCCTGTCAGTGTGTCTACCACCCCTCCCAGTTTTGTATCATCTGCAAACTTGTTAGGGGTGCATTCAGCATCCAGACCACTAATGAAGAGGTTAAACAGGATATGATCCAGTATTGGCTCCTGAGGAACACCACGGGTGACTTTGTGCTGCTGCTCACAAAGCCTGGCAGTTGAGCCAGTTTTCAATTCACCTTAGTGTCTAACTCTTATCTAACCTGTACATGATCAGTTGCCTATGAGAATGTCATGAGAGTCAGTGCCAAAAGTGTTGAGAGACAATATTCACTGCTTTCCACTCACCCGCCAAGCCAGTCATCTTAAGGTAGAAGGCTGTCAGATTGCCTAAGTACAATTTCCCCTTTGTAAATCCATTCTGACTGCTTGCAAACACTTTGGATCTTATCTGTTTTAAAATGCTTTCCAGGATACGTTGCTCCATTACTTAGTTTGCCACTCATTGAGATGAGGCTGGCTGGCTTGCAGTTCGTTAGACCTCCTTCTTGCCCTTCTTGAAGATAGGAGTGAAATTTGCTTTCCTCCAGTCCTCAAATGACTCCTCTGATCACCATGGACCTTCAAAGATAGTTGAGAGTGGCCTCAACAATGACATCAGCCAACTCAGCACTCATGGGTGCATCCCATCAAGCCCCAGGTATTCATTTATGTTCAGTTTGTTTAAGCATTCTCTGACCTGATCCTTCTCCAGCAAGTATTTCTTCCTACAGACTTTGCCTCTGATCTCAGGGGCCTTGGATTTCTGAAGGCTACCAGCCTTCAGAGAAATGAGGAGAAGAAGGCATTGAGTAACTTGGCCTTGTCCATGTCTTTTGTTACCAGGGTCTCAGCCCCATTCAGCAGTAGGTGCATACTTCCCCTGGCCTTCCCTTTGCTGTTGATATACATGTAAAAGCCTTTCATGTTGCCATGTTGCTCTTCACATCCCACATTAGATTCAACTCCAGATGGGTTTTGAATTTCCTAACCACGTTTAGCAGTCCCTGAGGAATCTTCCTAATTAAGGAATTAGAGATTACAGTTACGATGATGCTTGAAAAAAACCTGAAAAAAAAACCAAACCAGTTTTTGAGAAATGGGAATTGAAGCAGGATTGTCTCCTTATTTTTCTCATTTTCCTTGCTTATGCCTGATGGCTTTATGCTACTGCACCCCTCATAAAAAGGGGGTCTTCTCTGCTCCTGTCACTGTTTATTTTGGTTTTGCTTTTGCCTGTCACCCCTCTGGTACATTCAGCATAATGTCCTCCTTTTTTGCAGTCTTTTATGTTTCTCTTGTCCTTTCCCTGGCAATTTGTTGTTACTTGGATGACTTCTATGTGCACATACACTCATCTATGTTTGTAACTTTGGTGGTCAATATTACATACTTCTATGAAATACATATATAATGTGTTTGGCTCTGTCATTAGAGAGTTGCAAAATATTCTTGCTGGTTACACTGCTTTAATATGCTTATATATGAGTTTAAGGCAAAATAATTTTAATGATAACTTAACTAATACATATGTAAACTACAGGTGTCACAGGCCTCTGATAGGCTGCAGGATGCACTCAGTAGTGAGGCAAGGAGAAAAACCTCCATGAGACACTTCCACTGATAAACTAAAGGGAGGAAGAAAGGCTGGTTTCTGTCCTGTTTATGTTTATGAATATTCTGCATGACAACAAATATTTTCGAAATCAACCTAGTATCCAAAGTAGATTTCTATTTAAAAATGAGGGCATTTGATGGAAATGTTTAATAGTTCAGTAGAATCATGTGTCATGGTCTGATTAATGTTTATTTAAATACATTAGCTACTTTTCCACTGTACTGTTCGATTCATTTTTCTTTTTCAAGTGACATTGAGTATTTCTGTCTGAAATCATATGTTGAACATTTTGCAAACAGAACAGTGAGCATAAGTGTAAGCAGATGGCAAATTCTGCTGCAAAGTTTGAGTGCTGCTTTCTGAAAAGTGACAGGTGAAAATGAGGCTTCTATTAGAAACTTAAAAGTGAGAAAGCCCATAGAAAGCTCCTCTCTTTTTCATCAACAGACTGATAACATCTCAAGTGCAAACATATTCAGCATTTCTCCGTCATGCTGCAGAACTGGATGCTGATGCAATGGTTTTATTTTATTTAGAGGCCAAGATAAAACTTCATTAAGGCTCAGATACTAGAACTGACTTAAAGAAATACAATCACTCATAGTAATAGAATGAAGACCAACCTAAGCACTTTCTGTTGTTAATCAATGGTGTGTGTTGCACACTATGAACAAACAAATGAGTAAATATAATTTAAGGATTCATAAAGCAAATTGATCTCTCAGATTCAATTCTTAACTACAAATTATCTCTTTAAAAATATGAAAATTTTTATACTAATAGGATGTGGCAACTCAGGCAATTATTTTCTTGGCATCTTTGGCAGCTGCATATTTATGACAACTAGAATCTCAGCTTCTGTCATTTTCTTGCTTGACTTTCCCATAACACTTGAAAAATGTATATTTTGTTGTAAAGTTAAGTCATAGGGACACATCCACTATAATATGAATAAATGCCACTACTGCTACTAAGAATAAAGATGTTCTTAGTATTAAAGCAACCACATGTTCAAGCTAAATCTTATGTCCCTAATGTGTCTTAAAGTTTTGTGTCAATAGATTGATTGTGGAAGATGACTCTGTATTTAGTTGGGGAGAATTAGATGCTCTATAATTTTTTTTTTTCACAGTGAGAAGTATATAATGCTTCAACCCCATTTTGAACTTATTTATTTATGCACTGATTTACTCTTCAGCTGAAATGTTTCAAGGACACAAAATACAGCCTGACTCTCAATGGGGCATCAAAAACAATCATCAATTCCATAGTAAAAAGACTATTTTTAGATGCTGATCCTACAAGTGCTATTGGACAGGCAGTCAGTTGTGGGGATATAGTAGAGCCTCTGCCATATATTGTCTGAACACTTGAAAGGAGCTTTCTTTATATATTAACTTCATCATTTGTACTTTTAATATTTTTTGTAGATTATATCTTATGATTGTATTGAAAAGAATGCTTGGATGTCACTGTATCAGTGTATTCAACAAATAAATATAAGTAGGATCACATGCAGTTATGTGCTGATGCTTAGGTAGATGAATAGTCTGTTTCTTTTAGGATGTTTCTTGGAACTTACTGATTATTAAAGGTGAGATGCTGAATTTCTAGCAAAAGGCAGAGGATGGCAGTGAAAGAAAGAAGAAATTAATAAATTCAAATTTTATACAGTCTTTCTTAGAGATTTCATTCCAAAACAATGCTTCACTCTTTCTCATTACTGTTAAACAATTTTAAGAGTTGAAATTATCTAGTAGAAATTCAAGATTATATATGATAAGGGTGCCAACTCCCCTCTTTCCCTGGGAATAAGGAAAGGAAAAATGTTTGATTCAGGAACACTTCTGTTGCTCAGCTAATGAGAAAAGATCAGACTCATCAGTAAATTGTAGAAATGAACTGTATTTATGCTGCAGCTCTGAAAGATGTTGAGAGAGAGAACACTGAGAAGAAAAATAAAATATTAAGAATACTTTGCATGTCCCAGTGTGAAGTTCTTTTATCAAGAAATGACTAGTAAATGTTTGAGTAAAGGTAAACAAGAGTAACATTAGTGCTGAAAGTGTCAGAGTTGCCATACTTTTGAACCAGCTCATCCTCTTATGGCTTTAGTGAAGTAAATGTCACTAAGTTTTGATTTATCAGAGGCTGCTGAATCCAGAAAGTCAATGGAGGCAAGGCTACTGCAGCTCCATTTATGTGTTATACAGAAACATACGTGTACAACACATATACATATGACCCACCACACAGTGCAACGCAGATAGAAAACACATCATTCACTCAAAAACAAACAGTACCAACTGCCTCACCATTTCTCTTCTTTGCCTGAGCTGGGTGAAGGTCTACTAGTGTAAATACATACATATGTACAAGATGGTCCCTCCAGCAGCTGGGCTCAGGCCCTCAGCCTGCCTAGTAGCTGCCCTCAGAATCCAGTTTCCCCACTTACTGGCCCCTGCACATAGGACCCCCCGAGGCTGCATTGCTACTCCAGCTGCTGGTACAGACTCCCCTGTCATGGACAGAGTGATTCACTTCACTCATAAGAGAGAAGTNAGACAAAACTGTCAGGGAGACCCTCCCATTGCGTCACGAGCTTCAGAAAGGATGCCCTTACTTTCTAAACTCCTTCTCAGAAGGGAGTCTAGGTGTGGCTGGATCCAATCTTAGTCCCAGACTTGGTCAACGATTTATGTCTAAAGGATTATAAATGTGCAATCAATCCTTTAATATCACTTAGCTAAGATTTCAAAGTTTAGCATGCTATTAACCACTTACTGAGGATCTGTTGCAGCAAGGAATATCTTAACCTCAAGAAATAACCTTGAGAGGCGTGCCTACCTAAGGGGAGATCCTGGCATGCAGCCCACTGCCATACAGGAGAGCTCAACGGGACCTCAGCTGTCCACTATTTAGAGAGTAAGATGATTGACCTATAGTCATATTTGCGGTAAACTAACCAAGGACCTAGTTAAGACACAAACAGGAAAGGCCTGATTTCTGAGTTGTAAGTACAGGTATCTCATGGTCTTCATAGTCTCTAGTCAAAAGCACATATTTCAAGTGTTTCACTAGGCAAATATGATAAGACAATTATGACTACAGTAGAAGAAACTCTATCAATGGAAAAGCAAGTGCTATACACACACAATATGACACTGCAACATTCAGTTTATTAGGCCACCAAGGTGACCAGCACACTTGATATCCTAGTACACCTTTCCAGCAGCTTCAGGTATTGCTGTCCCACCAGGTGCTGGTCCATGGCCCATCCCAAGGCTCTCAGTCAGTTCCTTGGCACATTGTCCTTTTGGCCATGGATCTGTTTGCATGGAACATTGCTCATGGGCAAAGCTCCCACATCAGAAAGCTTTGCAGTGCAAAAAAGGATCTAAACCAAGACAAAGGAAAAGCACATTAGAATTACATGGTACCCCTTTTTTCAAACCAAAGTGGGAATTTTGCAGTCTTGAGAATTTTCTTGTGTTTTCTGGGTTTTTTGGGTTTTGGATTTTGTTGTTTTTTTTTTT
>RSEF01000003.1:52623047-52657344 GCA_003993805.1 Himantopus leucocephalus | reverse complement strand
GTTTGTTTTTTTTTTTTTTCTAGAAGTAAGTTTAATTCAGCTGCTGAAATACACAATCCATTATTAACTGAAACTTACTCAGGGGTTACTTCCATGAAGTTAGCTTTCCTACTGAGTTATTAAAGTGTTATAAAAGACTCTCTCACTCCATCTTTGGGCTTATTGCATAAATGCATCCGAGTGCCAATACTGCACAATGAGAGTGCTCTGGAATAAACAAGAGTTTGCAGTCTGGCATATGCTTTCAAAGAGATTTTGTAAGATACAGTGGCCTTAAAGCAACTTTTATTTCTATTACTAGTCTTTATTAGAAAAACTGACCAACTTTTTTACCATTTACCGTTACTATTTGTGTTGCTTGTAATATTTAAACAGTATATACATTTAAACAGCTTGTAACTTTTAAATAGTAAGAAAAAAATGGTCAGTTTGTCTTCCCATTAAGCTCTGTATACTTTAGATTTTTTTAGTCAAAGATATAGATGAGCTAGGTCAGACTTAGAAAGCGGAGGCAAGCAATTCCCTTACAGGCAAACACATACTTACTGACACAAATGCATAAATCAAATCTTTGTACATACAATTTAGATAATACAGAGAAATTACTGCTTAGTGTAGCTTTAAGTTTATCACACACTTTATCTCCATAAAAGCATTACTCCAACTTTGCATATGCTGCATTGTCTGCCTGTTAGTTATTTGGTTTGGTGTTTAGGTGTAATCTTCCAATTTTAGCCCAAATCTTATTAATTGTCTTGTCCCCTAAGAGTATTTCCTCAACTCTCATTAGTACAAAGCATAGAATTAGAATGAACAGTTCCTGAATTCAAAATATAGGAGGGTTTATATCAGGATATTTTTCTGAGTAGGTCAGGATGATATAATTTATGACATCCATCATTTCGGTCTATAGCAAGGTTCATTTCTCCTGGTTCCCTGGCCTATTTAGAATTTTGGGTTATTTTAGGTAGGGTTTTTTTTTTTTGTTCCTCATTTATATTTTCACAGCTGGAGTTAGTGAGTTTGGGCAAGAAAGTTCAATTAACCTTTTTGTTATTCATGCTATAATGCTTGTATCGGTCTGTGGCATTGATGACATGGACAATATCATATCAGAGAATGGTGATGTGTATATGAAATGTGATCTATACCTTTGTATGCCAGCAGTAGTTTATGCCCATGCAGAATTGCATTTAGCTCCAGATTAGCCCTAGTGTTTCCACAGCTCCACATGGAAAAGCTCTTTGTGGATGACTGAACGTACTATACCACTGTATCAATACTCAGAAGAGCTTTTGTACCTCAGCAAAATGAAACGATAAACACCACATACACCTAAATACAGGTGAGCCAGATCTAAATACAGAGAGCCAGATCTGAAATTTCCTAGTTTTTTAGCTTTTCTATGCCAGTGCAAAGATGTTACACAAATACTTAAGTTTTTTGATATTATGTTACCATATCATGTGAACAAACCAACTTTGCAAGATGGAATATATCAATATTCCTTCTTAGAAGGCAGCAATCTTCCTCGTACTTTATTTTCAAAATCTGTGAGGTTCTTTGAGCAATTGACTCTCACAAGCTTGTATGTACAATCATCATGGGTAGAGCAGGTAGAGATGCCTGTAGGTATGTTTGCCTGACACTCATATAATTTCCTGTTTTGAACCCTTTACAGCTTTCTCAAACCTTAAATATTTTTTTAGATATGTCTTTTTCTATCTCAGGCTCAATTCATGGTTTCAAGATTTTATCAAATGAGATTAAAAAACGAAGCACTTTTTCCAAGGTTTATTTCTTCTGTGCAGAACCTTTTGTTTGAAGAGCTTTTATGCAGAAATGTGAAGTAGAGCTCTGCCAGAAGGGCACAAATGTAGTCACTTAACTGACTGCACTGCCTCCGGGAAAAATGACGTGGATGTAGCTCTGGAAAATCAACAGCTTTATGTGCTCGCTATACTGTCGTTAAGAACATGCTGGTAAAATTGCTGAACTTTTTACTTTCATTGAGTACCTCCCATTTTCTTTCTCAGTAGTAATCATATCACTGAAATTCCCAGAAATGTCTGGAGAAGTTGTGAGGGATGCAGTAGTGAACATCACGTCCTTCTCTGGGCTATGCAAGAGGCAGGGGACAGATCCATTTCGAGCTCTTGTCTATTCTAGGGTAACTGCCTACTTTTAGCTTATGGCAGGTATGAAAAAAGTTACCTCCCTTGGAAAAATTGCATAGGCCTCTGACCATAAAACACTAAGTGACAACTGTCAGGAGAACTTTCAGCCCTTACGCTGGACCTCTGATGTGTGGAGTAATGCTGAGGTTCACAAGCTAACAGAAACGTTGTTGTTCGTTTTACCCTAACTAGACTCGGACGTAGACCCATACAACTCTTTCTAGTTCAAAATTTCCAGTAGCTGTTCTGGCTTCAGATATGGCAACTCTGCCAACTCCAATGCTTTGAGTAAATTATCAAATGCATAATGCAAATACTTCAAACTTATATAGCATGTAAAGGAATGTGTCTCAAAACATACATGCTTGTTTTGGAGTTTGGCTCCATGGGTGGTTGTTTTGGCCAATTACATCCCAGCATTTTTCACCTTTGCTGTTTTCCATTCTGCCTTCCAGGATAGCAAACCTTCCCGCCAGTCTGGTATTATGGAGAAAGGTAACTTCAGCCATTCAGACTAACCAGAGTAAGAATGTGCCTGTGACCAGCTGGCTCATGGTCTAGCTCACCTCACAAGTAAACTGACCTATTTGGTCACATTATTTCCCAACATGAAAGAGCTTGCCCTTATAGTAAAAGAAAGATTCACTGTCTTATGTGCAGAATATTTTCATGGCTCCTGTAAATGCTGGCATATGTGTGTGAAATCCAGCTGCCATCATGGTCCTCGCTCTCTTAGAGCTTCACAACTCTCGTCTTTTGGAATAAACATTTTTAGCTTGGACACAGCCCCAAACTGTTAAAGCTTTACATGTGTGAGTGAGGGCATGGGGGGAGGTATTCCAGCACTGAACTCATCCTTACTTAAAGCAGAATTTTTTCATTAAGGAGAAGAAGAAAAGGATAAAGAACTTCTGCACATCTTCATATACCAAGTGTGTTTGTTAGACCACATTTCTCCACTTAAAATTCAAGCTGCATATCAAAACTGCAAACATTGTACTACAGCTTGTCATATGCAAGACTGTGTAAGAGCTTTTAGTCTGCATACTTTCTTCTGTGACAGATAACTGATAGAAAAGGGAACAGTATTATAAGAAAACATAAGAATGGCTTTCAACCTAAAATCATATCCCTGAAATTGCCAACTCTTGATTGATATTGCATTAATGCCACTCTGTGCCTTGCAATATATTTTTGCAAGAACGAAAACAATCTGTGCAGGCTCAAAAATTCCATTAAGGGAATCTGAGGTTTTAGTAATTTTTTATTCTCCTTCCTGAATTCATTTTCCAGCCCAGAGTAACTGATTTTGTATCAGTCTAACACAAGGTCACACTAAAATCCAAGTGGGTTCTTCTTGCTAGGAAGAGACATATACATTCCTGCTCAATTTTACTCCTGTTGAGTCTACATTATAAAGTGCCCGGCTCTTACTGGTTCTTGCTATCCTAATTCTTCTCAATCCTGAAAACAGCATTCCTTTTTTTATGTTCTTGCTTTGCAAGAACTGGGATATGAGAAGGAATTGTTTCCTAGTGAATTTGCAGTTCACCCCTTTTCTAAGCAACCTGTCAATTAGTAGCTGATTGCCAGCCAATGGAGCTGCCTTCTGCTTGGAGCTCCATTGAACTCAGTGGCAAGAGTCCCTTTTCCCATGTAATTCAGTGGAGCTCTGCAGTGGAATTGACATTATCTGAGCATGCATATTTGCAAGACTGAGGTCTAAATACAGCTGTAAATATGCACTTCTTTAAATCATCTTTAACTAGAGAGATCCCAAAGAGTCAATTAAGAAAAACAGACATCTAGAGAGTAATTCTAGTACCCCTTTCCTCTGCGAAGTGCAGAGAGAGCTGAAATTTTGCATGTTTGAACCTCAGAAGGGAAAAGAAAGAAATGGATATGTCTCTCTCTTTGCCCACAACCAAGCATCCCAGTTTTATTTATGGGTCATACTTTGCTTACCTTTCATTCCTAAAGTACACACAGATTAGCAACACTCATTATAATTTTTTTTTTCCCCCAGAGACAAAGACAATCCAGTAGAGCAAAACCAGGCTCAGAAAACAGAAGATGCTTTGTGATTTTCAGCTCCAGTGCTGATTTCTAGTTCTCAGTCTTCTTTCTCTTGTCCTTTTTTAAACAAAGCCCTCCCCCTTCTCATCTTAAAAGGCCAAGCTGTAGGTCCAGCCTCTGTTGTGGGTCTTCCTCTCTGTGCACTCTCCAATATTTATCCTCCCATTTTTGCTTATTTCTCATTAAGAAATCACCACAGTTAATCACTGCTTTGCACAAGCCACATTCTGTTTAAAGAAGGAACAGAATAATTAGCAGTAAGGGATGTCCACACATCAGGTCCAACACATGGAAGGCAATGATGGAGGCAGGGAAGCTGAATGTTTATTGTAGCAGTGTTTTATGCTTCCTTTACATTAGCCTTGGGAGGTTCTTTCCTACTTGCCTAGGGCGAGGAAGTAAATTTTGTGCCTGAGCTGCTAACTTTTCCTGACAGTTCCACTGGGCTGGGTAATATAAATAGTTGAACTAGTGCTTACAGTTAACTTATGGCATATTAGTTCAGTTAGTTTGAGCCTTTCTACTGATTAGAGCTCCCAACAGGGGCTATACTGCAATCAACTTGTATGTAGGCACCAAGCAAATATTAAAGACATCTCAGAAAATGGCTGGAAAACACACCATCCAGACAGTGCCTACATGTGCATCCTTAGCAGAGCTTGTGGTCTTTGACGTGCCGTTCTTCCTGGACACAGAACTTTTTATCCACAGTTTTATATAAGCAGGGCAGGCAACTGGTAATTGTGTGTCAATCAGAGCTGTCATTTCCCATGATTCTGCTGCAAATCCTACAGTATTTGGTGCTTCCATGAAACTCTAGTCCCTGGTGTTGGGGGATGACATGTATATTTATGGAGGCAGAAGGAGAAGGGCAAGGTCAATTTTTATCCTTTGTGCTGCAGGACAGTGACTGGCTTTCTTTTATTTCCTTTGCAGGTATGACATCATGAACCTGCAGTACATAGAGCCCAACCGCTATGACTACGTCCTCATTGGGACCTGGCACGAGGGCGTGCTCAACATTGATGACTACAGGATTCAGATGAATAAGAGTGGAATGGTTCGATCAGTGTGCAGCGAGCCTTGCTTGAAGGGCCAGATTAAGGTGTGCCCCAGACACTTACTTTCTGCTATAGAAATATGAATAATCAGTATTTTTCCCCTAAACCCAGGCAAGCTTCTTTCAAGCCAAGGGATAAGATTTTCTTTTCTTCAGGAAAGCCATAAGTATAGAAAGACTCCTAGATTAACATCTTGCTCTTACAATCCCATATACAGGCACATGTTTTCTAAAATTCCCCTTTGTAGTGATGCAGAATCTTCTAGTGTGGCGGGATTTGAATTTCACCTTATGCAAGTAAGAACAAGATTTTCACTTAGGCATTGCCTACAACGTTCGGTGTCTGTGATTCACTTGGGGGATGATCCTGAAAATAATGTGGCCCACAGGAATCCAGTATTTTGTTCCAGCAATAACACCTGCAAAAAAGCGGGGGGGGGGGAAGCCTGTTTGTATTCATATTCACAACAGTAGGTATGGAAACACAAATGAAATCACTCTGTGTTTACTAAACAGTAGCACTTGTATTAAGCTACAAGTAATTTGCCACCTGCCATGTCTGGATGACATAAAGACACGTTCCACCACTATCAAAATGGTATGGATGCAGTAAGTTTAAAATGGCAAGAAGCCCATTCAGGAAAATCACCTTAGAGCAGACCTTCCTTTCTAATTTCATTTAATAAGCACGTTCGCAGCTTTGTAATTCTATATTGCTACTCTAAGCAATAAGTGATTGATGATTTGGCAAAGGCGTAGTGACATACTCAAACAATCTTGGAGGGGAAACATTATCAGTATTTACTACACTCCAAAACATCTTTGCTCTGTTTTTGAGATTGTGCAGTTTGTGTATGTGTGTATATGTAAACACCATGCATACAAAATGCCAGCTTCGGCTCCCATTGAAGTCTATTGGACTCTCTCCATAGACTGCAGGAGGAAATGTCAACAAAAAAAAAGCCCACAAAGCCAGCATTCAATAAACCAAACATTTTGTATTTCACTACTGCACTCAGCTCTGCATATAGATGGATAGGAAGCTCCTGGAGAGAAGGCTGGATTCCTCCTTTCTGGCACAGAGCCAGAGTCTTTGTTGAAGCCCCATGAGCTGGAGATATCCTTAATCTTCCTTTCAGCCTCAGTGTAATGAAACTAGGAGTCAAGACGAGGAAACCACCTTTTCAATATTGGATCATTACACTTAGCAGCCTTCACAGCACAGAAAGATACAACTTTCAGGGACATTTGTCTCCAAAAGAGCTGTTCTGAAGCATGCTCTTGGTCACTGCATATTGGTTCTATTTTCTACTAGGACCCATTACATCCTTTTGGCAGTATATTTTTTAATTTGCTCTTATTTGAATTTCTGTTTACACTAGTGTAATGAGCCCCGAAGAGACTTCCATGTAAATTGGAATTTGTGTGTGTGTGTGCATGTGCTTGTGTATATATATATATATGTGTATATGCATGAATCACTCTTTGTTCTAATCTTTGACTTTGTTTGCTGCTTTTTACTGTGCAATAGATATTAAGCGTGGGCTGAGCTACTTGTCCTGACCTGAACCATCTCTCAAATTAAGCCTCTTCTCAAGTTTGATTGAAAATATAACACTCACCATGCCTCTGTACCAATGGGAAAATGATTTTGTACTTTTAATTCAGAACTGCTCCCTCCAAAACAAAATAGAATTGTCCCTAGAGATTATCCTTGAACTCGCAAGCACAAATTTTAATATGCAGGGGTAGATACAGAATCAGGATTCATGTTTTCTGGTTGTTTGAAATGTGCCGTACACAGGAATTGTGTCATATTTTAACCAGTGCAGGTGGTATCTCATTCCTGGGGGGGGCTTCTGTGTTGTCTTGTAGAGGAACATAGCTGAGGATGTATTTTGCACTACAGGTGATCAGGAAAGGAGAAGTGAGTTGCTGCTGGATTTGCACTGCTTGCAAGGAGAATGAATTTGTTCAGGATGAATTCACATGTAAAGCCTGTGAGCTTGGCTGGTGGCCGAATGCTGACCTGACAGGTAAGGACACGTCCCTCCAAACACACTGCCATTTTATAGGGCACAAGGAGAACGGTGTGTGGTGGAGAGTAAGGTGACAGCATGCAGAGATATTAAAGATACATACTTAAACACACAGACCACTGCAGTTTAGGGTGAGTAAAAAAAGTGCTGTACCTTTCGGCTTAGTTCAACAGCAGTGACAATAAAGACAATGAAATTTCTACCAAGAAGAAATGACATGGTCTGTCTGTTCCTCCCCTTCGGTTAGCATAAGCATTGATAAAGCTGTTAAGACTACTGATGAACTTAGCAGCATTTGCTGCAATTTTAGCAGTGATTAGCACAGGATCTCAGTGCATCGTTGTCAGATTGACTTGATACTCTTTCTGATTGTTCTGCTGTGCAATTTGTAATACTTTATCTGGGATTTCAGGCCATTTCAGACTTTCATTTGGTATAAAGATCATTCTCACTGCACCCGCCAGCAAAAGGAATGTCAACAAAATCCTAAGAAAGGCTGTCAGAAGAAAGAAAAACAGCTAGAATTGGTCTCCCCGGTGTATATGCTTTGGATGAGTTGTATGCTATGGCATCTTTCTGTTATTTTGTACCTATCAAGGTCAACCTCTACACCTGCTCTGGGCTTTGCAGTAACCATTACTCCAAGAAAACAGATGTAATGCACTGAGAAGCACCACCTTGACCTTGGGGTTTGCTTTGTATCACTGTAAAAGACCACTCGTACCTCTGCCCCCTGCTGCACCTGCAAATCTTGGCTGCCTGTGTTCGGCAGGGCATCATTCCTAGTCAGAGAAACAACCCGACTACCTAGCTGAAGATCAAATTTGCAACTTATTACATCTTTGTCCTTTAATATGACTGGCTGGCAACTAGATGTTGCTGCAGCGTTTAACACATAGATGAAGTATTCAAACCTTGATTAAATAGTTCCAAGAGATACTGTTAAGCTAGTCACTGAAGCCAAGTGAGATTTCAGGGGATTTATTTTGAGAGGGAAAGCTGGCCACTTCTCCAGCTAAAAATACATTAATCACAATAAACTGGGAAACTTGACTCATTGTCTGTCTTGGTTTTCTGTGGAAAATAAACTATGGTCATGTCCCAGATGTGCATGTATCTGTCTATATCCCACACCTCTCACCCCAGCCCCCTCCCTCCTCTGGTGTGCAACTGAAGCTACTTCAAACAGATTTGTCAGGATACAGAAATCTTGGTGATCATTCAGTTCCTTCAAGTTTCATGTAAGTGGGTTGTAGGAAGAGTTCTTGAGAAATAGCTTCTGTAAGGGCCCCAATTGTGGCAAAAACTTTCATATTACTGGACACCAGAAAATCCACAGCACCCTTCATAAATGTCCTGACCATTGGAAAAGCTTATATTCAACTCCTACCTCCTAGGACACCAATGTCTGCTAATTTTAAAGCAGATATCCATAGACAACTATGTTCTGTTAGTTTTGGAGGTTCACAGAATTGTTTGTATCTACTATTCAGGGAAGAAAACTGGGACTTCTTTTTAATCAATAAGGCAGAACAAGAACATAGTGAGAGATCAATGTGCACTTGAGCGAATATGGTTCAGTGCTACCAGCTGCCCAAAATAGCTCAAAAGGGGGCATGTCAAAATGACAGGCACTGCTGAAAGGAGTTGAGGAAAGCATCAGTGCTGGAAAAAATCTCAGGGGCATGTTGCAATCTATTAACTTTTAATGAAATCAGTAGATGACCTGCTGATTTGTGTTTCTTCTCAGCAAGGAGACTGGACTGCTGCTGTTCTAAAATCACAGTAGCATCAGCCAAATGACAGCATAGCCATCGAATGATTTCCTAGAGAACACGAAAATGGCAGTCTGCTCCTGCACAGCTTCTTCATTCTGTCTTATTGAGGAAAAAACTTCCTTTTTTAACCCCTGCAATTCATTTACTCGAATTGCAGTATGAAGTACAAAGTTGTGAGGAGCAGGTGATGCCATCCTAACCTTTAGAAAAGGGACACTGAGCCAGATACTCTGGCTCTTGAACTTTGTGGGAGTCACCATTGGTACCATTTATTTTGGAATTCTCGTTTCTTGCCAGGATTTCTCCCATCAAATGTGTTTTTATAGCTTGCTTTTTTGTGTTGTATTCATACCCTGCCAGTCACCATAGCATCTAGACACAGACGTTAACATCTCACATTTCAGATTGTTTTTCCCTTTGCCTTGAATCTTAAATGCTAAACATGTATGCAGTTTTAGCCCCATTTTCCATCACAGATGGAGTCTTTAAAATCCTTAGTCTCTTTAAGAAACATGAAGCACATACTAACCCATTTCCTAAGACATGCTTTTCAAGGTGCTCAGTCTCTCCATTTGAAATCAATCTCTGTCGCTCAGCAATCCTTTCCTGACATTTTAATTTTATTTTTAAATGTACAATTTTTTTTTTAGATTGCTTCCCCTAAATATGTGTTCAGTGAATTGGAGTCAGCAGGTAAAAAGGTTTTCTCACCACAGATGATAAAAACCTGACCTGACAAATTGTCACTAAAACCAGTATCTGAATGCTGGGTGCCAAGAAGAAGAGATATCTTTTATAGTATCAGAATCTAATATAAAAAGAATGAATGTCAAGCTAGTAAACCCAGCTTACATAAATCATCTTAAGTAAGCAATAAAACAAGATAGGACAGGAAGTTTTATAGAGTTATTATGAAATGAATCATAAAGGTTTGGAGCCATCACTTACCTGGGATGTGTCAATGACCTCAGAAAACATCCTGGATTGTCTTATTGGCCTTGCAGTATGAATANTTAAAAAAAAAAAAAAGGTAAAAAAATCGATTAACCCTCTGCTCTAGGAAATGATTCATGGTTAAAGTGCAGGAAAAATACTACATGAAAGCTACCAAACAGCTTTTTACTAGAAACTTTCCACTGTGAAGCTTTTGCCACTAAGTCTCTGATTTTTTGAGGTTTGGGTTAGTTGCTGTGGATTTTTTGGGGGACTTTTTGTGGTGGTTTTTTGTTNGTTTTTTTTTTTTTTTTAAACCTGTAAATCCACCATTCTGGGGGTTATCCTCCCCCAGTCTCAACAAGCTTCCCTCGCCCGCTCCGCTTTCTCATAGCTGGGAAATGACCCACCTTCACAGGTGCTGACAACTAACAACTGTTTGCTGATATAAGCAGTACAGGCAGCTTTTTGCAATGTTTGTAGCCTATGTGGCTCTTGGGGCTTGCTGGGGTACAGGAGTTACACTGATTTAACAAAACAGATTTCTAAGACCTTACACAGGATAAGCTTAAAGGAATCAATAGGCTTAACTACCATGCTGAATCAGGGCTAAGGCTCTGAAAATATCATTTAAGATGGAATAATATGAGTACGGCTTGATGTTGCTAGGCTTAAAGCCCGCATTGAAACTTAACCCTTCCAGCAACCAGACTGGCTTCTTGTTTAAGAAGTGCTTTGCGTGTATTAATCTATACTAATCTAATCTGCTATCTTCCACTCAGGGCTGCTGTGGCCAATGGCCAGAAGTTCTTCTAGTAAAAAGCTTTCCCTTCATATTTCACCATAAAAATACTGGTTGGAAGAACGGGTTTCCTCACCTATCTGAGTCTTGAAGAGACCACTTTGAGCAAATCAGAATTCCTTTTCTTTATAAAATAAGAACTCCAGTTGCACATACTATAATTTCTATTGTTTTTGATGTTACAGGTACCTGTAACATCATTACCTGTAGTTAAGTAGACAGCCTTAGCTGTAGTTAAGTCAGCCCGGTACTTAGAGACAGAGAGTACAGAATTATAAGACATTCTTTCAGTTCATGTGACATTGGCAGACATTAAAAGTTCGAGCAGAAATTTTCCATGTCAGGACTTTGCCTCAGGCTGATTTTTTTAATTTCAACAAAAACCATTTTTTCTTCCTCTATTTCTCAAAATGAGGTTACAGTAAAACTGTTCAACCCTGATCCATACCTCTGCTTATGTCTATATTTGGAAGGAAGGACTTTACGTTTTGGTAGAGGTATCAGTTGGTAATTTTGTGTCACCCTGTGGAAGATGCATATAAATTGAGCAAAACTGTGGGCCTCAGAAGCCTTTAGTTCACAGAGGTTAGTTGCTGCAGACATACTCTATACTGAGGAGGAAGGGGCTGAGCATGACTTTTGCTCATCACAATATCAGAGCCCTTGTTAAGAATAAGCAGCAAAACTGAGAGGAAAAAAATCCTTCTCTTACAAGTTTGCTAACATCACTGCCTTTTCCGTGCTCTTCTCAGCTGCCTCCAACAACCCAGACAGGCAGAGGTGATGAGTAGCAGGTCCAGAATGTGAAAAGCTGGACCAGCAGTGTTCATAAAGGAGACATCTGGGTGGGGAGGTGACTGACTAGGAAAAAACTGAACTGGAAGGGGAACTGAGATGGGGACTGTGAGGGACTGGGAGGAAAGATACTTGAGAGCTGGGGGAAGGGCACAAAAGGTGAGCTGGGTGCAAGGGAAACTGGAGGAGGACAGAAACAAGAAGTAGAAAAGGCCATGGATACTTACCTTGTGATACAGAAATATTTTAAAAGCATTTTGGCGCTACTAAGTCAGTAACAGAAATGAGGAAATGCCAGTAACTCAGCTTCACAACTGTAACGTCCTGTTAACACAANGTGATACAGAAATATTTTAAAAGCATTTTGGCGCTACTAAGTCAATAACAGAAATGAGGAAATGCCAGAACGAAGGTTTTCAGTAACTCAGCTTCACAACTGTAACGTCCTGTTAACACAGNTCACAACTGTAACGTCCTGTTAACACAAAGGATTTTATTTTCTCTGTAATGTTATTACATCTTCAGCACAGTGAGGAAGGTAGCCAGAGAATCCTTTAACTTGAGTGTGGAAAAGAGCAGTTAAGTACCATCTTACTATGTTTGCACAGCTGTACCAGTCATAAAGGAGAGCCTTTCCAGTTATCTTTTGAAGGCATGCATGTTTTCTGGGTTTGACTTTTCCATAAGAATTAAATTATGTTATTTAGTGGAAAAAAAATGCACAGTGTTTGACAAAATGAGAATAAAGTAATGTTAAGAGAAAAAAAAGCAGAAATACACTAAGAAGATACAGTATCTATAGTGTAGTTCCATTACAACTTTGGATTTATTACCATTTTTCTGCCTGTTCTCTAATTAATTTCTACTTTTTATAAAATCACCCTCACAAAAAATGTATTAGGTCAAATTATAGTGATTTTGATGAAGATTAAAATAAGGTAGTCTGAGAAGGTCAAAAAGCCACACATTCTGATATTCTGATTTGTAACAATCCTTTCCCTGCTGAAATGAAGGGATGGTGCTGAGTTTGTCTGGGTTCTGTTCCCAGCTCTGCGTTTGATATGCTGGGCTTGCCAGCAGGTATCTAAAGAAAAATAATGAAAAAATTTCCAAATCTCATTTCCCTTTGTAGCTTCATGAGTAAATGTTTGGGACACCCAAAATTGATGGCTGTTTTTTGAACATATTTCATGCAAACTTTTCCATGCTGCAGTTTACCTCTTTGTAAAATGGTTTTAATAATCCCTGGCATGTAGGTATAAGCTAATGTTTGGATTATATTGGGAGTCAGAAAAAAAAAAGTTCTGTCTTCAAGCAGCTACCTTTCTAACACTCTGTTTCTTTTCTGTACACTGCAGGCTGTGAACCCATCCCTGTAAAGTACCTCCAGTGGAGCAATATAGAGTCTATTGTGGCTGTGGTCTTTTCCTGCCTGGGGATCCTGGTCACCATGTTTGTCACCCTTATCTTTGTGCTCTACAGGGACACCCCTGTTGTCAAATCCTCCAGCCGGGAGCTCTGCTACATTATCCTTGCTGGCATCTTTCTGGGTTACGTCTGCCCTTTCACCCTTATAGCTAAACCCACCACGACATCCTGCTACCTCCAGCGCCTTCTGGTGGGTCTCTCCTCTGCCATGTGCTATTCTGCCCTTGTGACCAAAACCAACCGCATTGCACGCATCCTGGCAGGCAGCAAAAAGAAGATCTGTACCCGCAAGCCACGTTTCATGAGCGCATGGGCCCAAGTAGTCATTGCCTCCATTTTGATCAGTGTGCAGCTGACACTGGTAATCACGCTGATAATCCTGGAGCCCCCGATGCCCATCCTCTCCTACCCCAGCATTAAGGAAGTTTACCTTATCTGCAACACCAGCAACCTAGGCGTCGTGGCTCCTGTGGGCTACAATGGACTTCTCATCATGAGCTGCACGTACTATGCCTTCAAGACTCGCAATGTGCCTGCCAATTTCAATGAGGCCAAGTACATTGCATTCACCATGTACACCACTTGTATCATCTGGCTGGCCTTTGTGCCTATCTATTTCGGGAGCAACTACAAGATTATCACCACCTGTTTTGCAGTGAGCCTGAGCGTGACAGTGGCGCTGGGCTGCATGTTCACTCCTAAGATGTACATCATCATAGCAAAGCCTGAGAGGAACGTCCGCAGTGCCTTCACCACCTCAGATGTGGTGCGTATGCATGTCGGGGACGGCAAGGCACCTTGCAAGTCCAACACTTTCCTCAACATATTCCGGAGAAAGAAGCCAGGGGCCGGAAATCCAAAGTAAGTGATTGACTGCAGGTACACATCTATCTGTATATGTCCCTCTCTTTGCCATCCTCTCTTGGTTGACCATAGTCTGCTGAATAGTAAGGTATGTAACAGTTTTTCATCTCACATGTAGCAGAAAAGGTGGAAACGATCCTTTAGATCTAAGCGTCAGATGGATATTGACATATTGCCGCTTATTCTCTCCTGCCCTAAAGGCAGCCCTGTACACAACTCCCTCTACCTCTGGGGTAGGTCAAGCAGTGGCAGAGTAACCAAGCTCCATTTGCAGCTTCTTCCATCTCTCTGTGCGTGTGATGGGGATCTCATGCCCCTACGTGCAGTTCCTCTGTATTATGTTCAGACTGAGGTGTTATTGTAGCCTTTTGGGAAAGGGGATGAGAAATCTATGTCTGAGTGGTTGTAAATCACATGTACTTGTCTAAGGCCACCAGGATGCGTGTGTGAAAGCTGGGGATTGAACAGTAGTTTTTAAGGTCGTGTTTTGTGGCAGTCCTCATGATTGTGATCGAAAAGCACCCTTCATACTATCGCTATCCTCTATTTAATATTCAGAATTATGAGCAATACTCTTAATCATCATTAGTGTAAACTTGCCCATGTTCTCAAACCCAGCGATGGTGTGAAAGTTGCAGAAGTCAACTGAGAGTGAAAATGAACTTGCATCCACATCTGTTAAACCTGTTATTTTCCTCGCTAATAATGAAAAGGAACCCAGCTGCAACAGAGAGGGAGAGAGAACTGTTACTTCAAACAGCATCTCCATGTGAGCAGCTGTCTGAACATTTGCATTCTTTATTATCTTATTGCTTTTTAATCTTTAAAGAAGTACCATAGGGCTAGACATTAGCTTAGATTATTTTTGTCCCAATCAAAAACAAAAAAATCAAAATAATAAAGAATCAGTGAAGTCTACCTTTCTGAGCTTCCTGATAGAATTAAAATGCTTTTAGTTTCCAGTTCTTTGGGATCTGTAGGCTTCTCTGAGCCACTCGAGTTTGTTTCGATTCAGTTTGCATAAGAACTGTTTTCCTGTGTCCTAGAGATGGAAGGGATAAGGATGGAGGTAATACCACAGAAAACCCATGCTGTGATCAATTTTGCCTTTATGCTACTTCAATACTTTTTATTTTGTTGCCAGACAGGGGGGCGGAAGAGAAAGGAATGGAGACATAAGTAACCCAAATATACAGCTCAGTGTACCACGGAGGCCATGATAAGAATGCTAACTCCTCAGCTAGACAGAGTGAGCTGGGAATGGCAGGCAGTACTGGGACCCACCCGTGCAGGGAGATGGCCAAAAATATCTGTAGCTCAAGAGCTCGAATTTCATACAAATAGAAAAATGGAGCCTGATCCACCTTCCGCTGACTCTGTGGAAGTTGGATGGGGTATTACATGTCTGTAAGAAACCAGTGTGCTGTTTCTGCAGTGTAGTGTCTGGTTAATGCTGTTAGTATCTTTAAGATGACGTCTGACAAACAAAAGGACGATTGAGTATTTTAGATCATGAGAGACTTAATAAGTATTTCTTTGTTGGGCTTACTGTTCTTCTACTTTCACCACGAAAATTGTACTTTAAAAGATCCAAATGCAATATATGTAAATACAGCTCATGGTATAAGAAAACATTTCATCCTGTTCAAAAACCAAGCTTCCCCCTCAGCATTGTCACTTTTAGAAACCAGCAGGGCTTACCTGAGCTTTTTAGCAATTTGTTTGTTGCTTAATTCTAGTAAGATTTTCTTGACCTCTCTGTTGAGCCTGTGTGAGCAGCATGAAGCAAAAAAGCCCTACGGAGCTTTAAGGTGCTCTTCTAAACTAAAAGCTCAACACCTAGTTAATATGATTTTTGTCTCAGGTCAAGCCTTCAGATCTTTTACACAGCAAAATCCCAACCTCTGACCTAAACCTCTTGTGCATTTACTGCTGTGTTCTTCACCTATACCAGCACAGATGTGGAGTCATGCTAGGCTTGCTGATGGAGAAGGACAGCATACCTCTCTCTACGTGGGCACGAAGAACTGAAAGCAGTGTAGTATACAAACATACAGCTTTGGAAATAAAGTCACAAGATGGCACAAAAAGTCATTTCAGGGCTTTGGAGGGTATTTTAGCTCCTAGCAGAGTCCATTGCAAAGCTTGTGAGGACATTGCGCTGACACGGATAAAGAAGTTTGAGTCACTGAGGAAATCAAGAAAGAAAAAGTAGAATTTGCTGGACCCTTTGAAGCACCTAGATAATTCAAATGTGTAGTCAGGTCCTTCCTGAAACAGGACTTGAAACTACTGGAACATGCTTAATGCCCACAGGAATGGCCTCCAGGCTGATTTTCAAAGTTTTTTTTCATTTCCTATCAAAATCTGGGATTTATTTGCCAGTTTTTCAGTAATTCAGACCCCTGAGCATGTTGATCTGCTCCTTGATTCTGTAATCGTCCCTCCCGATGGCCACATTTTTCTGTCTGTAAGTGGCCAGCAATGCTTCACTCAAAAGATTTCTTTTCCAGCTGTCTTACAACTTTCCATTCATTTTCTTGTTACCTCTTCTCTCTTTTCCTAGCTTGTTTTTCTTTTTCTACTTTTCAATTTTCATCTCTTTTCCTGTCTGTGTCAAACCTCTCCTCTGCTAATCCAGTGAATTCTAATTCCTAAACAGAAAAGCGGTATCCATCTAAACTAAGATGGTGTGCAAATATAGAGTTAAATTGAGCTAGTTTTAAAAATGGAAACTAGTTTACATTTACAAGGGCAAGTGGAACTTACATAAGCCTTGATAAACACTCACATGCAATGTTGTGCTGTTAGTTTAACTAGCATAGCTTGGGGACTAGAGCAAGCCGAGCCACTCTTCCTTTCTTCTCCCTAACGCAGAGCAAAAGAATTAACCAGGGAAGTTTATTAACACAGGATCAAAACTTTCAGCTACATCAGGTGCTGATACAGAGGTCAGAAACTCCCCTTGAAAAAGGTCTGTCCCAGCTGCATTACCAACAGACTTTGAATTGCAACAAATTGTTTAGGAATACTGGTCTTCACTTAAATAACGAAGCACGCTCCCTTTGTTGATCTGTTGGACTCTAAAGATGCTATGTGCAGTCATGAGGGTTTGAACTCTCTCTTACTTGGTTGAATTAAACCATGAGCCACTACAGCCAACCCTGTTTTAAACAGAGCTGGTTGGGAACTTTCCAGTGGAATATGTTTTCCATTAGAAAATTCTGGCCTTTCAAAATGTTTCATAGAATTGGGCTTTCATGGTAGGGATCCTCTCTGGGCCAGGGGGACTTTCTTTTTTTTTTCCCATGGAGGGACAAGGGCATTGGGAAAGTGTGAGGGAACTTTACCCCAACAGCCATTATTTAAGGCACTCACTTCGGTTAAGAGCATCTCCAATTCCCAAGTAAACGCCCTATAACTGGACTATGCACTGTCCCAGGGCAAGTCTCCTCCTTTTTCTCTGTTCTTGACCAGCAATGTGTCCTGGAACAGAAAAAAAATCCCGATGCAAACCACAGAGAAATACTTTGTATTATTCTGTGAGAGAGCTTGAATCTGGGTCTGAGAGATCCCTTGCGAGTGTCTTCAGTACTAAGCTACTGTCAGTCTCTCCCTCTTGTCAAATTAATATTTAAATATGTATAAAAAATGGAACAGCTCCATCAGGAGAGAAGGAGAGAGAGTGATATCTGCTGCTTTTATTGAAGCTTTGTGGGGACATTTATTGTTACACTTTAGTGCTTGATGACATTATGAGATTCTGACTGTTACAGGATGATGGCATAGCAGCATTTTTTAGGAGAGCNTTTTTTACCCTTTTCCCCCCCCCCCCCCCCCAGCTGTGAGATTGTAACTTTCAGATATGGACCTTGTTGTGATCATAAGCCTTGTTCTTGACCACAGATGTTACTTTGGTCTACAAGGGTCAATCAGCTTGAAGAGTAGCACTCCTGTGCAGTGCCTGTACGATTGCTTCCCTGAGGAAGCAATGCTCCTTTCTGTACTTTGTGCAGAAAAAATAACCAGTGATATAGAAGATGCTGATCTTGAGGAGGGTTCAGGAAACACCTTCTCCAGCCACTGCCTCAAATGGACCCTACTCAATGTGCAGGAGGCTGAAGCCAGGCCTGTAGCCTGCTGGTGTGTTGTGCTGCTTTTCTGTACTCCACATACGCACTTCAAATAGAGTTTGAGCCACATGGCAAGGCTTACATCTTCTCCCATGCTTCTTGTGGCTGCAGTGGCATGGGAAGGATCAGTGTTGCAGAGGGGACCACAGGGGATAAGTTCATTGTGCATCATTGGGTAATTAGCTCTGGGCTTGGCAGTGGTGCTTAGCTGCTGCCTCTGTCTTTACATATAAATGATTTTAAATTTATGGTTGAGACCCCAGGTCTGGACAGCATTTTATTGCATTTTGAATCAGAATAAGTAAGGATTTAGTCGTCAACATACGTTGTGTAGCAAAATCTGAGTTGATAGGAAGGCCAACTAGCAATTCTCACTGAGTGGCCAGGATTCCACATTAACGTGTAAGACACCTGCTTCCCCCCTTGTAATTTTAATATATTTACATTCAATTATTTTTCCTCCAGCTGTCTGCCCTCAGAAATGAATGGTTGTTTTTAAATATTTCCAAACATGTACTTTTTATTTAGCTTTTTAACATGTTTTGGCAGTCCAGGCCTCTAGGCTGCTCTCACAGGCATCCACACTAAGCAGTGTCCAGGCAGTCACCTGGGCCAAGGATCTCTCAAAACAGCTTAATTTTATTCCAATAAAAAATTTCGGGCAACCCAACATCCCCTAGTACTTTCTCCCTGCTTCCTTTACAGGAGCCTGTTCCTGTTCTTTGTCCTCTCTCCCTTTGTACTGGGTGGCCTTACATACAGTTTTTTAACTGGGAATCCGGTTTCTCAGTTACCTTGAGTAAGATGTGTCTGTTCCCTTACCAGGGCTTAGGGAAACATCTGCTTTTCTGTCTTGACAGTTATAAAATTATCTCCAGGTATTCATAAGTTACTCTTTCTCTTTAAATGGACTTGCTGAGTTGCCATTGAGCAAGCTGTGCTGATGTGCCATGTTTTTCTGGGACTCATTTCACTTGGCGACTCACAGTCCACAGAGGCTTTTGGACTCCTCAGCTCCTTCATTTTCAAAGCCTCCCACAGACACACAGTGAGGGGAATCTTAGCATAAGCACGTCCAGAAGGCAGGACATTTTGTTTCACTGTTTTTTCATGACGGTGGGAGGAGGCAAATGCACAGTGTAGCATGGCAAGAGTTGGAGCTTTCAGAAACAGAGAGTAAATGATCAGCATGTTCAGTTGCAGCCATACAAATGCATATCTTTTACAGCCTCTCACTTGATCGAACCTGAGTGCCTCGTCGTAGGAAGAGATGCTCAGGAGTATTCCTTCTTCCCGCTCTCATGTTACTACTCCATGCAGGCAATGTGCTATCTTTAAGCAGGGGGTTATGGAGGCAAGTGGGAAGGGAAGAGAAGTGTGAAAAAAAAAAAAAGTGAAAACACTTTTAATGTAAGTAAAACAATGGCTTTTGTCCTGACCTGTGCAGGCTAAAGTGTGTGAAATCAAACAAAACCAATCTCAACCTGGCACAGCCTCACAGGGAATATTTCATTCTGTCTTGCTGAAATGCATCAAAAGATCTGAAATAAGAAAATTTAGTGGAAAGTGCAAGGAGGATTAATAATAACTGGTCACCATTGTACCTTCTCCTATAAAAGAGAATATACTGTTAAACTCCTACACTTCAGGACATGAGCCCAATCTGAGAAGTCTACAAGATATTTAAGTATTTTCTTTGGTCCTAAATTGTGTCACTTAGCCTGCAGAATATAAGAATTATCTTTAAAATCTTGTTTTAGAGATTACTGTCTGGTGGAGTTTTATCTTCTTACAGCATTGCCAGACTAGTATAGTGACAATTGCTGAATCTACTGGGGAATGGTAGGCTAGCTTGCTTTGCAATTTGGAAAACTGATGCAGTGGGTAAACTTCTCATGTGCTGTAGTAGTATTGCATACACAATAAGACAGCTCTTTATTTTTACTGTTACAGACCTTGGAAAATACCAAATTCAAAGGCACTTTCAAGTAGGTCCTTAAACCTCCTGGGCCTGCACAGCCATCCTGCTGAGGCTTACCCCTGAGTGGGAAGGCATATTATAGGAGAGTTTTGAAACAGCAGAGAGGTTGTAAGCTCTTACAAGTGGGAAATAATACAAAGATTAAAAAGAAAAAAAAAGATAGTGGAAAAAATGGTACAGGACTGTACCATTGTACAAATGTTACATACAAATTGTATGTGTGATCTCTTCAGTAACGTAGCAATAAAATGTTGATGTCCAGGACTCAGTTTTGGTGCTGAGTCTGTAGAACAGTGGCACCATGGGGTGCAAGGCGCAGTGCTGGTCCATGGTTGTGTGGCTCCCAGCTCCCCATCAAGGCATGGGGCTCCACAACCATAGGGCACTTGGGTCTCCCTCCTGTCCCACCCAGAGCATATCACAGAGGAGTCTGCTTCCTTCACAGTGTGGATGGAGATGTGGCAGCTCTGGTGTGGTTCCCTGGTGCCACAGCTGCCACAGGGAAGGCACGTAGCACTCTGGTCTGACACAACTCATCTCCCTGTCGCAGCCCTCCCTGGTGTTTGCTTAGTTTCTGTATGCAGTGTAGTCTTTCACCCTTTTCTGAGGTTGCAGTGCATTTTTGGGAAAGCATCTTGTATGCTCAATAGGAATAGTTGAAGGTTTTAATGCCAAATGTCTCTCTCTCAGCAGCTGGTACATTTGCTGGCTTTGCTGGGCTATTTACCAGGCTTAAACCATTAATGGCTTTGTGGACACATAGCACTGTGACAGGTAACAGCTCTTACCCAGTTCTCTCATGTATGTGATGTGAATTTCAAATACAAAAATTCAACAAACTCAGTCAAGCTGTTCAGTCCTTGTCAGTATATTGATTTAAGTGAATATTTAAAACTCCCAGAAGACAGTTACATGTTTCCAAAGGGACTCTTACAATTGATGTTAAAGAATTGAAAAGAAACACAAAATAAGGGAGCCTGAAACTTAATAATCCAACAGCAATTTATTCTAGTCCTGCTGCAGGCTTGCATTACATTTGAGCTATATAATTATATCTAATCTTGTCCTCTGTAGCCTTGAATTTGCATTTGCTTTAACAGATATGTTGTACTTCTGACCATGCACCAAAAAAGCACAGAACAGGTGACAAATAACTCTGAGATGTCACTTCCACACTTACATTCTTTCTAGTTATTTAAACAAATACTAAAAATCATGTTTATTTATAAACCAGGGGTGGCAAATGCATATACCAAATTGTGTACCTGTGTATATATGTGCAATATAACCAGTCTGGAGATAAAGAATTTTCTTTGTCCTTCTAATGAGAAATAGGGGCAAGGCTACATAAGGCACTTTAAATTTTCCTTGAAAATTACTCCCAGCTAAAGGGAGTCCCAGCACGTGCATAACCAATTACATGGCAAGCTGAGGAGAAGGGGCAGGGACAGATATCCAACATGATTGGGATGATTGCCATCAAGTACAAGCCAAGAGGTCCAGCGGTTTAGGCTCATTCCTCTGGGTTTCCTTCTGTGACCAAACTGAGGCTGCCTGAGTACATTTAAGGGAAATAAATAAGAAAAGCAATGAGGTTCTGCAGTGGCTTCCCAGGAAGAGCACTGGGACAGACTGTTTCATATCCTTATCCCTCATATATATCCAATATAGATCCCTCATATATATCCTATAACCCTCAGACAAAACCCGGGTTATATTGAATTAATTTACAGGGCACAGCACCTGCACCTGGGCTTCCATCCAGACTTCTGCTTCTTTGTCACCAGTCAAAGCCACATTTTATTTCGGTGGTCCCTTTAGGTGAAAGGGCTGTTGTGTGAGGTTTTATGTAATTTCCTCCCTTTCTCAGAAGTTCCCAGTCCAGGGCAGTTTTGCCACTTTCTTTTCATGGATATTCACAACTCCGTTCTCCCAGGAGAACAAGATTTTGACAGGACATAAACCCAAGGAACGATCTCTGAGTGCAGACTGGTTCTTACCAAAGGATTCTCAGAGAACTTCGCTTTACAGCTTCTTCTCTTGTTTTGCTGCTCTCAAGAGGCTGAATCACAAAATGTTGTTTTACTTACGGGCACTGCTGTAGCACCAGGCAGCTTTGCGTAATAAATCTCAATACCTAAACACAATGATGCATAGATACACAACTACATCAGAGGGAAGCTTTACAGTTATGTGTCACAATCTCTGCTTCTTGACTGAAGGGAAGCAAACACAGTACTACAGTAATCCTGGGAAAGGCTAGTATCTTTCTTGGCATAAAACACAGGAATAAGGACACCACTTGTAATTTAATTTCTTGCTTGAATGGACCACTTATTACATTTCCTTGTATTTTTGCATTGTATATATTATTTATTGCATTTTTATTCTGAAATCTAGTCATAGGGCGCTACAAAAATACAACTCAACAGTGAGTGATACAAACATTTGTGTTCACATGTAGGTATAAGCAAGTGATGTTTATCTGCTTAGTACCATAATCTTACATTGTTTTAGTTAGAATTCTCTCTGTGAGAAAAATAAGGAAGAAAACTTCTTATTTTTAAGAGTGTCAGATAAATAAATAGGTGTTGAAGGTTGCATCCAGATAAGCACCTAAAAGCCTGGATACTTCCCTTCATTACATATAGAAGTAAGACTCCAACTCTCATAAGCACATATTTATGGAAAAAAACCCCATCAACCCATGTTTAGGGAGGGGAGTGTTCTGAAATATCATTTTAAAATGCATAACAGCCATTTATTTATTTTAATCAGCATTTTAAAATGGAAATGGAATAAAGAACTAAAATACAAGTCTCTGAGAGGCTACTTTAAGATTTTTTAAGTCAAGAATGCATTTTACCTCCTTCCTATCCTCAAAGGTGTGATGTTTCAGCCCTGTGCCTCAGTTATTCACCTCCCCTCAGCAGAAGCAAACAGAGCTGTGACATTTCATGAACACATGATAATTCATGTACAAATACTTGCTGGAATAAACACACAAGATATTCTGTAAGTGTTTATTCTGCAGGGATCTCGGAGCCACCTTGTGATTTCATACATCTTAGAGGTGAACAAAAATTTGGGTACTGAAGGATATAATGTGAATTTCTGATATTCTCTAGATAAGGATAAGGATATAAAACAGCACAAGCACTATACACACCTGTATACAGTTAATACAGAGGTATGGTTTTTTCCTCAAATTAAGAAGTAGTCTGAAAAATATTCTTGATTCACCCCTGCAATTCAGTTCCTAATGTGAAATGCAAAACTACTGCTAATTAATTTAATCCTTTTTCATGCTTAGGGACACGCAAGCACGTAAGAGCCCAAGAAGAGGAGAGCACTCATGGATGTCACCTCTTTCACTGATGTGAAAGGCCTCTCGCATTCTGGCTTGTCCACTGAGCTCATCCCTGCCTGTGATGAGCGTTCCCCTTTGATCAGGGGTGCCCCACGTAGCAAAACGCTGCAAGCCAAACTGCAGATGCTGCAAACACGTGCTGACAGAGCACCTGATTTTTAGCAAGACTGTAATTCATAGGCGAATCACACCCCCAGAGAGAGAAGGTGGTCCATCTCTGTTAAGGGACTGTAGGCGTGTATGGTTTTCCACCCTGTTAGAAACTAAATCGTCTGAGCAGGGTTTTATCCTGATTATGTAGTTAGTCTCAGTTCTGCATTGCTCTATGTTTCATTAGAGAAATATCTTCAATGCCCTTGGTGGATGATTGTAGCACATACATTTTGTTTGCTGTGGGAGGAGGCCTGCACATTGCGCAGTCGGTTGATGAGTAATGTGTTGCAAAACAAATTTGTCAGGATGACGCCAAGGCACAAAGACCAGAGTATCCTGACTTATATGGTCGCTGTAAACTGGGGATGCTCTCCATGGCTCTTCCTATCCTAAGGCAGGTTCTGAAAAACTTTCTCACCAGCAGTAGCTCAGGTTAGCTCCCCCCCTTTGGCCCCCCACTATTTGTGCTCCCAGAGCTGGGAGTGTTTTTGACAATGGCACTTTTACTAATCTTTGAGAACAAAAGCCAAGCAGTTTCAGCTTACATTTGCCCCAACAACATGAACCACTGCCAATTGCACCAGCCTTTGTGAGAGCACAGCCTGCACACATTTGTGCCTTATCAGCAGCAGCAGCTGAGTTCCAGTTATTACAGGGACAGGAAACAGCGCAGTAGGCAGGCACCTGCAGAAGCCCGTTTCTCTTAAAATACCCCAAAATTCAGACACACTCATTTAGAAACACCTGTACTACTTCCTACATCACTTAATGCCATCCCAATTTTTCCATTCTTCACATTACTTTCGTAGAACACAGAAGATGCAGAGACTGGTGCTGGATACGATGTGTGGCAAAGGGGAGGCTACTTTCTGGTGCACTGCTTGGTCCAAAATCTGGATGTAGTCTTTGCTAAATGCCTGTCCCACAGATGTTTGTAATGGAACAACTTTCTTCTCTTTATTTTTTGTCCATGGTGACTTAAGAGTTTGTAAATGGAAGAGTGAGTAATTTCAAAATCTCCATCTTTGCCTCCTGCTTTGCTTCATTTTTTTTTAGCTAGTATGGTTTGATGTTTGGTTTTTTTTTGCCTGCCTTCTGATACAGTTTTCCATCTGTCCCAAATTCACAGAGCACCATTTGCAGCCAGAGCAGAGATCTGACCACGTTCTCCTCTCTTCTCCCAGATACCAGCTCTGTGCCCCAAAGACTCTGAAAGGGCAAAATCAGCATCACCAGGTCTTTCTTTGAGGTTTCCAGAGCCAGGTCTGGAAGCCTGCAGAACAGACTTTATGACAGGTTTAATGTCCACACAGAAGACATCCACTGTCAGAGTCACTAATAATCCCGACCAACAACACAGGTTATGTTCTCCGCTATGCCAAAGGACTCTGAGAAACCACTTTAAGTGTGGGTTGAAAAGGAAGGTATATTGTATCAATAGAACATCTGCCTCCACATTAAAGTTGTTAAAGACTATTTAATTTTGAAATAACAAGTCAGCTAAATAAGTCAGAGCATATATGTGCTCTGGCATTCAGCCTCCCACACCTGACAAGCATAGGTTAAAAGGCATTATCACTGTAAACAGCAAACAATTGTGCAGGCTAGAAGTAATCACACAGTTTGTCACTTTAAAGCCCACTTGAAAACTAAAAGCTCCAAGTTTCTTATTACTGCATTATAAACAATTTACCATTTCTAGCTTACTGTTTCAGTTATCTCTTCTTAAATTGTTTCCCCTTCTCTGCCCTGCGGTTCTTTTGTGGTGTTCAGAATGTGGTATTCTTCCACCCTGTAAAATCAACCTTCCAATAAGAAAAAAAAAAAAAGAAAAAAGAGAATTATTGTCTGCCGGATTGTCCTTGAGCCAAATCTCAAGGTTAGATAAACTTTAATGTCAGCATCAGTGAAGGTGTCGCTGCTGCCCCTGGTTTGGGGAACAGAGGTGAGAGTTGTCCCTTTCAGCAGCAAATCATTAGATTAGCTCATCTGTGTTGCAGCACCACAGACGGAGATGTCAAAGCTGATCTCAAACTCCAGCAAAACAAGTGCCCCCTGATGTGATTCTAGCAGCTCCTCACTAGTAGATGGTTTGCTGGTGTTTGCAGTTTCGGTCTGATCAGTCCCAGCTACCCCCAGAGAATCACAGGCTCAGTTTAAATGCCCATCTGCAAGCCACATTCTAGCTAGTATAACGTCCTTCTCTTTACCCAGCGCTATTAATCTTTCTTTATCTTTTAGTGTGCTAAAATCAGGAGTGTCTGCTTTTGTTCCTTTCTTACTTAAAGCTCTTGTTATTCTTGCCCTCTACTTCCACGGAAAATATTTTTTTATGTTCTCTTCTGGCCATTTCCTTCATGGCACAAGCTAGATTATTTCAGATGGTTCAGTTCAGACTGTTTGGGCTCGCTTGCATTCCCAGATCAAGGACTGTCTGGAAATCGGGACTTATTCCATGTTACTCATTTTCTTGCATCCCAAAGCCCCCAAACCAGCCAACTAACCAGGCAGCCAGCAGCAAAATACCCACAAAACAACCAACCAAACAAAAAAAAGCAAATCCCAGAGTCTGTGTAAACCCCAAGGAGGGATTATCTACCTTGAGCAGACTGACAAGGACTGACAAGGGGCTATGCTTAAAAGCATAGCCGCAGCAGCATCAACAACTGCAAAAAATGCCCAGCAAGCAGATTAAGCGTGTGGGTGGCGTTAACCCACCGAGCCGAGCCGTGGGCTGCAAGGGCTGGGCCAGCCGGCGCTAACCCATGTTGCTGCTGGCCAGGTTAATGCCGCCAGCATGCAGGGGCAAACCAGCAGCTCCCTACGCACGGGTCCTCGGGAGCTCGCGTGTGTGCAGTGTGTGCTCACGGGTCTGTTGTGGGAGCTCGCATGGGTGTGGAGCAGGGTCTCGTGTGCATGGGCTGCAGGACCTCACGTGCCTGGGCAGTACAGGCTCCCATGGGGGATGAAGTGTGGCCCCAGGCATCTTTGTGCTCCCCCATAAGTGAGCAGCCCTTCCTCCTTTACTTTCACATATCCTCTGAAATGTAAGGTTATACACATTTCTTAATCCTTAGGGTTACATAAGTTATCTCAAAAATCTCTCCTGCCACCATCCCGGACAGCCAAGAGATTTGCCTGCGGCTAGTTTGGGCTATCATAGCCTGTAAATCCACAAATGCTTTAAGCTGCCCTAAGCCAGAAATGACACCCAAAGCCTTCCTTTAGCCCATGCTGTCCCTTCAACTATGCAGGGACAAGAGCCTGGACAGCCACGCTGTGAACTGGAGCGGGGAACTGATAATATTATTTTTTTCCCTTTCTTTTTTTGGTTTAGCTGTGACCCAGATTAGTTGTCCCTGTCATTCCCTGCCAGTTGATTGAGCAATTGCACCCAGGGTTGTGCTGGCACGGAGGGGCGGGTGGAGCAGCAGGAGGGGGCAGCCGGGGAGGGCAGGAGGTCCCCTGGGCGCACAGCTGGCTCCTGCTGGCCCAGGCTGACCTGAAGTGTAGTCTGAGCTCTGCCTCTACCGTGCAGCTCAGCGTCGGGTCTTTCTGGGCATCCTACTGGGGTTATGTTCTCCTTGGTGACAGTGACCCTTCTGTCCTCTTCGGCAGATGCTCACACCTCCACAGAGAGGGTGTGCTGTGAAATCCCTTCTGCTCTTCAGTCCTCCACTGGTGATCATTATCTGTATGTCTCACTCAGCCTGGCAAGGGTCAATGACCCTATAACCTCCCTCCTACTTGCAGTGCTCTTTGCTCCACAGCTCTTAATGATTTCTTTCTCTCCAAAAACTGCTACTGCGCCACTGATTAGCATAATTAAGTTAAAACTCAGAGCAATTATTTCCAACCATCACTTATCTTGGAATTCAGGACTTGTGTTTTAAAAATGAATTTATACTAAAAACCTGTCCATCTTCCCAACTTACTCTATTGCCTTAATGAAATATATTGCAGAAATCTTCTGTCAGATCCTGGCTTGTATGAAAGGTATTGAAAATTTAGCTCCTCTTCCTACAGGAAAAGGACATGGCCTCGCTTCTGTTTCTGTAGATATCTCTTGATCCAGCCATGACAACCATACATAAAACCTGACCTTTCAAGGACACAAATATCAGAAGATGAACATGCTTCTGCCTAGGAAGATGCTAGATTTAGAGGCAAGGGGATTTGGGATGAGTGTTTAGTTGAGCACCTTACTGATCTGGTTCTACATACAAAGTGTGCTCACCTCCCCAGTCACCTTGCAGACTGGTTGAGGAGGTGAAAAGCAGGCTAGAAAGCTTGTGGTGTTGCTGAGCTGTCCCTTGGGAGTGCGGAGGGCAGTCAGTCTGAATGCTGGAGCAGGAACTACGCTAGGATGTGACGGCAGTCCGCCACAGGGCACATGGCACAAGGCTTCTCCTTCCCTGTATTAAAGCTAGGGGTTACACGCAAGTTCTTAACAACTAGAGGATGATTCAGGGCTATCACTGCAAGTAGCAGCATCATGCCGTCGTCAATTCTCTGAAATTTCCTCCCCACCTGGCTTTCTTCCTAATGTTACTGATGGTCAGTTTTTTCAGATTAGATTATATAAAATCTGGGCCTGTGCTTTTCTGTATGTTTTTGACCGTGGGGAATGTGAAAGCTTTTCTTACAGCTTGGATAGCGTCTAGTGTGGAGGATCTCTGACTGTGGCTTCAGGTGATGGGTAAAACGGTGTCCTGCGCTTCAGTTATCTTGGACGCCAGACAGACTCATTCAATTTGTGTCTGTTTTGGGAGTCTGGATGAGCAGAGAGAGTAATTCCAGAGCAGAAGGTGAATGTTTCTAGTTTCATAGCTGTTCAGATATAAAATATTACAGATAGCAATTTACACTTTCTTACAATCCTGACACAGCTGTTTGCCTCGTGGGATGATTCATTTACACTTAAGAGAAAAAATAGTGGCAAGACTGACTTTTCCCTCAGATCCTTTATACTCCTTGCTGCAGATTTCAACACGCCTGTTACCTACCCTGAGTGCTGAACGACCGGCTAGAAGCATTTTTCTGCTTCAAAGAACATAAAGTAAAGCAATTAATCCACTTCCTTCAGGAACCCTCTGCACTGCCACCCTGCTTCCTCTGCCAGACTCCCTGTTACTGCACCCAGGGATTCATTAGAAAGCAGTTCAGACACTTTCATGATGGTATGCCAACTCCTTGTTCAAATGCACAGAAGATCCATCCTGCCTCTGGGCTCAGGATACAAATAACCATCCTTAACTCAGCAGGAATTACCCTTGAGCAGACTGCCCCAAAATGACCCATTAATCCTCACGTTGTAAAGAGGCAGGCTACTGAATTTTTTGGTAACCAGAGAAATACACGTGAAGTTCCTTCACTGCCTGCAAGGCTGGGAGGAAGGACTGAGGATACATTGTCATAATTAAATATAGAAGGAACAAGAGAGGTACAGAGATCTGGGCACCAATCCTGAATCAGGGCTCTGCAGTATTAGCACACACTACTAGTAAGACAAAGCAAGCCTACAAGGATACTTCAAATTGAATGCTTCAAAAGCATTTATTATTATTTATGCAGTTGACAATGATTCGATAATTGCAAAATAATTCACTGAAGTATAATCAAAACATGCACTACATTTCTCATAACACCGTAAATCCAAATTTCTCTATGAATCCAAATTCTACTGAAGCATGAACCTTGAGATTTAGAGCTGGTTTCTGTAGTGCACATGCTGTATATCACCATATGAGGTTCCCCCTTGACCTTGACCAAAAGGCAGACCGCTGCTTTGATGGAGCTTGGCAGCAATTTAACTGCTGCCTCCCACGGAACACAAACCTGGCGAGGCATTTGGGCATTGCATGCTCTACTACATGTAAGAGCTGCGTTTGGTTTTGGCTGAGGAGCACAACTACAGCCACAGTAAGAAAAGAGTTCACTGTATTCTGAACATGTTGGGAAGCATTTTGGACTGCCTGAGGAAGCAGACTTCTTTCTTCCTTCTACATAGGATGATTTCATAACAAGACCTACAGGTACCCAAAGTCTGGAGAACAAAATGCCCTGAACTCACTCCGGGGTTATATTTGAATAGGAAAAAATATGCAGGGGGGAAACAAGAGATGCAACTAAGCGAGCCAGAAGCGGCAGCATACTGCAGTAGCTGAGGGATGATAGCTTGTAAGACCCGTTGACTGAGAAAGACCCGGGTCCCAAGCAGTGCTCTGAAACAAAAGTCTTCCACCTTGTCCAGCGTTGCTGAGCAGGGCTCTCCATGGCTGTGTGCCCTCTACTGTGCGTACAGCACTGCGCATGTGTGAAATGCATTTAGAACTGGATTTTTCTCTCGGATAATCAACTGCATGTTGCTACTTGTTTTGTAAAATTAGCTCCTGTGACTGAATAAACTACTAATTTCTGAGTTTTAACAAAGCAAGCAAAGAAAGTAGAAAGCTCTTGTTCTGTCAACAGATGAAGAAAACTGGAGGTCTGTAGAAATGTTGGATATTCTGTTTAATCAGAAGCTTTATAATCTCTGTATCTTTAATAGGGTGTAGGAAAGAGCATGGTAGCTAAGTTCCTAATTATGATCACCTTTAACTTGTCAAATCTCAGAGGTCTCATTACACCTGGTAAGGAATTGAATTATTCTAGAGACTTCAAAGTGAGTAGGTTTACAAAATTGCTCAGCAGTATGTCTTATTTGTGTTTTATTCATAATAGTTCAGAAGTCATCTCAAGGCATCTACCTCTCCAAAATGGGTATGCATGTACTCTGTGTACATCACGCTGTGCTCCTGTGCTTTACTATGTGATGAGAAGAATGGCTTGTTTGGCTCATTAGCAGCTGTACTGCGTATGTAGTACATGCACATACCATCCATGAATCTGTTGTTTTGAGGTAAACAGAAGTCTGGCAAGCATGCACTATGATTGTTTGTTTGATGGGGAGAAATGCTGAATTTTGATTTGCATTTTATTTGCAATACAATGATAACTTTTTTTTGCAGAAATTCATTGATACATTCCATGTGCAAAACTATCTGAGATTTTTGTCAAAGCACGCGCGTGTGTGTATATATATTTTTATTGATACTGGGGAAGACAAATGAGAGTTTGCATCCACTTGATAGGGTAAGGAAGAGGAGAAAAATGAAGTGGAAATTGTCTTATATTAATGGCCAAAGCTGAAATCTGCAATCCCTTTTGGAATTACCATTGCAGATAGAGCATCTAGGATACTCTTCATTTTGTGTTTATCTCAATAAGGCCAAAGTTTCCATGAGAAAAAAGAAGCACATACAGTGAAATCACATATAGTGAAAACTAGTGACTATTCAGCTATTTTAGCTAGAGCTAAAAACTGAAGAAAAGGAAACATTTAGGAAAGCAGATTATGGGAATAAGAGACACAGGGAAAAACAGGAGCTGAATATATATTAAAAACTCCACCAACAAAACCTTTTGGTGATGCTTTTGTAAATAAGATGCGAAAGGCAGATGCTCCTTTTTCATCATTTCACCCTGCCTTGAGAATGCCAGGGGAGAAGTGACACTGACAGCTAAATGCACAGCAGCCCTTGCCATCTGGTACGTAAAGTGCATCCGGGCTCAGCAGAGGAAGCAGGGACAAACAGCATGAGAACCTATTTTAAACAAAACTGGAGCCGAGGAGAAACCTGTGTGCAAGTCGAGGTGACTGGCCCAATGAGCAAGAGGAGAAAAAACGGGAAAGCCCACAGCGACCCTTAGGCGTAGGTGAGGGACAGGCACCCTATTGAGTGGTATAGCCACCATGTGTGCACATGTGTATAACCACTCACTGGGTGTCTTTTTCTTTTCAATCTTCAGGAAGAGGCAGCCAGAGTTCTCGCCCACCAGCCAGTGTCCGTCGGCACATGTGCAGCTTTGAAAAATCCCACACTGCAGTGAATGTGTAAGAGAAGCTGCATGACAAAGAGTGGTTTTACCCCTTGCTTTCTCTTTCTCATTGGTTTATCATGTCTAATGATGGGACAAATGTGGTGCATGCCATTAAAGATGGGAAATTTGCTTATGTCCTCTGTTTCGCACAATGCCTTAATCTGATTGTCCAGATGTGGTGAAGAGGACACTGAACAATTTTTTTGCAGCTTTTACTTTTTTTAAAAAAAAAACCTTCAGTTTTATTTGTAAATGCCTACAAATTTGCAAATACATCCTTTTTTTGTACTAATTTTATCTTCTTTTTCCATTTAGCTATTTTTTTTTCTTTTTTACAGTTTTGCATGGAGATGACATTATCCTGCGTGCTTTAAACAACAATCTAGTGGCTGTCTTATGGCAAGACACCTTTGCTGTGCACAGCTCTCGCTAACTGTGCTTGTTAGCGAACTGCTGCTGCAGAGCCAGCAGAGGGAACACAGAAAACACTGGTTCGGTAGGATTCACAGAACAGGGAAACCATGAGCAGTCGCATGTAAATAAAACCAGCAGAATCTGGCCCAGGAACAAACAGTCACCCTAAAGTATCTCTAAACAGTAGGAAGGAAATGTTTCCTCTTACAGTTTCTGAAAGATGTTCAGATTCTGCATAGTGTCCATTCAGTGAACAATAGCAAAATTCAGCTTTTCAGAAACGAGAAGTGCTAATACTGACCTCTGTGAGCAAACACAAACCCAGTGGAGAAAACATGCTAGCTGTTGCAGAAACAGAAAAGCTTCGCCTCAATTCTTCCAGGGCAGATTTATGCTCGTTTCCAGCTGATAAACTGCAGCTGTGAAACAGTCCCGCTCCCTGCCCCAGGGAAGGTTGTGCAGTGACTAGGTGGAAAGCCGCCTGCGATCCACTGACACAGCATTTTGAGCAGCGCCGCCTCTCCACGGCCAGAGATGCTGTTCAGCTCCTCTCATCTGCGACAGAGCATTCTAGCTCTGTATACGCCTCTGACAGTCTATGCTATTTGTGAACAGGTAGCAGTGATGTTAATTCAATCAAATCTGCCCCTCTGATTTGCAGATCAAAAGAAATACACACAACGCATCATATATTTGGAGCAGTAGTGAGGGTTTTACAGGGCCTGTGCAGCAACCAGATTTGCCACCCTGAAAGGCAAGCTTTACAAAGCCAGTGTAAGGAGCAGAACAAACATTTTGTTATTAGCTTCCAGTCTGACAACAATATGCCCTTCTTTTCTGATCTGGAACAAGTGCTGCAGATTCCCAGGGCACAGATCGCCAATTGTCTGTCTGGAAAGACTGATGATGAAATGGGAGTCCAACACACGCATACCATTAGGAGGCAGAGGCGAATGCAACAACAGATTATATCCAAAAAGCATAAGCACCAGCTGTAAAACTCCTGAGCACAGGGAAGGCTGAACATCCTGCTTTTTGCATGACAACGCTTGGGATTTTTTTTTTCAGTTTAGAAAAAAAAATCCTCATCCACATGAGCTCCTGAGAAACACCTCTGGTAGGACTCCAACCAGTCAATGGGACTTCAAACACTTGTGGCAGCTGCACAGATAAGAAAGGCTTTAAAAAGCAGCAGAGCTTTTCCGACCTGCTGAACGTGAAGCTTGCTATTTTGGCTTCTCCACCCACCCCTGCCCCTCAGGCTTCCCTCTCCTTCCCATCAGGGCTGATGCTTTCAGAGGCCTGGCGGTGCTGCACTGTGGCCAGGGGAAGGGCACATCCTCCATCAGCAACTGACTGCATGGGCTCTCTGTGGCCACAAAGCCCAGGCTGAGCAGTAGGCATGTGTCTGTCACATCACCAGATGCCCATCACCACCACCTGACCTCCCGCCTGAGTCTCCATCACCAGAACTGCAGCAGTTTGTGAGCCTGGATTTTCCTGAGGAAGCCCTGCTTCGCTACCTCAACATGCTAGAAATCACCACGGGTGCTATGGTTTCCCTCACCTTCCAGTTATGAGCAATTAGATGTAGGGACTTGAAACTCTCTTGTGTTTTTATGTACTCAGTACTTATCATTGGTTATTGAGCTTATCTTGATCTCCATTCTCCGTATGATCCCAGAGATGGTCAGAAATGCAGAATAATGAAAATATAGAATCATAAAAATTTATTATCATATTAAAAAACTCAGAAACATCAGCTTTGAGTTTCAGGCATCCTTTCTTCTGAAGCTGCACATTCGTTACCATGGAAACTTTCAGATACACCCAGAAAACCCACAGGCTTTACCAGCTGCTTTATCTACTGCAGCATATTAGGGAGAGCTGTATATTACAAATGAAGGGCCTCATGACTGAGCTTCCTGTGGCAACTGGGTTAAGTTTGCACTCAAAATGCTGGCATGTTAAGGCGAGTCTAATGGTTCTTCGAGCACTGTTTAAACTGTTGGGAGTTTATTTTATTCTCAAGTATACCAGAGAATCTTGACCAGTTACAGTGGGAGAAAGACCTCATCATCCGCTACCTCTGCAATGGCTGCACGCTTTTTGGCAACAAATATCCAGAGCAACGGGCTTTTACCAGTCCATTAGGGATTTATTCCTGCTCTGATACAGCTATTGACTAGGAAATATACTGGATTTTCAGTATAATTTGTCCCTTTTGTAATTTCATCTAGGTCTCTCAGTTGTGCATCTATATGCTATGTGAAATACCTTCCAGCCTCGGTGCTAATGCCTTCCAGATGTTTGAAATCAAACTGAATGTATTCAGTGTCCTGGTTTGAGTGACACAGGATTAATTCCTCTT
>RSEF01000003.1:52605725-52617186 GCA_003993805.1 Himantopus leucocephalus | reverse complement strand
TTTTTTTTTTTTTTTTACAAAATTCAACTGGTAATTATTTACTCACTGAAAAAGAGAAGCACAGGCGTCTGAGCAAGGAGAAGCAAAAGACTTAGAACAATATTGCAGGCTGTATGTAAGGGAAGCGATCTCCCCTGGTGTGTGCAGTAGCAGGAGGCAATGCTGCTGTGCCAGCCTCCCACCCAGATTGCCTCCCACCTGCACTGCAATCACAGGGTCTGAAATGTAATCCTTTGTTTACTTCTGCCCCCTGAGGGATGAAACGCTGAGATAAAGCTGCTTCGCATAAATCATCTCAGAATTTCTGTCTCTGGTTTCCACCCAGGTGATGTATATTATAATTTGTGAATGATCTCTACTGCCGGACCTGCAATTAAACAATTGCTTGGTCCTCTTAAGCACCGCTCAGCTCCCTTTCCCACCAGCTGATAATGAGCTATCACTCTGCTTTGAGTGCTGCTCCCTGCAAAGGTACAGGGAAATGCAAAAAGCCTGCTGTTCCGCAGGGACAGACCTGACCCTCAAGTGCTCACTCAGCCAAACAGCCCAGCGTATTGACGGGATCCAGCCCGCATGCGGAGTCGGAGGGTTCGACTCGCCACGATCGTGTCGCTGCCTGTGCTTCCACCCACACAAACCAACTGTTTTCAATCCCAGCATTTTATCCTGGTTTGTAAATAATAGTCGCTCGGGAAGAAGTGCGTTTGCCTCCTACCTGATGGCGGCCCTCGGAGTCCTGCATTTCTGCAATCGCTAATCTGTTCCTAAATGCAAAGGGGGACCAGGGAATAATAAGGGAGGGACGGCTTAGTAACGATTCCACTCTCTACTCAGAACGCCAAAGGCTAAGGCTGTGGGTTGTTTTTCTTCCAACAGTTTGGAAATATTTCCTATAAGCTGTAAATCAGACTTAATTAAAGCTCTTCCTATGACTTTTTTCTCCTTTTTTTTCCTCCCCCCCTGCAAGGTGGGGTGAGCAAACTTAGATACAATATGGCATATCTGGAGTCCTCCACAGGCAGCCAGAGCCCTTCCCGTGGGCTAGGCTTTCCAGGCTGGCTGGAGGGTGGGTAACCAGCAGGGGGTAAATACCTTTGGATGAAAATCACAGTAATTGCTGCTGTTAAAAGAGACCGTTGTTTCCTTCTGTAGTATTTCTGGGAGGACACGAAGAACTCGAGGGGGGAGGCTTATTAATAAGGCAAAGCAATAGGTGTTTTTGTAGGCTTGTTTGTTATACTGCCTGTGTCTGTGTAATGTAAATGCAAATAAACCCATCTTTATTTTATTCATAGTTCTAATGGAAAGTCTGTGTCATGGTCTGAACCAGGTGGAAGACAAGCTCCCAAGGGGGAACACATGTGGCACAGACTCTCAGTGCATGTGAAGAGCCAGGAGACAGGGTGCAATCAGACAGCGGTGATCAAACCCCTCACTAAAAGCTACCACGGCCAAAGCAAGAGCCTGACTTTTACTGACATCAGCAGTAAGACTCTGTACAATGTGGTGGAGGAAGAAGATAGAGAGCCCGTTCGCCTCAACCAGCCCAGCAGCCCCTCCATGGTGGTGCACAGGCGGGTGGCGACAACCCCCCCACTGCAGGCCACAGCGGAGGAGACCCACCTCTTCTTGCCCGAGCAGACCCCCAAGACCCTGCCCCTGCAGCCGCGGTCTCTCATGGACCAGCTGCAAGGAGTGGTCAACAAGTTTGCCACTGGCATCCCCGACTTCAACGCTGTCCTCCCCACGCCCGGCTTGGGGAATGGCGTGCGGCCCCCCTACCAGCCCTCCCCACCGCAGCAGCCACCCCTGCCACCTCTCCAGATGGCCGCCTTCAGTGAGGAGCCCCTGTCTCCCCCGGCTGAGGAAGCAGAGAGTGAGAAGCTGAAGCTCATTCAGGGATATGTCTACGAGAAGAACCCAGAGGAGGAGGAGGAGGAGGAGCCGGCGACCAGCAAATTGACTCTGGAAGACTCTCCGGCGCTGACACCCCCATCCCCTTTCCGGGATTCGGTGGCTTCGGGTAGCTCCGTGCCCAGCTCCCCCGTCTCGGAGTCGGTGCTCTGCACCCCCCCAGATGTGACCTATGCCTCTGTCATCCTGAGGGATTATAAGCAAAGCTCATCCACCCTGTAGATGCTCCAAGAGACGAGAAGGACTTTGGCAGCTGCCTGCTGGGAGGTCCTGGGGAGACAAGTCTCCTGGGGCTGGAGGGAGAGAGAGTAGAGAACAAAGTCACATATGACAGGGCAAAAACTTCATCCTGCACTTAAATAAATAAAAGGAAATAAAAAGGAAAAAAATCCATTCTGAGGGCTCAAAATTCTCTAGCTGTTAAAAATAAAAATACTGTACTTTGAGAAAACGATAGGAAACCACAACAAAGCACAAACCCAAGAGACAACTTCTATAGCAAAAAAATGAATAAACACACAGGAAAAAAAATAATAATCACACTTAGTCACACCGTCTCTTGGCAATGCTTGAAAAGGACTCTGGGAAGTGTGACCTGGAGAAGTCATTAGCGCATCTCATGACTGCTGTCTGTCTGCTATGGAAGCAACACACCCAGGAGCTGGCAGGGCGGAGTGTGGTGAGGAGGAGCGAAGCTACTTGTATATGAGACATAATATGCATAAATATTTTCTTTCCTGGTCTCTACGGGTGGTATAACTGTGTAATGTGTTCGGGGGAGAGGAGCTGTGATAATGTGAAAGCGCACGGCTCTTACTGACTTTTGTCTGAACAATTTGTTCTTCATACTAGGCTGCTTTTTGGGGGATCTGGGCTTATTTTAACACTGATTGTGAACAGAGCAAGAAATATGATCAAGTTAATACTCGAGAGGTTTCTGAAGAAAGCCCTTGCTGTAGTACTTGTAATACGATAAGGACTTAGAAAAACTGCCCTTTTTGTATAAGATTGCAAACCATGTGGCTAAACTGTTACACAACATTTCCTGTAGCAGAACAATATTTATTGACTAACTTTTCCTAATACAACATATTTGCCATGTAATTACATCATTCCTTTGTGTTACTTTGGAATCAAATGCATTGGAAAATAGCTGTATACTTAGAGCAACAACTATTAATTACTCTGAAAGAAAGGCAATTTCATACTGGGGGTTATAGAGTCAGTCTTGAAGCAAGAGAGGGAGCGTACGTTTGTGTTTCAGTATGCGTGTGTACGGTATGTGTGAAGCGTGATGTCCACTAACTACCACTGGAAGATTGTCGTATATACTATGGATATTTTTATGTTTAAATCATGTTTTATATCGCATTGTTACAAATATTCAATAGATCTTTGGAGGTTTGTATGCTGTGCTAACACATTTTTTTTCCTATACAAGCTGAGACAGTTGTTACCCTTATAATAGGGTGCTTTATTTTGCAGATATTTTATGAAGTAGACATATGGTATTAATAACCGGTGCATTGAAAACTTGTTATTTTACATGTTTGCAGCCAGTGTGGTTAACAAAAAAAAAGAAAATGCAAAAAGAAAAAAGTCTGTTTTTGAAATCTTGCACATGCCAGTATAAAGGCGAGACAGGAGAAGTAATTAAACCATTTTCTTGCTTCGGATAATTTAAAATAAAATCATGTCTGGACAGGAAATTTCATCAGTGCTTAATGTGTGCATAAATTCCCAGGGTTTATTATAAACAGTTCTTTTAATCTCTTTATGTTGTTTAGTTGTGTGTTCTTTTCATACGCTTTCACTTCTATTTAATATACAATATTGTATCTTAAACATCACTTCTGGGCAGCTGTAGTTCTGTCATTCATTCCTTTTCTGCTGTCCTTCATGTATTTCCTAGAGATGGGCCTAATCCAAAGCTCCCTAATGGCTGGCATGTTCAAAGTCCAGGTCTAATTGCTGTGGCCTGAACTTAATTATACTTATTATTGCCCTACTTACAAATGTGTGTATTTTACATATACAGGACAGGTTTTTAGCTGCTATGAGCTTTTATTGTGCTGTTGAATTTAGCTGAGGATCTGTCCCACAGTTCTACACTTTATTTCCAAAGATATTTTTAAGGAATCTCTTCACGTGAATATAATTGCAAAAACCTGATTTTAACCATGCTTCTTGTGGATATTCTATAAGGGTTTTTCTGAATTCAGCATATTTCTACTCTTTTTCTTTCTTGTCACTTGAATTTTAAGAAATCCTGCGGCCAGTCGTGAATTCTTCTCTGAAGATCCAAATCTCATTGTTTTGCTCTAATTATATAGTAGTGGTATCGGAAGGTTTGGCTGGTGCTCAAAACCAGATAGGGCCTTTTTTCCTCATCCTTTTTTCACAATGTTTGCTCCTTTCAATATAACTAGTGGCCAATTGGTATCATTGTCCTGATGTGGAAAGCATGAAATAAGTTTGCCCAAAGACATGGTTATGTCTTCTTCAGTAGATTGATGTCTCTATAACAAGCTAAAGACACCTGAGGGTCAGTTGGTTGATTTTTGTCTGCTTGGGGCTCTTAGGGGTATTTTTTTTTGATTGTTTCTTTTTTGTAATGCTGATTACTCATTAAAGCAATGAGAAAAATGCCATATTTTCTTTGCTGATCATGGCACCGGCAATGAATTCTATCTTCTTATAATCTTAGTGTAAGATTTGTTGTGCTGTTTCCAAAAACATACATTGCCAGTAGCACAGAGCTAGTACTAGGAAGCCGGTCTTTGAAGAAATGAGATAGATAGATAAGAAAAAGAAACCTAACAGGCTCGTATAAATGGGAGACGGCAATGTGGCAAGGTACTATTGTTTTCATATCTGTCTGTTTTGAACATATTAAGCACTGATTTTATTACTGCAATGTAATTATATCATGAGTAGGAGTTTTCTTGAAATTCAGTATATTAGCTTTTAGTTTGTAATTGCTAAAACTGGAAACATACACATACATAAATATATCTAAAGAGCAAGAACTCACCTTGTGTATGTAGTTGTATGAGCTATGAAGCTTCCTGTAAAAGTTCTTTCTTTTGGTCTGTCAAATGCTTGATGAAAACTGCCTTTTGTCAAAATGATCTTGAAAATGCTGTAAAATAAATATTTTCTATTTATTATTTAAAAATAGAATGCCAAGATTGTTAATTTTTCCTTCCTAATTAGAAAATAGCCATGCCTAGTAACTAATTGTTCTAGGGCTTTTCAGCAGTGTGTGAGAGAGATGGTGGGATGCTCATACGGAGGTAGGTATTGATTAGATTGTGGCATCTAGGTGAGATGATGGAGGTTTGGAAGATTTTTGTTTAGAAAACAAAAACCAGCTTTTGAGCTTCCTAATAAAAATCAGGAGCACCGTAGGTATGCATTTGGGCTGACATGTTGTAGAAGAGAATTCAATGGGAAATGATAGGAAATTTTGCTCCCCAAGGACATGGGGAAACACCAGCCCTTCGCTGAAAGTATTCCATGTGTTTGACTCTGTGAGATGTCAGCTCCTGCCATCAGGGAAACTCAAATATGCTTTCTTGATAGCTATAAGCATTGATCCATCCTAGACATCTTGTGCCTCCTTCCTTCACTGCCTCTATATAGAGCAAAGTACTGGGACTTTTGACTCCTGCTCTGCAACTCACACACACGGTGGCTCTTCGGTGATTCCTGAACTGCTGCGTGCCTCAGCTTGGCACTCAGTGAGATGCGAGTATAAATGTTTTTTCTGGAGCGCTGCTGAGATTTTCACACCCAAGCAGCACTAAACATAGAAAATCTAGCCTTTTTTCTCTTTATACTTGCAAATAGGCTTGTTTCTAGTGGCTCCTTGGTTTGGATCTGGCCTTGCAAGAGCCCATGTCTGAGGAGTCAGTCCACCTGCAACTACTGCACTGCTGGAGTACAGAGAATGACATTACATTCAGAGGTAAGTGCCAAAAGTTCAGTCTCTTTACTTGTAGAGGTTTTGGGTTTGTTTTTTTTTCTTTCTTTTTTCTATTTTTCAATTAAAGTCTAGGCAATCTATGACTTAGTAAAGGTTCTGCTGATCAAGTGGACTCAGTTATAAAAACACCCTCAGGGTAAATAAAACAGCAGTTACTCCCTTCCAGAGCACCCAGTGCAGCGTTGCTGCCAGCACCTTTCTTGTAACCAGTTACTGTTCATGGGACCCAGTCCACAGCGTCTTATCCTGAGCCTGCTGCACATCCACACAGTCGCACATGGCATTTGGGGATACACTGCGCCATGAACATGGGAATAAGTATGATGGTAACCTCTGAGAATCATCTAAGAAATATTGTAACAATTGTTATCTGGTCTCTAACTAGCTGCACATATGCTGTGCAAATGAATTCATTTTCAAATTGCGGTATTCGCATAGGAGGTTAGTGCTAATTGTTTTATGCATGACTTTCCAAACAGTCTGACTAGCATAACGAGCCCAGCAAGTCTTACTTTCTTTTTGATGCAGTTTCAGTTTTTGTATTGCTGTGCTTTGAGTTTCCAGCATGGATGAGGATCATTTCAGTTTAAGTCATTCTAGACCACATAAATATTACAGTTCATATTCTTTTTCTTCTTTTCTTTTTTTTTTTTCTTATTTCTCCACATAAACGTACAACAATATGAACATTAGCAGAAAGAGCAGAGTGGGCAAAATCTACATAAACAGACTCCAGTAGATATGAGCAAACAACAGTTGGTGGAAGTGCGAAAGGAAAATATGTAGAAGGCCAGATGCTCGAGACTGTTAAAGCTGCTTTATTAGTCCCTAGATTTCCAGAGCAGTTCTTAATGTGCTTTAGTCTGACACAGGAAAAGACTGCTCTGGTGCTGTAGAGTTTTTTTAGAGTCCTTTGGCCCCAGCCTCAAGGGCAGATAACATGACAGGTGGAAGGGGAATGGAGTTATATGCCTGCATTTCTCTTAATCTAACCTAAGAAAAGGCATAACAAAATCCAAGTCTGGGGAGACAGAAGTATGAAAGCTTTAAATTAGAAATAAGCAAATCTGAATTGTCAAGATAATTGAGTGCTGCAGCAGATGGTTGGGAGATTTAAGCAAATTTTCTTTAAGTCTTCAAACCAGTGAAGCGTTCACAGGGTAGAATTGTTAGGCTTCTGCTATGCAGGGGGTCAGATTAAATGACCATAATATTCACAAGCTGCCAAAAAAGCCCATCTAAAATAGTTTTACACTGAGTAAATGGATGACTGGTCCAGGACCACAGAGCAGCAAAGTAACTTAGCATACTTGAGCTTTAGTCTCCAGCCTCCTGCCAAGGACAGAGTGTTGGCGACTCCACCAGCCTGGTCCATGCCTATCTGCCCAAGCTCTGCTCAGTAAGCTGGGTCTCTGAACCCAGGCTAGTGTGTCACATCCACTTCGCACAGAGTATGTGGCTACCAGAAGCAAAAGGCAATGGAAATCGGGCCCCTGGAATTGCATTCATCAGTCTTTAGGGAAGAACAAAGAAGCAGGCTGCTAATAGCTGTTCTACACAAGGTCTGAGCGGCTGTTAAAAATGTTTCTTACATGGGAGTGGGAAAAGCGTGGTTTTGCAGATTGTATTGTTGTGGTGGGTTTTTTTCCCAAATAAATGAGTCACTAGACACTTGGCAAGTACCTGTCTGCAAATCACTGGGAAGGAGAAGCAGACTATGTAGTGAATATCAAGGCCTATTTTTGTCTGTGTAAGATTTCCACTAGGGATATTAGCAAAAGGGAGATAAGGAATGTCATGCAGCCAAGTGCGTGGTTCTACCACAGGCCCCATATCTGGATCTGCACCCACATTGTGGTGAACCCTCCAAGCCCCCGAACAGAGATGGTAGGTGAGAGCAGGAGTGACTGTTTATCATTTCCAGTGCTACAGGTAAATCCTATCCCACTCAAAAAACAATTCTTTGCCTTTCCTAATTCAACACCTAGTTCTCAGTAAATCACACAAAAGAGGACGGCTCCCCACCTGAGACAGCAGGTCACTGTTTGGTACCAAGAAAGAGCATCTGTTATCTACTCAGTTTCAAAGGTGGGCGTAAGCAGTATATCTCTACAGCAGTAAAATATCATTGTGAGTTGTGGGTTTCCATAACCAAAAGGCCTCTAGGTAGGTGGAGAAGCAGCTGGCACAGATACCAGTGCAGACAGATAAGAGTTTAGGAGTGGTATGCATCTATGACATTCAATCCACCCACTTATTATTGCACACCATGCAATACGTAGGTGGCATGAGATCCATCCCCCCACCCCCGCCACGCTGTGGTGTATGGGACTCCTACCTCTCTGTGCTGCTCTGAGACTGTGTCAGGAACAGGGATCTGTGAGACCCCCTTGCTGGAAAGGTGGTGTGCCTGGGGCACTGGCTCAGGGTAGACAGGTCTCTGGTCCGCTCCCTCTGACTCCTTGTTTTCCTTACACAGGGTGCCTTTGCAAGGCACTGACAGCTAATTTTCCTTGCAGGCACCACCTAGAGATGCGGCATTTCAGTGCTGTGGAGGGCCTCCAAAGAAGTCAATATTTTAACACGAGCTGTTTCCCGCACCTCCCCTCCGACAGACTGCATGAAGGCTGAGGTGAGACCAGTCTCCCCCACTACGGTTAAGCAGACCCACCAATCCTACAGTCCGAATCCAGGGGGAATGAGCCATTGCTTTCCTGAATGCCCAGCAGCACGTGCTGCCGAATGTCTGTGGTGTGCGTACAGCCCCTGCACACGTGCTCGGTGGAAACATCTGGCCTGCTGCTCCCTGAGCTGCTGGTGCTGGGAGGTCTGAGCAGCACGGAGGGCTTGCTGTAGCCTTCGCTGTCCTTAATGACACAGGGAAAGAGAAAGAGCAAAAGAGAGAGAACGGCTTGCTTCTATCTCTCTCACAAGAAAGGCAGGCAGGGCTGTGCTGCGGAGCCAGCAGTGTATACCTAAAGACTTGAGCTAGAGCCTCCCTTCTGACAAAGTCCCGTCAGCTCCTGCGATTTGTCTTTGGACGGCCCTTTGTTCTTTAGCTACTCTTAGTTAACGCTAAAATAGGCAAAAGGCAAAATTATCAAGGCAAAAGGCAAAATTTTCAAAGCAAAATACTTAAATGCCACCACTGGGAGTGATGGCTCTCATGGAAGCTAAATCTGAACAATGTTTTCAGAAACTTACAGAATAGAAGTTTTTTAATGTGCTTTTTAGACTAAAAAATGCACTGACAAATAGATGTCTTTTTTGTTTGGTGAAGAAGGCAAGAACTGATGTGTTTTCCTGGGATGTATTATATACATGTTGATTGAACACTTTCACCAAACAATTCAACTGCTTTTTAACTTGTCAGGTACCTTGGCAATTTGGGGGGGGAGGGTGGTGTTGATTTGGGGTTTGGTTTGTTTTTTTTCCCTGCTTAAAAATAATGCCTGGGATACCTAGCAATATTATTAACTGTGCCAGGATTTTCATGTGCATCTGTGCAATGCTAATTTAGAAACTGAAGCTTTTAAGCACTGAGATCCTCAATGTGTATGAATCAGCGTTAAGTCCTGAATTATGTAATTTTCCTCAAGAAGTTGGTCCAGTACCTGTGCTATTAACTTTTCAGTTTCCTAAAGATTCATTTACCACCCCAAGCTCCATTTTGCAGTTGGGAAGATCTTCGGCTTAGCTCTAGTTTTGCTGCCGCTGCCCATTATTCTTACCATTTTGTGCGGTGCCTTCACACCAGCCTTGGCACAACTGTGGGGTGGAAGTGCCTGTCGGGCTGTAATTCCCCAGCACTTCTGAGAGATTTTCCTTCTAAGCTCTGTTTCCCTTTTTGAGGGGTGGCTATGCTGCCTGTCCTCCCCTCCATCCTGCTCTCTGCCCTTGGGCAATATGGTTGTTCACCTTAAAAAACACATAGTAAGAATGTTTTGTCCTCCTGTTGTCCCTGGCAGCAGTATTTGCACAGATCTGTGGACCTGGTCCTCACATAGGGCAGTCTGGCAGGAGTCACACTGCTGTTGAAGATGAAGTCGGTGCATCACAGCCTGGCCCCAAGCTCTGCCGCCGGTTCAGCTGTTGATTCATTTGGCGACTTTGGGACATTCATCTCCCCAGGGGTATTTCAAAGCTGCAAAAGGGAGCAAGGGAGCTTTGAAAACTAACAATAGACACATCAGCTGCGGCTACCTCAGGCGCTGCAGCCATATAAATCATCAAATGAGACCACAGTCCACAGCACAGTTAGCCCCCAGGAGGACAGAAATGCCAACAGGTCTAAGGAAAACTAATTTTCCCAGGCTTTGAGTCCCATCTCCAGCACAATGCTGTGTTGTCAGCTGCAATACCACCACTTGCAAAACACTCGGCCTTTTTCTTCTTATTGCTGTTTTTTGAGATTGGTATCATCATCTTCAGTGGCTCCTGTGCACAGACCTTTCCCCACTTCTTGTAACCATCACTGGCAAAACATTCAATGCCTATTTCTTCTTATCGCTGTTTTTTGAGATAGGTGTTTTCATCTTCAATGCGAACACACCTGCCCATGAGAGACTGGGCACTGTGTGGCCCAGGAGCAAGATCAGGACCCAGGGAGTGAACGAGCTTCCTTGCACACTGCTTTAAGACATTTGTGTTGTATGTGTTTTCCTTCTGCATTTAGAGCTCTCTGAGCTCTGCTGGCTGCCAGGAGCCTCAGCACCTCTGTTCACAGCAGCACAAACTACAGGCAGCTGGCAAAAAACTCTGCAGCAAGCAATATTTACCTTTTGACCTCAATTCCCCAGCTAAATTACTAGGACTTTCCCTTACCCACATGCCTCATCTTCCTGTCACAAATAACTTCTCACCTGTGACACAGAGAAGCAAGCCTGAATGAAGAAACAGGGAAGAAAGACACTTTTCTGTGCAAAGTCGTCTTGGTGTTAAGGCAGGGAACACTGGGAACACTGTTTTACAGAGGCCAGGCACATCCCTCAGGAGGGTCCCCCATGTGCTATCACAGACTGGGGATGTCAGACAGGGCAGATGGAGCCCTCCTGGGCCCTTCAAGACCAACTGGTGCTGTTGACCAATGCAACCAAGACACATGGGGGACAAGTTTGGGACAAAGAGTTTTGAAAAAAGCAAGAACAGGCAGTTGCTCCTTGCTGTCCTCACTCAGGGGTCTCAGGTCAGGGTGCCCGTGTGAGTGCAGGACTTGCTGCCGTGTCAGGGACAGCCTGCAGCTCACCCAGTCTCAGCATCTCTTCGCCTCCAGGTCCTCCTGAGGTCCATCCCTGGTGCTTCTCAGTGGTCCTTCCCCAGGGAAAGATGCCTGCAGGGGGTTGTGGGACTCTGGTTATTTTGTTTCCTTGCTCCAGGGGTCTCTGCTGATGCATTTTCATCTGGCCTGTAGGCAAATGAAAACTGAAATCTGAACCGATGCTTGCACCTGAGGGCACAGGAGCCAGAGGGTGGTCTGCTGTCACTGTGCTGGTTGGGCAGGGAGGGCAGTGGTGTGGGTATTGTACTTACAGCACACAGTGATAGAAACAAAGGGAGAGA
>RSEF01000003.1:52586815-52605625 GCA_003993805.1 Himantopus leucocephalus | reverse complement strand
TTCCTCAAGACAGATTTAAGCCTCATGAATATCTGCATTCTCTCTCACAAGATTTTTTAAACTGATGACATGCCATCTTACAAAATACTGTGTTCACACTTAAACAGCTTAGTCCCAAGTCCTTTCTGCCTCTGAGATTGATGTCATTATTCAGCCCAGTACAAGACACTTGAGCTCTTCAAAGACTGGCTTCTGGAAGGCTATGAGCGCTCCTCTTTTAGAGCTTTACTGAGCATAAAACAGTCGTGGATTCAGTCTGTCTGTAATGTAGCGTGTTTGTGTGGGATGTAGCACTGTCCTCCCCATTTGGCAGGTGAGGAGGCTGACACATCATATACTAACACCAACATTTGCAAATATTTTCCTAAAGCTAAGCACTAAGTCCTCGTTNGGTGAGGAGGCTGACACATCATATACTAACACCAACATTTGCAAATATTTTCCTAAAGCTAAGCACTAAGTCCTCGTTTTGACATTTAAAGCAAAAAAAAATAGCCTGTTTCAGTTCTCCTCTTCTCCTGAATTTAATGGCAGCTACAGATATTAAACATATATATAAAATGTGGGTTGTTGATGTAACTTCTAATGGATTTAGGTGCCTTTATGAAGAAATGTTTCAAACTGTTGATCCAAGGGAAGGATCTTGTAGCATGAGCAGGGGGACCTGTGGCACTGAGCAGAAAGAAGTGATTCTCCTCGTCCTACCCTGTGATTATTTATCGATACTCATCTTGAACATTAAAAGCTACACTAATGTCACTTGGTACCATCTAGCCCCAATTCTCGCATTCTGAAATAGGACATGACCAAAGTAAGACTGTTTATTCATTGTAATTCTGATTTCTTTTTAGACATTCCTTAGGACAAAGCCTTTAATTATGTTACCACATCACCATCTGCCTTTTACAGGATCTCTCCCTCTTTTTCAGTGCAGGGGGTGGACTGTGCTTAGATATTGAGTAACATCTCAATATTTTGTTGCTCTTCACAGATAAGAAGGTAAACAAGCTTTCTTTGCTAAGTATCATTCAAATTAATCAAATTAATTTTATTTTATAACTCTCCTGTGAGACTTGAGGACGCTATTAGTCCCACAAATCTGTATATAAAACTGAGACAGAGAGAGAGAAGAGTCAAACCATTAACTGTGGGTCCTCAGTTTGGTCAAGCTACTTCAATTTACATAACATTGTAATATTATATAGAATAATACATAAAATCATGCATAAAATCACAGCTTTGTTACTTTGGTACCACATATGACTGCCCAAAGCTGGAAATCAAGCCTAATATTTCAAGTTGATGAGAGACAATCTTCTGCTTTCTCTCAATCCCCCTCTTCATTTACTATACGATTTTCATTTACCACATCAGCCTGATTCATTCCTAAAACAAGTTCATCCTGTTATTGAATAGAAAAGCTGTCCCCAGGAACATGGTGTTTGCTTTCATCTTTAAAAGCTGCCTTCACATGTCTCTACAAAGGAACAAAACAAGGTTATATTTTTTAAGAGTTTAAGTCTGCAGATGGTGCATGTTAATACTGTTCCTGTGGGCAGAATTTACCGTCTTTTTCAAGCTGAAACACCGCCTGGGGTTTGCCCCCAGCAGCAGAGCAGTGACAGCCTCGTGGTGGCTGCTGACGGCTGGGGCTATGTTGAGTCATTGCGTAGACCTTGCAGTACCTGAGTGGCAATAAGGGGTCCTCAGCCCCTCAACAGCCCAGCGCTACAGGGTGGTAGGACGCTTTGCCAGTGAGTTTATGGCATTTGCTGGGGCCACTGGCTCACCCTGGGAGAAGTGATCTCTGTGTCAGATGTGTCTGCGTCCCCACTGACCTCCTACAACTCCTGCTCAGGGGAGAGGGTCCCGGTCTCCATGCCCAGTACCCCTTTGGCAGACACATTGCAGGCCTGATCCCCACAGCAAATTCACACTGAATCTCACTGCTTGTTAAAGAAGCTGTTGGATTTTTTTTTTTTTGACTGACAAAAAGAAATCTTTTATTTTACCTTTTAAAACTTGAGATTGGTTGAACTGTTGGAAAATCACAGCCCAAAAACTGTAACAAAATTTCAGGCAGCTGCAAGCAAAGTCTTACAGCAGGAGATGCTGTAAAGCTTTAAGGCAATGCCAGTTGAAGTCCTCAGCAGCACATGTTGGGATAGACCATCAGCCAAATTCAGAGGTACAGGAACGCGCCTTTGCTGTTCTTATTCCTGTTCAGTAGGATATTTCTTGCAGTTCTAAATCACTGTCAAGTAATCCGTCTGGTTGAAAATCTAGATGCATCCATTATCCCCTGACATTTATTGTGACTGTGTGCTATTTAGATGAAAGAAAAGTTATTCATCTGGGAATCACTTGACAATATAAATGGTGTTATTTTGAGCTTTTGTTGCCACTACAATTAATCAAATGAGAGGCAATCACATTTTTTCGCTTATGCTACAGTTCCTCTAAGAAATCTGGCAACTTCCTTTACTAGGCAGTGCTAATTTTGATACTCTGTCCCATTATAAGGCCAGTTTTCACCAATTTAGCAAAAAGGATTCTGCAGTAGCTTTTAACTGTGTCACGTGCTCAGACATAATATGCAAGACACCAAATGAAGGATGTAAAATATGCAGCAAAGACTGAGAGAACTCATTCTTTCCCATAGGTCCTTACATATACACACACTGGCAGCCACGCACATCCAGCCCTGTTCCACCTGACGGCATGTCCATTTCTCTTTGGTTTAACTATGTGCCTGTGCAGTGGGGCCCTGGGGTTTCATGAGCCACTTTCTGTGGAAGGGAGTGTAAGCTGCCGGGGGCAGTGGGGGCCGGTGGGTAAGAAGCCACAGGGGTCTCTGGTGTCTCTGTTTGCGTGAAATAAGAGAGAGATTTATGAGGACACCAAAAAGCTCTAATGTTTTAACACAAACAATTCACATTGTTTGTGACGATGCGCTACTTACCTATTGCAGACAGATGTAACATGATATAATAGTGCCTAATGAATCATTTACAAATGACAAATAATTGGTATTGCCAGCTTGTTCATTCCTCACATCCAAAATAAAATTCAGTGAGCTTCTTTGTGGCAAGCAAAAACCCTTCCCATCTGCAATCTGAAAAGAAAGAAAATTTGAATATTTTTATGGTTCAAAAACGGGATAAAAGATGTCCCATGTTTGTTAAGACCGGCAAGCATCTTGCTGAAGAAAAACAGGGAGAAAAAAGAGAAAGTGCTGTAAAATCTGTTTATCTTAGGCCATTTTCTTACAGCTTTAGCAACCTATTTAAAATAAGGGACAAACAGCTCAGGATTTTTAAATATTTTAATTAAAGCTTTCATCAGCTTAGAAATATTTCAACTTCCCTCTTTTACAAATCTTAACTTAAAAAAAAGTATATATCAACCAATGGGAAAGAATTCAATAGCAAAAAGAAAGAAAAAAGGGCATTTTCTGTAATTAGCAAGAGCACAGAAAGCGATACTGGGGGTAATCAGAAGAAACAGAATGTGTGCTTGTATCTTTTGCTTAGATGCTGCTTCCTTTCTTTTCTTCTCCCTAAAATACAGACTTTTATCCTATAGGGAGGGCACCTGGCCCTTTTTTGGATTCCATTAATGCAGAACTCATTATTCCTGCACAAATAAGTGAGCTTTCTGTTATTGCAAGACGAAAAGAAAACAGACTCTCTTGTACGAATCCATTCTGACTGGTGCATCTAATCATCATTGGGTCTACAGGGTCAGTGGGAGATACAGGTAAATCATTCATATTCAGTAGTCTTCATAGAAGGGTCATTTATCAGATGCTGTGGTCTCATAACACTGCTAAGCAGCTAGTCTTTTATTATTCCCCAGTGATGCACAGAGACCCCAGTCATCCATAAGGAGTCCTTGAGCATGTCCTTTCCATAGGATGCCAATGCACACATGACGCTGAAGGCCAGACTTCTTTTCATCTGGGGTTGTTCACAAAGCATGCTTGGTGATATATAATGCAAGGCTGGCAAAGCTGGCAGTATCCTTTTTTAAAAAGAAAAAAAGAAAAGATAGTCTGAGGTGAAAGAAACGAAGTATTTCACGGTTCAAAAAAGAAGAACTTCAAAAAGATTTCAGAAAGTAATATCTTGGCTGCACTCCAAAGCACTTCAGCGTTGACTGCCAAAGGATTAAGTCTCCAGTAAGATAAAAATATCTGTGTATAAACACACACACGCACAAACACAAACACATTCAATATATGTCTAAAAACCTCTTCAAATAATATTAAATGATTCAGATTGGCACAACCATGAAGACTTCAGACAAGACGCAATCCCTCAATAACTGTTGCTTTACCCTTGTCTCTGAGGTCCACAGAAACTTTGCCAGAGTGAGACTGTGAAAATCCAAGCTCCAAGCACATCTCCTGCCTTACTGCCACAGTGCAGGAGGCTTCTCTTCCAGCAAGACTTACAGCTGCTTTCCAGAATTAGGGCACCGTGTGCCCTGCAGCACCTTATCTCCCGCACTAATAGGGAGACTGAAAACACAGGTAAGCCTATTTTTCAGCTATTAGCTTTTAATAATTCTGGAAACTTGCTCTGAGTTTATTTATTAATTAATATTTATTTGTTAAGTTTGTTCTGAAGTCAACTGTCGCTTTTACCACTACCCACTTTCCAGTGCCGTTTTACTATGTCACCTCTGAAAAATCCTGTTTTCCCAAAACGGGAATGAGTACCATAAATATCTGGCAAAGGGATTCTGTCTAAAGGCACGAATGGTTCTTCTCTTGGTAAGCACGAAGCTAAATAGCGAGTGTAACTGAAATTGTGGTAACTAATCAAAATCAGTCTTTGGCCGGAATATGCAACTGCCTGGCAGCTTGGCAAGTGGCCAGGTGGTCACGTCCATTAACTTCACACCACCTTGTTGTTTATTAAAGGACTGCCTTCGGCACCTGGGAGAGAGAACATTGATTTAATGACAGAGGGAGGGACCTGGAACTGACAAAGCAATAATTAAATATTTCATTAAAAGCTCCGTGCCATTCAGTCACTTGTAAGTCGTGATGAGGCAGGGAGGAAGTCCGTGCTAGCTAGATAAATGTCTTGCATAGAATGACCAAGAAGAAATATGAAAAAGGGTCACATTTCAGCACGTGATACTTAAGATGAATAGAAGACTAATTCTTTCTGCAGGTGAACATTATTAGTAGCCAACAATATTCTGAATATTCAGTGACTATTCAATGAATTTTCAATTCGGCATTTTGAAATTGAGCCTCGAGGTTTGAGCTCTCCTCTGCTGTTAAGCACAGTCACCAACGTGAAAGAGGTTGCTGGCAACACTAAAGACAATGGGCACTTCAACAGCTGTGTGTGGAATGACAGCCAAAGGAAAGACATGATTTTTTAGGGATTTTAAGCTGCTTTTCCCCCCCAGGTACTTAGAATTATTCCACATACTTAAGCGGTATCGCTTTTCTACGCAAAGCATCACAGGAAGGTTACTGGAGGAATTCTATCATGGTCAGACAAGTGACTGAAGACAAAAAATGAAACATGAGCTTAGCACGGCTCACAGGGTTTCTTTTGGTGAATGTTGGATCAAGGTCTGTGATTAAAATGTATACAAACAGAAAATGAGTCTTCCTGTCTTGAGGATTTTGTAACCTTGAGTGGTGAAAGAGCACGTTCAAGGGAAGCTTGAGAGCAGTTTGTGAAATGATAACACATTATCACCATGATACTTTGCCGCTTTGTAATATCACAGGACACATTGTAACTTAAAAAACTAAATGAAAGCATAAGTAAGCAAGGGACTGCTCCATGCCTCCAGGTCAAGAAGACCACTGGCTGCTCCATTAAAATGTTTCATTGTAAAACTTCATACATTTATCCAGAATTTGAATTTGCATAGGGCAGTGTCTCTGGGTAAAGCTGCTCAGAACTGTGCATCTTCATTAATGTGAGGAAAACGACTTTTCAGCACAATTAAAATTGTCCACACGGAATATTCCTCAGTACTGAGGAGCTATCATCACTTTCCATGAATAAACTATAGGAGTGTTTCATTTTAGAGTGGTTTGGCTATTAATCTGCATCTGTCTTTGCTTGATGAAAGCTGTAGTTTGCATGCTTTGAGTTTACTTTATCCTCTGCAGGCAAAGCCTCGTAGCTAGACCTGTATCTTCCTGCTGTGCCGTGGTTGCCTTTCTCCACATTTTCTGTAGAGTAAAGGAGGCATCTGATGGGTCTCTCACCATTTGCAGGAGCAGTTGTAATATACATTATTGCACTGCTGGTGCTGAGACCAGGGAGGCTGTATGGATTTAGCAAAAGGTAAAATTCAGATAAAATTTATGAGACTTAAGAAACTGTAAGATGTTTATGATCTTTGTGTAAACATCTGGAAATTGGGATTTATTGACAGTGTATTAGCTAGAACACCTGTTGAGAACAAGATAAATGGCCAGTCTAGACTGAACATGAGGCTATTACAAAAACGATGGATGATCTTACTGCTTTTGGAGATTAGTTAGAGCTGCTGGAACCCCCAGCTACTGTCCACTGTATTTCCAAATTGCCACGTGATCCTGATGGTGAGATACTGAGGTATATATTACATGACCTGTCTGCAGACTGCATAATGGGCAGAGCGAAATACATTTTGCATTCCCTTTTTAGTTTAAAAAATGAACTATCAAAATATTGATGTCATTTAGATTAAATAATTCAGAAACTCATTCAGTAAAAGAAAAAAAGTTATTACCATTCTACGTTTTGCTAGACTTGCTAAAGGTTACTGTGCTTTAATTATGTGCTGTAATTTGGACCATAATTCAAGCATTCAATTTTTAATTCAGCCACTCCACTNAAAAAAAAAAAAAAAAAAAAAAAAAGGCAAAAAGGAAGAAGTCAGAAATCATCTTCTGCTAGCTAAAAGACAGTTAATTTCACAGGAGGATTGAAAAAGCCACAGATCTCATTGGATTCTTAATAAAACACAGTATCATTTGAATCTAAGCTGAACAAAATCAGCTGTCAAAAGCTTTTGTCCTTCTGATGTTGGTTCAACAGTTTGCAAAATTAATATGCAAATGTCACAGATCAAAGTACACAATTAACAGTGACATTCCAACTACCATTTTTATTAATGGTATCAGTATTCTTTGAAAGCCAACTCCAAACATAGGCACAGAAATAATTTAAAACATGATTCAAAGAGCACAGGGGTAAATCACAAAAAATATTTTTTTATAGAAAAAAGGCCATTAACTTTTGCACACAAACTGCTTTCAGAAGCCTATGAGGAACGCACAGTCTGAGTTTGCCCATGCTAATATTCTTAATCATGTGTCTTCCATCTATGTTACCCTAAAGGACAATTTCTTTTTGAGTTTGGAAACTGAGTTTTCAGATTCGCATTGGGTGAGCGTAAAGCCTGTTGCAGGTGAGAAGGGGGCTCAGTGTTACAGAGCTTTCCTTGCCAAAGAGCCTCTCTAACAGGAAGGTTGAGGAGATGATGTGGGTTAGATCTTGCTTCTTCCCAAGTGGACAAGGTTGACCGATTCCAAGTAATTTGCTTCAGGGTATGCAGTACTGTGTGACCTTTCAAATTCACTTCATATTCACCACAACCATCGCGTGGACCAGGTCAGCAGTGTTCAGAGCATGGTGGCCACAGTCAGACTGTCTGCAACGTGCAGCATGTGTGGCAAGCACAGCTGTTAGGTCCAAACACCAGGCAGCAGCACACAATCAAAAGCGCTGTCTGCACAGCAGGAAGGGGCACAAGCCTCTGCAACAGCTGGCTCAACGTTTGCTGCTGTACGCTGTAGCCCCAGTGGCTACAGGGACGATAAACAAAATAAATCAGACCTAATCTCTGGCCCTGAAGCATACCGGTATGGCACAGCTTGAATCCCTACGGCAAAAATCCCTTACTCTCCAACACAGAGTAGTCATACTTGGGCTGCCTTTGGGAATGGCTCCCGGCCCATGCTGGCCCTTGATCAACACCCAGGAATTGCTTGGGAGACTCCTCACAGGCATGCACCAAAAAAAAGTGCCAAGAAAGGACTGTGCAAACAATTTAGTGGTGTGGACTGTATTAGCTCTGCTTAGTTTTCTAGGGCAAATAGATAATGGGCGGATCATGCATGCTTGGGCAGTGAATGAGGGCAGCACGATCTCTGCCACCCGGATAGTCTCATTCATCTGCCACGATCTGGTCGTCCCTCACCTGCTCTGACCCAGGGAGCTCCCAACTTTTCCCTTTCGAGGCCTCCTTCTCTCTTTCCCCTTATGCAGGAGAGTCTCACCAGTTTTTCTCCTTAGGGCCTCTCAGCACAGGCAGCACCCAAAGGAAGCTTAACAAGGTGCACAAACTCAGCCCAAGTCAGTTCCTATTGAAATCAATGCACTGCAANAAAAAAAAAAAAAAAAAAAAAATTACTGAAGGATCAGCTGCTGCTCTGTAATGTCAAGAAGTAATTCCAGACATACGATGTTGTCTCTCTGTTTTAAAAATGTCAAGCAAGCCACAGCATCTAGTATTTAAAGGTGTGCAGAGTAAAATACATTGCAGATTACTTTCAAAAACTCTCACAGTAGATCGAATAAAATGTAGCTTTGCCAGATCCTGCAGGACAGGACATTTGAGCTGGCTGGAAACTGCTTAGCAGGGGAAAAGAAAAGCAATGTCAAAATCCTTAATTAACAGTGTCCAGTGTTTTAAAAAGATTATTTTCTTAAAATCCCCAGAAGTTTTCATATTAAAAATTGTTGAATTTACATCTTCCTTAATTTCTTTTGCACAAGAAAAGATCTGACCAGACCAGCTGATAGAGTTCCTTACTCCTTGAAATTGATTTGTTCAACATTGGCAAACTAAAGAAATACAAAAATTTCTTTGTTAGATTGAGCACAGGACTGTACTTGAATGGTGCTGGGAACTTGATGCTCTTGAGTTTGCTGTGCATTTTAGCGCCATGCACAAGCCCAAAATTTAATTCTGCTCAGTCATTTGCCTTTTTTAGAGGATACACGACAATAGGTATCAGCTGCAGTGAAAAACTCAATGAAAGCTTGCTGGAAACCACAGCAGATAGCAACACCAATCCATAGATTAGCATTTCAGTGTTATTATTCTTCGGGATGTGCAGATGGCGGTTTGCTTAGTTCCTGCTCTTTTCAGGCACTGGCCCTAGTTTCAGGCACTATGTATGCTTTATCTCATTTGCATCACTTTCATTCAGAATAATAGTCTTTAAATTTCACAACATTTTCAAGCTCAAGGGTGCCAGAATGACCTAGATAGGGGCAGACATCTGGAGAAAAAAGACAGACAGCTGGAAGTGCTATAGATTATGCGTACTCAAGCTCTGAGTTTTCCAGTCATCTCTGGTTTAAAACTTTCTTCTCTCCTTAGTGGAGGTACATACTTTAGCGCTCTTCCATACTTCTGAATCAGCTGATGTCAAAAGCAAAGCAGATTACTTTCTGAATCAGTCAAAACTGGTTACTGGGCTCAGTACTGAACGGGTGCTATGGCCTGTGCTACACAGGGACGAGACTAGTTGACCATATACTCTCTACTGTCCTAAAAGTATGTAAATCTTTTACTTTATGGAGACTGTTACTTTGATTTATTTTTGTTGACACTACAGGATTCCAAAGTTCACCAAGAGGTTGAAGTGCTGGAAAAAAATTATGGCCAGTTGGATACAAAGCTCCTGCAGTCAGGAGATATTGTGGATAAAAGAGGGAGGCAGGTGCAGGAAACAAAGCCTGGCGTAAGTGACGGGTTAGCTGTCGCGTGTGGCAGGGACAAGAGGTGGCCCAGCCAAGAGAGCAGCAACATCCAGCAGCAGTGGATGGGCTATGCATCGGCCTGGCAGACTGCCCGCAGTCGCCAGCCTGCATCAACCTGCTGTTGAGGAAAAACAGCTCTCAGATCTTCCCGCTTTCCCTTGTGCTTCAACAGTCCTCATCGGGGATTTTGCAGAAAACACTTCCTCTCTACCTTTTTTTACCCTGCCTTTTAACTCAGCACAGTTCTTTTCAGCATGACGTAGTTTTCAACCCTAACACTAAATCGCAGTTAGATTCTGTGCCAGGTGTGATGGTGTGAATTTATGCCTGTAAACGTGATTGCACTTGGAAGCAGGTACACGGCAGCATTATTTACAAGTGGCCACACTGGGCTGTGCTTTGTCCTCCTGGGGAGCACAGCCATTGGCACCCTGTCCTGTCCACATGACCCCCTGGGCAGGTGAGGCCAGAGGAAAGACATGGAGACTTTTATACCTTTCTGCATAAGTAGCTGGGAATTTTCAGCTAGAAGGAGCCGTGCCAGTAGTGAAAATCCAGTTTACCACTGTTTGTTCTGTTGATAGGTGACTTTCTGCAAGTAACATCATCTGGTGTTCAGATTATCTTCTATAAAATTAGAACAATCCTTTGTAATCCTTTTTCTTTTTGCCTCTTTGGTGGAGAGACTCCCCCCTCACTGTGCTCAGGGGTCACACTTGGAATGTCCATCTTCCAAGTGCTGTTGAACTTAATATAATAATAAATTTAGTAACACTGAAGTGGAACCAAACAGCCTTTCTCTCGTCTAATAATTACATGAATGATGAGAACCTAAAACTTCATCTCCAGATCTAGTATATTCAGAGGTTCTCAGTATGTTTCAAAGTGAGTAAAGCTCTCATTTTACTCTTGTGAGGCAACCATTCCAGATTAAAACTATTTTATATTGACCTTATTTTCATAATGCAGTTAATATTTTGTCATATTGGTTTTCATTATACTGCATGGAGTCTTCACTTTATTAAACTGTGATTCCCTTAGGTTAAGAGATACTGGAATCACAATGGCATGTGAATATTTTCATGTTAAACTGACTTCTTTGTGCTCAGAGCAATATTTTATTATTTTCATAATTTTAAGATTCTTTCCAGTGATAAGAAATCCAGTTTCTTAATGTCATTCATGCCTACAAGCTTTAGCAGTAAACATCTTACAAAAATAAGAACAGCAACATTGAAAAGCACCAGAAGGCATATACACATGATATTCACCTAAAGATACACGAGTGCTGCCTGGCTTTGAATACTCTTGTGATAATCCAGTGGTTACAACACAGGGCTGTGTCCTGCTCCTAAATTTTCTTTGGACCTGCTCTGCAGTCTTTGCTACATCGCCATAGCTTTTTGAACACCAATCTATTCATATGTGAAAGGATAAGACTGATAAGATCTTGGCTGTGAAGTGCTGTATTTGTTGACTGTATCTGAGATCCAGTTCTTCAAGGTGTCCATTGCAATTTCCTGAGCATCTGCAGACTAAAATGGATTTTGTGAATTCTCAGTGAGATATGCACAGTACATTGCAAAATAAACTCCAGAAATGGAAAGGACGTTGCTGGGTGACCTTATTCACTAAGTGGATCAAAATGCCTGTGTAAAAACTTTTGACGAGGATGACTTGGTACACAATTTGTCTCTTTGGGCATGATCCAAAGCTTATTTAGCTCAGTGCTTGGTCTAAAGACTGACTACATAGATTTTAGATTATTCTCTGCATCTCCATTGGATCCTTTCAACCACTCCCCTCTTTCAGACAATCTCAGCTGTGTTTATCCGGTACTTGTTTCTTGTTGTGTCTTATATCCCCCTATTGCTTTGAAGGGCTTGTGGCACGTTGTCTCCTTATTCTCCTCACAAAATACTTTTGTTGTATTCTTTGAGTGCAGGAGAAATTTTAAAATAAAAAAGTTCAAATATTTATTCTCCCAGTAAGCGGTATGCAGTTTTATTCACAAAGTTTAAGTAATCACAGAGCCAAGAACAAAGGCAATGACCCGATCTAGATCACTGATTCTTGGGTTTGTGTGGCTCAGCCCCACTTGAGAAATGCCTTCCTGAGGCTCAGAGTTCCTGATTCCAGCTCCTGTCTCATTCCCACAGGCTACCTAGGGCTGCTGCCTCGGCTCCTCAAACCTCCCCTCCAGATGTGCAGGGCAGAGGCAGCTGAGCTGGTCTCGCACACTCCTTATCACTTGGAAGTGCTGCGGCAAGGATGTCATGCTTGCACTGCAGAGATTCTACTGCTGTAACTAATTTGTGTTGTGGGAAGTCAGATCACAACAAGTGGATGTCAGCATGCTAGGGAGAACTGGGGTAATATTATAAATAATGATAATCATAACCTTGTCTTGTTCTGAACTGACATAAAGGCAGAAAAAGCTTATCAGAACAGGTGGCTTGATGTATATAAACAATACTTTGTGAATATATGATTAGACATGACAGTTTTTATTGTTTCACTCACCCAGATTTTGATGGGTGATATATAAGCAATACCAAAAATTTGAATGGTGAACAAGGCTTTTTCTGTAAAGTCCCTGAGTGGAAACTTAGCATGTATGAATAGCCTCCCTGCTGATCTGGTTACATCAGCTACACAGACAACATAAGTGGAGCTGACAAAAGTTGTCTTCCTTCTGTACAGTTACATCTGCCAAGGGGCCCTGGTTGCATAGTGTCATCCAGTAAGGCGACATAACTTTGCAGCACCACCTGACACTGCTACCCTGTGCAGCTCACGCTAGACCTACCCTCCAAGGGAGTAGCGCTCAGTCTGGACACATCCACAGGATTCAAATCCATCTTGAACCTTGGTAGCTCACATCAAAAGAGTTAAGTCGGCCTGTGAAAACAGCAACCGTAATTGATTAGTCATTCTTAGAAGAATTGTCAAGCATTTGACCCGAGTGCTGTGAAACTAGAACTTATCCCATTAAGAAGTCAAATGCTTTGTGCAAATGCTCTGTTCAAATACTTCTACATCAAGAGCTGTTTAGCACAGCAATGGCTGACCTCGCATCTGCAGAAGATCCTTGTCCCATTTTAGCCAATACCAAGGGATGTAGAGAGGTCAAGGTAGCAGAATAATAGTTTAGAAAAGATCTTCATTAATCAAACAGAAATGTGGGCATCATCCCTTTCTCCAAAACCAATACTGCCATGCAAATAAAGTCATAAAAGTAACGGTGAAAAAAAAGGGCAAAGAGCACTTTTTGTCTGACATGTATAAAACGAAGTTATAAATGTATCGGTTTTGCTGATTTGTTGGGTTTGCTACAGTTGATCATAAAAGCAGAACATTCCTATCTGGAGATCTTGTGTCTTTTTTTTTTATGTGGGTAGGGATACCTCTTTGTGGACCTTGTCAATAAGTAGGAAAAAGAATCTGAAGTCTGGACTCAAAGTATCTCAAAATAGTCTAAAAAAGATAAAAGCTGTCGTAATACTTTCAGGAGAAAAGGTGGGAATGATGGGAGAAAACTGGTGTGTCCTTACTGTTACAATTGCTTTTTGCATGAACATTTTTTTGTTCTTGTGGAAAAAGAAAAGATAACAGAAAAGGGAGGTATATAAGTGTTGTTAGAATGAAAATACATTCCAATTTCCTACATTTCATAATGCTTAGGCACACCTTTGCTTTCACATGTTTTAGATATTTGAAAAGTTATCATTGCCTGGCAGCTCTAATATGGAAAATAATTAACAATATTATGGCTCTCCTCACTTAGCTCTTGACTACAACTCAACAGCTGGATGTGGGCACATAAAATTTGAACACAGGTAATGAAATGACAATGTGCTATAATAACATGATAAATAGATATGTCATTGACACTTCAGTCTTCTGTAAGTCAGGTCATAGCGAGAAGATGTCAGATTACTGAGAAAAAATTATATACTGTGAATGAATATTTGTCATAACTTGGTCTTGCGGTGAACTTCAAAAAGAGTGAAGAAGAATGTTGTGAGAAGAGGGGCCTTGAGCCATATAAGTAATGATTTGTGCCTCTGCAATTAGACATGATATCCTTACTGCTCCACGCTGTTTGGTGGAAATTGTAATGTAAGCAGTTTTAAATTAAGAACAAACATTATCACTCTTTAGAACCGAGGGAGTAATTGGTTCATTCAAATAACTACATCTTCTAACGNTGCCTCTGCAATTAGACATGATATCCTTACTGCTCCACGCTGTTCGGTGGAAATTGTAGTGTAAGCAGTTTTAAATTAAGAACAAGCATTATCACTCTTTAGAACCAAGGGAGTAATTGGTTCATTCAAATAACTACATCTTCTAACGAGTAAAATAAGGAAATGTGATTAGTTTACAGAGAAGAACTGGAATGTGAGAAAGATTTACACTCTCCATAGACTTCTTATTCCTTATGAGATTCATCTTACTGAGATCATTATTAAATAGAAATAGGTCCCTGCAGGCTTGTTTTTAATTTAAGGGTGACAAAGCTGAGAAACACGGTGTACAAGCAAAAGCTTGCAGAGTAGAAATGAATGATTACATAAAGAAATTAGATCCTCTGGCGTAAAGTTTCCTATCTGCACAGCCTGCTCATTACATTTCACAGCAACCCTGCAATTCAAGAAACTCATTGTCAAGCAAGTGAGAATACATCAAGCAAAGTCCATAATTCAACAAAAGAAGTCATTCCTAGTCCTGCTAGTCCTTCCTAGCAGAAAGGAGAGGCAAAAAGAAAGGACAACCACATCTTGTTCATTAGCTGTAGAATGGATTTGTTTCACTGCAAATAGGGAGAGCTGTCATGGAATAACAACCTCGCAGCATGTCATGCTGTGGGGAAATGTTTTTAAATGCTTCCATGCCTATTGTACAATCTCTCTCCAAATAATATGCTCCTTAAATCTTTGGGAACATTTCCTCTTTAGAACTCCCATTTTAATACTACATCCAGGAGCCCAATTCACTTAAGGGAGTGAGTTTTTATTCATTTGTGAAATACAACACAAAGCAAAATAAATTAATAGACAACAGGCTTTGTGTTAGTATCATTGTATAATTCTGCTTGACTTGTCCATTGGCCTTATTTAGATTGTAAACTTCATAGTGTAGGAGAAGTGCCTTGGTGTCTTCTCTATGTGTAAGTAGGCTGCAAGTTTTCAGCAGTTACAATGGCAGTAATTTCTCCTTGTAACTACAAATATTTCCACCACTGTGAGGTTCTTCTCCACTGAGAGCTCTGTGGGTGTCATTAAAGAAGTTTAATTATATGCCACACATATGCTACAGTCTCTAGTTCCAGTCTTTATACACGGGCTACATGAACTTAAAAAACCCAATGATTTAAGTATTTCAGTTGGGGGCTGTTTAGAATACTGCAGTAGATACCAGAAGTCCCAAAATGATCATTCTGACAGCTGTTCAGAGTTCTCATGGAGTGAGCATGTAAAATGGAAAACACAGGTGTAATACGGTGATGGCTTAAGGCAGGCAGAGATGGTGAGTTTTCATCCAAACTTTGAGAAAAATCTAATGGCACACGAAGCACTTAAATTCAGAACCCAATTCTATGATAATTCAGCAGCATGTTTTAATCATAGTGAACTATTTGGAAGAACAGTGAGCCTAGCATGAAACAGACGGCAAGTGGACCTGCTAGTCAATGATGAACTGGGAGAAGGTCCAGATGATTTCACTTCTTGTTATGTCTTTCATACAGAAGCATTCTAGTGTGTTGCCAATCTCTGCTAAAGGCCAGAATTTCCTTGTATGTACCCATTAGGGTTACTCAAAATGCCTGCAAATCAAAACACATACGATCTAGTTTTAAGTTTTAAAGCCTCATCTGGAAAATCTCTGAGGCATGTACCACATCAAACCCAATTATATGCTTCCAAAAAGATGAAGGCTTCACTAATTATCTGGCTAAGCTGTTATGCCATGAACATGTACATTCTAGACAAGCCCGGGAAATGGGTCCATTTTCTGAAATTCCTTTGAAAAATATGTACTCCAGACATACTGAGGGAGGCCTTTTAGCAAAAAATGAAGGATCATCATACATCGTACAGAGATTATCATAGGAGATTTTACAGTTATTCTTTAACAAGTTTACTGAACTAAATTATAATAACCAACTGGCTATTTTCTCAAAACCTCTAAAGAAAATACATGACACCAGGCACTGGTATCAAAGTGCAGACCTTCTAGTTTCACAATTGTTTTTTTTTAAAACTGATTTATGTCTTCTTTTTTTTTTTTGTGTCTGAAAAACATTAGCACTCTATTGTCTAGTTTAACAATAGAAGGAGTTGAAAGGAAATTCTTTATTTTCATTTTTTCATTTACTTACCCGAAGATTTTACACCACTATTATCCCTGCAAGTACCTGAACAGCATTCATGTAAAGCTGGCTGAAAGAGCAAAACCTCTTTATGTAACTGCAGGCATTTTTGTCATCTCAGAGCTAGAAACCCCTCTCTTGTTGAGGATTTTTTTGCAGGAAATGGATATTGCTTCTGGTTTGCCAAGGAAAGATGGCCTATGTGTTTACATGGTCTGCATGTGCATTTGCCCATCAATCCCTCCTGTACCAGGTGTTGAACAAGCTGGTTCATTTCAGCCATACATAGATGGAGAAAGGGGAAGCAACATTACAGCCTTAAGTCCTGACAAGTTTCAAAAAAGTCAGGAACTGGATTTGGAATACGTGCCCAAATCTCGCCATAGGAAAGCAGATGAAATTTGTCCATCCTACATTCAGTTGGGCAGCAGTGTGCCTGTCCTTCAGTGGTCATATCAGTTCTGGCCTGACAGCAGAAGCGTAGCTCTGTGCCATCCCTAGTGCAAATGGTGTCTTCCCCAGTGCATACTGAGATTTTTGAAGGGAGAAGGGGGAAGCGTTAGTACAATGAAAAGATGCAACTTCATTCAGTTTCATCAGTTCATTGAAAAGCTTGTTTAATTTAGGTATTCGTTCTTGTTGCTTGAGGGACAGAACCTTTTTTGCTGGTTTAGGCTTTTATTTTCTGGTTAAGCTTTTTTAGTGAGTGTGAACAGGCATTATGAATGCTCAAAGCTACAAAGCTGATGAGAGCCAAGGCTGCTCGGCAGTTCCCAGAGGAAAGTGGTTTGATCCAGGAGAACAAGCACTGGATTGGGCCCCAAATTCCAGCTCCAGTTCTGCCATCAATTCCCCACATGGCCTCCAGAGAGGGATTTTGTTCCACTTCCATGGATGGTAAATGGAGATAACAACATGCATTTCGTCACATAGCAGAGATATAATCATTAAAGTTTATGATTAATTTGGGTGCTGTTGTGAGGAATGCTCTAGAAAAGATCACGAGGAAAGGAGTAATTCTGCATTCATCCCATGGTGTAACCACTAGTTAAGTAACAAGGGTAAAAATAGTGAACAGATGTTGGATTCTCTAAGCATAACCCACTACACTGAATGAAGCTGGAAACAGGGGAAGAATATGGTTGTGTTATTAAGGACCAGCACATATATGGTGTCAAATTAAGGTTGGAAGGGCAGCATCATTTCTGGCATTTCACAAGTTTGAATGCTTAGCTTTTCAAATGGAATATTATTTCTTAATTAAGTAAAAATGTAGTTTCAGTCAACTGTACTGTGCAAAAAAAGTCCACTGGAAAATACCCACCAAAGTGACACTATGTGGTTAGAATTTGTATTGTGTAGAATGGGCAGCAGTCGTTGGCATATTAAACAGAGTGGTTAAGAGATCACTGGATGATGGGTTCTTCAATCCAGCAGCTTAGCAGCGTGGGAGGAACACCCACTGCTGCATGTGGTCAGCCTGTGAAGGTAACCTACAGACTTTGCTCTCTCAGCAGTCATTTAGTAAAGCACTTAAAGACGTTGGATGTGAGGCATGAGCCTCAAGCATCACCTCAGCTTTCCTACACCAATTCACATGTTTGAAACTAAGCATATTCTAAGTACTGTGTTGGATTGAGACTATTTTTTGTTAGTCTTGTAGTTTTCAAAAAGTGCTAAATTTGCTCCAGCCCTCACCCCTTTATAAACAGATCTTCACTGTAGTTGAGAGATATAAACTAAAGAATCATTGAAACTAAAATCAGGAGTCTTGAAACATATTATTATTTTCAAAAATCAAAATTGCTGTTAGGTCAAACTCTTCAAATTTCAAACATCTTGGGTAATTTTCTGGAGGGAAGAAGCAGAATAGTAGGTCAACTTTAAAAAAAAAGGACTTGAGAAGACTTCTTTGAAGTGGTTTACAAGAGGCTGCCAGAAGAAACGCTTTCATTCAGGAGAAAAAGGGAAAAAAGAAAAAAACCCTTGGTTGGTATCTATGACATGTCATGTGACAAGCTGCTATTTGAAAAGACTGTTTATGATTGTTAAAACTTCATACACATCTGAAAACCAATTTTGGAAGAAAAACTCTCTGATCTGTAGCACAAGAACACATAAGAAAGCAAGTGTTTGCTAGGTCCAGCAAAAGGAAATAATGTCAACTGTAGCTTTGGGACATTTTAAATAAACACTTTCCATTGTAAATGGAACTTCTATATATGCAATCTGTAACTCTCTCTGTTCTTTGAGTTTCCTTGTGTGAAGAACTGGATTCTTTGCTGTTCTGCATCTATTATAGCAAGAAACTACAAAACTAGCTCAGAAGAGCTGATACCTGAGCTCTACAACCAGCCAGCTTGTTGTTATGAACAAAATGTCCATCATCTGGAAGCTATATGTGAAGAACTAAGTACCTCTGTCACAAAGACAAATCACAGACACAGAGCTGCAACAGCACGGAAAGGAGAGGGTTTGCGCTTTGTGGTCTGTGATACTTTATCCCACTGAATTTGCTATGTGGATATTTTAGACCGTGTTAACATTTAAGAACTCTCTCTATGACAAAATAGGTTCATAGAATCATAGAGTGGTTTAGGTTGGAATGGACCTTAAAGATCATCTAGTTCCAAC
>RSEF01000003.1:52566327-52583591 GCA_003993805.1 Himantopus leucocephalus | reverse complement strand
TTTTTTTTTTTTTGATCCGGCTGTTCTTAGCCATTGTGAGAGTAACAGTTCAGACTCCTCTAGAACTTGACATCTTGGTTAAGTGTTAATCATTAAAATAAAAGGGATTTTAGTATCCATAAGGGTGTTTAATGGTCTTAAAACTGCAAAAGTCCTTGGCCTGGGATGTGTTCTCCAGCTGTCTGTGTCAATACTCATGAATATTTCTAAATGCCTGAGGATGTTAACAGGTTTATATGGAGGTTTATATGGAAATTATTAGTTAGAGAACCAGGTTGAAGATGGCTTCTATATAGTCATAGCGTATATTCCCTAAAGTGCTTTATTAAAGTATGTAACAAAGTATCTGAGCATGTGATAGTCATTCCCTTTTAACTCATCAGCCCAACTGTCTTCTGGCTTTCAACAGCGCATGTAGATAACTTTGTCTGCTGGTGTGTGCAGACAAGCAGCTTTAGATCTCTTGAAGAGATCTAAATCTTATGGTAAGTAACATCACATGTGACTTCTCTGAAAGCAATATGGTGCTGGCATTCTGAATTGATTTTGATGCATTTAAGAAGGCTTCTGAATTAAAGTCTGACTCTTAAGCATAGTAAGGCATGTCATTTTTCACTAGATCAAAGCTTGTACTTAACAGTTCATCATAAAAAGCTTTCCTCAAAGAGCTGGGTGGTGCAATTTAAGGTTCTGTACCTATATCAATGATAAGAACTAACCNAAGCCTGCTTCTTACTGCCATATGTGTAGTTCAGTTATCAGCTAAAGATTATAAAGCAGATACTGTGCTGGCTTCTGGTGTGATCGTAGCCAAAAAGATGAATGCTGGGTATTGCAGTGCAGCAGGTTCCTGAGTGACTTCAATTTCTTGTGCTGGCTGAGGTTTTTTTTAGTGATTAGATAATTCTGTTGAACAGAGCTTGACAATGTTATGCTGCCTAGGCTGCTTTTCTGCTGAAAATAGCCTTCTTGTTGCAAGGTACAAAGTAATGCAAATTCCTGCAGCAGAATCAAAGGGGAGGGGGTGTGAAATAGTGAAGGGGGAAGAAGGGTACTGTTGTGCCTAGACTTGTATATTGCAGAAATACTCAGGCATTTTAGTTTTTCTACACAGGTTGTAGCTTCTTGAATAATGGAGATGAAAAAGCTTGGGAGTAAGACTGATCAGTCGCTGTCAAATTATCTTGGTTGCAGCATGAAGTATTCTGAAAGAAGCTGAACAAATTACATGCATGTTCATACAGGAGCAAAACTTCAAAACCATAGCTGCCTTTAGGCATTACTCTTGTTTTTTTATCTCGATGTGCAGAGTTATGATAAATCTCCCTTCCTGGATAAATTCTGAAAGTGTTAGAAGCAGGTTAACCCCCTTCATCAAAGGACATAGATAATTGGTGAAACAAATAGGAGATAGGAATGAGTCATTGTGGTAGAGAGATACAAAACAAAGGAAACTTAATGATAGGGAAGTGCTTTTAAAGTCTATTTCAATACACTGGAGATTCCTACTTGACAAGCATGCTGTTTTAGTGAGTATACTGCGCTGACCACAATGCAGTGCAGGAGGTGAATATAGCATATTGATGAAACTCAGTCAAATATCATTGAAAGAGCACATTAAGGACTTTCTGTATCATAAAAACTTGTGGTCCGATCTTATAAGACCAGCAACTGAGTAGTGTTAGCTGCTGCTTTATGATTGCATTGGCTGTCACTGTCAATCACATCAGCCTGTACAAACATGCAACTCTCTGGAGGACAGGAGTGGTAAAAGTCACAGGTGACCACTTGAGCTTGGCTTCTCCTGAAGAATGTCACTAATGACAACTGGTAGACAAACTTGTTTTTAAAGCTTTGACTGAGAGATTCTGCATTAACTTTGGTGTAACAGCACCCTTCTTCCAGGACTTTATTAGAATTTCTTTGGAAAAGTCATTACTAAAACTGAAGCACTGCTTTAATTGTAAAAGTATGGCTATGAAATTGGCCCAACAGAAGAGGAATGATTGTACTCTAGTGTTCTAAACATGCTTTATACAAGCTTTCAGGAGTTGAATGCTAAGACTTGTAGCATGCGAATTTATTATTAAACTCGTCTGTCTCCGTGAAAAGATCTGAAATATAACTTGTTAGAGGTATATAGCAGCCCCAAAGAGGATGGAGGAATAGGATTAAATATTTTGCTCAAATACTAAGTTGAGGAAGAGCTGGAATATCCTATCTTTTCTATGAAGACAAATGAGTGTTAGATATGTGAGTTGGTGTTAAGCTTTTAACTTTTTTAGGAATTTAACTTGCTCTCACGTATAGGAAGCCATGAGAAATGGTGAAGTGTGTGCAGGAAACTGTGGATGTGGGAGAAGGAGGATTTAAACTGAAATGAGCACTTGTAAAGCAAGATAATGAAGGCAAAATGCAAGTTGTCTTACTTAGATATGCAGGTGTGATGCTGTACCTAATAGATCTTAACCTTTCCTGTCCCAATGGACTATCTCCTCTGGAAAGGTGGAGTGCTTGGCAGCTATGTGCCTTCTGTGGAACATAGCTGTGTACTGCTGCATATTTTGGTGGCAGAGTTTCAAAGGCATTCAGGCCATTCCAGTACGTGAGATAGTGTACTTCCATGTGAAAAACCTTATAGCTTCAAGCAGTTGTCAACAGCACAAATGCAGACTGAGAAAAACTGAAATATACATCAGAAGACTGCCAAGTTGCTTCTATGTACCAGGTCATTAACTGATTTCTTGCATTATGGACTGATTCTATTTAAAAAAAAAGTCTAAAGCAAGCCTTAAGTGATGTTAACACATCCCTGAAAGTCTATAGGGGCCAACCAGAAAACATATATAGCCAGCTGTACATACATAGCTCTATGCCACAGAGGCACAAACTTAAATTGCTTTTCAGAGGAGTCCCTCCTAAGTGTGGAGAGCTTTCAGGTACTAGTCTTTAGAGGTAGTCAAGGTAGTCTTGTACCAACTTGTCCTTACCCACGAAACACTTTGAAGATTAGTGTAGGGATTAAAATGGCAACTCCTGCAAAGAAACTGTGAAGAAATTGCCCAGCTGTGTGCCTAGTACAAGCGAGTGTAGGGTGGAGGCAAGAGCATCTGGGCATAACTTGTCCCCACCTGTGTTTTTTCCTCACTGTTATGATGATATCTAATGAGTGCAACTAGGAAGGAAGAGTGAAAAATGTGCAGATGAATAACTGCATGAGAAATGGATGCAGAACTTGGAGTTCAGAGCTTTATTTCAGAAACTGGTTAGTGGTCTGAGGTTATCTCATCATTTATATGGTGATGGAGGTTCCAGCTGCAGATGCTTTCATGTGGAGATGGGAGCACTATCATTCTGGTAACAGCTGAGGCAGGTCAGAAAACTCCTAGTCAGGGGTGGAGAATCTTTTATGTTATTAAGTTCAGACTGATGAAAAAGATTTGAAAGACCTGTGACTGGTTTCAGAATGTTTCCTCCTCACACACATTTAAGTATAAATCTCATGTAAGAAACTACTTAAGGATGGTGTTGGCTGGAAACATGCAAGACTAGCAGATAAAGTTTGAGGAGGAGAAAGTAGAGACCTGCTCATGTTGAAAGGCTTTGAGCACTGTCTTAGAAGCAGCAGAGGCAAGAAACAGAACTGTAGGAGTGCTGTATGTTTCCTTCTAGAAACCACCGCTCTGTGGGAAATCTTGTGTGGGTGTCCTTTCTTGTGGCTCTTCTGGAACAGCTGAATTAGAGCGATGAGCTTTCAGTTGAGAATGACTTGTTGTGCTTGGAGCTCTACGGCTAAGTATCCAAATGAGCGCTGAACATGTTGAACTTGTTTCTTTTTGGTGTGTCTGCAGACTTCAGACATCTCTGAATGGTTGTCAGCATGCTTTCTTTTTTGAAATTCTTCTATTTAAGCAATTTTTTATGAAATGCTATCAAGTAAGGTATGGTTATTGGTCTTGCTGATGAAGCAATTTCCTTGTCTTACTAGTGGGGTGCTGCACCATTCATATTGGTGCTCAGTACTATGTTATATAGCAATGCAAAGTGCTGTATATGTTATCTAAAAGCCTGTGCGCTGATGGAATTCCATCAGAATATGGGAAATATTACTATCTTGCAGATGGTGTTGAAAGACAGTTTAGTATGGTAATTTTGATTATGCAAGACAGGACTGTTCAGTTAAGTTTCAGTTAAATGGTAGAATTGAGACAGATGTTATTTGAGTGTCTTGGAAGCAAGCTTAGAATTTCTCCATAGGTTTTTCTAGGTGCCCTACAAAAAATGGGGTTAAAGATGTGATATTAGAAGACAATCTGATTTAGTACATGCTTAAAAGAAAGTTTGCTGTATTGATCTTGCAGGTACTCTTAATTTCTGTCAACAATGGAAACATCACTTAGTACTTGAGCTTCTAATCACTATGGAATAGATGGAGCTTCAGCCTTATTTTTCAAATAGATAAGGTTCATAATAGAGCAGTTGCTGAGCTTTATGCTGTCTACAAGATCACAATAAAAATACTTCTCTAGCACTCTGATACAGAGTATAGAGGATGGATGGATATCCATCAAGTGTGTGTGTGAGAGCTACTTAAGATACCTAAGTTTTTGTGTGCAATACAGCAGACAGAGGAAAAACAGTATTTATCACAGAACATAACTAATTTTGGGGTCAAATTATAATGCAAACTATAAATCTCTGTAGAAATCCATTAAGTTACCTGGATCATAAGCTCTTTGAGGCAAGTATTGGCTGAATCCTTGCCCTTCATGTAACTGTGACTCAAGTAGTCAGAAAGTAAGCTGGTTTGATAAGTGCATTACCCTTCAGAGAGAAACTGGTGCAGACAATATTAAATATACCCTTTTCTCTTAATGTATGGAGTTTACATGAATGTAAATTGACTCTTATCAACTCTCCTTGCATCAGTGTTGCAGCTTCAGAGTCTTGGTGTCTTCACCTTATTTACATCTCTACTTTGCCTTTTACAAGTTTGGTTTTCTTCCTGTGCACACTGGGACAGGGCATCACTGAAGCGCATGTACACAAGTACAATTTGAGTTGGCAAGTGCTGTAAAGGGGTTGCTCTAAACTGATTATTTTCTTTACCTGTCTAATGAAATGCAGGAATCTTTGCTGCCTGACTCCAGTAAAGGCTCCAACATGCTGTATAAAATGTCTTCCTTTCAGTAGTGAGCGTGGACAATGGGATTTAGTCCCACAGCTGTTAGAAACACCCTCTTTGAACTCCAGCAGTAGCCATTCCCTCCAAATACACTGCAAAACTTCTGAAGTGAGTGATACGCTGTGTCAGAAGGAAGTGATTTGCAATAGGGGCATTTCTATTTGCATTTTTCATATGAAAGCATAGGAATAACACTTGCAGAATTCCGCAAGCATTAAAGCTAGCGTGACCAGCAGCGAGCAGTGACTACAGAGCACAATGCACTTCTTAAGCTACCTGTGGTAAACATTAGATGTTCAAAGTTCTCCTCTGGCTGTGGAGCCACATAACAAAGGTAGATACAAATATGCTTTGAAAAAATGATGGGATTTCAGGGGTCTATAGAGCTTGTTTAGAAATAAATATCTTAACTCTGTCTAGAGAAAGCATAGCCCACTCTCAGTAGTAGTGGCTTGTAGATCAGCAGCAAATGCAAACCAATATTCCTTATTGTATGGATTTTAGCAGCTTTTCAAATAATTTTTTTTTTTTAAAAAGCCTCTGAGTGTCACTGCAAACAGCTTGTGGCAACTTGTTCTTTAAATGCTCCCAGACTAGAGTGCTGGGTATAGCAAAGTGGCAGCTATTTGATACAAAATTCCAATCACACACAATGTGCCATGACACATTGACCATTTTAGAGATTAACATTTTTTCAGTCTCGTGATAAAGTTGTTCTTGAGACAAACTGACTTTAGAATTGTTCTCCTGTGTGCTGTGAAATTCTGTAGTGCCATGCAGCATCACCGTTAAGTATGCCGTACAGCTCTGGCTGCATGGCAGTGCACCAAAGGAGATGGATTAGAGGGTGTCAGGCATGAAAATAGCTTAACTCTGGCAGATGAGTCTAGTTAAAGCAAGGTAGGCAGTACCAATTCATGCTGTGGCTGGCACTAATTGGACTATGTCATCTTTCTGAATACTAATGCAAGGAGAGTTTTTTCCAAATGTGCTGCATTTGATGCTAGTTAGAAATCATTTAGATTGGTTGACTCTACTTTTCTGGGGATGGAAATCTGGTGCTTAGTCAGGGACTTCCTCTTTTGTTAATTTGCTGTTTATCAAAGATGTAAGCAAAACAGGTGAAGTTTTTATACAAACCTGACTGCCCTACTTTGCCCAACATCAAACATATTATATGTAAAAGCCAGCTGAGTGCAGGGTCTTGCCTCTAAACTTCTTGAAGACAAGATAGTAAGCTGTTAAAGTTAGTTTGGACAATCTTGAATCATTATATTAGCCCAAGGCTACAAGCAGCAATGAAAAGTTTCAGTCTTACTATAAAATTCCCTAAGACTCATGCAAGTGTTTAAAGAAGGCTTTCTACCTTTGTGAAGAAGAATGGTGTGCTTTTTCCAACTATCAGGATGATAGAGGCAATCAGCTTTCCTGATGGAAATCAGATGTCTAACTTGCACTTCAGTGCTCTTGCTCTTTCACTGGTAGTGGACAGGAGTGTCCTGCTTTGGAATAAAGTGTAATAATACCAAACAGTGAATGGGAAGACTAATCTCACTGACTTTGAAAATTCAGGTAGCTAACAAACTATTGGGTTAGACTCTGGCTGTGTTTTGCAGTGAAACTTCAGAGCAAGCTACTTCCTACCATTTCAGAATGAAATACTGACTTCTAAGAACATGGGAAACCACTTTGCATCGTGATCTACACAATCAAAATACTGCTGCACCTGACCTGATGTTAGTCAGTGACTTTTCAATGACTACAGACTAAGTCTGTCATGTATACCGTATATATACTATACTGTGGATGTCAGGTCTCTGACAGTGTCTTGCTCAACACAACTGCTTCTACTGCTCCCTGCCACTGTCTAATGTAGACATAACCAGGGTTACGTCCACCATAATTCCCTTGGTAAAGTGGGAGTCAGTTGAATAGGGATTAACTGGCTAGTTACCTTTTCCCTGAAGACTGTCCTTCTGAAGGGCTTGGGACAGTTATTGTCAAGAAGAGGTCCATCCAGTGGCCAGTTAACTTTCCCGTGTCACCCTGAGTAAGAAAGGGCACTAGCAATTCACTTAAAATCAGCTGAGGCTGCTTTTGTCTGTTAAACTGTAAAAGCTGCAGTCAGTGAAACTGTTTCTAGTACTTATCTAACACAGGAAGGTGTAGTATTCTTGTAGTTCTTGCTTTTTAACCTCTTGGTGTTTGTCACCAGAACCACAAATACCAAATTACTTCCACAATGGTGGAAAGTAAAAGTCAGGCTAGATGTGCTTTTTAACTTTTACAGGTTTCTAGTATCTGCTAGAGGTGCTGATGTATTTCAACACCTCTGTGGTTTAAACACTTGGCGACTTTGCACTAATAACTTCAATGGGTAAGAATGAGTGAAGAGCCATCTAGTACTAACCACGCCAGTCCGTCTGCTCTCAATCCATGGCTGCTGCCCATGTGAAAAAGCAGGTAGACACACTTGAGCATGTCCTGTAATATTGATAGTGGTTTGGTTAACCTACTTCTTGCTGAATAACAGATTCGATCTAATTGGGTAAGACAGTTCTGGGACAAGCTGTGCTGGTTTGGGGAGAGGGTGAAATGCTGTCAGCAGTGGTAGCTTGCCAGTAGCATATTGATATATCTTGCTAAAAAGGAGTCTCAGTCAGCTCACACCTGACCCAGGTAGTGCTAAAATGTACATTAGATGTCTGGAGAACTGGGAGATACATCCTTAGGGCAATTCTAGATATTTGCTGTATCATGCCAAACATCTAGCTGTAGGACCAACAGGCATCCAACGTGTAGTCTGTTCTTGCCTGTGGCTCCTAAAGGACTGGGATGAGTTTTGAAAGGGACAGTGATTCTAACTCGGTGAGAGGATTGGGCTGCATGCCCAGCCATTTTGGATGACGTTTTACGTTAAATCTACCACACTGAATAACATGAACTTTGCTGAGAGATTGAATTGTAAATACGAAGCTGCCACTCAGATGTTCCTTGATGTTAGTAAGTGAAAGCCTGATGCTAGAAATTCAGGGATTTGGAGAAAATCTTTTGCAAAGCAGCACAACTGGAGCAGAGACGAGAGTGCTCATTAGGTTAGGCCTTACACTGGCAGAAGGAAGACTGGAAAGAAGAGGCTTCAGTTACTGTCGAATTAGGGTTTTTCCTGTCTAGGATGAATTAAAGCACAAATGTATCATGGTCTAGGAAATTGTCTAAAACAACTAATTTGTAGAGTTTGGCCCTGAAGTCTAAATAGTGCCACTGTGCTTGCACACTGGCTAATAAGGTCAGAGTAGTTGATAACAAGGACCTAAGAGCCACGGTGTTAGTTAGTCTAGCTGTCACTAATGACCCTTCTTGAATTTTGGTATGACTAATATTGACTATTAGTGGTCATGGCAAATAGTTGATCTGAGAAGGCTTCTTGCAATGCAAGGAAAATGTTCAAGTGTTCCCAGGCTAGAACTGATTTATCAGAACCATTCACTATAGCTTATAAGCATCCTGTGATGCCTGAGTTCACTGCAGTGTATAGTACCTATTGACAGAAAAGCTGAATAACCGAAACACACTAGCAGGATGCTACTTCCATGCATTTTGAACTCTTAATTTGACTCACTAGGTCTCTTGATAATTTTCTTCACTACTGGAGTATTTGTTGCTGAATAGGTTTTTTTGGCTTGGTTTTATAGATTATACTGATCCTGTGTGGTATATTCCTTCTTTCTGTTGAACTTAAACTGCCTTTTAAACTAACTGTACATGGAGCTTCAGTATTCTGAAGGACAACGTTCGCAAGAGCTGCTTGGCTTTATTAATAAACTGAGGACTTTGCTATATCAGACTTTGACAACTCTATTATTTGGTCTGGGGAAAAACTGCAAAACTTCATTGCAAAGATCTTCTAGTTAGCAGCAAGCAACTTTGGAATAAAACTCTTCTGCTAGTTGTGCATTCACTTTTGGATGACTTTAGTCTAAACTATGCTTCTCTAGTTTAGAATTATTTGATGTGGAACTGTCAAATTTGTTAAAATCAAATTTTGAGCTCTGGACACCCATTAAGCTGATTAGCTTGTCAAAGATGACTTGAACTAACCTTACTTCAACAAAAACTATTTGTTCCATCATTCTTCTAGTTGTCAGGCTTTTGCAACTCGTGGTCATCTTTCTCTTCCTCATTAATGGCACAATTTTTGGAGCATATCGGAACTGCTAGTCTCTTCTGAAAAAGAAGCTAGACTTTTGTCCAGTTGTCCTTCAGTAATCCTGATGAGATGTTGAGGGTTTAAATGCAACTAAGACAACTCTGGCTTCTGAGTTGTGTGGCTTCAGAATAGACTAAGTTTAGATTTTTTACAATGTAAGGGAACTCATGCTATACTGTTGGTATTGACAGAGATAAACCAAAATTTACCTTCACAGCAAAAAAAGTATAGCTGGCAAAGCTTCATTTTGCTCTCCTTTAGTAGGTTCCTGTTAGAAGTTTTAACATGTAGTTTATATGAACTAGGTATGGTAAGTAGTCTGGGAGTCGGAACCCTGACAAACTCAAAATTATGCGTATCTACCAGTCACTTGTACATTTAACTTGCGTTTTCTAGCATCAGTTCCCATCATGTAGGAGAAGTTAAGAGCAAAAATAATGATAGGATTGTAGGGTAAAAAGCAAGAATTGCCACAATGATAAGTCACACTGCTGTGATAAACAGGACTCTCCTGTTTATTCCTTACACTGGGGAAGATTGCTGTAGAAACTCTTTAAAATGTACTTCAAGGCAAGGTTGGCAGTGTCTGAATCTTATGATGATAACTTGTCTTTTGCAGTGAAGTAAAAGACAAAGATAAAGCTTCTAATGTCAGACCTGGCTATAATTTTTTTCATGTCTTTTTTAACTTATGGTTTACTCCCGTTACATTGGGAGCTGTTATTGCTTCCCAGTTTACAAGGTCTGATACTGTTTTAAACTACACTTAATTCCTGTGGTGCTGCTGTGCTAGGGAACTGTATTAGTTCTTGATGCATAACACTATGCAAGTATTTCACTTAGTGTTGTTGCAATTACTGGAAAATATGGTGACCATATGTGCTGAGTCATTTATATGTGAAAACTCTGTGGTTAGAGAATGCAGAACTTTGCATTGCTGCAGCCACTTTCATACCACCAAGCAAACATCTGACCCCCATGACTGCCCTGTACCTTCACTCCTCATTTACAACTGAACCCCTAAAGCACAGAGAAATTATAACTTTGTGGTACCATCAGGTTTATGTCAAGGCACTAGGAACTACCAGAATGATTAATCCTCTGATGGCCTTTCCATACTGCTGTAGTAACCAAGTAATTTTCTAGTCATCTTCCTTCCATGATTATACACACTGGAGATTTTAAGTCGAGTTTTATCTGATCACTTTTAGCCTCTTTCCCCTCTGGGGGTATAATCTACTTCTGGTACTGCTCAACACAATTCTCACATAGTGAAGTAACTACAGAAAAAAATCTGCAGGACATAGGAAAGGGAATGAAAAATCCCTGACTGAACTGAGCATGGCAAAAACTGAGTCAAGTTAGTCTTAATGCCTAAATAGAGCTTGATGCTCAGAGTCCAGACTCAGGAGGAGTGGCATGGTCTACAGTTTGCTTCTTTGAGTGTTTTTTGCAAGAAGAAAAGCACTTGCAAAAGCTTTGCCTGAAAGACCTGTTAAATTTTCAAAAGGCTGGCTAGAATGCTCCACATCCCCTACCAGAAGCTCTACCTAAAGCATGTCCATTGTCAGTAATAACAGACTGTAAAGTCTACTCAGTTTATACTGAATTCTCTTCCTGCCTCATGCCATATACCTTTTACCACAACAAAACTCTTTACCTTTTAGGCAGGCCACGTGTTATTGCTTCTGTCATCTTTCTATGGAATAAAAAGAATATATCCATCCTCGTGAGACCTCCAGATAAAACAAGAACAGTCATAAGCTAGTATGCAGGTCAGGTCTATTGTTAGTGGATGTGAATTCTAGAGGTGAAAACAGCTTGTGTAATAAACTGTTCTGGAGTTTGGACAACTTCAGAAAAGGCCAGCAGTCATACTGGAGTGCATTTCACCTATTGAAAGGCATTAATCTGTAATACTGCAGTGGTGTTAGCTTGTGCTCGTTTTTAGGGGGAAGGGGTAGCAAATCTGCCTAATGTAAAACTTAAATCCATTAAGTAAAGATAGAGGCTTTTATGCTGATAGGCATATATATATACACACATCTATTGTCTGCTTTCACCCAAATTTAAATTGCAGAAGAAAAAGTATTAAACTTTTTCCAAATGTAAAACTTGTACTGTAACAGCAAAAATTTGGAGTGCTATCAATAAAGCCAGCTAGAAGTAAGACTGAGATGATTGTTCTGGACAGCTGAAGCCCGTGCTTTTTGAGGGACTGCTGTAGAGTACAAAGTAAAGTACAGTTCAGTGCAGGCTTAAGTTCCTACCAGAACTGCTGTCTTCTGACTCAATGAGAAAAGCTACTGTACAAAGCTAACCTTGGTTTCTGCATTATTCCAGAGCTCCTGAGTCTGCCAGTTAGCACACCCCACTTGCAGTGTCCTCTCTCCTGGTCAGGACCCCATGGCGGGACTCAGCTAGTCTGCTGCTCTGCTACTAGACCGTTGTGGCCTTTCTGGCTTAGCACATCTGGCTTTTCCCCACAGGGGAAGGGGCTGCCATGGTGTTAAGTTTCACATAGGCTGGGGGATACTGGGGCAGGAGAAGTAACCAGTGTCAAGGAAGCAACTGTCAGGCAATCTTGGTTGATTTTCAGTGCAGCTCTCTAGTTTATTATATATAAAGGCATTGGGCTAGGTGGGTGGGGAAGACTGACTACGGTAAGATGATGGGAATTGTCTTGGCAATGGAATATTGATAAACCTCTGAGTGATGACCAGACTTCCTTGCCAAGGCTAGTACCCCTGTTATTTCTTTAGGAAAAAAAAAATTGGTGCTGTTTAGGACTCTTCAAGTTTGGTTATGGTATACACTTTGTAACTTTGTTTCTTTTCTTTGAAAGCTATATGTGATGCTGTATGTGTTCGGTATATTTCATACAGCTTAAATGCACTGTGTGCAGGTTTCAGCAAGGGTTATTGCTGTAGGAGGCTAGTATGGCCTTGTTAACTCTATCTTTAAAGCTTTTTTGGATGGGAGAGCAGTAGGCAGGAAGGGATTCAGTCAATGGTAATGTCCTACACTGGTAACTGATCACAGCCATGTTTACCTACAGCATGCACAGCTGTCTGAGAAATGGTAACTGCTGATAACCTTTTCCGCAATTCAAAAAAACCCCTTAGTTTTCATATGTAGTGATTATGCTGTCTCTATTCCTTACTAGTAAGTCTAGCAACCCTTTCTGCAACTAATCAATACAACCTAACTTGATGGATGTATATGTAAGAATTTTTTGGAAAAACTTATGACCTTAATTAAAAAGACTGAAGTACCCACAGACATCCAACACAGACATCCAGAATAGGGAGAACTGTTGGGATTGTTCCCCTTGCTGCTTCAGATTCATGTGCAGTCTCATGTAAGTAACAGCAAGTGGTGTCCATTTCTAGACCATTTCGGGGCCAAACTGAAGAAATCTTTCTGTAGAAGACTGAGGCTGGTAACAGAGCACTGTAGACCTTGAGATCACACTGTTTGTTTTGTGGGCCTGTCCTATGGTGTAAAGGGCTATACTGCCTGAATTGGACACAAGACTCAGTGCTTTAGCACAGTCAGAGGTGTTCCCATGTAACAGGAATTAATGGCGAGACTGACAGCTAAACAAACAGGGAAGCTGGAAAGGAGCTCCTCATAACTTGTGCAGTGCTGTATGCAGTGACTGGCTTAATATAACTAAATTTAACCCTGTGCAACTCCATTTAAACAACCAAAATCCCCACAATCTAAAGCTTCTTTAGGTGACAGTTAATCTGCAGAAGTAGTAAAAGCCTTCTAGCCAAACTCTTTCCTAGTGGTATTTGATTCATTAAAACAGTGGGCACATGGTACAACAATTTGCAGTAAGGCTATACCAAAACCACCTCTTAGATATAAGAATCCAGCCTGGAAAGTCCTAGGGAGACAATGTGAGTTACTTGTATACAAGTTCTGTGTACGCTGTTTAGAAGACTTGTATCAGCAATGTGTCTCTTCCAGTGACACAGTCACCGAGATGCAGGCTTGGTGCCTGGCTTGTTGGCCTTAGAGTCCATGGCATAAATGCTGCTTCAAAACTTGAGCTTTGTATATGGAGGGAGAAGCTTCCCTCTTGCACGTTCCTTGTTCTTGCACAGGGGATAGTGAGATGGTAGTGAAGAAATTCATATGTAACTTCCACTCCTCAGAATATGCTGGGCAGTGATGCGGTTTTATGCAGCATCATACTTTAAAGTTAAACAGCCAGAAATAGTCTGCTTTATAGTTCTCTGGAACTTCAATGTAGCTGCTGCTGCTTTCAGGCAATTCTAACAGCTGCTTAGTCAACCTTTTCTGAAAATGCCTACAGGGAATGAGCTAATCGGTACACTGAAGTACTGACATTAAAATGAGGCAATTGAGCTAGAAAAGCATTCTGTTGAACAGCATCCCTTGTCAAGTTCCTTCACCTAATGAATCTCTGGCTCTTTCTGAGAACATGATAATACCCAGTTCTTCTTGTAACTGTTTGTCCTTGCTAATCAAAGCCAGACTTGAATGTTTATAAACAGAGGACAACTATGTTTCCAATTGAAATTCTTACTTTCTCTATCTCTTCTAAAACTGCATATGCACTAAATGCTAAAAGCTGAATTCAGTGATGATACACTGCAAAACTAAATTTAAAGTGCAGGGACTAGTTTTCCCAATGAAGACTTCTGAACAAAGCAAAAAGCTATTTTTAACAGCCTGAACTTCCTAAGCAACATGCTAGCACTTCACACTGCTGTGCTCACTCCAGTACAAACACAGCATGATGGTCTGACCTTCCAAACAGAATAATAACTGAACAGGCACTCTAATTCTACATTTCAAGTATAGTGACTCCAATAGTTGTACTTAAGAAAAGGCTTTAGTTGACTATACTCACTGACCATTGGTTTTCTTCTTGATATTTTTTTAAATAACTGCATTTTAAGTATTCTGATAATCTGATATCAAATCCTGGGACTGCTGTAGAACTTGGAAATTATTCCAGAGATGTAGAAGTATGTGTTATGTAGAAGTTGGAAATTATTCCAGAGAAGGTCTTAGACTTAAAAGCTGAAGTCAAAGATAATAGGTTTAGCTAGAACTGTTAAACTAGCTCCTTTTGAGCTTGTCCCTAAGGAAAAAAAAAAATCTATAATATAGGTGACTTCAGAAGATGCTTTGCAGGCTGTTAGCTGTGGAACTTTTAGAAGCCGCTGCTACTCACCCTCCAGGAAAAAAAGCCTGGGTTTGCTTAAGTCTCTAGTTGAAGTGACTAGGTTTATATCTGAATCTTGCAGAAGCTTTTTTTGAGGAAAGAATGATTTGTGTATAGCTGTGCTCATAGTGTTTTTAGGCATTACTTCTAAAAGAACACTACTCAACAAATAAGTTAACTACCAATTTGATTTATTTATTTCTTTTTGAGATTGCAAACTGCTTTTTAGCATCTGATTTGTATGATACACATAATGGTTGTTACAATGAGATAACACAGGATGGAAGAGGCAGTGGTGTATGAACTAGGTGACTAGACCTGAACACCAAACTCGAATATAGTAACCTGGTGCAGAAGCCCGTTCATGCTTAAATATACTCTGCCACTATCCTCTTTTTCAGGCCAGGAGCGCTTTGGAAATATGACCAGAGTATACTACAAAGAGGCAGTTGGTGCTTTCGTGGTCTTTGATGTCACAAGAGGCTCCACTTTCGAGGCTGTTTCAAAATGGAAGCATGATTTGGACAGTAAAGTACTACTTCCCAATGGCAGCCCCATCCCTGCTGTGCTTCTTGCAAACAAGTGTGACCAGAAGAAAGATGGCAACCAGAATCCCTCTCAAATGGACCAGTTCTGCAGAGAAGGTGGCTTTGTTGGATGGTTTGAAACATCTGCCAAGGTGAGCATAAAGACGAAACACTTCAAGTCTTCTGAGTATTGGCGTAGGAATGGATGCATGTAGTCACGTGGGGAAGAAAACTATCAAGTACAGGAAGTGACAGTCAAGTTGCCAGTGTTCAGCATAAGTTGGAACTGGTGTGCAGGTTAGCTCACGCCTGAGGAAGACTTGAGGCATATTTGGTTTAGATTAGAACTGCACCTTAAATTCAAAGAACCTTAAAACCAACTGGAAACCTTCATTAACTGAGTTGATAAGTTCTTCTTCATCTTGCATGCATCAGAATCACTCTTTAGACGCTAATACTAATAAATGCTGATCAAACTATCCAAAAGATAAAAGTAATCTTTAGGTGCAGGTTTTTAAATTGCAGCTTCTGTCATCACTGTTCCACATAGGAAGTGGTAAGACTCCAGAAGTGAACAACTTATTTGCTAACTTGTTACTACCTACCCAGATGATAATGTCAACTAAAGCACTTTTCTGTTTTATCAGGCACTCTCAAGACTGAACTGGAGAAAAAGAAGTTGTTCTGTATAGTAACTTAAGCTAAGACAGACAGCTGCTTTATTCAAACAGATAACTGAGTGATGTCATATGTTGTACGCTTTTGGTCTATAGACTTGGTCAATGCACAGATAAGCTTGTGGTAGTTTAGTTGGAAGTGAAATCAAACAGTTCCTTAAAACTCAATTGATCCTTAAAATGAAAGAGTCTTCTAGATGAAGACAATGTGGCTGACAGACCAAATTACTGGTCTGGCTGACAACTTCTTTATATGGTAAGCTAAACCTCAAGGTCTCTCTTTTCCCTTGGCATGCCTACTTCCTTTAACTGCTGCTGATGAACTGGCACAAAATGATGCTTAAGCAACTATTTTAAAGAAAAAAAAAGTCTGTAAGAGGAATATAAGAAATAAAGTAACAAGCCTCTTCCTGATCACTTTAAAATAAGGAAGAAGTGCACAGTGGAAGGTACACAGTGACAGGAATTAGTTAAATTAGCTAATAATTTGTTTGCATTTGAACAAATAATTCCCAAACCCACCCATCTGTTACTTAAAAACTCACATTTCAAGGCTCTTCATACTCAAAAAGAATACTAAGATTCTGCTTTGGGTTATGTCTTCCCTGAAGCTTCAACTGCCCATAACACTGCTATATATAAGTGGAAGTGTAGTGACAGCTTGCGTTTTAGGTGGCATTTAAGACACGACAATGTAAAATGACGTTCTTGATGCAGAGAAAAGTCCAGACAATATTAGTCCTAATTCAGTTATGAATTGACTTGTTTAGGACTCTGAAGAGGTGTAGTTAAAATAGCTTAGCGAAATTCAGGACAGCTTTCTTGTTTTCTAAGCATACCAAGTCAGTTCATGGTTTTAAATCCTGCCCACTTAAATATCCTCATAATCTGCTTTCGCCTTTCTGCTAGAACAGATACTTGAATCTTCAGTCTAGTCATCAGTAATATAGGTCCCACTCCCTGTGGATTAGGGACAATATTAAAGACAAAAGAACTGCAGAGAGTATAAATATTCATAGAAATAGCTTATGAACATCCTTACACTAAAGTGAGGAGAATACTCCTCCACTCTGGACAGGGAAAAATACCTATCTGCAGACAGCCAAAAGCAGTTTGTGGCTGACAACCACAAGCTTGTAAAGTGCATAGCGATAAGTCAAATGTTCTCATGACCTAACCTCGCTCATGTAGAGTTTAGATATACAATTGCAGAGACAGAAGAGAGTGCTGGCATTTGAAACCAAATATGAGTAATGCCAAATATGGCAGTCCTGTGGTGAGCTAACGGGTGGCCCAGCCAGGTCAAAGCTGTGGCCAAAGGCCCTCTGGAACTGGCTGGCTTGGCCCCTCAGTAACTGAGATACCCTGACAACATACATCTCTAGGTATCCTGCATACACACGCTTCAAAGCATGCAGGAGAAAATATAGAATCACAAATGGTCAGGGTTGGAAGGGAC
>RSEF01000003.1:52447249-52566227 GCA_003993805.1 Himantopus leucocephalus | reverse complement strand
GAGAAAAAGGTATGCTTTCAAAGAGTTTCTGGACACTACACTATTTCACGCAAAGTATTTTGCATAGGGAAATAATTCACAACGTAGAGAATTAGAGACTTAAATAGTCAAACAAACAAACAAATTTCCACTGAAGTTATTTTATTTGCTCAACACCTACAAAAGAACCCAACTTGGCAGTGCCAATATCTCTTCAATTTCATATTTATTGCAGTAAACACTGCTCATAAGAGCATCTGATAACATTTCTCTTTTTGACTTTAAGAAAATTGAGGGAAAAAGCAGTCTAGGCAATATACAAATGCTTTCAATGAAGCTATACTCAAAATCTGGATCCAACTCAATAAACCAATTATATTTTGGGGAAAATGTAGTCTCAACTTGTAAATATTTACTACTGTTCTCCCCTCTACATTTATTTGAGTAAAGAATGAGCACTTCTTCCGTATTTGTTAGGTTCAATATGATTACAATATAGAAAATAGTTTAAAAGAAACTATAAAATGTATTCATGCATAGTGCTGCATAAAGGAAAAACAGCAACAAAGTCCTTATCTGCACAATCCTGTAGTAAAGATGACCCAATTATTTTAAAATTTCTACTGTTCTTTTCAGGGACAAACTGATCAGTATACTTGAGGATAACATTTGAGACATTTAGTTGATAGTGACTGTCTGTAGGGTTACAATATGTGTTTGAAACCAAAGCCATACTGTTAAGCTTACTATAGTATCTTAATGAATAAAGAAAACATAATCTAGTTGGTAATTGTGATATAAAAGGGAAATAATTTGCTATGTAATTTTTGGAGGGCCTATTTGGTTGCTTCCTCTTCAGAGTGTACTGTAAATGCCATTTTTGTATTCAGATCTGAAACTCATTTGTTTTAAACTGTTCTATGTCTGTTGTGTGTATAGAAAATATACATGTGTGGATATAGTTATTGGGTATTTATTAGTTTAAAATTTAGGTACTTCTGTAGTGAAGAAGAATTCTTTGAAACAGAATATATATATTAGCTATTCTGTATTTTGTGTACATTTTATAAACAATAGTTTAATTAGTACTTCATGACCTTTTAAAGTCTTTTTAATAATTGCAACTTAGGAAAATCATTACAAAAGCAGCAGGGTAAAAAGGAGCTGTAAGTAGCGTCTTAACAATTTATAATAATTATTGGTTGCAAGACTTCAGTCTCTCTAGATGTGCAAATATAGATTTAGTTAATTACAAATTAATAGACTTTTATGTGCTGGAAGCATTAAAGTAGTTTGGAATGTCACTTTGATTTTCTCCCTAGTCCAATAGTGTAAGAACCATGTGATTGTGGAAAGCTGGTCTGTCACAGTAGGACATGCAGTCAAGGAGAGGCAAGGGCAAGTAAGAAAATACAAGACACAGAGATACTGATAAAACTGGAATGGTTGGAAGAAGACATGAGTATGACTCAGACTGAGGGCAACCTGATTCAGATATGAAATGCAAGAAGTCATGAGCAGCTAATTAACTTATGCTTGAACCTTACTTTTGCCTCAATTTAAATCTCAGCTGAAAAATGCTACGCCTGTTAAAAGCTGCAGTATGTAACTAGGACTGTATTTGTACGCAATGCAAAATAAAATAATGTTTTTAACTTCTTTATTTCACAAATTGAATCTTTTAACCAACAAAATTATGCAGATACCTCTGAGATATTCATTATGGGAGAGCTTTCTTTACAAAGGTTCAAAACTTAAAATAATAATAATATATAACTATACTTTTTTAAAAAAAAATCAATTAGTGAATAAAAAAGGAAACAATGAAAGCGAAACTTTGATATCCCCTTGTATTGTAGTATGCTGACTGTGAATAATTTGTCTCCATTTTAAACTCTGCAGTTGCTATTCAGGAGACGTCTGCTTTAAAACCTTTGCTATGGATTGGGTAAATCTTTGGCATGCAGCAGTTTTATGCTTTAAGCTTACTGAAATTCAGTCAGCTGCTGTGCCAGATCCTCAGCAAGTTTAAATTGGCATATTTCAATTCACTCCAATGTAAACTGTATGAAATTACATCACTGAATTCTGCTTCACTGTTCCTAAGGTCCGTTGTCACAGAAACGGAGACTAGTGATAAATGAAAGATAAAATTTTAGGAGCTGAATGTACCTTATTTGAAGAATATCAGGTTAAAAGACATGGCATTATCCCTCGTGTCCCCAAAGTATTCATGCCAAAAAATAGAAATGCTTTATTAATGATTTTTTCAAACTTTTTTTTCCCTGAATTACCCATTCCCTCTGATTTTACAGTTCTGAAAGCTTTTTGTATTTGCACTAAGAAAAAAAAATCTTTAAAAATATCTGGGTTTGGTAGTTAAATTGATCTTGGATCATACTGTTATTCAGAAAAAGCTTTTTGTGATTTTTTTTGTTTTGTTTTGTTTAAAAACGCCATAAAATAGGGCCCAGATCTTTAATGAAGAGGCTCAATTCTATTCTTTTTCAATGGGAAGCTAAGTAATTTATATGTGTAAGATGCATTGAAATGCATGTGAAAGTAAATTTTTGGCTTGTTCCATTTGGTTGCAAAAATTATTTGCGGAATAATGGCTACCTGAACTAGAAGGGTTTTGGATTTGATTTTTCCTTTCATTTTTATTCCTTATCCACTTTGTGGTCAGGAAAAAAGCAAAAAGGCTGTTATATGTAAATTGCACAGTGTCTTGCAGTTTTCTGTAACAGTAATTTTTGGCAAACTCTTTTGAGAAAAAGATTATCCTGCAATAGTGTTTCCTTGTAGCTCTGCCATTCAAAAGGCTACTTGAATATTCTTCATGGTTATGAATTCTTTGATAGAAGTTATCTCCAATTCCATTGAGAAGAAAGCTCTTTGTCTTCTGTGTGAGGAAATGCTGAACAGTAACAAAGCAAGAAAAATCTAATCCAAATAGTTTTACCATCGATGGCTGCTAGATATTTTAATAGACTGACCTGATTGCTATATTCAGAAATCTTAAGCAGAACACTCTGATTTTTCTTTGTGGCTTCTTCAGTGTCAGGCTCGCTGGCAATGCTGCTTTCTAGAACAGAAGGGTTAAAATCTCCGCTCTGTCCCAGTGACGTAAACACAATACATTTGTTCTTTAAGGTTCATGTTTACCTAATTTTTCTTACTGCAGTACCATCCTTTTATATATGCAAGCTCAGTGTTACCTTCTGCTTTACAACTGGTATCAGTCTCTTTAGTTTGCATGCTCTGTTGGATGCTTTTTTCATGTTCCCCATAAACATTCCAGACTGTTGTGTTATAACAACCTTTTTCTTCTCCTCATTCTAATCCTTCCTGTGACGTATTTCATAACCCCAGTGAATTGGTATTGAGTCAACAGGAGCGCTAGGTGGAAAATACAAAACTCTATTTTCTTTACAAATTGTATAGTTTTGAAAATTACTTCAATCTGCACAAGATGAAAATTCCCTGATTATTTTTTCAGGGTAAAAGTACACATGAGATATGAGGCACATGAATTAGAAGAGGGACTTGAGCTCTCAATTAAGACATTTGTGGTATAGAGAATCTTTCTGATGGGCCTGTAAATATCTACTCGCTTACACAGATTGGTACAGCTCCAGTATTAGAGACTGACTAAAACAGAAGCTGAGTTGGCAATTCAGTATTTTTAAGCCATTCCTATACCTCAGTCTGTGCACAGCTTTGCAGCTGTTTGTTCTTTTGTACCACTGCCTTTTTTTCGAAAGCCACCTCTGTTGCCTCTCCCCAGATCGCAACTAAAACTAGAACTGATAATCCATTTACTGAAACAGTGACTCAGGAGCAGGCGCAAAAGGAATGCATCCAAGTGACAGTAGATGCAAACCCCTGTGATGATATAACTCTTGGGTCAACATCAAACCTAGAAATTTAATACAAGGTTGGATCTTAAGCAATATTTTGGTCATCTTTTTCATTTTGGAGGTAGATTTGAAATGTATTTTTAATTTTAAAAGTGATGTATTTGAAGCTTTATTCCATCACCTGCAATTATATCAAGAGCTTATTTTTCAAAGACGACTGGTATTTTTTACAGAAAAACTGGTGTGAAAAGTTTTGCCATGCATANTTGGAGGTAGATTTGAAATGTATTTTTAATTTTAAAAGTGATGTATTTGAAGCTTTATTCCATCACCTGCAATTATATCGAGAGCTTATTTTTCAAAGACGACTGGTTTTTTACAGAAAAACTGGTGTGAAAAGTTTTGCCATGCATCATTTCTACAATAGAAAAGCATACTGGTTTTATAAAAACATCAGATAGATTTTAAAACATATTTGGTGGTTTTGAATAAAGTAATGACATAGTTAATGTTAGGAGGCTGAACAATACAAATGAATCCTTGAAAGTAACAAGATAGCTATAAATTTATGAATTACTATTGTTTTTACAATTATGTGTTAATGATTATAAAACATAATAGATGATAAATTAGATTTTTAACTTAACCAGCGNTGAATCCTTGAAAGTAACAAGATAGCTATAAATTTATGAATTACCATTGTTTTTACAATTATGTGTTAATGATTATAAAACGTAATAGATGATAAATTAGATTTTTAACTTAACCAGCGAATTTTCCTCACATTTTGCGTTCAGATTTCCCATTGATTGCAGGAAGAACAGTAAGTAACTGAATTCTCTCTGAATCTAACTGTGTGCATCCTTTCATGTTTCACAGCTGGATCCAAGTCTTGTTTTATTTCTTTCATTATCAGATACTGTGGCAGCAGAGCTGACCTTTCTGACAATGTGTGTTCATTAAGGAGGAAAAATGCCTTTAGTTTCTCTTTCTGTGCCAATGTCTTAGTTTCTGTAGCTGAGGCAATAGTATAACAGGATGAGAACTTCCTTGACACTCTCAGTCATCTCAGTATCAGTGAGGTTTAGGTAGGTGGACACATCCTGTACCATTAGAGAAGCAGATGGCTTTTGACTCTGTTGTGTTTCCGCTCCAAAAACTGAGCAAATGAGCCTACAGGAGACTGTACACTGCTGTGGTTAGATTGCTTTCACAGCTCAAACTGCCTTAAGTAACATTACTAAACATCCAGACTTTCCACAGTACGTTCTCCTCCTTTACTGAAAATTCCGTTGAAGGGATTTTTGAGGATTTTCTCTATCTCTCCAGGCCTTCCTGCTGCCAGCTGTTAATACCAACAAAGTAGCTCTACAGTAAGCTGCCACATGTCCCTACTAAAATCATGGATCATGTGCACTGTCCGTGAACAGTAAGTCTGGCAGAAAGTGCTAGGCTCGTGGTGCAAACATTTCAGTCTCCAAGGCTTGTACAGTAGATCTAGTACTTTTTATACTTTGGACGTGCCCAGGATTTCAGGGAAGAAACTTGAGAAATTGTACAGTTGACATGCACCTGTTTGGTAAATCTTGTGACTCCTACAAGAAATTTGGCAATATTGGAATCTTGCAAATCTCCCATGCAGAAATATGACAGCTCTATGAGTGCGTACTTCTGAATTCACAGTTTAAAGGGGAGAGATAGTCCACGTATTACTAGAGATTTTTCAGACCCAAATGTTGAGGTGTGATTGTCAATGTCACGTGACAAGTGACCACAGCTTGTCTTTTGTTTTGCACAGTTGTATGTACAGAAATCTGGAAACAGGAGCTGAAGTACATGGGCAATTGCAAAATCCTATTGTGTCCTTTTCAGCTCCTTTGCTCTAGAAAAGCAAGAAAGTAATCTAAAAAGGCACATGTAGGACGTAATATATTTCAACTACCAAATTGTTCAACCAACTGTTAACAATTTCAACAATGTCTGTATTTTTCTCTTAATTGCTGTTTATATTAGATCTGTCCCCAGCTTTCACTCATGAACATTCTCTGAAAAACCCACGACATATTTGGAATGGAATTTAGGATTTATGCTGTGCAAAAATGGGACTTTCAAATTTTCTCAATAGAGGATACTGCAGCTAAATTATAAAATTATTTGGTACTTCCTATTTTGGGACAGAGACCCTTAAATCTGTAGTTTCTTCTCTCAACTCTTTCCTTTAGTTAGTTCAGAGAATAGCACCTACAATTTTGACAGAGGTGAGATTCCTGAGCCTATTCTGAGCCTGTGGAGGCGCTGTAAACTGCTGCAGGAAGACTTTTGCTGCAGCTAGGAATTAAAGTAGAAAGCTATAAGGCTTTTTTCTAAGAAGCATTCACAGGTCCCTTCATATCATATATGCAAGGTAGTCTGCAATAGGAGGGTTGAGGCAGACCTGGAGTTACAGCACAATGACCTTGTGCAAGCTTTAGATACTGTTGTGTAACTGTGTATAACTTACTCAGACTCTCTAAATTCTGTCAGTCTGCCCCTCAAAAAATGTTTCTAGATTGTATTGAGAAGGCATAAAAACAGCTCCAAGTCAGTATAGCTTCCATGATTCCTCCTTGAAATGCAGGACAGAAAATCACTGTGTGTGTCCAGATGTTGGCCAGCTCAATGCTGTCAGTTTCAGCATTAGCGCTTTTGACACATGTAAAGATGGGTATATACGATGAGTTTGGATCAGGGGAAGGATGACAAATCTTGTTAAAGGGAGACCTGAAATGAAAAGAAGCTTGCAAATTTGTTTGCAATAGCCTTTTTAGGCTTTAATATTTATCTTTGCAAAGGCAAAGCTAGTCCAGTTAACCCATTAATAGTACCACATTCAAATGGGAAATACACTGGAAACTGTGGAATCTCTTCCTCCCACTCTCCCGCCGTTAAAAAAAAAAAAAACAGGTGCAAGTGAGTCTTGTGCAGAGCATGTAATATTGCAGGTAAGAGGGCAGTCAGAAGAAAGGATATCAAAGATTTTAATCTCTGAAAGAACAGGACCCTATCTTTGCTAATTTAATGAGTGGAATTTCTGAAAGCCTGGCTAACTTGATTTCAACTTTAAACTTAAGTGGATATTGCATTCATATTAGTTCAGCAGCTCTAGCTTGGAAATGGGATTGACCAGATAGAGTCGTTTGGCAAAAACATTAAAAAAGAGCATGCTGCTTATGCAGCTGATGGAAAACAAGAGATGCAGTAGCAGTCAGGCGTGTTGTTGCCAACGACAGTTGTGTACACTGGAACAGCAGGAAATGCTGAAAAGGAGCCCTCCATATACTTTCCAAGAACGGAAACTTAGAATAGAAAAGAACAGAATTGGTTCTAGAATAGGACTAATTAGTTCTTAGAATAAAACTTATTTTATTGTCAAAGAACAGTAATATCAAAGAACATTTTTTTAATAGCAGAGGAGTAGGCGCATGGAACAGCTTTTATCCCAGGCTAAGTTCGCGTGTACTTCTCTAGAAAAACATCAGCCGGCCTAGTGTTGATGTATATGTAGGTATTATAGTGAATTTTATTGTTTCTATTTTTCTTTTTAGAAAAAAAATATATATACTACAGTGATAACTTACTAGTTTGTTTCCCCATCTCAGGAAGGACTTCCCCAAAACCAAGTATTTTCTTTAACAAAATAATGCAAGACTATAATCACCATTGTTGTTTTTGTTTTGGTTTTTTTTTCACTGTATAGGAGGCCACCCTCTTTTGGCAAGAAAATGCAGAGAGACCCAGTAAAGGCAAGTGTGTTTGAAGTTTATATTCAGACTTCTGTCATTCCCAGATTTTTTGGCCTTAATGTTAATCCTCATATACACATATCAACAGTCTTATATATGGGTGTTGGTTTTACGGGAAAAGATTTCAAAGAACTGGTAATAACATGCATAATTACATAGAGTAGAATCTTAAGATTGGTATTAAAAAATCCCTAATTTACAAGAATATTTTGAAAAAATAACACTTCTCATAAGTTACTCTCCAGTAGAATATACCGGATTTTGTACATAGACCTCTTTTTTGAAATCACTGTGAATTATACTTTTTTTTCTGAAATAAAAGGCAAAAAAAAGGACATTTTAATTCCATTTTAAGAAATGTTACTTTTTTAATGTGTTTGAGATTAGTGTTTGAAGAGTATTCAAACTGAGTCATTTTTTCAGAATTGGTGCTTCCTTGTTTAAGCGAATGTTTTAAGGGTTTGGTCAGGAGAAGTTAGTAAGAACCTTCTTTTTAAAAGAAATGACCAGATTTGCTTGGTGCACAATGAACCTTTTCAAAACCTGACTTCTAGAGAATGCCTTTCCTTCTACCAGAGTTCTGGAAGTTAATCTCGGAGCAGAAGAACATGGGAAACATGTGAATAGCATTTGTGCTTTATTTGTACCATGATTCATACATGTGACACTCATCTTGGTTTTGGTTTTCAACTCTTCAGTCCATGTAGAAACCTATGCAATGCACCTTTGCTTTTTAAGCATTTCTGAAGATTGATTGTCACGGGGGGAAAAGGCATAAAATGCCATTTTTTAAAACATTTTTTTATTTTTATTTTGTTCTCTGTAAAATATCTATGATTCCCTCTTCCAATAATTTGGAAATACAATAAATACCCTCTCACATTCCTATTAAGGACAGTGATATTTTACAAGTCAACTCACACATATAAGCAAATTCTTTCCTGGATAAATAATTGCTTTTCAATATTTCACCCTTTTGGTTTAGAAATCTCTGTCCTTTTAGGTTTGTTTAAAAAAAAAAAAAAGGAGTTTAAAATATTTGTATTGAACTACTGAGGCTGTTAAAGTCCATTGAAATTTTGTGCTATTGTTCACCAAATGCAATGGATTTTTTTTTTAAAAGTATAGTGCATCACTGTCTTTCTCTGGAATGTCCTCAGAGTAGGAAATCATAGCTTTGCAAATCTACCAGAACAAAAATATTGTCCTAAAACATATACTTACACTTAATTGTGCTTTGCTGTAAAATGAAAATTCATACATTTACACTTATTCTGTGTTGGTTTTACAATAAAGCAGTTATATTCTCTAGATGAAGTGCTTTTTCTATGAATTCCAATTGTTTTTGGTGCAGATACTGTGTCTGATGGAAGTTGTTTGTAGTATCACATTATTCCCATAACATTGTATCTGTTATCTCACAGAAATCTTGCTGTTCCAGTATTTGTCCAGAGACATAATGAAACTAAAATACAGGCTGAAAATAACAAAACCAGAAAGTGAAATTTCAAATTGGCATGCTGGAATTAAGTATGACATTATTGTACAGTGTGTACAGGATATATTGAAGGAGTACACAGTAAGGTGGAAAAATTCTTTGATCACGTGAACTATGTTTATATCTTCCATAAAAGTAACTAGAATGTGATGTTCTGTTAAAGTGGACCCACAGTTGATAGGTTGGTTACCTTCACCATTATGTAGCACTTTTTTCATAATGAACATGCAGTTCGGTTTAAGGCAGAGCATGTATGATACTTCTGTTTCTTTATTTGATTTTTTTCATCAAAAAATGCCCTCCCCCACCCACACCCACCCCCCTTTCCCTAATAAAAAAACAAACCAAACCAAACCAAAAGCTCCAAACCCTAAAATAGTCTGAGATGTTCTACCTGGATAAAGTTATTTTGCCTTTAAGTTTATCTAACCATTTGCCTGCATTTGAAATTTGGTTTATTGGCATTGGACTAAATAATCTGTAGTTGCTTAGATCACTTTTCATATTTTCTTTAAAACATTTGCTAATCTTCAAACTAATGGTAGAAAACCTACATTTAAAGATATCTTAAGTACCATTTTGTAGATTGGAGATTTCCTGTGCCATTATCTCTGTGGTCTGTTATGGAAATTGGCTACAATCTTCATATTTGGCGTGCTAAGTTCTTGCAATTTCTGCTGTAAACGGGAAATTTCTGGTTTTATACCTCTATTCCAACAAGCCAGCCTGTCTATCTCTTCTTACGGAAAACTGAGACGGGACACATTTCAATTTTGAACCATTTTGAATATTTTCTTTACAAGGTAGTATTTTCTTGTGCTTTTTCATTTACTTGGCTAGCAAACATTTTAATTTGCTTATTATTGTGTTCTCCTAAAGAGCTAGCTTATGACTATAAAGAGCCAGATACAAAGTGTCCAGAACACTGAATAAATGTCAGCACCCAAACCAGTGGTCAGTTTGACGAGGGGCTCAATTTCCATTTAAGCACCTCAGTAAAGAACCAGTGCTTGAAAAATGATGAGGACTTACCAAAAGCAATGACAGCATTTGATGCTAAACGGTCTTAAAATATCTCTTCTCACTTTAGGAATAATTTTTAATAATTTTGGAGGTTTCATTAACAGTACAGTACAGTATTTTCTTACCATATAAATAGGGATTTTTGTGATAAACTTTGCTAATCTGTGTTCATTTGCTACTCTTTCTTTTTTCCCTTTTTGGATGAATCATTCTAGTTTGTACGCTGCTGTGCTGTTAGTTATTGATCTGTTTTTATTTGTCTTCTATTTTTTGTTACAACGTGTGTTTTGTTATTACTTTTGCACTTGAATGTTTTCCCTTATTCATCAAGTTACTTTTTTTCTCTTGGGCTTGATTGTAGCATTAATCTTTGTTGCTTGAGTTCTAAGTAGCATAAAATTCTTGAATTCAAATATGCTGTTCCCTGTCTGAAGCTCTCTGCAGTGTTTAACTTTATAATAAGCTCATATTACATCCCTGTGTATTTGATTAATATTTGCATTTGATCAAGGAATTAATTATATGATAATTGCGGACAATTATTTGCTGCAATTATCTTCCATATGTCAGTTTTAAAATACTATTTCATACTGAGCATCTCTTAAGATTTGCTTCAAATGTATTTATTGTTTTATTCCATCAATTATATCTTCATTATATTACCTAGTGTTTGCAGTTTCTTATATAGGGAATACCACCTCTTGCATACAAGGTAAATGATAGTTAGCAGTTTGATTTACTTTTTTCTTATAATTGTATCAGGAAGCTCTGAACAGCACTGTCTTTGGACTGCATAGATCAAAAAGGATAAAATATCTTTTTTAATTACATTCTCACAAGATTCTTATTACTTCTTCAAGGTGGGGAGACTGGCCATTTTGTTGACACTGGTTTTGCTTTCCTTTAGCCACACTGGAAGAGCTATCTTCCCTCTAACCCCAGTCTGCATACGTAATAAACAGAAAGGTTTTTGTATTGACTTTTAAATAGGGTGGAGCGTATCTTCTATTTGAAGGCTGCAGAGATCTACTGGCCCTATTGATCCTGCAGAAGGTCTATTGACAGTACTGTAGTACTCATGTTCAGAATGAACAAAGAGCAACATTGAGCCACAGGAAGATGGTATTTGGCGTAGTTCTGCTCTGATGACCCCTTCATCATCCTGTCTGTGATGTTCACATTTGTAAGCCAAGCACTGTGATTATTTTACTGGAGGTCTAAACGCCATGTTAACTTAAATCTAAGAAAAAGCCTAGATTTTATAGCTTTCAGGTAGTTTTTCCGTAGTGTAAGGAAGAGAAGATGATCTTTGGTGCATTTTCTTACATTACATTTCTTTCACTTCTTGAAAAATACGTGCAAACTAATTTAGAGCCACATACATCTTATAAACTCATTTGTTATCCAGAACATCACTATGTGTCTTGCTGATCATGAAGTATTACAAAACATGTTTATGTATAAATTATGTATAAATTATGTATTTTTCTAATTAGCTTTCTCATTTGTTATACGTTATCTGTTTGGTTATTACCTCATCTTTTCCCTCAGGAAACATTCTGAATTAATAGCTGTTCATGTTTGAGTTGTTCTGTTCTACTATTCTCAGCTTTTCTGAGATATTTGGGCCAAGTTAGACATCTTCAATAACTATTCATATGAATCTCACAGATTAAGGGCATAGAAAGTGACATTACAACACAACTTAGAAAGTTATTAAATGATGGCAAAAGGTGTTTACATGACATGTCTGTGTTTATATTTTGGTATGAATCTAACAGTAGTTCTGATTTTCCTGCAAGAAAATTCATGTAATGTCATTCAAATGTATTTCTGTTTACAAGTAGTTAGCCTGATTTGTGTAAGTAGCATCAGGGGGAGTGCTGTCTAAGTACCAGAGGCAAGGACAGGTTTTTGTGTCCTTCACAATTCTGTGTATTTTTTATTTTCTGTATTTTTTATTAATTTAATAAAATTTTATTATACTACCCCATCAGCTTTTCACTGAATAGGAGCTTTGGACAAGGGGTTGTATTTGCTTTATATGGATGACTTTAGGTTTGCAGAATTTGTATATATGTTCACCTAACAGGCTCATATTAAAGGTTCTAGTGCACAGTTCAATATGTGGTAGTATATTGAGGCAGAATACTGAAGCAGTTGCAAATGTAAACAAGAAATATCTATACAGAGTTGTTTCAGTCACCTTTTGAGCTTTTCAGGTTAGTGGGTTAGTTTTTATTTTTAAGCTCTAAGATGTATGGAAAATATCTTGGTAATTTTCAGGTAATTTGTCAATATAACAGCGATACTGCTTTAATGTGCATATTGTCACTGTACTGATTCTGTGTGTCATCTTATCTCTGCAGAAGAATTACATGAGAATATCAGTTTTGATGCAAAACGCATGTCAGAAACAGCTGATACTGGTGTGAACAGCCAGACAGGGGATAAATCAAAGGAAGAAATCAAGTCAGAAAGGACTTCTGTTTCCAGGGAAACCTGGATTAGCTTTGAAGACTTCTGTGTTTGTTTCCAGTAAGGAACAGAGGTTTTGGGGTTTATTTCATAAAATATACAGTGTAACAATGGTAAAATGTGAAACATGACTATATAACAACTGTATCTTCTCAACAGATCGTGCCTTTCAGGGTAGTCCCAAGGCTACTCTTCAGACCAGGCTTACTGTCCCTGTTGGCAGTGAGTCTGTAGGCGCAGCCCCACACTGTGTCCTGGGCACAGGGTACCCTCCAGGGTACAGCAGAGAACACAACCACCAGCTTCACTAAGCATATGGCAGACTAAAATGCGGGTGGAAGATGGTAGGTCATGGCACATGCAGCCATTAGAGTGCTCACATACCTGACCCATCAGCCACTGGACAAACACAGTCTGCATCTCCACAACATTTCTACACATTGCCACAATTCTAATTCCACAATTCCACATTCTCCACAATTCTAAGGCAAAAAAAGTTGTTGAGATCTTCTGTTGCCATCAGCATAGCTCAGCTTGGTCAACTAGGTACTTTCTTTCGCTCCCTTTTCAGTATAATTCCAAGGCATTTATACCTCTGCAAACATAAAAAACCTAGTGTAATTGTAGCGTAATGTCTTTAGCTTCTGTCTTTCAGATGTATGAAGTCTGGTGCAATATAGATCCTTTAGAGAATCTGACATTGCTGAGGGGAGTAATTTTATCAGAGAAAATTCACCCAGTTTTTTTTCGTTTGAATTTGTAACTGAGATTTATTTGTGAAGCTTTTATTTTCATAAATGAGTGTTTTCTTGAGCAGATATTAAACTCTGCTTCCTCTTTGAGGGAGAATGTATAACTTTTTTACCAGCAGCACTACAGGAACTTTAGGAATAAAAGTTCATAGATCAATTTAGACCTTGTTAAGGTTTGCCTGACTCATTTTAGGGAGCACCAGGTCCAAGAATGTAGGGCCTTCAGAAAAAAGCATCACAAGCAAAGTAATTTCCTTTCCTTTCAAAGTCTTGCTCAGAGTGTCCTACACAGAGAATGTAAAATAAGAGTTTTATAACTTGTTAGCCAAACGTCAAAGTACTGTTGACCTTTTATAGACCACTGTAATATTAATTAATGTGTAGAGCATTTGTCATTTTCTTATTCCTGTTCCTAAACGGGTAAGAGTTTACTTATTTTCACAGTGAACTGATAAAGTAGCTGTTAACAAAGCATCTTGATTGACCTTTGAAGAATTTATCACTCAGAAGAAATTAGGCGCCTAAGATTTTAATTTTATCAGTCAGTTCTGTTGAAAGCATATTCTTGTCTGACATGCCTATATCTCAGATACAATGAATAAAAGATGAATGTTCAGAGTTCATATCAACTTTGAGAAATAAGGAAAATCGTACTCATTACAGGAATTGATAGTCAGCAATGGATCAGGATCCCTGTGAAGTTTCTGAGTAATCAAAACATTCATTTTACATAAAACATTGGACTTTGCATCTGATTCCATCCTCAATTAAAGCTGAAGTAATTTGTGTTGCACTTGGTTAAATCAAGGTCAGAAAAAATGGTTGTCAGGAACTAAGTAGCTTTCTGAAGGTGTGCAAACACCATGGAATTGAAAAAGCACATTAATAAACTATACAGAAGAGTTCTTCTGTACAGTTATACTTTATAGATAACTTTATTACAATGATTTTCAGGTAGGCATGGAAGTTTTAGAGTAATGTTGGCTACCATTTATAGATTCAAATTGGACAAATTAGTGGCCTGATCTCCAATGGAAAGCTGTAGAAGCGCAGCAAAGACAGAAATTAATGTCAGCTGCTTTCTCTGGAGATGAATTGTATTCACCTTTTATGAAACTAAAAAAGTTGAACCGGTTTTGAGAAGTCTGGAGTCTTCAGTCTATCAGCTGGGAGTCTGATATACGAAAGTAAAATTAGTATCTTATGCTATGAAATAGACATTTACCTGAAATATATCACTTACACTAAGATTATTTTCCTACATGTATTTTTATTTTATTCTCTTCCTAGGAACCTGTATGTTTTCCACAAGCCACACACATATGCCTATAACTATCACAAGACAGATTTTAAGGTACATGACTGTCTTAAGTTTTTATGTGCTCTTTTTTATCTTTCTCAAAGTCTTACATAACTAGATAATACATATATCCTAAATAATATTGGTAGACCACATAGAACTGCTATTACTGAAAAGATAACAATGCATTAAGATTACTATAGTCAATACAAAGATAATGTTTGCTAGCAAATATCCAGAAGTATTTCACTGTGTTCAAGACAAGAAAAAAATGTTATGGAATGCTATTGCAAAATAGTAAAAAAAATTGAGTATGTAAATCATGAAAGTTGGCAGTGAGAGTATATATTACAGTGAATCAGATCTCCATACTCTTTGTATTGATTTAAATGTATCTTATAACAATTTAGAGACTAAATTAAATTTAATGATGATTCAGCTGCAGAATCTGCCCTTCAGTTCTCCTTCACCTTAACCTGTCACCTAAAACCGAAATCAGGAGTCTATAGCGTAGCCCTCCATTTTCTCTTTACACGCTAAGTCCTTTAGCAACTTGCAAGATTCTGTTGCAGGGATCAGAAATACCCCTTAGTTACACTGAAATTACAGTGTTTCTTTAAACCTGCCATTAGTTCGTATTATCAGAAGGTTTTTCAACATGCTTGAATATCCTGTTAGAGCTCTAGTTTTTTGCTGTAACTGAAGTGTAATTGTAGAGTACTGAAATGTAAACTCCAGGCGTGAACTTTATGTAAAATCCTGTACTGAGAAGGTTAACTGCATGGGTTATGCTTCATAATTGTAGTATACCTGCAATTTCACACCTCTCTCTATTTGTAATCACATCACAAGAAATTCTCCCAATCTTGGCATGATACACTTTCACAAGCCATAATTGGCATCAAAGCTATGTAAGCCTGTGTGCAATTGTGCCAAAAAACTAACCCTTTGTTGTAAAACCGTTCTGTTTTTATACACTGATACAGATGAGTTGTTTACACTATTAGGTAAATTCTGTATCAGACTTATAAAAGAACACTTTTATAGTATGCTATACAGATAATAGTAGTGGTATTCCAGGCTCAAATACAAAAAATGTATTCATATGACACTGGAGAATGTAAGAAGGCATGTATTAAAACAGTTTGGAAGCAAAGCAGCTCATTCACCTTCAGATTTTGAAGAATTTCTAGGAGCAGTAGAATCATTCTAAGCCACACCTGGAACTGTGTTCAGTTTTCATCCCCACTATACAAAAAAGATGTGGACGGGCTGGAGAGGGCCCAGAGAAAGGCCACAAAGATGATCAAATCCTGCCATGTGAGGAAAGGCTGAGAGAATTGGGTTTGTTCGGCCTAGAGAAAAGAAGGCTTAGGGGAGACCTTATCACAATGTTCCAGTATTTAGAGGATGGAGACTCCCTTTATACAAGGAGTCACATGGAAAAGATGAGGGGTAATGGGTGCAAGTTACTCCTGGGGAGATTCCGATTGGACATGAGGAAAAATTTTAACAATGAGAGCAATCAGCCATTGGAATAATCCCAGGGATGTGGTGGATTCTCCAATATTGGACCCACATTCAGCTGGACAGGGTGCTGGGCCGTCTTGTCTAGACTGTGCTTTTGCCAAGAACAGTTGGACCAGATGATCCTTGAGGTCCCTTTCAACCGGGTATTCTATGATTGTATGATTCTATAGTTTCTAATATTGGAATAGTAATTGTGTATTAAAATTGAGAGTGAAAAATGCTGCCTCCATATATTTTTGTAGAAAAAAACATAATGAGGCAGAATCAGTCATGTGTTACAAATTAAGAGTGCTTATTTCTTTCAAGCTTACTGTAATTAATCAGAATCAGAAAGTTGCAGCACAAACCAAAATTTTTGGTCTTCCATTGAATGTTGTTTGGCAAGTAGAACTACTAAATTGAAGGACTTATGAAGAATATCATATAAAAGTAGATGTATTCTCATTTAAGAAACTTTTCTCATTTTCTCTCATTTAAGAAACTTTTATCTCTTAAGTGAACATTATGGTTTATACACGCCGCATGAGGCTGTGGGCTTAAATGACACGTCTGGAATTTGGAAGAAGTAGTGACAGTTAATTACTTACTTCCCATGCCATATCTAGAGTCACGATATCTGAAATCTTAGTCATACTATGTGTAAACCCAGGCGGACAGCATTCAATGAAAATGAAAGATTAACAAATGTCCATTTTTCCATACAGTCTACTGATGACCGAGTTTTCTATTACTTACTTGTGGACAGTCTGATGCCCATTGAAATCCTGGTTAGCTTTTCTGCATTAGTACGCTGGGATGATACTGGAGGTAAGACCAACATAGAAAAGTGCATGTTAATGTTGTGTTTTCCCATTCTTGAATATGTCTGTACTGTTGTGTTTGTCTGTGGTGTATTTTGAAACAGTTTGAGAGTTTAGCATCAAATAGTGAAATTGATTCTAGGAAATACAAGCCATACTTTCTTGTTATTTCATATTGATAATTAATTTTTTTTTTTAAAGGATCCCTCCCTTTACTGTTTATTATGATTCGATGCAAGCTTTTCATCAGTGTATTTCTGGTATGCATTTCCTTGTGTTTCTTAGGGTTGCTTTTTCTACAAATTCCATTTTTGCAAGCTACTTTATGCCTTAGCAGATCAAAATGCAGTAAAATCAGCAATATGACCAAAGTTTATTTTTTAAGTGATTTTTAAACTGGTGCACAATAAGCTCTTAATTACATTTACAGCTGGCTTATTTTAAGATCCAACAGCTTGGATGATTTAAATAAAAATCACTTGTATTTTATGAAAATCATAGAATGGCATTCAGAAAAGCTAATGCATGTTATGACAGTCGGCTTAAGTTAATCAGACATTTAAACATTGGGTAAGGAGATAATTTCAGTGCATCTAGAGTAGATAGAACCAAAAGAAAACTTAAAAAAACCTAACAGACCATCACGTTAAAATAATTATAATATAAATATAAGCTTTGTATGGCTGTTTCCTTCCTTTGCATGTGGACAGAATGGATTTTTATAGAGTTTTAGAGCATTAAGTGACTTGGAAGATGTCTGATGTACACATACTCCTAACGCATTCTTTTAACCATTATTTTCTAGTAAATAGTACAAATAAGCCATATTCTGTACCACTTACGCATTTTAAATGACTGGCTCTTTTCTCTGAGTTATCAAATCCTAAATGAAGACTTAATGACTGTAAAGTAGCTACAGATTCTGCGTAAGTGTATTTGTCTTAATTTTATTGTTATTCCCGCCCGCAATTTTTTTTTTTTTAATCTAGGTACTAAACGAGAATGTTCTAGTATCTCAAAGGGTGTGCTGATGGTTGAATATTTCTCTTGGAAATGTGTGAGTCCTGGAGAACTTCTGTTAAAGATGCATACATCTGCAACCAAAGCTACTCTGTTAAATCTTCCTGTTGGGTATGTATGAGGCTTCATTTCTGTCCTAACACTTTAGTCTTTAGTACTGAGATGATCTTTTACTTTACACAGTAACTAAGAGTTTATTTCCTAAAACACAAGTTTTTGGAATATCAAAGTGGTTGATAGCTAGGATTTGGTAAGACTGCAATATTGCTATGAATTTAAAATAATGACCAAAACCTTTATAAAGATTTTGAAATCTTTACTCTTATTTAAGAGCATTTAGCAAGAAAAATCACACTGACTTGCTAAAAAAATAAACTAGAATAGAAATTCCTACTTAAAAGTGTTTCTAACTAGATCATCTAACTAGATGATTTTGAGACTTTTCCTGCAATACCAACAAAAATTAAAGAATTAGGATTTTTAGTGGAACTGTAAAAGCATGATGATACCATAGGAGGTTTCATAACTTTTCTTGAAATAGGATTTACGAAACATGACAGGAGAAATTCTGAGGTTATCCATGAAGCCTTGCATGTCTTACTTCACATTCACAGTACTTAATATGATTTATTTCTCTTTGCGTGTATCTGTAGATATTCAGAGTAGAGCATTGACTGATTGTTTAAATAAAGAAACAGATGAAAGGGAAGAGCCTTTGATATTTGTTAGTTTCTGAAAATGCTTCCAGTGAAACAAGGAAGATGACATCTTCATATCTTGCCATAAGCATAAAGTTGCTGACTAATTCATTGAGGCTGCCTACTTTTCCAAAAATAGGGAATCACCGGTTTTATCTCAAAGAGATGAGACAAAATGTGTTTTTAAAAAATCAAGTAAGGTATCAAATAAATAGGCATAGAAAGAAAATACCACAATACTGGCGCATTGATATCAAATCAAAGATCTTTAATTGTGCTCTCTATTTGTTTTGATACAGACTAAAAATGGAAAAGTTATGATTGTGTTTATAGGTTAGTTCTGCCACCACATGTATTTTCTTAGTGTAGTTTCCAAAAGTTGCACATCTCTGTGTTGTAGGGAAGCCAAAAACATATATCTTTTTGCACCTGCAAATTTCAAAGCTACCAGAGATACGGGCAGCTCAAATTGATAAGCTTCTCACCTTTATTTGCTGTACTCCAGGCAGTGTCAGCAGGCTTTCGGGAAGGTTTAATTTATAGCAGGTGTGGGAGACAAATGGGCTTATTGACTGCTTCCCCATTTCATTCCAAATGAGAAATGACTTTCTAAGCCAGGAAGGCACTTTCTTCCCTCTGTCTGTTGGCGGCCAGGGGGCATTCCAAATTTCACTTGCAAGAAGATGCAATTAAAAAAGTGCAAGTGTGTCGGGGGGTAACTCTCCTTTCTTACTCTCACTGCTGGATCTCTGGTTAACACTTCAAAGCTGTGGCCTGGGTGAACTTCTCCAGCTAAGTGTCATTCTAATAATGATATAAGACCATGAAGCTTCACCATTTGGTATCAGCAAGCTCCTCAAGTATTGCTGTGGAACTGCAGGACATTGTTGACTGGAGAGAAGAGCAGGAATCCTGTGTGTTGTATAACTATAGTTAGGAATGGTTTCTTTTATGTTTGGGATCCATTATAGAATACAATCAGGCAAACAAGAATAAGCTGAGTGTATCCCAGTAAGACATACTGAATTCCTGTTGTTTGCCTCCATAGGAGGTTACGGTTGAGTGGTTTGGCCCACAGTTGCTCCATAAAATGGCCACTCTGTAGCCTGACACGATTATGCATTATTTTTTCCTGGTTTTGTCAATGCAAACATGGAAATTATGATCTAAGTAATGTATGACCAGAACATTTGATGACTTCTCTAAGCTTTCTAGAGCAAATATGTTTTTAAGTGTGGCTAACTATAATCCTGATTAAAATACTTCATTGTTGTATCCATTTGAAATAGTGAAACTACCTATTTTGCTAAAGAAAATAAAAATAAAGCCTAAACAAATAAAATAAAAATATAATAATAGTGACTTTTCTGATTTCACTTACTGACTATGTTTGGAGGTTCTTGAGAATCAAGAAGATAGAAATGCAGGATTTGAAGATCCAGGACATCTAGGGAAGGATTAAATTTTTACCAAATGTATGAAAGGAAAAGCTTAAGAATTGTTGTGATTTAATCCAAAAAGCACTTTTTAATTTTTTTTTTTTGCTTGAATGTAGGCGACACATATTGCTCTTCACAGTAAGTTCTCCCATAGGGCACCATATTCATCTGTGTAGCATGGTGCCATGTGTCTTTGGAGAAGAGGATACTGTGATGCCAGGTCTTGAAAAGGTATGCATAACCAGAACTACTCAAGCATTGTGCCAACGGTGTTTCTGACTATTATTTGGTTTTGAAGTGAAGTACTGTTGGGTCTTCATTTGGAGTTATATTTAATGGTATGATATTAATTTCAATGGATGAGTGCATAAATGAAATGTGTTTTACAGCACAGCAGGCACTGAGATAGTTATTGCAACAGTTGTCATATAAATATGTAAGTAAGCATTGGGTAGTGTTGTAGTTTACATAGAACAGCAGCATAAAATGGAATGTTAAAAATACTCTTGTTGGAATACATATGTCAGAGGTAGTGTATAAGCTCTTTTTTTGAGGCATGGGATAAAAGTGATAAAATATATGTACCGATATTAATTAATAGTCAAAAATACCCACCTAGTAAAATAAACTGTCACATCAGTAAAGTTTGTTTTGTCCCATGAGATCACATATTACTCACTGCGTCCCAGAGCAGCTGTTATATCTAAAATGAACAACTGATTCAAACAACTTTTCATAGCTGAGATAACAGGCCCAGGGGAGTAATTACTACAGCTTTTGTTCTTCATTGTCTACAATCCAGACAGATATCACTGTCATCCGTATTTTCAAGATTTCTTTGGCAAGCAGTAGGCCCAAATATTTGTCATGGGCACTGAGGGGAATATAGCTTCTAGAGCACAGTTGTGCAAAAATATTTTGAAAGGTGAGTGTAACAGCAAATTGATATAGCAGTGTAGATTCACGGTCCCAATACTAGGATATTAAAGCAGCTTGTGCAAATTTATTAAATTTATTCTATCAAAGAAATTTAAATATAAGAAGTTGGGCCATTAAAAATATCTTGTGACTCTACTATCCCCGTGTCTTCACATTGTGGATGAAAAGCTATTCTTCAAGAAAATAAAGCAGATTTATATCCTGGGGTCTTCTTTGCACTTCTTTTTGAAGACAGCAATTTCTCTGCAGAGTGTCATTTGCAGGAAAGTGTCCACATTCTTGCACACAAATCCTAACGAAGATTAATGATGCTTTAGGCAGCATGTATTTGGACGTTGTTTTCAGCAGGAGACAAATACTCATCTGTCCTTTTATAATAGAAGAGGTGCTGAGCATTTCAGCTAAGAGTCTTACTATCACTGAAGTAGAAAGTCTCCGTATGCATCTTATTTTTGATTAAATGTCCTAGGACTAATGATACAGGAAAAATAAAATCTTTAACAGACATATGTTATGGTGCCTGTTACAGTGTTGGAACATTTTTATTTCAATAGCTAAAATCAGTGAAAATTTTGTATGCTTTTGAATACCAGAGACCTAATTGATTTTACAGTTTATAAAATTAATAACAGTTGCTTGACTTAAGAAAAGTTTTGTACTTCATCACAGGAAAAACACTTGTGTTCTGTCACAACCTAGAAAGAAAACAAAAGAAAATCTTAAAACAATCTTTCTACCAATGATTGTTTTTATTCTCTCTCTCCAGGAGAGCTACCGGTTTCTAGAACAGGCTACAGCTATCCTGAAAGCTGTTGGAAATGTGATAAATAATTTCAGCAGTAAGCCTGAGCTTTCTAAAGCCTTGAAGGAATTGGAACTAACTCACTGTCCTCCTGGCCTCCATGGTACTGCAGTGGCTGAAGAACACTTCAAGGTGAGCAAGCAATTTTAATAACCACGTATCTAAAGGCTACAGAAGCTGAATAACAGCTTAACATTGTAATTATCCTCTTCAAACCAATGACTATGCTTTTAAAAAGGACATCCTGAGTGCTCCAAATATTGCATTTGTTATTAAGTGTAAGCCCAAATGATATAACTTGCAACTGTGTACAATAATTATCTTCTTTTAATATGAAAAAAATTAATATGCGAAGAGTAGCACATCCTAAATTTGAGTCTCTAATTTTATCAGTTTAGTTTAGCATACATTGAGGCTTTTTTTATAATTACCAATATTAAAAAATAGAATACCTAAGCCAGTGCTTTTGTACACGGGCTTGACACTAGGCTCAAATTCAGCAAAACAACAGAATTAAGAAACAACCGTTCCAGGTGCACCACTCATGAAAGAGGTAGTTTTCATGCCAAGTCCAACAGAAGAAATTGGTTTGACCTCTCCGGAATGGAAAATACAAATTTTAAATCAATATACTCATATGAAATCTCTTAAGAAAGATTCAGTAGGCATGAACATACATATCTCTTCCTCTCTAAAAAGACCAACGTATAGTTGTAAAGGAATAAAAAAATAGAAATTAGATAAGTGAGAGGCACCTAGCCAACAGTGATTCAAGAAGGAAAATATGGAAATTATCTATCTTTAATACAAACAGTGAAAAATTATTCTGAACATAAGAATGCAGTAGATTATTTCATAAATATTTCAAAATAAAGGAAGTGTTTATTAATATTAAAATACATAACTTAGGATAAAATGTTTCTAGAAAGCAGGAAACTCTGAAAACAAGGACAATGAAAGAGAAAAATTTTGTCTTTTCCAATAAGTTATTAGTATGTTCTTCCATTCAAATTGTGAAACAAGCTTTGAAAACACACTCTAAAATTTCCATCTATTGGAAGAAAGAAAAAGAGACTGGATTTCTATTCTTTAAAGAGCATCAATATGTCAAGAATAAAAATAGAGCCATCAGTCATATAAGTAGGACACCAAATCTTCCCCTCTTGCCCATCAATATATTCCTACTTTTCCTTGCTGTGCCACCTCCTAATTCAGCAAGCATGCCCATTCGGTTGAAACCTCTAATCAGAATGCCCATTGTCATGATGGTGATTATAATGTGTTTGTCTGTCCTCTGGTATGGGACCATCAACTCACTTCACATAAATTACTAAGACATTTTCGGGTGATAATACTTATGCTGTAGAATCAGTCCTATATTTAATAAGCCAGGCACGAAACAGGTTTTCTCTTGATTGTTGGCTTGAAGCACTGTAGTCCTACAGTTGGGACTAATTTTCAGATACTGTATTTGTTAGAGGAAGTTAAAGACTTTTTTTTTTTTACATGAAAAAAGAAAAGAGCTAAACAATTTTTGAAACAATAATGAGAAGCAATACAAATCAGCTTTTAAAAATTAATCACTCTGAATGCTTGTCCTCTCTCTGATTTTAGGTTTTCAATAGTGCGTTTTGGTATTTGATCAAATATGTATTAGGCAAGAAGGCTCCTTACAGCTGTAAATTTGCCTTCAGGTCCTTCACTTTGGATTTTAAAGACAATGAGGTTTCTGAGGATGACACTGTGTCTTCAGGTACGGTACTGGTATTGCTAATCACTTCAAATGTATCTGCCCATTCTTATTTTCAAGGACGCCAGCTCTTCACTAATCTTGTGTTTTCTTCCCTAAGTAAGCATGGTTCATTTCTTATGAGATGCCTAAGCCTTCTAGTGTTGACAGCACATCTGAGACTTGGCTCAGAATAGAAATGATCCTTTTCTTTATTCCAGAAAGTCTGTTCATGTTCTATTAATTTATAAAATTGCCCTTTGTCTTCCTTGCCTTCCATTTGTCAGTATTGACAAGCATTAACAAGGATGTACAGATGCTTTTTTTACCTGATGTACTGCAAATGATGGCTCTTGTTCAAATTACCAGCTGAAAAGACCTGAAATGCATATTGTTCACCAATTTGAGAGTGAAGGAAGACTCAATTTAGTACCATCATTGAAAGTTCAACTTTCAACCGTTTCTTGGTGATGCATTGAGGGGATTTATTTGTTTGTTTGGTGGGGTGGGTATTTTGTTTGTTGTTTGTTTGCTTGCTTGCTTGTTTTTCAAGCCTATTATTTGGCAAATTGTCATGTTGGCTGGCTAGTTAGCTGGCTAGTGACACACGTAGTGGGGAACTAGCTACAGGACCATCCACCTCTTCTCCAACCTGTGATTAGGGTATGCTGTACACCTGAAGGAACTGTGGGAGGAGCCATTGGAAGGCAAACGGATTTATTACAAGCAGGGATAATTCTCTTCCTGCAGGTTCTTTGCCTCATTTTGCATGAAGGCTGGAGGAATAAGCAGTTAGAATTAAGTTTGCCTGGCAACCAAATATATGTCTCTGTTCCATTTTAAGGGACTTATTTTGCAGTCTATGTAACTTTTTAATCCATTAATAATTAATTTATTAGTAGATGCTTTATGTACATTTTTTCATATTATGACAGAAAAATAATTTATCTGAAAAATTGGCATGAAGATACATCATCACCATTTGAAGGCCATTCAGGGTGACTTAGCTTTTCCTTCTGCTATTATGAACTTACAGTATAAAGTCATTCTCCTAGGTCAACAAAATGATATTAACTTCTTTTCATTAGTCAGTTTATTTTGGAAAATCCGTACTAAAAAATTTAATTAAAATTTACACTAATATCTTTACTGACAAAATGGTGTAATGCTCTTTTTCATTAAGAAAGCACATATACTTGTCTCACTTCTTAATGGGGAGTCCTCCACATCTCCTCTCTTCTGAAGGTTATTATTCTGTGACACATCAGAGATACAGGATCAGCCAGAATGACTTAATAATAACTCATTGTATCTTTCACAGAATTATATCCTATGGCAAGAGTAAAAGTTATAAGGGCCAGCATATTGACATTTGTAACACCATTTGAAGTCAACAATACCTGTCACATTTTTCAAGATGATTGTGCTGCTGATTTCTGTATTCCCCCAAAAAAAATCTAAATACTTGTCAGCAATAGAAAAGAAGACATTTTTTTAATTAGATTTGAATAATTAGCACAATTGGCAGGTTGTAGCAAAGACTTCATATATATTACTGAATTATGAGATCCACTGTGGCAGAATATTTTTTAGGATTTGGGGAATGAATTGAAAAAGTGGAGTAAATGTATAGAGGAGGAAAGTTCTGTTTCAATTTGATTTCCTCCAGTGTCCAATATATCTTTTTAATTTAGTTGCTTTTCCAGACTTAAATTACAAAAGATTCCTATTAGACTGGAAAGTGAATTGTTTCCCTTTGGCTTTATTGACCTCGGATATACATTTTGCCCTGCCTAATAAAGGTTGCATTGGAATAAATGTATGCTTTTGTTCCATCCCATCTCTTAAGAAAGGGAGACAGCTGCATTCAGAAAAGCATAAATCAAATGAAGTATCAAGAAAAAACAGGTAGATAGCAGGAAGAAACAGGTGAGAAATGCATTGTAGGAAGGCCTAGAAGGACTGGCATTATCTGATTTGCCTGGCCTACATTAGCACTGCTGCATTGTCAGGCTAGTTGCTCACATCTTGTCAAGACTTGAGTTATAACCCTTTGCAACCTGACCATCATCAGTGTAAACTACCATAACAGATAAATTAAACATTTTTGTTGTTTGTGTCTGAGAGTAGATAGGTCAAATCTGAGCTTTTTTTGAAATGCCACCTCCATTTTGTATTAGCATATTCATTTTGTACTGTGGGCTGAATTCATCTCAAGATTCACCAAGGGCAAGGACATTATGATGTACTGCAGTTAACAGGCATGCCTGTTAAGGTTTCTGAGAAGCCATCCTTAAAATGATCTAGTGACATTTATACGTCTGCCAAATACCATCCATCCCCATGGAGCAATTAGCACAGGAGCCACAAGAAACAAGTGGAAGACCATGCCCTGTGAACACATGACAAGAAGATGGAAGTTTCTGAAGCAGAGTGCTCTTTCATGGCATGGCTCTTCTATGGTTTTCTGGGAAAAGAGTAGATAAAGGACCCTGCAGAACTTTGGGCTGTGATGAGATGCTGAATTTACAGAGGTATGTGATGCTTCCTGGGAAAGGAAGCATGTCAGGATGATGTTACACAAGATGAGGTCTTGACAGCTCAATACTGCTTGCCTGCTCTCTGTTGCACATTTCCTCTGTTTACATTGTCCTGGTTTCATTGGTCCCAATAGTGAGCCCGCTCAGTTCATGAATTCACTGGAGGTCTGTGGCATTGATTTCAAAGCCTGGAGACTCAGACACTGGACAGGCATTTAGGCACAATGCAAAAGGTACATTTCTTTCTCATGGATAAATTCCAACTTTGGAGTTGGAACTACTGCCTTTTGTGTGCAGTTCTGTTAAAACCCTCTGGTGTGAAATTTTATCTTATCTAGAAGTCAAGCTGTCAGCTATAATCCTATCTGTGTAAACCATATTTGAGAAGTCCTGTTTCTGCCCTGTTCTCTTCCAGAGCAAGCTTCTCTTTTCTCCAGAAACATAGGTTAAGAGCAGTGATCGTACAGTTGTGCTGTGTGACTGGAGAGAGAATTCTGGACATTTGTGTCTTCTTGCTCTTTGGATTTGAACTTGAGTTCCAGTAAGGGGTGAGGGAAAGTTTGCCATTATTTGGTTGAATATGTAAAATGCCTCTCCAGTACATGCAAAATAGACCTTTTAAAAAAAAGTGTTGTGTTAATTGTCTACTGTAGATGCATCCACACTGTTATTAGAAAACTGCAGTTGCTTTTATGGTGAACAAAGTCTTGATAAGCTGCTTTGAGAACTTGGGTTTCATTATTAGCAGGGTATCTTCTAATTAACAAGTAAAGCATGTCAGAAATTTTTGACGGATCAGTTTTCAATCTTAATGTCAAATTCTAAGCATCCACTAGTTAATATTGGTTGATTTAAAGCATTTCACAGTAACATACTTCTCTGTTTATAAGACAAAATACTAAGAAGCATTAAGTCAAAAAAACCTCTGAAGATCAGAATATTTAATTTTGACCTCATTTTGACTTGTGTGTTACAAAGAAAAAATATTTTTCTTCTTATGACATTGTATTAAAAAAGTTAGAACAAAAAGAATTAAATCTTTAGGAATATGTAATTTCACAAAACATTCATCATTTCCAGTTTTCAGCCTGTTCTGGGGTAACTTTTGATAGTTTCTATGAAGAGTATTCATTCCTGTGTGTGACACTGCATCCGAATTACTATATTTGTATATTGAGAAACAATTTAACATTTAATTGACTGTATATCTATAGATTCTTTAGCTTCACAAATTAAATGTATTATTTCTAGTGACAGAGGTATTTATTTCTAGTTATAGAGTCCACTTGACATCCCCAGTGGATAAACTTTTCAGTTAGTTCATAGGGTAACACCAAGCTGACACTGTGTGTGTATTCCCCTACCAGCATTTCACAGCCCTGTTGTGAGGGAGTAATGGGGGTAATTAGGTCTTGGTTCAGTGACAGGTGAGCTGGAATTTGAACTTGTCAGCCTGGTCTCATACAAAGGCTGCGAAGATGAGAAACATCTATTGGGCTAGATCTGAACTGGTACAGGTGGATGGTTCTGTAATCAATAGCAGTATATGAAAATGTAAGTGCTGTTATAAGTGCTTATGGCACTATGATTTTCAGATTTTGGAAAGTGCAAGCCCTTTCAGCTCCTCTGTCTTTGAATAAACTCCTCTGCAGTAGAAGAGCAAGACTCAGTTGCAATTGCTGACCACAACTATAAATACTTACTGTCCCTCCCAAGTGAAGCTGAAGCTGAGGTTCCACAGCAGCTTAAGCCAGTGCAACTGCAGGCTGTTGCCATCCTATCCCCACACCTTCCCACAGCTCCAGCATTGAGCAAAGTTTGTGTTGGGCTGATTTAACTTGCCAAGTTGGCAAACATAATTCAGTAATTAAAAAAATAAACTTATGATACCTAAGTCAATTTTAGTCACTTCTGGAGCCTGCTTATAGGCAATTCAGAGTTCTCAGGATATTATCAATGTTGCTGCTGGTAATACAAATACTGAAATATGATATAAGCCATTGATTAAATGCAGATCATGTTCTGATCTTTTTAGACCTTAAAGTGCAGCTTCACTGAATGCTACTACTAAAGTCCTGTCCTTCCCCCCTTCCCGTCCCAGAACATGTACTCCCACTATAAGCAGTTGCACAGATGCTAGAAAATCAGATCAGCTTGCTGATTTCACAGGAAGCTAAGTCAGGGGGAAAAAAACATTAAAAAATGTTAATTCAGCAAGCTAATCTGACTCACTATGTCACTGTGTGATCTCTTTATACAGTGCTCATTTTTTTGCACCTATTACAAGGTTCTCATATGACTTAAGAGGAGAGCCTTTGGCAGTGACATGCAACCTGACACTACGAAACTTCTTGCTTACCTGTCTGAAACCAAGTGCAGGTGGCACCATCTTGCACCAGCTGGGAACTTTCTTGGGGAAGTTGTCCTTTACTTGATTATTGATTAAGAAGCAACAAGAACAAGAGATGCTTAGATGAACCAGGAGTAACATTAGCTGCNCAGGACAAGTCACATTTTTATGTATTATTAATTCAGGTTCAGTTCTAGAGTCTCCTTACTTGTTAGGTCAGTCTGTGTAACTGTGTTCATATAAAAAGTATACAGCTTTTATTTACTTTGTAATACATTGTTTTGCCTTATATGGGGAATGTAAGCTCTGCAGCAGAGGCTGTTATTCTGAGCTAAAACACCTGCTAAAAATAGAACTCCATTTCCTTTCCTTGAAAACAATTATTAGTGGGGTCAAAAGGCATTTTGCCACTGGATTATTTAATTATAAAATAGACAATCTTCTAGATGGGACGAATTCATTTTGAAATACGGGTTACTTGATGAATAAATGGGAGGAGATAAGAGCCAGACCCTTCTCAGAGATACACAGTGACAGGACACATCTTAGAATATGTTAAATTCCAGTTGGATATTAGGGAAACATTTTTCACCATGAGGCTAGTCAAAAATTGGAAGAGATTACCCAGCGAGGTTGTGGAGTCTCCATCCCTGGGGATACTAAGAAATGGACTGGACATTTGCTCAAGACCATGAGCAATCTGCTCTAAGTTGATCCTGGTTTGGGTGTGGGATTGGACCAGATGTCCTTCAGTGGTCCTCTCCTGCCTATATTGTTCTGTGATTATATACTTCTGTTTTATAAAAGTGGTTGTGCCATTCATTGTTGAGTTCTAATCTGTTGAAGTGGCCTTGTGTAACCTTTCAGATTCACTAAGTTTTAAAGAGGCTTTCTGGGGTTTGGAAATGAGACAATAATGAGCAATGATGGTTGGGAACAGCCACATTTAACAATGTTCAATAAAAGATACTAGATTGAAACGTGTGACCTCCTGGCTGATGACAGCAGTATCTCTTCTTAAGCTAGTTGGTTTGTCTGCAATTTTGTCTGCATTTTTCAAGCAGATTTCTCTCTTTTCTCCTCCTTTTTGTTTGCCGGTGCTTCTTTCTGGAGCACAGTTTCCTTCCTCTCACGCTGTCTCACTGCCCCGGGGCAGTTTGAATCTGCGCAGTTCCAAACTGGCCCCCTGGCACTGCCTCCTTGTAGTGCTGCTCCCCACACCCTCCCTCTAAGCCCTGGTGCTGATGGCTCCCAGGATTCTAATTCTAGGCAAGGATGCCTTCAAAAAGCTCATTACTAACCTGTCTGACTAAGAGAACCTGCTAATTTCTGTTCCACACCAAAACTCCTTTGTAACAGAAAGTCACAGTCAGATATATGAACTCTCGCTTGATCATAGATCTTATCCTTATTCCATGGCTCCTTAGCGAAGATTGAATACAATGTTTTGAACAACGTTGGTGATTAAATTATTACTTAATAAAATGATCAGATTGAGAGACAGAAGCACTTAAAATCTTGTGAAGCTCTTTCAAGCTGTATTCAGAGTCAGGCTGTAATGTATCAAATCCTGTTTGTTCATGTTTGGAAGGATATTTTCAAATTACAATAGGAGACTATTTTAAAAAATGCACTGCAATAGGTATTTGGAATTCACATAGTAGTTGCATTCTGACTTTGTGTAGTTACAATGTATATTTTGTCTAATTTTATCATGATAAGGGCAAAATGTTAAGAGTCGTATTTTTGCCATAAATGGAAGTTTTATGCAGAAACCCCTCTGGTTCTGGAATATAGCTCTCTCATCCTTTTGTGTTTTGTTTTGTTTTTAATTTCCTTGCAAGCAGCTACAGAACTTCCAACTTTATTGATGTTGCTCATTCTCCTCCCCTTCTTTTAGAGAGCTGTGAGAAGAATTCCCTTAGTAGCTGGCAGATCCGAACTCCCACTTCTGAAGAAGAAGCAGCAGCTCTTAAACTTCAAGCCATCTGGAGAGGGACCTATGTAAGGAAAGTACTGAACAGCAGAAAACCAGGTGTGTCCTTTAAAAATGCCGCTTAAAAAATGTTTCAAACTTCACCTTATTCAAATATTTACTGTAAAGATTTTGTTACTAATTAATATGTAATTAAAATGAACTGAAATGCAATAGAATGTTTTAGTTGAACCTCTAAGAATAGTGCTCAACCTAACCACTCAATTAGCACGTATGGTACTAAAAAGTAGAGGAAAGACACACACCCCTTGATTTTCATAGATATTAAACCAGAATTTACATTAATGTATATTTAGCTCAGAGCTGGGCTAAATGTTTTGGGTTTTTTATTCTGGAAAGGTAAGGGAAGTCCATACAACAACTGAAGTATCATAATGGATAATGAGCAGAACGCAGCATCAAAGGCTGATATTGTGCTCAAAAGACGCCATGCTGATACTATCCCTCGTTCTTATTTATATAAGTAGAGGACTCTTACATACCAGTTGAAGACTTGTGTTACATTACTTATTCAACAATTCTATTATCTTGGCTGGAATATTGTAGCCAAGTGCAGTGTCCACAGTCCAAGAAGAAAGCTAGGTAACAACTGAGAAATTCTGGGTAGAGTTGTAAATATCAGGATTAAAGAAGGGTCTTGAACTTGCAGGCTGTTAGTCTGTAATATAAGAAAGGGAAGATTAAGAATTACTTCACTATGAACTGTAAGTACCCATATGAGAAAAGGAATTTGATAGCAACAGGGTCTTTAGTCTGAGATCCAAAGGGTTAACAAGAAGGTCTTTAGTCTGTGATTCAATGATTTTGAGTTGAATCCAGACACATTAAAACTAGAAAAAGTGGCATTTATTTTTAAAAGGGTAAGGTATTTATTGAAATAAACCAATACTTGCATTATACTGCTGAAAACTTCAAAATCAAACAGATATTAATCAAATTCAAAAAGGATTAGTAGTTATTGATATATGGTGAAATAGCAATTAATATGTTAACAGGAGTGTTACACAGAAAGTTAGATCACAATCCCTTCTAGCCTCACAGTATATGAATGGCTGAGGATCGTGACAAAGAAAACTGCTCCATCGTGAGATACACATTCCCTCTTTAGTAAGTCAGCTCCATTCTGATGGAAGCTCCTTCTTGAATTGCTGAGGTTCTTTCACCTATATACTTACCTGCACCAAATGGTCTCTTCAGACTATCTTTTGTACCATTATCTCCTCATCAGTAAATCTGGTGCTGCCTCTCTCCCAAACTATCACCTGTAGCCCCGTGACTACAGCTTTCCTGCAGGAAAGCTTAAGCTTTCCTACTAAGTAGTCTAGTGCCCTTCTATTTTTGTTTATGAAGTGCCATGTAAATTAGGATTTTCTGTAAACTGTCATGGGTGTTATTAATTCCTACAAATCCCAAAGCCCAGGAGCTTTTCTTTTGAAGTTTATATTTTACATTNCCAGAAGCTTTTCTTTTGACGTTTATATTTTACATTTTTGTCATTTGAGCACTACGTGAGTATCACAACTCTTTTCTTCCATTGTCTATAATGTCTTTCTTAACTTACTCTGATTTATCAACACTCTGTTGCTTTTAATTCTGGTATTTTCTTTACGGTGCTTTACTGTGGGGGTTTTTTCCCGGTCACGCTATTCTTCTTCTCGTTTCCCCCATTATCTATAATTTTTTCTTTCTTACTTGTCATTAGAGCAAAGTGTTATTACTCCCCCCACTCTCTTTTTTCACTCCCCCCGCTTTTTTTTCACTTTTCCCCCTCCATTTCTGTCACTAGTTGCTTATGCAATAAAGAAGGATTTCACCTAAACTTCAGTCTTGAAAAGTTAGACAACAGGTCTAAACAAGTTGCCTAGTCTTCATCTGTATTCTGTGGATAAAAGTAGACACCTTGATATGGCAACACGTCCTGTCATCTGAGAGGTATCGAACATGGGTGGGATAAATTACCCACTGGAGCTGCTGGATTCTTTTCTTTTTAATTACACAGGTTGCCTAGGCATATACCTACCCCTTCATAGTATCTGCAAATAAAAGCTGCTGGAGGCTAAACAGCGTATTCTCCAAGGACAGAGATCACCTCGTATCACTACAACATGTTACAGTGAAAAAACTGTAAATCGGAGAAAATATTGATCACGTCATTTTTGCAGTTGCAGGAGTGCTGAAAAGTACAAAGGTGGTGATGAAGGGAATTTCCTGTCAAAGGAGAAATTAGTTTTCAGCTTAGTGAGACTTCCATAAAATTCCAAATAAAAACTAATGATTTGTAAGACAATTTACTTGTGCAAGTGGCTTTTTTCACAAGTAATTGGCAAGTGTATATTTGGAACAATACAAAAGTTAGATGTTATGTTTTGTAACTTATTTTGTTATTTCCAGGTACTAAAGAAAACACTAATGTCAAAGAAACCTTGCAAAAATTGTGGAGTGCAATTGAGTTAAATTTTGAACAGTGTGCTGTAATGCTGTTAAGGTAATCATGTAATAAACTAAATTACTTTATTGCAGCCAGTACCATAGAATTGCTATAAATTGCTGGTTCACAAAATAAATATGGTAAGAGGATTACTAGTTTTAAAATCACAAAACTGTCTTGGAAGGGCTGACGTTTTTAGTGAAGATATGCTATGCTTTATTCTATATACTCTACATGAGTAAAACTATCGAATCTAATTTTTAGCTGTGTTACAGGTTTTTTTCCTACAGCTTAAGCTAGAATATTACCTTTCTCCTGTATTTAATTTTTTAATATCCTGTAGGCTGTTCATAAGTATAAATCTGATACTGATTCCTTAGTTAAACAACTAACCAGTTGATTTAAAGAAGCATGTTGATTCATGCTGTTAAGGAATCCTGGCTGACATTAGAAAGGAGATAGCTATACTATTTAATTGTACCACAGTTTATATCATCAAAGGATCTGTTTGTAGTACTTGCTTGAATGAAAGTAGATGTATTTCTAGGTAGATGCTTTCCCTGGTATTTAATTACAGCTTTTGCAAAGATAGCTACTCTAATTTCAGTAGTGTTCCTTAAGTCATTTGCAAGCATGACACTCTTTGGGGATCACATATTTTCATTAAGTCCTTCAGAAATCTCTCTGTAAGTGTTCACGTAACTGATCAGTTCTGCCAGGGGTAAGGAGTGAGAACTGGCAATAATTATTGTCTGTGGGTATAAATCCTCACTCCTTATAACCAGCAGTTTGAGGAACACTCACATGGGGTATAATTTTATTTCACTTTTTAGCGTTTCTAATCCTGTAAAAGTTTCATATGTCAGTGGGGACAGGACTTTGCAAACCCAGCCTTGTACCAAATGTTAGACCTCAGTTTTAGATTTGCAGTGTCTCTAAATCAGCAAAGATCAGATGCAGTTTTTAGTTTACATTCAGACTTTTAAAACTTATGGGACTGATTCATAGGCATTGTCCCAAGGGATACACTTGAGTGTTAAAATAATACTAATGTGATTTTGTTTCTTTTTTTTTTTAACAGTTGGCAGACTNTTGCAGTGTCTCTAAATCAGCAAAGATCAGATGCAGTTTTTAGTCTACATTCAGACTTTTAAAACTTATGGGACAGATCCATAGGTGTTGTCCCAGGGGATACATTTGAGTGTTAAAATCATACTACTGTGATTTTGTTTCATTTTTTTTAACAGTTGACAGACGTGCATTTAATATAACAAGTTAGCACCTTGACCAATAAAGTAACATGCAGGAATTTTGAAAGTTCTGTATCAGAGTAAAAGTTTTCCCATTCTCTAACCCCAGACTTACTGGAGGCCAGAAGAAGTAGCATTTTACAACACAAACACCAGTTTAAAATGCCCTTAAACCTCTCAGTTTATGCTAGAGTTGCCACCTGTATCCCATTATACATCCCATGTAAGCTCATCTATGTTTGTCCCTACTATAATTTTAATTAAGTAAAAATTTGAGGTTTCTGAGGGGCTTTGTCTGTCTGTGTGTGTGCTGTCTATCAGTGATCAAAGGAACCTTTGCAAAGCTTCATGGACTAAGATCTCAAACTGGTCTGCTTTAAATTACTTTTGGCAATGTTTGCATCCACTCTGTGACTCACACATGCCAAGGTCAACTGCTATAATTGCTAAAAACATGAATTTGGAGATTGTTTTTGTAATTCCTGTTACTATCTAGGAATAACAGAACATCAGCATAGCATTGTCCAAATTTTGTGGATAAAACTTTTGCCGTTGAACAACTTGAACACATTCATATTTGACACAGAAAAGAAGACAGTTATCATCAAAAATGGATGTTGTGAGGTTCCCTTAGGCTACCTCCTTTATGTAAACCATATAAACCAAACTTTGAATTAGAGTAATTAAAAGATAACAAAAAAGATGTATTTTTTACTTACTGCAGAGAGCAGGTAGTTAAAGAATAATGCAAGACAGAGGGAGTGGTGGGGAGAAAGATATCTTTCACCTCTATGTAGGCATATTTTCACTTGTAGTCTCCAGAGAAAACCACTGGAAGGAGACAAAAGATGGAGTGAGATCTTTTGTCTTTCTTCTGGCCTTTACCCGACTACCTGTTCACATAACAGTGAATGCTGGTCTTCACATTGCGTTGTCCAGAGGAACATTAATTTTTGATGCTGTGTATAATAAATAAAGAGTCATGGTGTCAATTAGGTGCCAGTGAGGTTACCTCTAGTCTTGTAGAACTTCATAACACTTGCGAGCTTGTTTGCCTTACAAATAACTTTTGAATTTACAGTCTTAGATTGCTTCATGTGTGAAAGGAATGTCTTTAATCCCATTTTAAATTTATGTGGTTTTGCTTTTATTCCTTTCTAGTTCCAAAAAAGTTTTAAAAGGAAATAAAGGGGTTTTTAATCTCCTAATGATGCCACAGCTTTAAGACGCCTGCTTAATATAAAGAAATGGAAGTTTTGCTAACTGGTATTTATTTAAAAAAAAAAAAAAAGAGAGAGTTAAGTTTTGTAGAAGCCATAACATTTTGGGCTATTAGAAGCGGTTGTTTTCATGGATAGACTGATACAAATATTTGTGTGTGAGTATTGTTCATTACAGGCCATTAGCTCTAAAAGAGCTGATCCCTATGTGATTGATTATTTTTTGAGAGTGAACAGCTACTAGAGGAACGTTAGTGACACATTTTATATCATTGTTTTATATTCATGCATGAAGCAGTGTTCTTCATGATAAGCATAAAGTCAAGATATGTGTGCCCTCGTGATTAGATTTAAATATTTATCTTGTTTTCTGCTTTCCAGAGAAATGTTTAAAAGAAACTGTAAGTCAATTGAAAAGTTTCCTTGCTATGAAGATGAATGGTGTAAGATGTCTTTCGCTGACTATGCTGTAACATATGCTGATCAGCCACCAAACGTGTGGTTTGTGGTTTTTAGGTGAGTTTCGTACGGCCCTATATAACTCTTATGGGGAAGCAGTATCAATACACTGTGGTTTTTCACTAACCTGCTTTAAAAACATAATTTTACATATGTCTACTTGCCTTAAATTCTAATGTATACTTTAACTTCATATTACGCAAAGAATTTTATTTGCGAAAAAAATTATAATATAATTTGAACTTTTCTTTTTTTTCCTAGAGAAATATTTATTATTCCAGAAGACATGCTTATAGTGCCAAAGGTGTATACCACTATCCCTTCCTGTAGACTTCACGTCGTTGATAATGACACACTGGAGGAAATGCCACATGTCTTTTTCAAAGTGGCACCACGTGTTTATCAGAAAAATAAGGTAAATCCAAAGAGTAGCTATGAAAAGTATAATTTTAAAAATAATAACAATTGCCTATATTCTGTGGACATTTTCAGCTATGTCATAATGTTCTGCTTAGAAGTGCCCCCTTATTTATTAGCAAGTTTGAACAGAGACTGTCACTAATCTGCTTCTGTGCTAAACCTTTAACAATGAGGGCATACCTTAATTTTCTTTGATATTTTTTTATTATCTCTAAATGGAGGAATATTATTCAACTTCCCTGTGCTGGGCTAATCAATGGCAATATGGTTGCTGTTGATGCTATCCATCTGACAGAACAACCTTCAAGAGTCAGAGGCCAGACTAAGAATGACGTTTGAATAGCCTTTTACAAGTCGTGCTTACAATAATTAAATTAATGTGCATCTTCAAGTGCTAACGATAATTGCAGCATTGATGCCAGATACAGCTTTAGATATGTCCCCCCTCAAAGCCTGTATGTTACCTCAGAAGCATTAGGGTAAATTGCTTCTAAAAAGCCCCTATATTGTTAAACAGTTATCACAGCTTCCTCTCCTCCCACCTTCTCATCTTTAGGCTAAAGAAGACAGTTTGCTCAGTCTTTCCTTGCAAGTTACATGTTCTACACTCTTGATTACTCTCTCCTCTGGACTCTTTCCAATTGCTGTTGTTTTTTTCTTGTTTATCATGCACAACACCAAGCACACTAAACTTTGCACCAAGGATTAACTTGCGGCCGTACAAATGATGAGTAAGGAACAATTAGTTTACGTGTCTTCTGGGCTTTACTTCTGCTTATATAGCCAACTGTGATGTTTGCCCCGTTTTGCAACACCATTGTTGAGTCATGTACTTCTGTAACCCTTGGTGCTTTCCTGAAGAACTGAATCCTGTAGTTTATTAGTCTTAACTAAACAGAGTGTCTTTCACTACCAGTTGTAATGCTATTTTTTTTTTCAGAGCATTTCCCTAGCTTAAAATAATCCTGAATTATTTTTTTCTCTTCCTCTAAAGTTACAATCCTTCTTTGTTGTATCAGCTAATTAAACATATATGTTCTCCATTCCACCATCCACATTACTAATAAAAATATTGAATGGAATCAGGTTCAGGTTAGGTCTTTGAAATCTCACTGATGGCATCCTACTCTTCCAAAAGGAGCCATGAATATGCGCTTTCTGGATGTGACTGTCCAAAAGCCGGGAACCTAGTTTCTTCATTATGGCAGCATTTCCTTAGGTTTAGAAGAATGATCAGAGAGAGAGAGTGTCAGGTATCCTTCATTCCCATAGTGTGCTTTCCTATACAAGGAAGCTTGATTGGTTTGATAGGAGTTGGGTTTTGCAGTCTCTTTGCTATGTTGAGAGAGTTGCAAGGAGTTAATTTTATTAGGTATTTCATTATGTTTTCAGCCATTGGAGTTATGCTGACTGATAATTTCCTAGATAGCTTTGTCCATCTAAAAAAAATAGAACTTTTCAGTTCTATAGTTTTCCAGTACCTTACATGTCCTCCATCAGTTATCAAACATAATTTAAAAGTTTTGTGATTGTTTTAACTTGTTATTGAATTACTCCTCAAACAGTTCAGAAGTTCAAAAGACCTAACTAACCCAAAACTTTACTTTATCTATATAATAATTTACTACTTCTTCCCTGTGTTGGCCTGCCTCTTACCTCTTTAATATTACCCCTAATATTAACTATTCTAGCCACATGTTCACAGTTGACCTTTTAGGTTCACATTTTAGCCTTCTCGGTCTCATCTGTCATTAACAAGGAATTGATGTCTGTTACGGTCTAACATTGTAGCAGTAGTTTTCTTGTCTTTCTTTTGTAACTTCCAATTGCATCAGACCTTATTTTTGCACTAGAATGAACTTGCCTTATCTAGTGTTTATAGTGAATATTAGCCGAATGTGACAGATAAGGACTGCTACTGCTGGAGGAATATGCTTAAAAAAGAAGGGTTGCAGACAAGCTCTTCAAGCTCTCAAAACTAATTTGGAATCCTCAGAGATGGGCTGTGGATTCCACCAGACAAGAAAATTCAGTTTGGAATCCAACAGTGGCAAGTGGCAGGATGCAAAAAGAAATCTCAGTGGTGAACACTACTTAATTGCTTTTCAGGAAGGTGATGGGTTGTGGAAAGAACAGTCACAACTTCAGATTTATTCTGGATCTCTTCTCAGCATTTGTCCTGCTTTCCAGTATACAACTGTCTAGTAATGTCTTGCAGGGCAGGTTTTCCATTTCCTTGGTTTTACTAATTCTTTCTCACACCTCCTCCCATTTAACATATCTTTCTTGAATAAATATGTCCAAAATTTTACACAATATTCCAGATAAGATCTTACCAACACTTTGTGCAGTGCAGTGGTTTTAATATTGAAAATACTTGTTTTGCTAGGTGATACCCCACCTGGTATGTTCCATGATAATCTTTTTTTTCATGGGTACAGCACAATAGTCTCAGTGATTCTGTCATTAACTAATAAAAATGGCCCTTTTTATTTTATTCCTGTCCTGCCTTATTGAAGAAGTCCCCACCTAAAGCAGACATATTTGTTATTATTTTCTAAACTCATGACTTAGTAATATTAACCACGTTTAATATTTTAAAATCTAAAGAGTGATTTTGGTTTAAAAGTATTAAAACAGAATTGTGTAGGCATGCTGTATTTTTCTACTTGTTCTTATCACATTTCTTAATCACTGCTACTGAGTTTCTCAGTAAAAATATAACCTTATACTGTACAATTGAGCTTGTTTTCTTCCTATTTGTAAGTGACGTTAATGTTTCAGTGGACGTGCAAAAGCTATTGGAAGCTCTACTGATGTTTTGACAAGATGTTATGCAATTATTATGAAACACAGAATACAGTGGTATTATTTTAATCTGTTACCTTTTTTTTAACAGTATTTTGTAAAAAATAGTCAACGAAGTAATACATCAAGCAAGAAATTATACAGTATCCCTGAATTCCTAAATGTCAATATTAATGCAGAAAAAGTTCTNTTTTTTTTTTTTTTTTTTTAAATAAACCTACCAGTTAGCTGTTCTGCTTCAAAACTACAAATTGGCAATTTACAGCAGAGCTAAAAAGAAATCCTATCAACAGATATTGTTATTCTGCTGCAGAGACACTCCTGGCACATATTGTAGTTCATTTCAGAATGATTGACAATAAGGACAAAATCTGCACATGAGCAGTAATGTCTGTCTTCCTTCTGCAGACAATACAGTCTAAATAGAAACTAGCTACTTGCTTTGCATTGTTTGGAATTTTTTTTGCATTAAATTTTCTTCTTCCATGGTAATGTTTTCTACTGCTGGGTACAGTTGGTTTTGGTTTTGTTTTTGTTTTAATTCTAATCTATTATTCACAAGTCTTTTGAACAGATTGTAGAAAAGGACAGAGATAAGCATTCCACAAGCTTCAGCTGACCAACAAAGATAAAAGGTTAAGAAATCGTCATTAACAACATATTTAGTCTAGAAAATAAAAGCCTGTATGAGCAAGGACACTAATTGGTTATTTTCTTGACTAGTCATAGAAGGAAAGACATAAGGAAATCATCTTACTTTACCAAAAAGTTAGTTTAGGTGGTATATTAGGAAACAACCCTTTCTGATTCTAGAGATTGTTAATTGTAACAAGATATCTAAGTAGGTAATGAAACCTCTCAAAGGTTTTTAAGAGAGAGACATAAATCTGATGGGGTTTTCCAGATTTATTTATTTATTTTACCGACTGATGATTACTGTGCATTCCTACCAGATGTAAAATTTAGTTATTGTACATTCTAATTGCTTATAGGATTCAGAAAGTTCCCACTCAAACCATTTTTTAATCTTAAGTAGATTTTCTGCATATTTATAGTGAGCATTAAGATTGTATAATATATAAATAGGTATACAACAGAAAGTGTTTTTCTCGTGTGCACCATGGTGTCAGAAAGCACTCGGCTAAAATCCTCTCAGTTTCCAAGTGTACTTGTTAAGAACAGGGAGGACTTTAACTATCTGCTTACAGATATTTAAATAAGTGAGTTCTCCTGAATCATAGCTTTGGATGGTTGCTATTGCCTTGTCGTGATTAAAGAGTGTAAAATGCCTTACAGTTACAATTGCACAAATTGGAATCATGAATCATTTCTTTTACTTTCATTCTAAATATTCAGTAGTCCTGAAGTCACAACCCTGCATTATTGGATAGTCCTGAAATCACAACCCTATTCATTACAAGAGTTTTTTAACAAAGTTTTTTTACTGGTAAATACTAACTTCTTTTAACTGAAATTTAGCAGAAGACTGTGAAGAGAGAAAACCTTTCGAAGAATTTTCATCTGGACTATTTCTTGGGTGGAACATGAAATTTTAATGTTTGAAATAGCAAGTTGGTAGGGCTAGTTCAGAGAATTTGAAGAAAGTATTTAATCCTGAGTTCCCTTGTTACGTTGCAATTGGCCATTGCACTCATTATATCCTTTTTTCCTGCCCCTGCCTTTGAAGTAATCACATTCATATTGCCTTCTTTTTTCAAATGTAAAATAAAATTTTGAAACCTTTTATATTATATTCTGGTTTCCCATGTTCCTCTTCTCAGGATTCATAAAGAGCAGATAAATCTGCATCAGGCTTATTAATTGTGTGTTGCATTTTTAATTATTTTTTATTTGATTTTTCTAATACTAGAAATATTTTTTCGTAAATAAACATCTTCATAAAAATAAGATTAATATCCTGACATTTAATGCTCTACTTGCAATGACATTATTAGAATTAGGGACAATATTAATTTAACCTCAAGACATAATGAATCTGATCTCTCAATTTTCATGCAGCAAATTGTATTCACCCATAGTTTCTCACTGCCTACAGCATGAAGGGACATTTTAAAATCTCTGGTTGGTCAGTGAATGCAGTTATTTTCATGTTTACATTTTATCTTTATCTAATTTTGCTTTCATATGTGTGAGGACTGCTAGCTTTTGCTAAATGTCTTGTGCACGAATTGCCAAAATATTAGTTTCCTTATCTTCGGCTGTGGTGACCTTTGGAGTTAAAAGTATCTATAATCTCAAAATTGTTGTGCAGTTTTCAAATACATCAACTTTTTACAATACACATCTTTCTTACATCTACCTGGCATAGAGGCCAGGTGTTTCCCAGCAATAGTAGAGTAGAGGTTTGATGTGATTGTCTCAGAGCTTGGAGTGAAAGTTCTTGGCTTATGCAGTCTTTAACTCTCTATTATGTCTACTACTACTACTATCACCACCACCAGCACATATAGTTTTGGTCAGATATCAAGAGGGAAAAAATATTTTGTACCAAATGAAAAGACTTTGATTGATACTATTGCTAATGATTTTACAAGAAAAAGAATGGTAATATTACAGAACCCGGAGATGTATAGATGTGGTATATCTGGGAGCTATTTGCATAGTAGTATGATGTACAAAACAAGAAAATACATTATATAAATACGTTTTACTGAACTTTAGCCATGTTATAAGAAGAGTTTTCAGACTAGAGTACTGCATATGCTTAAATAAAAGAGTAAGAAATCATTAATATTTGTTATATTAGACTTTATTAAACAACTTAGAATCATCAAATAATTTGATTAGAAGGTGACCTCAGCAGTTTGATTGTATCTGTCCTTAAAAATAAGGTCAACTTTGAAGTTAGATGAGATCATATTTGACTTACTATGTAACTTTTTGCCAAATATAAATTCCTGTAATATGAGATGCTTCATAAGTTAGACTATAATAGAACTATATAGTTCTATAGTAATAGGTCTATATAGTCCTTCTTGCTTATGAAGGACATCTTATACATGTCTAACGTGGACAAAAAGTGTGTTGCAAGTAGTCATAGAGTGCATTTCGAGTAGTATAATTTCCAAGTGAAAATTACTTGTTTTCTTCTTTCAGAAAGGATACACATTTATGGCTGAAGCATGTACTGGTGACCTACCTGTGGCAGGTGGAAGATGGAGGCTCCGTCTCATCGGTTCCCATAGCCCACTCCCATTTCTCTCTCGTGAGGCTGTAAATAATGTCTATTCTACTAAAGAAATTAAAGAGTATTACATACCCAATGACAAGCACGTAATGTTCAGGTAAATATTGAGAGAAGAATGATTAAATTCTGGTTTTCATATGGACCATCCCTGGCAGAAAAGTATGTTATTTCCTCTTTCTTAGAAGGGGAAGGTATTAAAGCAAATATCTGAATTTTATGGGCCGTCAATGTGCAATACCAAATTTAACATTCCATTTATGAAAGAGTTATTTTCTGAAATATCGCCACTGCTTAATGAAGAAAAGGTGTGAAGTACACAGACTATAACTTTAAAATTATAGTAACAGTATTTTGTATTTCTGTAGCCTCAGTCTTGAAATCTTATTCCTATGTCAGTTACTGAAATTCCATAATACTTTCAGGGATTAAATATGTATCAAAATTGAGATTTTGCAGGTGGGGAGGGGACATAAAGTTTGATAAATTTTTTCAGCTCTTCAGATAAAGCTTTAAATAAAATCCAGAAATACAACACTTCCTTTTCTGATATATGAGACCAATTTCCATCTTGCAGTGTTGGCAGCAAAATTTATATACATTTCATTTTAGCATGCTGATTCTTTTAGGAGAAGATATTTAATAAAAATGTGAAGATTTAATTTTTATTAATCCTTTATTAATTGATTAAAGTTTATTAAAATCAGTTTATTCTAGTAAAGTTTGAGCTCAGAGCTGACCCTGACTAAATCACCATGCTTAAGATTTTACACAAAGGACTACGCACTGCACTAAAAGAGGCCCAGTGCTTAGAGCTGCTTACACGTATATATTTTAAAGGTTAATTGTACAACATTTTGCCTTGATTCCTGACAATTTGTATCAAGAGGAATCATGTCCAATGTAATTGAAGAAAGCATGTAATGGAAATATAACAAATGCACTCAAATTCTGTAAACTCTCTCTTGATGAGTTTGTTGTTTTGGTTTTTTTCTCCTCTCTGATGTTGCCAATCTTTTCAAAAAATTGAATTTATGGACAAAAAGCAAATAACATATAAAGTTATTAGTCGCACAAAAATATTATTTAAACTTCATCCTAAGACTCTAATTCTGCAGTCTTTTAAGTTCCAGAGTAGCAGCTGCTATTAAACGAGATAATTCTTTTGAAAGCAAATCTTTCTTTTTTTAATTTTGCTCAGTTACTTTTTAATTGAAACAGTTCCCTCACCTGGCTAACCATGTTTATGGTAGGGAAAATGTACATCTGGACATTTGCTAAGGAAGTGAAAAGAAGAAATGGCAAGACCATCCCTTTTTTTTGCAGAAGCCATTACTTTGATCATAGATTCACTGCACTAAATTTCACTACAGGAAGCTTAGCCCATCAGATTGCCGGAAAACCACTGACTACAAACTCAATTTTAAGTGTTTGCTTCCAGGTCAGCACAACATTTAGGTACTTTCCGAAAAAAGAATGGTCTGGCATAGTTGATTATATTGCTATAATTTTTTTCTTCCTCTTTAGGTATTCAGTAAAAGTCACAGCATCACATATTGCTACAGTGCAGGCACAAACCTCTAAATCAGATGTGTTCATTAAACTACAAGTCCTAGATAATGAGGAAGAAATTGTGAGTGTCACTGGAAAGGGCCATGCAGTCATCCCTGCTTTTAATTTCTTGAGTAATGAAACACTTTTGAGTTCCCACTGTAAGTATTGTATTCTGTATTTGATAATTTTATTCACTGAGAGATATACATTCTTACAGTAACTTTAGATAATCACAGAAAATATTATTTTTTCCTACTTTTTCCATGAATCCATAATTGCTTTGTGATTGAGTGAAATCAGCTACATTTTTAAGCAATGAACAGGACTTTTGGTCCTCAGCAATGAGGAAAGGTACCAAAAGGATTGACTGAAATAAGATGTCCAGCCTTATTTTCTTCCTCTGCCTTTTGGTCTTGTTTTGTAACTGAGTAAAGATTTTTGTGGAGAATTGAAGTAGCTTCTCAGTTCTGAAAATTTTATATAAATGCTTGTCTTGTCATTGAGAATTGAAATATGTTTTATTTTCAAGATCTTGCCTTTATTTGTTTGATCTTAAATTCCAAAAAAATTTGACTGTTAGGAAACTGATGCCCGGAAGATGGGACATGGTAGATAATTTACAGATTACACTGGTTTAAATGCACCATCTCGAGCATCACTCCTTTTAGCAAAAACACGTATTTTATTGGCTTCTTATCCATCATATGAGCTCCAGAGTACAAGGCAAAAGACTCTTGAATAAACGACACAGTATTTATCCTTAAGAAAAACTCTCCATTTTTGACTCTGCCTCTGCTACAGCTTCAGAATGATAGTCATGGAAATAGAAGACGCTGAAGGAAGAGCTACTTGCCCCAGACTTGCAAAGCTCATAAATGCCCATTATGCTATTGTTAATTCTTTACGATAGCAACTGAAATACAAAGAAAAGTTATCCCTTATGGGAATACATGAATTTAAACAAAATTTATTTGGAGACAAATTTATTTGAAAGTCACAGCAAACACCTCATTTTTTTGGCTGAACAGTTGAATCTGAGAAGTTTACTCACTCAAAACTAATTTTCTTTTTTTAAAAAAAAATATTTTATTGCCATTCATTACATTGCAGTCTTGTCAGCTCAGCTCTCGTTAAAGGTGAAAACCAGTGTACATGTTCAAAGGTCACCTTTCATAAGTATGCTAAAATGCATGTATTGTCTGAAAGTACTTTGAAACTAGTGATTGCAGCTAACAGAAGTCCAGCTGGCGTCAGTTAAAACTGACTCTCTGTAGTCCAGCAAACTACTACTCTGAATCTACTGTATGCTTAAGCCTGGCAGCATATAAATACTGGGGGAAGGGGCAGGGAGGTAAAGAAAATAAAGACAAACTCTTTTCAGTGGCGCCCAGTAATAAGAGAAGAGGCAATGGGCAGAAACTGAAATACAGAAAATACAATTTAAGCATTAGAAAGGGTGATTTGGAGGAGGGGTTTTGTTTGTGTTTGGGTTTTGGTTTGTTTCATTTTTACTCTTGGGGTGTCAAACATTGGAAGAGGTTGCCCAGAGAGGTTTTCATCCTTGGAGATAATCAAAACCCAACTGGACATGGCTGTGAGCAACCTGCCCGAGCTGACCCTGCTTTTTGCAATGGAGTTGAACTAAACGATCTCCAGAGGTGTCTTCCAGCCTCTGCCAGGACCACTCAGCCTCGTGTGATCCTGTTCTATCAGTTATTAGTTAAGGCTTATGGTATGGTTTTTTTTCTTAATGATACACAGATAATCCAGTTTCTTTGGATGTGCTGTCCAACTAAACAGGTATTCATTTACAATCGGACTTAATAGAGAGAGCCTTCAGCTTGAGACCATGGAGATGCTCTGCCATCTTTCTCCCCTGATGTAGGGCGATAACTTCCTGCATACTGTAGAGGGCAGAGTTGGGTTATCCAGACATCCTCTTTCATGCTTCAGTTCCAGGCTTTCAGGAGTTAGGAGTTCTGCCAAACTCAGTACTCAAGAGCTACCATCAGATGATATTAGCTGTTTGCTACTGGCATCTTTATTGTTTGATAAAATTGGGGCTGGGCTACTAAAGAAGCTAAAACAAAACTTGAATGAAAATTTTGTCATCTGGAAATACTCTTGGCCAGTTGATTGACATTTTATTTTGAAGTGCTGTTTAATTTTACTGTTCAGAAACAATAAATACAGCTGCATGAGGTACATGATTCTTAGGCATATTTTCAACAATCGTCCCTGTAGTGCTCAGGTAATTTTTAACAAAAATGAAGTACCATCTACCTGTTTCCGCTACACTTCTTATACGTAATAGATTTTAGATGCTACTGCCGTGCCATCTTAACTTCTTTCATAATCTTCATTTGTTTCCCTGTTTTCTATACGCTTCACTTCTTAATCAAGATATTTCCGTTTTATTTGTAAGATTGTATACTATTTTGTGGTTTTCATTATATTTATGTGTTTACTTTTGAAAATTATATTCTTCATAAATATTACAAGTTTGCTTAAGTAAAGCAGTTGTTTATAAGCAAACAAGTCAGCTACTCTGCTCTCCATGGACACCACTATACCTCAATGTTGTAAGATATTGAAGTCTTCAGTTGTTCTATGAAGACTTTTAAACAATAAGTCTTCTGTAAATCAATCAGTTTCTGCCAGTTTGAGCATATGCAGAACCTGAGGCAAAGACAAATTGTTCAAATACTGTATTATTGCTTCGCTAAAGCCCAAAATAGCATCATATTTCATATGCTCACCTCCACTATTTTGAACTGTTTAGTTTTCTAATGTGATCCCTTAGAAAAAAAATCTTCTCTAAATTTCCAATGCTGTGTGGGAAAATTTAATCATGTTTATGAAACATCTTGATTTCTGTCTCAAGTGCACCTTGTTATTACCAGAAATGTAAAATCTAATACTATGGACACCGTGCTTTTGAAGTGTAATTCATCAGATGACAATGTTATGGTTTCAAAGGAAGTCGTGGAGAAGCTGTCATGATTCTGTCTGAGTTACCAGGTTAATCAATAGCTATTTTTGGTTACTGGTTTTGGAATGTGGTAATGGATTAGTGAACTTAATAGTAGACTGGTGGAAATAGAAGCAGAAAAGCTGTAAAATAACTGAGATTAGGGTCAGCATCACAATACTTGAAATAAATTGCCAAGTTACTCTCAGTGCAGTGAAGGAGAGACTTTCTTTCAGGAAACCATCCTGTTGGCAAAGATCATAGTCTGAAGACTATGAGTTAAAAGGCACAATCAGGTGAAAGAGAAGAGAAATGTGTTCCAACAGATGCTGGAAGGGAGAGGATAGGGCAGAATAACTAAGAGGGACATTTTGTCTTTGCCAGACTAGCAGGGGTCATAGGTGAGAACAACTTTACAAAATATCCTCAGAAATCAGACACACACATTAGGCTTCTATCTCTTATTCTTATGTGCGGTGATACAAATAATTTCTGCTAATTTAAAATTATTTTAATCCATTGTGAATCATTCAATGAAATATCTGTCCTCAAACCAGGACATATATTGACCTGATTGAAAATAGGAATCTTGTCATATCAGGTTCCTATTCACCAGTGGAGCCTATAAAAAAAGTGTTATGATTTTAGACTGTATTTGAAGGTGAGATTAATATTCTGATGCCATTTAAGTGTAAGTGTATAGAGAGCTGTCATTTGGAAGGAACGACTGTGAAGCTGTCACTGTTGGTTTTTTACTATTACTATTATTTTTACAATACTAGACCAAGTGGCCTCAACGTTGAAGTTCTTTTCTTATATATATGCATCTTATATATCACAAAGAAGGCATTTCGTGTGTTTCAAATCCTTCAGAGCATCCAAATTGAATGAAAAGATTAAGAAATGTACTCAGTATAACCAATATGGCTGTATCATATTACCCAACCTGCTGATCATCTGTAGGTGCAATTTATGGCATTGTAAAAGCATGTTTCTTTGTTACTGTCAAAAGTGTTAGGAAATTATAGAATCATAGAATAGTTTGGGTTGGAAGGGACTTTTAAAGATCATCTAGTCCAACCCCGCTGCAACAAGTAGGGACATCTTCAACTAGATCAGGTTGCTCAGAGCCCCACCCAACCTGATCTTGAATGTTTCCAGGGATGGGGCATCTACCACCTCTCTGGGCAGCCTGTTCCAGTGTTTCATCACCCTCATTGTTAAAATTTCTTCCTCATATCTAGTCTGAATCTGCCCTCAAGTTGGCCTGTACAATATAGGAACCTCCATAAGTACTGATGCCAAGTTCAGGTGGGGATTTGCACAATTGACACTGAATACAAGATTCATACTGTCAATATCTAGTTGTTCTCTAAAAATGTGTGTTTTCACAGAACAGGAAGAATAGAAATCACTGCTATATAATCAGCACCAAACTTGTTAGTTAAGCAAGACACAATCCTCACATTTGAGACCTATTCGGTATCACGCATGTTCTGCCTCTTATAGAACTGATTGCTGTGTTGCCAAAAGTACTCTTAAGTAACATTATTGTGCCAGCATCACCAATAAAACGTTATCCTCCTTTCCCACAACCTGTTAATTCCTCTCCAGTCACAGCTGTTTTAGAAATGTCTTATAGTTCAAAAACTACATCAAAACAATTGATTTAGAATGTATTTGCTTCATCTGAGATGTAGCAGATGACTTGGACCTTGAACATTCTCTTGCCAATAAAGGAGTTACATATTGGCACGTTGCAAGCACAATTTGTTTTGTTGATACAAGCACAGCAGTTCTGTAAGCACAGATGGGCAAGTGAATGCTCATAATTCCTTTATTTTTCATAGTAGCAGTCTGATACAATCCAGTCTCAAAGTATCAAAATCTCGTTCAAATATTTGTTTGAATCTGGAACCAAGGTAAGTAGGAGTTCCTTCTAGTCAGATTTCTTCGGAAAGCAAGACTGAGTATGTATGTAGTAATTTGGTGTCACAGCACCACCTGGTGACAATTGCTAGAACTATTATTTTGGACGTGTATGCATTTTTGGGAACCTTTCCAAGTCATCTTTCCAGCAAGGAAAGCAGAATGAGTCTTATGGGGGATTCCACCATTCTGAGATGAGTTATCTTCATGGTAGGATCATCCTCTGGGCAAACCATTATAGACTTTTTCCATACTTAAGCTCCTTAGGTTTAGCAGAGAGAGCAGGGGAGGATAGTGAGGCATTCATGAAAGCTAATTATAGCCTAAGGAATACAACCTCCCTTGAAACCCTTGATAGGTAGAGGTAGGCTCCTTCAGAGGGTAGTGCACAGCTCCTAAAGCTGAGAGACCAGACCTCCTGGAGAGAAGCTCACCTCTCTGTTGACTACAAAGGGGAGTACATTTAGTTGGCGTCACTGCTTTAAAGATACCTTTTTGTAAATTATTTGCACTGTCCCTTGATAACAGTGCTCAGGCAGGCATTGAATATCCTTCCTGACTATAAACTTTCATGGAAATATTGTAAGTGGTACCCTAAAGGCAAGTTACTCAATTGGAAAATGTCTGTATGTAGAGTTATTCTTCCATTTGGAATCCAAAATGTTTCTTTGCAGCAGGTTTTCACAAAGATGTAAAAGAACATGCAAGTTTTCACAAAGATGTAAAAGAACATGCAAGATTCTGGTTTCTGGATAATGTGTTGTCTTCATCCAAATGCAATTCTGTTGAGTGAAAGGCTCATGATTTAGGTTCCCTCTGATGAAAGACTTGATAATCTAACCACTATGAGTTATGTCTCCTCTCACCATCACAGCATGGGAAGCTAACTGATACCTGAAAAGCTCAGCAGGCTCTATTTAAGCAAGAAACTGTTCCACAGATACAGGCTTGGTTAGGCATATCTTTTACAAAACAACACCCATGGAATTGCATCAATCTAAAAAATGGGTTAGAAGAAACCAGATATTGTCTTCCTTCAAGTTTCACGGGCTTCCTTACCATGGGGGACAGCAGGGGGAATAGCTCAGGTGCTGAAGATTATGAATGTCATGCGGAAGAGTAACTCATAGCTTGTGATTAGGAGTTTGAGACATCTTGAAGAAAGCATCTCTACAAGGTCTTGCTTTCATTTCCTGACTTCTACTGATTTTCTTAGGAAAAAGGAAGCACTTCCTTATGCAGAGGAAAGATGCGATAGCAAGTGATCTGTGGCATTTGACTTCCATAAGAAACAATATTTCCTGGCTCCCTTTGAGATTCTAGTAGCACACTTAAACTGTTATTTGGCATTTATACACTGACACACCACCAGTAAATTTTGCTGAATCTGGTCTAATAGTCCTGTCAACTCCTGTGAATTTCCCTAGATGTTTTGTCAACACACATGAAACTCTGTATGTTTTTCTGTTAAAGTGTTGCAATGATACAGTATCATCCCTTGCTTCTACAGTAAACCTTGGGAACAGTAAAGCCTTCTGTCCTCAGTGAAGTCAAAAAGATCTCTTTTTCTCAGTTAATGGTCCAACTATTGTTAGTGTAACACAGGTGAAGCTGCTTCCCCAGAGGTGTTATTTTTGCCCTTATTCAATTTTCTATGAGATGTTCCCTTTTAGAATTCTCTTTCCTGTCTCTGTAGACATTCAGGCAAGATAATATCATAGATTTCAGTGGCATTAGAAATGAACACAAGTTTACGTTTTCTGGATTAATACTTCTGTTACAGCCCTTATTTAGCACATTCTTGGTTTTGCAGTTTTTCCACATTAATTCCTTCCTTAGGAGACAATGATCTAACTTTACAAATTATAGATGACAAATTGTTCTATAGCGCCTTTCAAGATTGTTTTTTTCTAAACTTCGGTCGGCTATGATCTTTGTGTCAGGTTGACATAAGAGATGTCTGTAAGGGTAAGAGTTGCCAGAGCTGTGGCCAATGCACCTCTCCTCTCCTTCCTTATCATACAGAGTACAACGCAATCTGTATTATGTCGTATATAGTATGTTGCTCTAGTGGTTGGTGCAGGAAAGAAGTGTGGGGTTTGGGGGGGAGGGGGGAAATTATATGCTTTATAAACAGTAACAACAATTATATATATATATATACAGTCTTTCAAATTTCTCATTATTTACTTTGAAGAGATTTGTGATTTGCATGCAGAATGAAATCAGGATGGTATTTGGAATAAGCATAATTTTAATTGGAACCTTGTGAGCATAATACAGCATGAGAAAATTGACTATGGTAGTTCTTCTTTCTTATAGTTTTCTGGATGCATCTGTTTACCTCATGCCAATAATTCATGGCATTTCTTGAAATTAACACTGACATTTTTCATCATCTTGCAGCAAGCAAAACCCAGATTATTCAAAGTAGTACAAAGAAGGAATCAGAAACTGGAGGATCCAAAAAAAAAGGTCCTGTTTCATCTTCAAAGGACACCAAAACTTCTTTCAAGCCAGGACTTGTACGGGAAGGTCCACCTATATTAGAAGATGAATCTATACTCTTGGAAAACTTTCAAAACAATGATGGAAGTCCACAACAAGTAAGAGATTCCAAATCATTGGGATTGGGGCGGGGGGGAGAAAACCAAACAATGAAGGGGTATTGGTAATTCTTTTGGTACATGTGGAGATCTGATATCTTGGGGCAAGAACAAGGAATCCAAAATTAAGATTGTTGGTAGCTTCTGAATGAGACTATGGAGAAAGGATAATGTACATATATGAATAACCAAATAACAAGAGGACATTTTTGTTTTCAAATCAAGGTGGTATGTTCAATCTTTAACTGTTCTTCGTTTGCCAAGTCTAATTCAAATATAGTATAACTTTTAGCTAAAAGCCAAAAACTGTAAGTAATGAAGTTAAACTCCTGATGCTTCAATGTGAGTTTTCTTTGAAATAGGATGCAAAAGAAGGCCATCTTTAATAGTTCTAATGGCGAAATACCTATTGCCAGTCAGCTGAAAGCTTTAGTAACATACACAGAGTAGCTGCTACTTGAGCTGAGTTTCTCAGAGAGGGATGTCAAAAACGTGATTTTTCTTGATTTCACCTAGTATTATTTCTCTGTCTTAGAAAAATAACATTTATTTTCTAAAACAGTTCTTGTTTCTCTATCTCCAAGTGTTTCTCTATCTCCAAGTGTTTCTCTGCTGTGATTTTTCCTGGTAATTGAGCTCAATTGCAACAAAATATTTTTTAAAAAAAAGATTATTGAGAAATAAATTTTAGGGTTGTTCCTTTGACTCAGAACTGGCTTTAGAGTTTGGAAAACAATTTTTAAAGAGAATCATTTCCTGTTCAGTGTAGATAATGTTTAAAATAACCTATGGACCCGTTCACCCCTACCTCAAATTAAGACATTATTGAGTGCTAGTGTTAGGGCTCAAAGCCCTGTAGTAGATCTTAAAACCAAAGACAGAAGTCTTTGTTTTAGCACATGGCATACATAGGAAAGTTACATGGAAATCTTAAAGGAATGTAGCTCCTTATTTTATAGCCCAGTTTAGTTTCACTTGATAAACACATGAGTAATTGTTTAATTTCACGGGAATTAAAATAAAATCTGTGGAATTAACACTAATTTTTTAAGCTTCTTGTGAATACTGTAATGTGCAAGCTTGTAAATTAATTATGTGTTTTATTTGCTGAGCTCAGTAGCTGGCAGTTTAATCACCTACAAGGCTTTTGAATGCTTACTATAATTGTTATGGCTTCAGTATGTTAACATATTGCATTTTCTTTCACAGTCTCACAAGTATGTCATACAAGCATTGGTGCTGTATAATAGTTGGCCACTTACAGAGAGTCAGTCTCTGTTTGTTCAGGCACTGAAAGAAATGGAGAAAAATGAAATCAAAGGTTCGTTCAATCTAAGTATGTATTTAGTCAAATGCATCATGTTACTGGTTTTATAAAAAATTGCTACAAGCCAAGGCCATATAATATTTTTTCTTTATTCACTGTTTGAGTGAAATAATTAAGCAACAAAGCTCTTTGTTCTGTGATTCACAGAAATGAAGTTTGATTGCATGATTCTGTACTTTCTGTTCACAAATTATAAAGAAAGCAAAGAATACTCTGCAAAACTCACCTGAGCTTGTTAGGGCTTAACTTTAGGTAGGGATGTGGAACAGTTGTAGAAGTATGACTGCTTCTACAGTCAGAGAGACTGATGAAGTGTAATATAAAGGCACAGAGCCCTGACATCCAGAGTACATCCAAACATAGAAATTTCTACTGAAACTAGAGAAACACGCTTGCTGATAATTGAAGAACATGCACTGACAGGAGGGGAAAAAAAGGCCTGTTTGGGGATATGTATTACTTCTATACTGCTGGGAGAAGGGTTTAGGTAGAAGGCAAGACTAGAAAAGGTCCCAAGGACAGGCTGTGCATTCAAGCCAGGAAGGGGACAGAGACATTTCAGAAACTTTCGGTTTTTCCAGATTCTCTTAGCATTTCTTGTTAAGGGACAGAAAAAATCCCAACACATATTAAAAGCAGTTAGAATACTAGTCAGTATCTTAGAAATTAGATAAATGTCCCCTCTTTGTTTCTCCTTTTACTGCTGGGGCTGACACAGAATCATTTAGATATTGAATATGTTAGAGGAAAATGTATCATGCTGAGACACACAGCGCAAGAGAGGCGAGACTGCTGCCACTCCACGTCCCAGGTCCAGCCAGTAGCGAGGCTGAAGATGTAGTCCCAGCAGGCACGCCCCCACAGAACACACATACACACTATCTATATACATTGCCAGCGACACAAATCAGACAGACACTCAGAGCACTCACACAAACACAGACAGCACCAATGTCCTCATCCTGCTCCCCTCTCTGGCTGGACAGAATGGAAGTCCAGTAGTGAGACTATATATATATGTGTGTGTGTGCACGCATATATATATATATATATAAAGGTGGATCCTTCCAGCAACTGGGCTTAGACACCTAGTATGCCCAGTAGCTGGCCCCTGGATCCCATATGAGCTGCTGAGGCTGCAGCCCTACTCCAGCTGCTGGTGCAGACCATCACACGTGCGCACACACCCACACACTGCTGACCAGGACTCCCCAGGTCCCAGTAGCTGACTCCCCTGTGCTCTCGCCTCTACATTCCTGCAGAACCTAAAATTCCACCCCAATGCCACCACTCAGTAAGTTTCCTGCATCATTAATATTAAAATTCTATAACTCCATTTTTAAAATATGAGATAAGAAGAAATGATTTGCATTATCCTTCCTCATATATATACACTTGCTAATACCCTTAAATTTTCTTAGGAAGATTTGATCTTTATTTATTAGTGCTATTTCTCACTTCTTGCTTTGGTTACGTGTTTCTTTTTAATGTCTAGTCATTGTTTTGGTTTTTTTTTTTAATTTCTATTACCATGGACTGAAATTAGATCCATCAGCAGGAATAGCTGACATATATGATTTCTTTTCTTGTATTTGAGTGCACCGTTTGAGGTTTTTGGAGTCCTTTTTCAGCTAGTGTTACAGAACTTTACAAAGATAAATCTTGTTGGTTTACTATAGTCCCTAGTCAGTTTTAGTACTATTTGAGGAGCTATGTCATGTAGCCTTACCAGCCTGTACAGAAACAGCATTTTTAGTGGTTATTTCACCTGCTTTTAGCTTGTTGCATTCTTCACAAAATCATCTTTTCTTCCTAGATGACTCCATTTATTCTCCTCATTTTTCCTAGTTTCCTAAGAAGCATAGACTGCTTCTTATAACAGACATCCTATTACATAGCCGATTCAGAAGGATAAGGCAATGTAGTAACAGCTTGCACTTAACACACCAGTCATGCTACTGGTGTGTATCCTTTCATGCAGCTATCACCGTGGTCTGTAAAACTGCAGGTCAAAGGAGGTCACTTAATCTCTAAGTTTCTTCAGTAGTTCTCAGCTGTTATTACTGAAGCTTGTCAGTGTCATGAGTATTCTCATGTTTAGTTCAAGGTAGCAGTATTCCAGTTCATAGTTTCCCTCTCCATGTTAACCGATGCTGTGGCTCATTTCCAGTCAACCAGTCTCAAGCCACGGTCAGTGATAACGAGCACTCTTTGCTTAGGATTCTTTTTAAATGTTGTGATTTCTGCGTCCTGTCATATTTGCTCCCTTTCAAAGTAACCCAAATCCATTTCACAGTTCATATTAACTGGGTGGTTTTGTTTATACAAGGATACCAACAGATTGCCCAGGCCACCAACTGAGTTTAAAACTAGCATATATCATAAAGTTTAAACAGCAACACTTACTGTATTTAATACTTAGCATTTATTTTATGTACCCCTATTAACAGCAACGTTTATCTGAAGTGCTTACAGTAGTTAAGTATTTTAGAAAAAAACCCCACGTTTAATCTTTGAATCTTTTTCTGATTGTGAACTGGTCTTAAAGCAATTTGAAAACTGAGCTTTACCTTTTAAAGCTGCCAGCACCAGTTGTCAAACACACAATTCATGTAACAGCAGTGTTGGTGTGTAACCTAAAAGGCATCCTCTCACACTGTGATTTTTAAGCAAGCTGCAGAAAGCTACCATTTCAGGTATGGTTTTGTCATGTAAGGCAACAGTGCCATCTGGAGTTAGTTTTGTATTAAAGCCAATTTATCATGGCAAAAGCATATTTCAGCTTTGTATTAGCATTTATTAAAGTCTTTTAAACTAGTCTCCCTTTAAATGAAGACCTATACTATTATACTATTGATATTCACCAATATTATAAATATTTATTAGGAACATTTTTGAAGAAAGTAAGTTCTCAGACATACAGATGCTATGACAATTTTGTATTTTGTATTTGTTGATGTTTGTTATTCTTTTCTTTCTTCAAAATCCTTAATATTGCAGTTTGGCAGTACTTGTAAAAGGAACTGTGTTAGCAATAGTTATTTCATTACTAATATTTAGTCATATTTATTATATACAAAATCTCATTAAATGTTTTACTAAAGAGCACATTGCACAAACAGAACATTAAAAAGGCATTAACTAGGAAAACGCAAGTAGACAGAAATTGGAAAGTGCCAGATAGTGTATTATTTATACAGTCTTCATTCTTTTCTCTTTTATTTTTCTTTTTTTCCTTCCATTGGGAACAGTTAATGGGGCAAGGCTTCAATGGAAAAATAGTACAAAAAAGTCAGGTCTGGATCATAATTCTTGTGTAAAAGGGGAGAGATTAGCAGGCAGTCTTGCAACTGCTAATACCATTTGAAGTTGCTTGACTATGCGAACAAAATTATTTTAAGATTCGTTTTGTATATATGATTTTCAGCTATTGCCTTTTTGGGTTCTTTGGTTTTACTTTTCTTGTAGTAAGATCAGAGGTTTTATTGTGCAGCTGTCACAACCCAGAGTTGAATCATCAGTGTGCGCTGAATGCTGACTGCAGCATGTATTTTATATATCGCCTTATGGTAACTCAAGAGTATTAGCTGTTGATGAGAGAAGGCTGTTTATCCAACTGGGACAGCAGGGGGGAGATAGAGTGCCCAACCCAGGTGGTAGAGGTTGGTTTGAAAAGGCAGGAGAGGCGGTATTGTTTAGAATACTCCTTTTTTTCTCCAGAGCTGGGAAAGTTTCTCCCACAGGTTTTCTCTTCTGGCAGGAGAACTTGCTGGCTCATGCCAAGGGCAGGATTTCCTGAGACTTTTAAAAGGATGTTTGGTTCTCCCTCTTTTTATCTCTTTCCCACTTTGCCTGCCTGTAGTGATTTATCACTTGCCTGGTGTTCAGCGAAAAAATAGGTCACTGAGAATACATGATGGTGTTGGAGTTTAAAGACCTGTAGACCTTTAAGCCACACTCTAACTTCACCCTATTACTGCAACCATATTGATGGTTTGCTTCTATCCTGGTACATTTTTACTGCAACTTTAGTGTTTGGATGAGCCCAACTTTGGAAAGATTTTTTGATGTTGCTATCTGTTGAGAATCCTTCTGAGGGTCCAGTCAGAGACAGGAAAAACAACATCTGAACTTCTTGGTCATTTCCAAACCAAATCTGAAAGTCCCTCATGGGGCAAGTAATAGTCATTTCTGCCGACTACTGGGTAATCCCACTAAATTCTCAGAGCCTATTTCAGATAGTGGCAGCATGATTTCTTCTCAAAGAAAACTTCAAAAGACTCCTCTGTATTTTACCTATGAATAACATACATTCTCTGTAATTTGAATTTCATAGATCAGGAGTAGCTGTCTATCTTGCCTAAAAAAGAGAATTGTTTTATCTCAATCTGAAGTTATGAGTTTCAGATAGGAAATATTTGGTGTAATTATTTAGCTTGTCATAGACAGGAAATCAGACTGGATGACCACTGTGGTCCCTTCTGGCATTAGACTAAATGAATCTCTGAGTAAATAATTGAAATGTGGTAGAGAAGCTAATTTTAAGAGTTGCTATCAGCTATTTGTCGTCACTGCCCAAGCTTTTATTGGTGTCATACATATACAAGAACAGCCACTGAGAGTTTGTGATGATTGATGCATAAGCCGTGAGCTGGAATGGCCTTTTATTTTCTGTATCATCTCTCTGCCTTTCTTCTTATCACATCCCATACAAAGCATTTGCCTGGCTTTGTCCTGGGAAGAGCCCAGGGGAACTACTCACATTTCCCTTAGAGTCAGAGTGGGCTGCACGCTGTAGTGCCAAACTGCAGCCAGTGCCCCCTCCAGAAATATCTGGAGGATGATCCCAAAACTGGGGAGACCACCAGCTCTGCTGGGGGAGGGAGGAGGGGTGGTGGAGCCTGGACAGTGCAGCGTACTGTTAGCTAAGACAGCTCAACTGAATCAAGCCCTAGGACTTCGTACCTGGAGTTAAAGCAGGATACCTCATTTTAGCCCTGTCATTTCATATGCTTTTTTGTTATTTACCAACGTCTCGGTGTATGCAATAAGTCTAGAGCATCAAAATGTTAAAATTCAGAGTTGTAAAATATTTATAGAAGCCAGACAAAGCCTGTGGTATCCCATGACATAGAAAGTCTCTGTCTGATATCATTTAGCTAATGACACTGAATGTCTCTTGAGTGTTTGTATAAACAATAAATAATTTATCTTTAAAAATTAATAATTCACTGAATAATGCATGTACACCAGCCTGATTTATGGTGCTAATATGTTATGATAATGTGAAATTAAATGGAAAGCCATTTATGTAAAAATATTATAACTTCAAATAATGTCATCACTATTTATTTTATATTTGCATTTCCTCTGGAGTTGCTTTAGTATCTTCAATATTTGTGGAGACTGCTTTAATTTTTGCTTTCATTCTTTAATGTATGCTTTGGTAGCATTCAATCAATTTAAGCTTAGCACTTTGCTGCCATTGTACATTATTTAAGTAGCATGAGGAGATAAGAATAATACAATTTATAGGTAAACATATGTATAATGTATGATGTAATACACATATATATCATATAATGTTTATTTATATGTGTAGGTTATGTGTGTATTATAAATATTTTTCTATCTATTTAATAATTACAATTTTATATATCTGTATAACCTCAGCCATGACATTGCAGATCTGATCCAAAGCTCATTAAATCCAATGCAGTATCTTAGCGAACTTTGGATCAAATCATGCAGCACAGTGATTTTTCCTCAGTGGAAAGAGATTAGAAAAGCACAGCATTAAGTGAAAGGTACCTTGTTATTATTGTCAGATCGTAAAACAGTCACTCATTTCCCCTTTTTTTCTAAGAGAAATCCCCTGGTTTATTGTATTGACTAAATCTAGGTTTTCAGCTTTTCTTTTAATGTTTGAAACAGTATGAAGGTGGGGGGAAATGGAGATTTCAGATTCAGATTTTTAATCTTTCTCATAGTGTTGTGGGTCCATTCCAAGTTGTTTCAATTGACATGTTCCTTATACTATTAAAGCTGTATGCTATTACAGGCTTTATTTGTTTGTTTGTTTATTTTAACAAGAATATGACATACAAAAAGTCTTGTTAACAGCTCCCACCAGCTAAGACAGTGCAGAGTAAGTGTTACATATGCCAATCCTCAGCATCTTTAATTCAAACATACAGCATACACATGTACTGATAAAATAATTACTCCAAAATGTTCTCCAGTAGTTCTGAGAATGATAATTTTGAATTTCTTAAATATGCATCAAATCTCAAATATATTCCTTTGCCTTAACTTCTTTGCATTTTTGGTGGGGTATATCTTCCCTTCTGCTCTTCACACTTTCAGGCGTACAAGGATATGAAACAGTGAAAACATTGACTTTACCTACTTTGAGCTTCTCACCTGCCTGGTGCATAACGCTGACAGAGACTGTACCAGACCATGTAAGAGAAGTAAGAGTCAGACTGTGATTCTGTACATTACAATCTTTGGACTGACCCATACGCAAGGCAGCAAAGCAGTGACTGATGTGCAGGGACCATGGCAAACTCACAGTTAAGCCCTGGGTAAAGTGCTATTTAGGATAGATAAGGCTGTCACAATATGTCCACCATGTAGGTCTGTTTTTAAAAGTCGTTTTGTCCCCAAATTCTTTCTTAGTCCAACAATAAATGTTAGTGTTGTACTTGAAAGTGCCAACTAAACTGACTTTTTTTTGTCTTTCTGTATGGTTGTTTTGTGCTGTTTGTATCCACCCTGGATATTATATGGGGAAATATATTTATGGATGACAATGGTATCCTGTAATTCATCATGCATCATAACTACACCTGAATAGTGCATGGGGAAAAGCATGAGGAGCACAGCTTTCCCCTAATGCTTAATTATTCTGAAGGACAAAAGTCTGCAAGTATTCCTAAACCAACCAAAAAATCAAAAGATAAAGCATCTGAGAAGACAGAAAAAGATAAGTCCAATAAAGAAAGAGGATCACTTATATCTCTTGCATCTCGTCCTGAATCTCAGGTGAGAACAAATCCAAGAAACTGGATTTGTTGAATGTGCCATCATTGTACTGAGTGTAAAGGTAAAGATCTGCAGATCAGTATTACTAGCACTTCTAGTATATCCCTTGCATTTCTCTATGCCCTGCTTTGCCACTTTTTAGCTTTACAGTTGAGATAGACTGAATTACACATGTAACAGATACGCATCCTGCATTTAGAGATGTAATGTGCTCGTTTCTTTGTTTATGTATAAAACAACTACTGCTTGTTCCTTTTGTTGGTCTAGTATCTGTCTCTGCTGAAGGTTTATTAAATTCCATGAATTCACCATATACATGTCCCATTAGTCCCTCATTGTAGTGGTTTTCATGGGTTCCCAGGAAGATGAAATATGTCTTTCCGCTATGGTCAGTTCCTGTCTCATATGTCACAATTGTCATTAGTTTGTGGACGTACTATGGTAGAAAAATTTGTACCTACTTGCAAATTCTTCTCATCTGTGGTGGGATAATCTGAGTGTTCTGTGGTTGACCAAAAGGCTACTGCCAGCCTGTATGCCTTAAAAGGAATAATTGACTTTATGGATTGCAAACAGATTAATGGAAGGCAAAGAAGAAACTGACAGCTCCTCCTTTAATGGTATTGCTTTTCCTGGGAATTTTGCTGCCTTGTGGCAGGTAGTTCAAGGGGAGGGCATCTCCATAGAGATTTTCATGAAGAAATCTCTACTGAATTGTTTTGTTGACTAAACCTGCTGCACAGCAAACTTTCCTATGATTCACATCCACACCTATGGAGTTCCGGAACAGTGCCTTGACCCTTCCTTTGGAGCAGTCCGAGTGGCTGCAGTTGAGATTGTTGGCCACAGAAATGCAATGCAGCTTCAGGCTGTGTCAGATTTCTGCCTTCAGCTCCAACGATGGGGTACTTCAGTCTGCCACTAAAACAGATGCAAGTTTCAAGATGGAACTGCTTGCAGATAAAGAAGATGCCCACCTTTAGTCTCAAATAAAAGCTGAACTCCTATCTCTACTTCTAAATATTGGGCTTAAAGCTTCTGCAGCTGGTACAGTTTCCAGAAATATGTGCAGCACAATATCTCATTCATGGGTCAGACAGCAGAAGAGTCTCCTACACTTGAGGTGCTACTTGTACCCTACAGTTCTGGAGAAGCTGTGCATTAAGGTGGTGTAGAGAATTTGGGAAGTGATTGGAAAGAATCAGATGCCTCATAAGACACAGCAAGATGTATTTCTACACAAAAAGCCTAGTTATATGTAATAAGACTTCCAGTAAAAAAGCTTGTGGAAGGCAGGAAGGAAGGAAGGAAAGGAAAAAAGCTTGACAGGAAGATAGGACAATAATTGCTACAAAAACTCTTGTTCAGACAGACTGCTGAGAACAACTGGGAGTGTGGAGCATGCTGTATGGGAGTCGGGGGAAGCACGTAAAAAAAAATACCTCAAAGAGCTTCTAGACATTGCACAGTGATTTTCCTTTCCTTTGGCAGCCACTGTGTAGTGATGCATGTCAAAGTCTGTCAGTGTATAATGTCTATCAGTCAGGAAAATTACCAGGGTACAGAAACATAACATTATTCTAAGTAGTGGTAGTAGATGTATACCAATGAATACGTTATGTTTATGATACTTCACTTTCAGGAAGCTGCTTCAAACAAACCATACTGGACTTTACGTCTAGTAAGTGAACAGCGAGAGGCAGACATTCTGGAGGTGAAGAAAGACACCCAGCGAGCAGATGAGATCAAAGCCATGAAACAAGCATGGGAGTCTGCAGAGCCAGGACGAGCTATCAAGGTAATACCAGACTGCAATCTTTGCAGTAATGTTTCTTCACAAGTTCCAGGAGCTGCTGTGATGGTAGAGAAGTTGCCAGAACAGAGACTTGACTTCATATGGCTGTCCTCCTCACCACTCTGTGGAAGACAGGAAATTTTACGCAGCTTAAAGAATCAAAAGTGATTATGTGCATGAATTCTGGGCAGGAATCCAGATCATCTCCTTTAGACTTCTGTAGATCACTGAGACTTTAGATCTGACTTTACAAAACAGGGGGAAGTTTCTCCTTAGAAAGCCCACTGCCTCTACACAATTGCAAAGCGGCTACTTGTGAGAAGTTCAATGTTTAGCATGAGAAAATACAAGTGAGAAATACACTGTTACAAACATGCCAAAAAGATTTCTCTTGAAGAACTGGCACCTGGCCATATCATCACTCAAACTGTCCCCTGCAGCCAGGATTCCCAACTTCATTCTGGGTTGCAGGTTACCCATCAGCCAGTATGTGCTGCTCTGTATGAATTCACTGTTTTGGAGGAGCAATGCTAATTCAGATGTCAGCTGCAGCTGGGCTGTTTTGACATGACGTATGCTTAAGATAAAAAAATAATACAAGTTCTTTCTAGCAAAGCGAAAAGTTAAACTGCTGATTCGAATTGGAAGCATCATTACCAAAAAAAAAAGGAAAATAAAGGAACAAAATGCAGTCTTAAAACTTACCTACCAGTCATCCCCCTATCACCACCACCACCTTTGGGGGGTATTTGGCCAGGAACTCCAGCTCAGAAGCATTTTGCCTTTTTTGTATTACCTTTCAGAAATGAACCCCAGACATGGGTCTTCACAGTTACGCTTTCAGATTTTGTCAGTTCTGTTCAGTGTATCCAAAACTCCAAAATTTTTCTGACACTACTCATTTTTGAGTATTTCATTGCATGATGATCTTTAGTGTAAGTATTCAATATCTCGGAACTGATTGAATGGGAACCCTAGCGTCGCTTCTGATTCCAGCCCCAGGCAGAGTTGCATACTGCACTCTGGTGTTAGGCTTGTTATTGACAACATTGTTTTCTTGGTTGGGATACTAAATACTTTTATAGTAAATATAGCCAATATGCATTCAGTGGAGTGAAACCGTTGAAAGTGTACTTTTCATTTCACTGAACTACCATCTCACAAAGGTTTACTTAGGGGTTCTTGTTCATACACTCAGGACACACTTGATATAAATTAAAGATGAAGTTTAAGGACTACTACTAATCTACTCCTCTGCACAACACATTTAAACTGAACAAATAAAGGTTCCAAAATATTACAAGAAAAAATTGGATGTTTAATATTGACAGGTTATTATTTAAGAAAAAAAATCTATTGGAGATGGCTTGAATATGACTCTGACATGAAATGTGGTCCTTTTAAGTTTATCTTTTTTTTCTGCCCAGTGACTCACTAATGCTATTCCTGTTGTTAGAGGTGATGTTTTCATAGATCAAACCAGTGAAATATACTCACCACTAATATAAAGCAGCATCATATCTCACATGCACTGGATCTGAAGACTTACTGTCTTATTGACCACTTATAGCTTCCTAGTTTTGAAAGTTTTTTGGGTTTTAAAGTACACATTAGAAGTTTTCTTAGCTGGATTAAAACTTTGATCTCTAGGCTTTTCAGGAACGCATGCGGTTTATTAATAAGTATGCTGTGAGAGATTCAGAGGAGCCCATAGCTGGGACCGAGACTGCCAGTTTAACACCTAGTTCAGGAGAAAGAGGTAAGGGTATAACTTTCTGTCAAGCATGTCATCTCTTCATCATGTTCAGCTCCTTAGAAAAGACTTCTGCATTAAATGCTAGTAGTAAATGGATAGAACAGCCCCAATAAAGGTATCCAAATGCACGTGGCATGTTTAGTGCCTATCCTCTCTGTCCCCGTTTTGGTTTAGCTGTTGCATTGCTCTATTTTCAGACACAGACATAGCCTCACCGCTCTTGGAGGCTGCCAAGTTACCCTTAAGCAAAATTTAAACAGTCCTCCTGTACTACAATTCTAGCCCTAAGCTAACCTGAAATTTTTGGAAGTTCAGTAGAAAAGGCTTACTCCCTAAATTCCAAGTTGGGTCATTAACGTAGAAATACTAAAAATTTTTTTAGCAACCGAAATAGCATGTCAGTAAGATACTAATACTTCTAATGTACGTTTTCTTTATGATAATGCTCATGGAAACTGTTCATGGACAGTGGTGTGGAAGTGAGGTGTCAAAAAGTGCATGCTGAGTAGCATCGGCTTCCTGGCAGCTTCCATAAGTGTTGTCTAATTTTATGTAGCGGTTACAACTTCGACGCATTCTTCATTTGTATTCCCTGGCAATTACCAGACTCTGATGCAAATCTGTGCTGGGTGCAGGGCTGCAAGGCTGTTTGTTGTTTCTTTTCTTCTGAGAATAATGCTGAGATCAGGCCATCACAAAACAGAAAGTATAATACCCAGTCTGATTGTGACGATACCTGGTCATGGCTCATGTGCACGCAGCTAGAACCTGCAACTAGTACATAACTTGTTAAGATTAGTATTTTTCCAGTCAGGTAAGTAATCCCAGGAATGTTTCAGGGNTGGTCATGGCTCATGTGCACGCAGCTAGAACCTGCAACTAGTACGTAACTTGTTAAGATCAGTATTTTTCCAGTCAGGTAAGTAATCCCAGGAATGTTTCAGGGACTTAAAGCAGAAGTAGTCCTCACCTTATGCTGTAAACAAACACATCATTAGTTACTTCTTGCATTCCAAAGGAACTTGAAAAAATATTATTTCCTTTAAGCTATTGGATAAGGACTTCAAAATTAATGATCGCCTACCAAGAGCTTTGTTCTAAACTAAGCATTTGGAGTCTAATAAGTGTCTCATGAAGTAAAGAGGTGATATGCCAACGACTCTAAGTTGTTATGGTTTGGTTCCATAGAGTGCAGCAATAGGAAATAATGTGCTTGAACATATCTGTAATGTTCGGTATCTTAATGAGAATTGTCATGTTCTGGAGAATACTTTTCTGACGGGCAGTGTCTAAGGCACTTCCAAAGTCNTAATGATTGCCTACCAAGAGCATGTGACCCTTTTAGACCAACAGAGAAAGCTGGTATATTTCTCTGTGTATAGACAGTAAATATATAGACAGTAATTTTTTTTTAATGCTCAGAAACCTCTTTTCTTTTTCTGGTGAGAAAACTCCAGTAATAGCTTTTTAAAAGTTTCAATTGATTATTACAGTAAGTAGAGTAATAAGAGAGTTTTTATGGAAACATACTACTGCAGTCATCGTTAGGTCTCATAAAATTTCACGTGCATTTTCAGCACATCCACACGAACTGAAAGAATTAAGCGTTGGACTAATCACAACGCAGTTAAACCCAGTGGCATGTTTAATATCAGATGTGTCATTGTATTGTGAGAATGCTACATTAAAGCATAATATGGTTACTATCCATGTAGTAAAAAAAATCTAAGACTTCAGAATGACAATTTTAAGTTGTCACAGGACCCTTTTTCTTTAGACTGGCATTTCCCAAACTAAAGCTCTGCCCAAAAGTGAATGTAATTTTTTTAAACTACAGCCAGGACTGAACAATCAAATTTTTATTGATTTTTTTTATATAAAAGAATGGGATTCCTTGCTGATTAGAAGTTGTTCTTAAATTCTTTAGGCACTTTAAATTGAATGTTCTTGCTTAGATTTACAAACCTTCTTGAGTACTGTGGATTCAGCGAAAATACATATATATTAATTTTTCTCTAGCATATGTGGGGCTCTTGCAGTATCTTTGATTCTATCATGAGTGTTGAAAATGAAAAGGCAGAAATATTATATTCTCTCCAACCCATACTCTCATTTAATATTGTGTTTTGCTGAGCCAAAAGAGGAAAAAATTACATAAGTATTTAGATGGAGCCTCCTAGCATAACTGAATAACCAGTCTAATCTGTTCTGTTGTAGATTCTCTTACCACAGGAAAGAAAGCATCACAAACAGCTATTGACTCAAGCTTACAAACTCAGCAAAAAAAATGGGAGCCTATAGACCTTAGTCCTTACATGAGGTAAACTGCGGCAAGAACAATTAAGTCCCAGTGAAACACCAAAATAAAAGACTGGCTAAGGATTTTCATATATAGGAATTAGTAAATGCAATATATTTTAATGCACATGTATCCTATCTGTAATTGGATGCAGTATAATTGACGTGAATTTATACTTCATCTTTCACATGTCATTGAAGTAAGCTACAATTCTGTCACGTGCTTGTTAAAGTTGCTGTGAAAATCCTGGCCCATGTTTTATCTGTCATTTATGTTGTGAACACAAAATCACTCAGTAGTGAACGCAGAAGTGTAGATGACATCAAGATACAGATTTCAGCTTTGATTTTCCTGGCATGTGCAAATCTGTGCTTTCCTACATCCATTTACAATTTATGTCCTTTCCCTAACATAATACATGTCAAAGGAGCTGAATCACTGCACTCCGTGTAATGAGAATGTGACATAAAAACCTGAAGAAAATGCATGGGCAGGCAAATACGTTTATTTCAGTGGTCATTTTGAAAGAAGCGCGTATGAAGTTTGTCAGGATGTGATGCTAGATTCAAACAACATAGTTAACAATTGCAGTTCAGTTAACAATAATAAATAGATGAAATAATTATATAAATTATATTCTTTATTCAAAATCCTTTATTACATGTGTTGATATGAACCTATCTAGCTAATATACATGCACCTGCACATTTGCTGTGCTGCAACTAGAGCCCAGTTCATGCTCAAGTCCATTTGTATTCAATACAGCATTTATGCAGCTCATTGATTTTCAGAAGACCTTAGAACATGCTGAAAAAAATCCCCAAATTTAATTTTAAATTGAAAGGGGAACTGGTGTTATATTAAAGTGAATAATATTAAAACAGTAGAAAATATGGCAAAATATCGTCCACAGGCTTGAGTCTTGTTAGCATTTCATTTGTCTTCAACTCCTTGACTTTTACACTAGTCATTTAAGTCAAATTATAAAAATATATTATGCACTTAGCTGCCATTATGCCAATGGCAAAAAAAATAAAATTACATTTGTCTCAATGATGAATTATCATATCAAAAACTTCTGGAGAGATGATATTTCTTGCAAATTAAAAATAAGTGTCACATGTAGGAGTTTTTCATATGCGCAGCGATGAGCACGATTTTACAAATATTTTAAAATAGACACTCAAGTATACAAAGACCTGGCCTCAGGAATGTACTTTCTCATTGGGGCTGTATATAAGCAGAGGAAAAGTGACTCCTTAACCATATCTAACCATACGATGGTGATATTGCTGTATGTAAGCCAAATACACGCATATAAGTGTTGAGCAAAATATACACCACCGAAAACTGCATTTGTAATGAGACAAATATTTTTGTATTTCCGTTAGAAAAACAATGTCTGAGTCTGTGCTAAGAAATGAGTCTGTCATTCAACAACAAGAGATGCGTAAAGCGGAAAAATTCAACCATTTTAGGGAACTTCGAGAGCTCGCTTTGGAACAAAGAGAAAACGAAAAAAATGCCAGAGTTTTATTGAAGCACAATATACTTGAAATGTATGAGAATCTGCAGGTAGGTTTTCAAGATTACTTCCCAGTAACTATTGCTGTGATATCCACCAGTGGGATGAATATCTTGATCAACTATTCTCAAGACTTTTGTATTCAGTATCAATAACTAGAAACAGTGAAAAAGCTTCAAATTTTGCTTGGGCAAAGATTAAAACTAAAGGTTCTAGGGAAAAAAAAATAGTACTACACATCATCCTTAATATGATATTCTTACTACTTTCTTGATACAGCTCTTTTTAAAAACAGTATTTTAAGAATATCAGCATAAAAATGAGAATAAATTGAGCATTTGATATCTATGACCAGATGTATATTAGATAGAACATCTCTGATTTGGCTATTTTTTGGGGTTATGGAATTGCGTAGGGTTTTTTGGCAAGTAATAAAGAACAAGATAATTTACATAGGAGGGTGAGTTGCTCTTAATGCGTCTTACAGCAAAGTTAGAGAACACAGTTTTCATGGAATATGCATGATGCCAACAAACAAAAAAAAAAGCGGAATTATTAATCCTTAAAAAAACATGCCTATAAATAATAAATTTTGTAGCATTGCTGTAGGATCCATTGTTAGGATTAACTCAGCCAATGCATTGCGCATGAAATTGGTACAAATATCTTAAAATTGGCTTAACCCTTGAGTGTCAACAGGAGCAAAATGTTTTGTTACACAGCGGTGATACAATAACCACTAGTGATCAGCTGGTGACTAATTAGAGCTCTTAAAACTGGATAAGAGACAGTAAAAATAATTTTACATCAAACCAACCTATTTACAGAAATCACTTGAAAAAACCTCCTTAACAAGTTCCCAGAAAGGGAACTACAAGCCTGCAAGGAGCCATAGTTCTCTACCAGTGACTGATTGATCCTAATAAGAATGCATGTCCAGGTTTTCAGATGTTGCTATGATTTTGGATGCCCGACATATCATATATTAGAAGGGCAAATTTTTATTAAGAGTAGTTCCTCGACTCTTTCTAGAAAGTACGTCCATTAAAGATGTTTCACAGTACTAATTTAAAATGAGAGTTACTTGTGAATATTCATACTGTGCTGATTAGCACTTTCAGTTTTTTCACCTGTAGATCACAGACAACTATATAAGGTTCAGACAACTATATAAGGTTATCCAGATATACCCATTTTCCAGGACGGAAATGTAAAGCAAAACGTTTTCAGAAGTGCCCAAGTCCCACTTGCCCTAAGTCTCGTTGAAGGTCAATGTGATTTAGGCTCCTTTAGTCTCTTAAAAGACTAGAGCTCCTAAACCATTTCGGCATCGCTGAAAACTAGGTTTTAAGGGACTTGTTTGAGACAACAAAGCAAGGCAGTAACTGAAGAGGGACTAGACCCAGATGGGTAACTACTCTGTTGCCCTATCCTCCTTTCACACAATTAGCTTATTATGCCAGCATTTTAAAACGATTTTCATGAACTTTTTGTTCTACTCCATGGTGAAAAGATTGACGTATAGCTGTGTCACTGTGACAAATCAATAAAAATACATGTAAGAAGAAAAGGAGAGATGCCCTCCCTGTACTTACAGAGTCACAAAGTGAAACATAACAGGAAGGATGCAGTTGCTTGTGATGAAATCAATTCATGTGCTGGGGGGGGGTATTGCTGTTTGTTTCTGGCTAGGCATCCTTAGACGAAGCACGAGGCAGAGTTCACAGCATTCGGGAAGCATACAGAAGTAAGCTGCTAGAGGCTGAGCGCAGAAAACAAGAAGAGCTGGCAGCTCATGAAGCAGTCCTGCAAGCAGAGCAAGAGAAGAAAAACCCAAATGCACACCAAAAAAAGCACGGCAAAGGTTTAGGGAAAAAAAAATAATTGCTAGCACTACTGAATTGTATTTAACAGTTTGGGAAAGAAAGTTTACATGCAAAGATGAGAAAGAATGTTTATTACTTTCCATCATTTTTGTCAACTATATCTCATTTTATCTCTTTGCCTGGTGCTAGTGAAAAAATTGATCTAGTATTCTTTTTAACAAAGTGTTTGGTATTTTGCTTCTCATAAAGGTATTCGCTACTATTAAAGTCTGTGTGTTTTACTGGAATAAAATTTTGCAACAGAAGTTTCATTCAGATTCTTCTCCCAAAATCACGGTGTCTTTCATCCTCTTTTTCCAATCAAAACAGAAACAGCCAAGAATGAACCAGATGTGAAACAGTGAATGTAACCCATCGGTTTTGAAGTCATTTAACTTGGCAGAAACATGAGCTCCTTAAGTGGATGACAATTTGTGGAGTTTATAATAATTAAATAGTGGCATACCGCACATTTCATATGCAGGCATTGGAAGGCTTCCCAAAGCCTGGTTCAGTAGACACTCACAAGCTTTCTGTGTACTGTAGTAGCTTTCCCTTTCCTCATTCTCTTATGTGTTTTTGAATTTCACAGTACCTTCCTGTAGTGGCAAACTCCTGGTATGGCCTTCCAAAGCTTGTTGAATACTCCTTAAAACCCTATTACTCTCTTTGTTTATCTTTCCTAAGCAGTGTTTTGCCCACAGTGGCTTTGCTCAAAGTGATTACAACAGACTGCTGGATCCTAGACCTTTGGCTGGAATTTAAAAATATTTCTTAAAGGTAGAACCAGCGTGTGAATGAAATGGCAAGCACAGGCTTTCTACATGAAGGGTAAAATATAGCGTTATTAGCATAGAAGTCCTTTATTTTTTGGTACTGTCATCAAACACAAAAAAATACATGCACTCACACTCAGTAGCTAGCACTCTGTAGTCAGAGACAATGGTCAAAACTCTTACAATACTGAAAACTCTCCGTAGACCAGACAGAGGTGTTTTAAATGGCCTAAAGAACTTTTTGTGTATGTAGCCACACGCAGAAGCTTGGGAAGTTGGACTGCCTACATAATATACACATACAATATGTCCGGGATGTCCAAAATCATTTCATCATTTAGGCAACATGAGAAACCATGAGACTCACCTATTTAATGCAAATCACAAGAAATATTATCCTTTGCATTCTGGCCGCTGGCACTGGCTAGCCATTGCATTTGAAACCAGCCTTCCTTCTGCATCTTAATGATGTACCAGATGTTCATCTTCTGCTGGTTTTGCTCACCTCTGTTCTGTCAGTACCTCGCTGCCTGCCTTGAACTTGACTCACTCCTCTATCAGTTCTGTGATGTCTGTTCTTTGTACATCACCACACCTACACACCTGCTGTGGTGCCTCTGCCTCCATTCGGCCTCCTTGCTCCCATACAACATAAACTAAACTAACTGGCTTGAGTTTTCATTCTTGAAAAGGAGGAATTGATACCAGAGTCCTAAAACTGCACTGGTGATTTTCATTTCAAAGAGCAGGAGCTAAGTTTTGCTTTGACCCGTGCAGGCTGCAAATAAAAAGCCTGTCAGTCTTGTACTATAATTGCTCTGACTTTGTCCTCTCTATTTTGGAATATGGGCTATACTGCTTCATAATATTCTATCTTGTTTCCATGGCAATAGCACGTGTTGGTTGTCTTCTTATGTGAATCTCTAATGAGCTTCTGTAGAGGAAGATCAAGCTGAAGTTCTGTTCTTGATGTCACCGCAAGCGCTATAATGACATTCTGTTGTAAAAATCAATCCAATTCCAAAAGCCAGCATAATCGACATCTAAATGTCAAAAATTCAGCTAATAACCTGCATGATCAGAACCCATCCCTGCATGTAATCAGCTATAAACAGACTTAAACTCAGACACAGTGTACTCAGATCTACATGATCAAATCTAGTTCTGATGTTCTACACAATTCTAAGTTTCATAATTTCCTCACTTTAGAGAGTAACGTGGCATCCTCAGAATCTGCTGTGGGGTTTGTGAATGCCTCTATTGGCTCATTTATCATTTCAGCAACGCAGATATGATGAGGGAATGAATTACTGTCACACTGTTTAATTGCATGTACTTTGGAGTATATAATGTTTTAAGAGACACACAGTAGCAGTTTTATGAAATCCCTGTGCATACTGCAGAAAAGCAAAATATCCACTTACATTGTCATGGAGCCTGGGAGAGAAAAGGCCTCGTTTGAACTGTGCCAAAAAAATTACATACATGGGGCCCAGAAAAGATGACTGATGAAATTTCATATGCAACCGTTTTATACCGACACAACAGCTTTTTACATGGTGCACTATATTACAGGCTAAGTCAGTGGGGAAAGATGTACCAAAACAAAATGTAACTGTATTTCAAAACAGCCGTTTGCAGTAATTTAAGGAGCCATCATGTTTAGCACTTCACTGTAAGAAAAACAAATGAGTAAAACTAGATGTTGTGTTTTAATTGATGTGATTGTTTCCTCCAGTTTGTAGACCAAGTTTGCCCAAAAGTCAAATTGTGTGTGCACATGGATAAAACACTTTTGCCCTTTAGGAGTAAGACAGCTTTTAAGCACCATTTTAAAGCAATTTTATGAACTTTAACCAGCCTTTATATCAAATGAATTTACTGCCTGTATTCAGTACAAGAAATTGCTCAAATTCCATTTTTACAGATCGTACATTTCAGAAATATGCCATATTGCATCAAGCATTCATACTGTCTTAAAGTTTCCGGTAATAAAAGCTCTGGAATTTGGATAGTCATCGTTCCTGCTTATACTCAGCTTGGCCATTCAGGGCCAGGTTCAGTGGGGGCGCAAGGACAAGCTTTAAATTATGTGCTTTCTTATTCAGTAAAGGACTTTGGCAAAGGACTGAAACATGAGGTCAAGCCCTTTACAGAACAGAAGAAATAGGGAAAGATTTTCTGAATCAAGATGGGATTGCTGGATCTTTTAAGATGACAGTCATTTTGGAGGTGCAATAGAGGAATGGGTGCATCAAAGCATACTTTACTAGGTAGCTGGTGGCTTCAAGTCACAGAAGAGAGGCTCTGAGTTTGTGGGAGTGGGAGCAGGAGTCAAACAGTTGCCTTCTAACATTCCTTATAGAAAATCATCCCTGAGAAAGTTTGCACAGTTTGTCACTTACACAGCCTCTAATTTGTGTTTGTGGAAGACTGTATATGAAGAACGTCTCTAAATGTTGGACTTTAGTTGTCTTATGATTTGGAGGGTTACGTACTTCTCCCCTGAAAAGCCAGATCTTACTCCTGAAGAAGAGTATGGCAACAGCCATCTCTGTACATAGATGAAAAGGATGGGCTACTCCAACGGTTCAGAAATCCTGATCTGTCTCTGGCAGAAGATTGTGTGATTCCTACAGAGCCGGTGTCCAATATTCTGGTAAGATTTTCCTTTTGTGTTTGTGTGACTCTCCCACACCTTAAGTACTTCCAACTCATGAGCCAAGTACAGAGCTAATTCCAATCTTTGCGTTTAAAATGCAGTAGGACAGTCTCTTAGTATCCGGTCATTGCTGAGGATTTGCAGAAGGAGGAGCAGTTTCAGGAATCAGCACGGTGTCATGTGAGAGACAAGTCTGGCTTTCCTCCTGTGTTCTAACTAGGCAGTCTGAGAGACGTGATGAGCTCAGAGCTTAGGGCAATACTGGAAATATTTTACAGTTATACTTCGTGATTGGCTGGAATTTTGATTAAAGGTTTAGAGATTCTTTAGAGCAGGGGGTCATCTTCCAGAGCATCTTTAAGGTTTAGCTGTATTTTTGTAGTGGTGAAACAAAAAGACTTTGTTTACTGTACTGGTTCCCGATACTCATTTCTCTTTCATACACAGTATAGCCAGTCATACAAAGGAAAATGTCACTGTTCAGCAGAAGTTTTGAAAAGTTTTGATGGAAACTGCAAATGCCACAGGAGAATGAAACTTTTCAACGTCAGACCGCATTGTGAATAATCCCTAAAGAATTCCTTAGAGTTTGCTTGCTTTACTTCTACATTTTAGGAAAAAAGGTAGCATTCACAAAGCAAGGCAGGTACCTGAGAAAGAAATTAAGTCTTTGACTTGATAATTCAGTTTAATGGGGATTAACTCTGTAAAGAGTTAATCACTTCTAGTAATTCTTTGTAGGTGTGTTCTGCTAAGCTTTAGCGGTTTTCACTGCTTGATCCTTTTCTTTTGACCAGCTATTCTGAACTAGAAAGGATCTTTTTCATTAAAATACGTATCTAAAGTTACTTTTTAACGCAAGTAGCTTCATTAATCTTCAAATGACTTGTCCCATCTGCTTTGCTTTAATTTGGCTGGCATTTACACAATGAGTTACAGACCAAAAACCAGACCAAGCCCGTTCCAGGATGCCTCGCTGCTGAGACAAGCAATGTGCTGTGAAATCAGGCTCAGTTCTGAGCTGCCAGTCTGCTCACCCCGGCAATGTGCAATTTACCAGCTATGTAAGGTCTCATTTTAATTCAAGGAAGAGACACAGCATTTATGCACATGCACAGCATTTCCCCTCCAAAAGGCAAGAAAAGTGTCTACATATTTTGTCTGGCAGAAAACATAAGAGAACAGCTTTGCATAATCACACAGCAGTTTGCAGAATGAAAGAAATCTCACTTTCAGAGCCCTTTTTTTCCTCTCATTCATTTCTTGAATCAGCCCTAATAGGTTCACAGTCCAGGTAATGTTTCAATGATTTAAATATTCTTGTTATTTACAGAAAAACAAGATGCTGTTGTCCTCCATCTCAAAAGAGGACAAAGACAGGAAAGAAGTAGAAAGTCAGGGAAGGAGAGGCAACAGTCTGCGTCGTATGAAGTGAGACAATAGCACAAAAGAAAGGCACGTTGAAGATGTTGCTAGCTAAAATAAGAGAAAGGAGACAGGGGGCGGTCAGGTGGGACTCAGGGCCTCCGATTTCTGTGGCAGTAAGAATGTGGTAGGGACAGTGGTTCAGGGACCAGCAGGCTAACCTGAGAATGAGATAATGTAGCCGGGACGTGTCACTTCGGGTCAGGTCTGGATGCACACTCCTCTCTGATGCCCAGGCTCCTCTGCCCAACATCTGGACTTCTCCCTAAGGGCAAGCACCAAAACGCTCACTCTTTCAGGGACGCGCAAGAGACAGTTGCCTTGCACGTGGTAGCCCAGTGGGCGCAGCACAGTCCATGGAAAGCAATAGGCAGGCTTCTGTACCCTCAGCCTGAGAGAGCTGAAGTGGGCTCTGTGGGTGTGTGCCCCACTCAGCACGGCATCACAGACATCTTCCCCAGCTACGCATGAGTTGGGACCACCGTGCAATGTTCACAAGACCAGGTACAGACCACAGCAAGAGAGACCCTGACTCTGTGTATAAACCAACTTGTTGCAAAGCTGGAACACATGAGAAGGAGGGATACAAGAGCTGCACATTCAGGGATGTTGGTAAGATTTAACTTGCTAATAATTCAAATAAATGAAGTGTCTTGCGAAAAAGAGACCACTGTTTTGTGGCCTGGGGTGTCCTAGATTTAATTTCCATCCCATGGCTGGACTTTCTACAGGTGGCAAAAAACAGATGATACCAGCTACAGACAGGGTACAGAGGCAGTCAAAGCGCTGTGATGTGGCCAGGAGCAACCAGAACTACTTCAGGTGTACAGAAAGCAGAAAGTGCCTAAAGGGACACAAAGGGGCAGTGAAAAATCCATCTTTTCTACATCACCTTCTCCTCCTTACTCTGCCCATNTTTTTTTTTTTTTTTTTTTTCAGTACAGAGAAACCTTGAGTTGGCTCTGGAGACAGTTGTTGGCAGGGGCTAGAATCGTAGATCTAGAAATGCAGGAAAGACTAAAGCTGCTCTGCTCCCAGCCATCTGGGTAGACAAGGGGATGAAATCTTACATGTCACAGGGTTTTACAAACCCCGTAAAAATATGACTCTTGGGAACTGGAGAATGATGAGACCAGAAATTAGTCACAAGCGCCTAAAGCAGTGCTTGTACTTTTCTCTCTTCTATCACAGAAATGTGGCATGAGGGGATGTGAGATTCACCTAAAGAAGGAATCAGAAGCTGCTCCCTCTCACCTTGTCCTTGCTCTTGATAGAATGAGTTTCACAGCACTTCCTTGTCATCACCAGCATTTTCCCTTGCTTTTCTATTGTTCCAGTGCAAAAGGTGGGTTTCCTGAAAGCACTTTTCTCAAACTTGCGTGTGGCTTTCACATAAACTATTCAGTTAACAGTTTCAAAGACTTCATTGGCATCTTAGCTTTTGAGTGTTTTCTTTTTTTCTCCCATACGTATTACTGACTTAACACATTGCAGCTGCAATGTTTCAGATGGAAACTGTTTTGATAATTGCTACTGTGAAATATCATTTATGCATAGACTGAGATATTCAAATGCTGTTTAGGGTGTTTGTCCATCTATATCCATATCTGCTTTCTCTTAAAGACTCNTTATTCAGCAAAAAAAAAAAAAAAAAAAAAAGAAAATCTGGGAACTGGGCTAAGATGAGAAGAATGTACTTCCCAGTCATACCATTTACAAATTGGATGCACAGAAAAGCAAGTCAAGATGAGGTGTCATGCTATTTCCAGTCTTCTCACTGACCTTAGCAAGAGCTAGAGGTTTATTATTTTCTCCCATGTATCTATCAGCACGTGTGCTGAGTATATATCTATATAATTAAACACACAGTCAGCACTGGTACAACAGTGCCGATGTGCAGTGCAGAACGATTGCAAATCAGGTGTGAGACATTTTATAAGATAAAGTCCCTGCCCAGTGGAATTCAGCCAGAGTTTTGCTAGAGGCCAGGACTTCACCAGCAGGATGCACAGGGTAGGACTTTGTGAGACATCACCCTTGACAGTCAAGTTAAGTACTTTGCTTTCAGATACTACAGGGCCCAAAGTCTCCTTGTTCAATCCTCTTTCGACAGGTTCCACTGGTTTCATTGCTGTTTTCATATCGTCACCCTGGTAGCAATGTGGCTAGATGGGGAAGTAATACGGAAAAAGTGGAAATATAGTAGAAACCTACAGGAAGGTTGTGCCACAGTGATTTTTTTTTAATCAAAGATAGTACAGATAGTATAGCGGCAATGCAGAACTCTGGCCAACTAAATCTGGAGGCTGAGTCATTTAGCCACTGTTAAAAATTCATAATGATTGTTGCCTGGAGGAATTTCTAAAATGAGATGTGAATTGTGTCAGTGCCAACAGGTAATATACACTGAATAAGGTAATTAAGAGAGTATTTAGCTTACTAAATGGCTTGTAATTTTTTGTGTAGTCCTGATGGTGCTGTTTCCTCATGTAAAAATCTAAAATATTTTACTTATTAAAACAAAATACGATAGCTTTACAGTTGTTGTGAGGAGTCTAACACCTTCTACCCCTATCAGGTGTTTCCTAGTCTCATGAAAACACAACCCAGTCAAACGCCTGCGTGCGCTCCCAGTGCTTCTTTGCCAACCCGAAGACACAATTCTTTCCAGAGCGGCTGCAGAAAGAAGCGTCTTCCCACCACCGGCTTAGATCCCGGCACGAGCCTAAGGCTCCCCAAAGATCCGGGGCCAGATGCGCTGGTCTCTTCTTCCCGAACGTGCCCGTTATTAAGACCCCTCGCCCCTACGGGCGGCTTCTCCCCGCAGAGCTCACATCGCTCGGGCTCCGGCGGCGGCGGGCGGCGCCCCGCAGGCACCGGGCAAAGCCCCTTCCCCGGCCCCGGCCTCAACCGAGACCGGAGGCCGCGCTCGGCAGAGGGAAGGAATAACGTGAAACGGCTGATCCAGCCGTGGCAGCGCTTGCCCGGTCGGCTCACTAGAGGGAGGTGTTTCGGTACCCGGCGGCAGCGGCCCCCCCCGNGGTCCCCCCCCCCCCCCGCCTCCTTCACACACCCCCTCCTCGGCCGCTTCCACACCCGTCCAGCCGCCGCGCTGCAAACTGGGGGGGGGGAGAATGGGGACGGGCAGGGGGAGCCCAGGGGAGCCCCCGCTCAGAGGTGTGCCCTGGCCGGGCTCCGCCGAACCCGGTCTCGGAGCAGTTCGCGGCCACGAAAGAGAAATGCTGGATTTCTCGCTGACCTGGGCTTATTTCTGAGAGGCTGCCGGCGAGGATGGCTAGCTGTCTTTTTAGTCTTCTGTTTAGCCCACAGCAAAATATGTACTCAGTTTTGAGCAGCGCTATAAATAAAGAAAGTAAAAAATAATAACTGAAAGGCACTGGTCTGCAAAATAACAAAAGCGTAGTGCTGTCAGCCAGGCCCTTCAACGCTCTGCCCTGTCTTGCCCTATTCTGCTTTGGAAGGAGGATGGATCCGTGTGAACTGGGAGGATTTTGTGTGGCTTTCAAGCCCTGTGTCCATTCAGAGACCGTATGTGTAACTCTTCCACAGCAAATCTCAAACACAGCTCAGCTGACCGGCGGCTGAATCTTCACTGCTGCAGACCCCCAGGAACGCCGGCTCTGCCTGTGTCTAGCTTTAGCTGACTCAAGCCTTTGAGTCCTAGAAGACTTTTCTACTTTCTGTTTTCAGTGCTTGTCCTGCGGCCAGATAACTGCTCGGCTGACCTTTCCCCGGCGCACGGTATTGATCTCACTGCAGTACAAGAGGTGCAGCCGAAATACCGATAGTCACTCACCTTTCACAGTGTAGTACAGTGAACTTCCAAAAAGTACAAGCGATTGTTCAGGAGGCTGATAGAGTAAATCATTAAAAATACCTGCTGTCCATTGTGCCTCTTGACATTCATTGTGCTGCAGCTGTGACTTGTTTTATTGACTCATTATAAGGATATAATGCACCGGGGAGTCAGTAACTTGAAAAGGGAAGTATCTGCTGTCCCATAAATTGTCCCTTTAATTTTGTAACACATTACACTTTAAAGGCAGGTCATGATGTTCCCAATCAGTTACCAAAAGGTAGGTCTCTAGCTAAAAATGACTTGATTTTGCGAGGAGGTGAGGAACTTGCTTCAAATTGGGGCACTGAAAATCAGGGCAGTTTGAATTAACTGCTGGTGGAGTCTAGCTCTGAAAACACAGGCTGCCATCCCTGACTACAAGGCTTCTGTCTTAAAACAGATCCAGGGAATGAACAAGCATAAAAATATTCCAGAAAACTTTAGGGTACTATTCAGTGGCACTGAGCGTGCTTACCCCAATGAGGAGCATGACCCGCAGGCACTCACCTTCAATGAAGACACAGTACAAGTGCCATCTCTGCTGGATGTGTGTTTGCTTGACCCTGGATGGGTTCTTCAGCTGGGACACCAAATCCGCACTCTGCATGCTGTACAAGAGGAAAATGGGGGTTTGGGATAAATGAGGGTCTATGTTCTCCCCTCCAAGTACTCTTCCACGGGTTGAGCAGCTAACTGTACAAGTAAGTTGAATCATAGCAGGGGCTGCTAAGGTTTTTGAACAGCTGATCGACCTTTTCCTTCCATTTATGAATCTTATACATATTAGTATGCTATTTTCTTTCAGCAAATTATTGAGTTGCAGCGTTGAGAGCTGCAGCAAACCACTTAAACTTGTTTTAAGTTTTGTTTATTACTTATTTTTCAAATGGTAGCATGCACCAAAGGTCTGCAGGAGCCCATCACTTCTCAGGGACAAGAAGACTGCAAGAACCTTCTGATGGGGAACAGTCCGTGCAGTCTTCTGCCTACAATAAACTTTTTTTTCCCAGTATGTGGGCAACAAGACAGAATATCACAGAGATTAAAAAACAGATTGAAGCTCTCATTGTGTTTAAGCTGCAGTATATATTAGGATATGGCATTTGTCTAATGATGAGTCTTATGGCTGAGGTGTTAAAAAAGAATTAGTCTAGGCAATTTAGCCACCAGAGCTATTGATATTAACAGAAGCAGTCTGATTGACTTTGAAAGTCTCCAATTATAATCCTTGCTATAATGATGATTATGCTTCTCTGCAGAGCACTACTGAGCCTCCACTTTTGACTCATAGCAGATTCCCACTGAAGTCAGCAGGAGCTGTGCTTAAGACGGGGCTCTCATAGGCAGTACTGTTTGTCCAAAAGTAAACAAGCTGTTCCTGTAAATTGGCTCCCTAATATGGACTGGTTTCCCCTTTGTATGGTAATAGCTCTAATCAAACATACAGCTTTTGCTTTGTTCTGCCACAGGAGCAAAGTAAGGCCTAAGGTCTGGAGTATTTTCAGACTTGTCCAGCACTGTAAAAGTCTTAACTAGACTTTTCAGGCTGGCAGATTTAGGGGCTAGCTTGAGTCTCTTGAGTCTCTATCCAATAACTCACTATCAGGAATACCCTGCTTGCCTGTAAATCTTCTCCTCATTAGTTTTTTTGATAGACAAGTAAAATATCTTTAATTGATTTCATCATCACGATTAAAAGGAGGCAAGTAGATTCACTGCAAGAGAAGCAAATACTCAGGTTTATTGTGGAAAGCTTACATGGGAAAAATCTATCTTCATCTCCTTACCTACTGCATTATATACTCAGGAAAACTCTGTGTATTGATTGTGGGTGAAGTTGTTAATTGCCTGGCCGGCACTGCAAGCGAGGAAACGTGTTTGGGAAGCAGCTTTCCATTTTTGTAGAGAAAGAGGAAACAAAGACCATAAACCAGGGAGAACCTGAAATAGCAGAATTCGTGAGGCTGTCATTATTCATGTTAAGATGCACAATGTGAGAGGAAGATCTTCATATTAGGAAGTTTCTGTAAAGGTTAGCTTGCTGACAAATTGCCCCCATTATCTCGATAATCACTTGCCAAGCTGTAAAAAACATAAATCTCTCCTCTTGCAAACAGCTGTGGAAGTACAGTCCCGTGGGACTCTGCATGGCCCTACCAGCCTGTTCAAGTCGATCAGAGGATGGGGTTAGGGCTGCCACCTCAGGCTGTGTTTGAATGTTGCGTTCTCTTATTTCTAGGAGAATTGGGGTTTTCACCCCCTCAATAGTTGTCTGGGCATCAATGAGCACAGATATCCACAATCAGAAGTATATGGACATTTCTTCATGGAGAGTTTTCAGAAATATAATTACAACTGTCCTTAAACACCACGTTCTACACTTTCCTGTGACCTTTATAGTTCTCTGCTGCATGATCGCCGCATTAACCTAAAGCCGTACCAGTGTTTTATTGTCAGGCTTTTTTTTTACTGACTCCTCTTTCCAAAATTTGCACTATCAGACACTTATAATCAAGCACTGGACCAGAATGGAGAGTATCACTCAAAAAGTTTTCCATTGCAGTCCTGGTTACAGTGTGTTGCCTTATGGTATTTGAGTACTTGCACAGAGGAACGGTTTCTGTCTCCTGCGAGCAGTGGACGGCAAGGAGTTGTCCTAGTTTTGCAGAGAGTAAGCTGTGTATTAGCAGTAATACCACATAAGCGTTGTGGCCTTTTGAAAGTGGTGTTAGATGGGAGGCACAGCATGGCCATGGTTTCATAGTGAGTCGGGGGTCTTGCAGGACCTGGGCCCTGGGCACACCATGCTTTTGGCAACCTAATCAATGGCTTCTCTCGTTAATCCACAGCCACGCTGTGGATTATGAAAAGACTCAGTAGGAGAAACCCTCTTGCTGAGCTCACGTTACCTTCCTTCTCTTGGGAGGGAAATCAAAATTTGACAAGTCAACTCATCCTTTTTTCTCACCTTACTTTTGCAGAATAAAAAAGTAAGGCTTCCTAATGTGCAACCACTTGCATTAACTAGGCTGTGACTGTGTCTGAGAGGCGCTCGGGGAGCTCCCACCTGGAGAGGAGATGCCAGGTTAATCTCACGTGTCAACATTTCTGCTACCTGCAGCCAGCGGCGGGGGCGGCAGGATCCTTTTCAAGAGACACGAGTGTCATCTAGTGGTGAAACAAACCCACTCGATCACACCCCAAGGGCCACCATCTGCCCACTGGTTTCCAAACAGGGCACTGGGCGACACATTTTTTTTCTGCTGCACTTTAACAGCCGAATGCAGAATGTATGTAGTAATGCTTATTTTAGCTTTTGTCCTTGCGGGATTTATTTTACCCAGGCTAATGGGAAATAACATGAGCCAACCCCAGGTAAGCAAGAGGCAGACACTAACGGTTCTCTGCCTGAGGTTTTTCTGTCCCTGCAATGAGATACAGAAAGGGTATGTCTGTCTGGGTACAATGACCGCCAGCATCAGCCTCGCTGCCCGGGAGTTAAGTGAGAATTTTACGGGATAAAGGGCCATTTAAAGCTTTATTTACTTGTTATGTTGTGTAATGTGTCCATTGCAAGAATGGACATTCAAGATCTTTGCATTTTAGAGCACATTTTCTCCCAAACTCTTTTGCCACTTTTCACACACAAATCCAGATTTATTAGTGAAGCAGAGCATAAATATAGTAATTTTCTTTTAATCAGTCAAATACAAAAGAAAAAGCACCATCTCACCAGGAGCAACACTAGCAGAGGAACACATAGGGGAAAGTAGCTGAGCTGGTAACAAAATAGAGTGGGGAAATACTGGCTGGTTATGTATAATTTTCCTGATTTGACTTTCTGGCAGTTCATCACAGTAATTGCAATGCAACAAGCCCAGCTCAAGCTGTTGTGCTGGTCTTCTGAGGAAAAGCAGACTTTGAATGTGCTCAAGTCACCTAGACATCATCATGTTGTAAAATTGCTCCCACAGTTGGGATCCACTTGAACGTACTCAGTGCACATTTCCAAGTGCAGAATTGGAAACCCACCTTTTTCAGGACAAAGGTGAACTTCCCATATTTTCAGCTGATGTCAAGGACTGAGGCTTAAGGAAAATCCCAAGTGCTAAAATCAGGAGAGTTGAGTAGGGGCTGGTGGATGGAGGGAGCCCTGATCCCACCATGGGCAGCGTGAACAGGGAGACCACAGCATCTTACCACCTTTCCCTCCTGCTGGAACAATGTCTGTGGGCCATGCCAATGGAGAAAAGACAAAGGCCTCTGCTCCCCCTTTTAACTTGACTGTTTCTCTGAAGGGGAATCACACAGCAAAATGACAAGTGCCTGATGGCCCTTTGCAACTGCCAAGGGAAGAAGTGTGGCTGGTCCTGCCAATCCCTGGGACCGTGTTGTTCCACGTGTCTCTCCACCAGTTCAGTGCCAAAGAAGCGCTCCTGTGTTTAAGAAAAGACACATTACTAGTTCTGCCCTTGAAGCTGTGAGCAACGGATGCTCTGTTGGCAAAGGATGCTCTAGCAGCACAGAGCAAAGGATGTCCTCATTCCCTTCCCAGAGCAGAACTCCTCCTTTCCCACCCTTTCACCCCTTCTTACAGTTGTCCCCAGCCTGTCTCCTGGCTCTGTGCTCTTTCCTTTCTTTGATGCTGGATCTTTTCCTGTTAACTAGACAGCCCTGCATGGCTCTGCATCTGTCAGGGGCTGACCTGCTGCCTCCTGCCTGGTTGCTCACCCCGTGAGCTGTGGTAGTGCTGCTGCACTACAGTGCCAGCAGCCGGTACGGCACTGAAAAAGGTGCCTGAACCTGAGAGCCCGTGCTCCCCAATCATCACCCTCGTCCTCCTGAGCTATGCCACTCTCCCTCTGTGCTGTGCAAAGATGAACATCGCTAATCCTGGATTTGCTCTGTTCACCAGTGCATCCCATATTGTATCAGCAATACAGGGCACACTAGTTTGCAGTGAGGCTTTTGAACCAGCAGAATCAAAACGTGCCCCTGGCTGCTCGCTGGTTTGCTCCTGACCTCAAAGGTCCTGTGGTCAGAGGGACCAAGTTATGAAAATTGGGGAATCCTGTCCCTCTTCTAGGAAGAGAAACTAAAGGCACGCTTCATCGTCCTTCAAATGGAGCTTTACCTCCCACTGCTTTGCAGCACTTTCTGCTAGAGCAGGCCTTGGGCAGGCACACCACACACGTTTCTTTATCCTAGGGGTGCATGCAAAAGAAAAAAAACCCCAAGAAACAGCCTAATAAAAAGCACTGAATCCCTTTGCAAAGCTGCCAGCTGGCTGCCTAACAGCACACTGGGCAGGGCTCAGATCAGCCAGGTAGTCAGGGGCTCTTGGCAAGCCGAGGGCAGTGGACCATATGGGTCTTTCCCCTGCGTTGCTCCGTGCCCAGAGCCACAAAGGGAAGGGTGACCAAGAGCCACCGGCTTTTGCTGTCTGCTAGCCCCTCAGCCTCCCTCTCCCGTTCCCCATAAAAGCTGACCCGGCGGGGCTCGCACTTGAGCTTTCATTTGTCAGCCCGCCTGCGTCAGCAGTAATACGGGGAGCTCAGCTGCTCATCATCCCAGCTGATAGCGTCTCGGGAGGAATTAGGCAAGGCATGCCGGTAAGAGGGAGAGAGAGGGTTTGAGGGAGAGTAATCACAGGCACAGTGATGGGAAATGAGATCAGGAAAAAAAAAAAACCACAAGCCAAATGCTCAAATGGGGTATTCTCAGGCTAGAAGGGAGTGTATTTTTAGGAGGATGGGACTGTTTCAATCCCAGCTGTGGGGAGCCATAGGATCAGCAGCAGGTGCCCCCAGGATTTTAGCAGGGTTTAGCTCAAGGCTGCAGTAAGCAAGTTGCCACAAGGCAATCGGCATTCAGCTGTGCTGCAGAAAAGCTATATGGGTGGGCTGAGAGGCTGGGTGGTCCCCTTGTCCACAGGTGAGATGTGGCAAGAGGCAGGGGAGGGCTTGCAGATGCTGTGGGGTCTGCATGGGCGCTGTGCAGGCTTTCCCTCTTCTGAGTGAGCGCGCAAAGCTTTGTGTGTCACAGGTGCTCAGTCCCACACCTTTCAGCTGAGATATGAAGCACTCCTTCCCCATGAGGACAGTGCTAATGAGGAGAGGCCATGCCACACATGGTCTGACTGAAACCCGGGGAGGTCCTGGCGATGCGAGCAGTGTTAGTCGCCGTGCAGCAGCCAACCGGAGTCTGGTCCCTGGTACCTCCCTTGTCAGCAGCATGAGCAAACAGACTCCTGTATCAAATGAAGGCATATGTTTAATCAATTCCTGTGGTGCCGTAAAACCCAAATTTAATTTGATTTTTTTTAACCTGCTTCAGTGTTTTGTCTGCTGCTAGCACCAGAGTGACATTATTCTTCTTCTCCCAGTCATTCCCCAGCAGAATGTGTCTCTTTTCACTGAAATTCAGCCAACATTGGGAAAACACTGCAAGGTCAAGGATGTTTTGAAAAATCTTTATCTGTGTAGCCTAAATGCACCTGGGGACAGAACAAATTGTGCTCTGAACTTGGGGAAAAAGGTGAAATAACTCATCCCCAGCAGTTATGCTATTTGTATGTGGGAGCAAAATCAGGCTGATTGTCCATCTGTGTATCCTGCACTGACCTCCTGCTACATGGCACCCAGAGTCGCAGTGCCTGGATTGTCCAGTGGTGTGCACCACGGAGCAGCTGGGCTCTCCCAAATGCCACAAAGTGACCCCTGGAGGAAAATTGCGTGTCCAGAGTGCCAGCGCTGGGCTGACCACAGAGCTACAGACCAGAAGTGTCAGCATAGAAAGCTGCCTTTCATGGAAGCCAGGGAAGGAAGAAGTATGACAGTGCAGAATGAGCTTTTTTTTTGTTTTAAGACTGTTGTGTCACATCTCCGCATCTAGAACCAAACACTGTAATAATTTATTAACATGTTTTGCTTTTTTGGACATACATTTCATTTTGGATATACGTTTTCCATAACTCCAAATTTTCTGCAAAGTTCAGCAGTAAATGATTATTTAACAATCCAAAAAATTTTCTTCCCCCCCCTTTTTTTTTTTCTTTTTCTTGTTGTTAGCTGGCCACCAGCAGAAGAAGCCTCTTTAGGGTAGTGCTGAAAGCAAAAGCTTTAGCTAAGATTTTCAGAGTGACTGAGTGAGAATTGTCAAGGGAAAGGTGTCTGTCCTCTGCGCATCAGGGCCTGAAAGGTAAGTGCAAAAAGGGGACACCTTGGTGATTGAATTCTTGGCCAGTGGCCACATTTGAATATTCAACTGCTGTGATGGCAAAGCCTCCCTTGAAATAAATTATTTTGCCTGACATCATGCCGCCAAGTTAAATTGCATTTCATATTCTTGCACAGAAATTATCCCATACCATGTTTTTCCTTTTGGAAAGTGCCTGGAGTAGGCAGGCATCCTTTGCTAACAAGCCCAAGAGGAAAAGCCTGGCTTGCACACATTAAAAAATGTCTGAAGGACTGAAAATTTTGTCAGAAAGCACTTCATGCCCTCTAAGGGAAGATTATAAGCTATCACCTGTCGGCTAGCTCATAATTTATCAAGCCAAAGCAAGTCTGATTATTCTTCCATTTATGAGAATATTTAAAATAAAATTCATTACTATGGTTTGCACATTGTTGGTTGGTTCTCTATAAATAATTATGCACTGCAAAGCCTTTCACCAGGCAATGTAGCTCTTTGGGTCTCAAGCAGGATTGGGGGAACAAAACCATTGGTGACAGAAATGGAAAGAAAGTTGTGTTCATCAGTAACATCCCTTGCAGTAGTGCCAGCCTCAGCGCCCACTTTTGGTCTCTGGCTGTTTGGGGCCTGGGAACAGGGGACTGTCACCCAGCTACCAGGATAACCGTCTTCCTGAAAAGCAAAAGTCTCTCATAATATGCAGTGAGGTCTACAAATAATCATGTCAGTTTAGCATTATGAAAAACTCTGGCTTGTTTGTCCTTACTTCACTGTGATTTTTGTTTGGGAAATTCAAAAGTCTGTATATTTCTGTTTATATCTCAGTATATATCTACACGCACACACTCATACACACTCACACATATATAGAATAAACTGCACTCTAAACATGCAAGGTTCCAGACTAAGGTGGGAGAAGTGTTATCCGCATTTTATAGACAGGGTACTGAAGGAACAGGAGGTGACGCGATCATACTCAACATCTGTGATAGATCTGGAAACTCAGCCTAAACCTCCAGGATTAACAGGAAAACAATCCCTCCTTCCTGGAATGGAAAGAAGGAAGCTAATGCACACAGGAATAAATAGGATTGTGCCTTCTGTAGAATACTTGTAGTATTAAAATAACCTTAATTCCCTGCCTGAGACAGTCTCCCTACTTTTCCTTCATTTTGCATTCAGTAATCTAAAGCAGGAGCTGTGACACTTAATTTTGATTATTTTTTTTTTATAATGTCTTCATTTTTGCAGCAAAACCTACAATAAATCAGACTCAGGAGCTCTGTAAAGTTTGCAAAATCCAAGTCCTACTCAGCTCCAGGCATTTATACATGACGCATACACTCATCAGTGCTCGCTGCTGTTGTTTCTCTGCCAATCACCTTACCCAATGTGAAGATGTGTCACAACACTGAGCAAACATGGAAACAGCCACTTTAATCAACCATATTTTCCCCATCTGGTAACTTTCCTTTAACATGGCAGTCCAGCTTTCACACAGATTTCATAGAGAGAAAGTTTACAAGCAATAAAAATTAACAGCCAGTATATATGCAACAAACAAATCAACAAACCCCCCCTATAGTGTGTGCCTGAGTGGATTTAATTCAAACTGTGACTAAACTGTGGTTGCATTTCCATGAGATATTTTGCCTGGGGATGTGCAGTATGCAAAAAGTGTGTGATTCATCTCAGCAAGAACCAGACCAGGGGTGACAGGAGGAAGTTTGGAGGACAAGCACAGAAAACCAGCCATAACAGGAGAGGAAAGCAGCAGAGAACTGCTTTGCACATGCCGCGGTGCCCGTTGCCCTCCGAGCAATAACTGGGTAGGGCAATGAGGGCCTTCCCTTCTCATGTCCCTACGAAGAGCTTAGCTGGCTTCCTTCATCTTTACCTATCCCTCCTTGTAGTGAAAAAAACCCCAGAGCAACATGGTTAAATGCCGGGATAGTTCATGTTTGCAAGCACTCTCCCTGCTCTGCCTAAGATCACACCGCAGTCAGAGCTCCTCCGTGCACACCTGAAGGACATTTCTGGGACCACTTCTTTGCCAGGGGAACAGGCAGTCTCTGGGGGAGAAGGGAGCGGGTGCCTTGCTCGAAGTAATCCTCTCAGTTGTCTGGTTCATGTGTTGTTAATGCAAGGGCATCGTTTCTACTGGCATAGATTAGGAGTATTAACAGCAACAGAAAAATGAATATCTGTGCAACCAGCATCTGACATCTTGTATTTTTCATGCCACCAAAGAGCTTGTTTTCAAATTATAAAACACTTGTGTGGTGAATGGAATCAGGCTGTGATAATTAGGATGTATGAACAATATTTTAAGGTCCAGTCATTACATCTCATTCAAATACTGCAAGGATGGATGTTGGGTGAATGGAGGAGCTTATGTACATTCTGCTTCAGAGAGGCTTCTCTTCCCATCCTTCAGTGTGGCTGATTAAACTGCCTTTCCTCTGGTTATTCACTGTCAGTAACACTGTAGGGAAGGAGAAGACAAACCGCACACAGCTCACCGTCTGAGGATGAGTGTTTTCAGGATACAGTGTTGGCCAGGAGTAGTAGTCTGGTTTCCTAATAAAACAAAGATGATGTGACAGCTCTGCCTGTCTCTCTTTGTCCAATCTTTTCCTTCCTTCCCCTTGCCCNTTCCTTGCCCTTGCCCTTCCCCTTCTTTTCCATCAGCTGCATCACCTCAGTCAAATTTGTCAGGGGAATTGAGAGATAATATCTCAAAGATACTAAGTTCCTACAGTTTTTGCCAAAATCAGNATACTAAGTTCCTACAGTACGCAGGGAAAGAGCCCCCTACTAGAGCCCACGTTGAGGGAGAAGCAGGCTTTAGCCATTGCCTTGCAGCCTTGAGGCAGCCACTTGCTGGCCAGTCCTTACATACACTGCTCCCAGTTGCTTCATTTATTTTCTGCTTTTTGTCACACCGAGAGGCCAAACACAGGTGAGGAGGTGGGATAGGATCAGGCTAGGCATGGCAGCGGGATGGAGGGGGATACAGGGAGGGCACGGAGGGATTGCGGGGGTGCTGAGTGCAGGAGATGACAGAAATCTGCAGCAGGGGTAGAAGTGGAGCTGGGGAGCTGGAAGCACTGCAGATAGGACTGAGGATATTGCAGTGCACGTGAGTGCAGGGCCCCTAAAGTTAGTGAGGAGGAGAAGAGGGAATCCAGAGAACAAAAGTCTGCCTGCAATATTAACTCATCTTGTCTATTTTCTGTGCAGAACTTAGAGTGAATTAAAAACAATGAGTCAAATGAGATGTTTCACAGTTTACGTTTCCCATAACAAATTGTTTCTAAGGAATGCAATGGAAATATATTTTAAGAGAAACAAGGGAGAGGAGAGAAAAGTTTGAGTGTCTAACCCAAGGAAGGATAAATATCTACATTTAAAATGTTCTTTATTTCCAATTCTTTATTCAACTGCTTAACCATTTGCTTTGATAAAACACACTTGACTAATTGGCATAATTTTCTTTGTTTATGATAAAGAAAGGTGATCTCAGACTCAATTAAGAGATGCTTTGTGCTCTGTGGTGATTCTATGATAAGGTGGACTTGCAGTAGCTACTATGCAACTTGCGATTTTGACCTAGCAAGAATAGGAGAGTATTGTTTCCTCTTAGCTGCTTGGGTAATTTTTAGAGCTAGTAACATCTAATGCCAAGTTAGTCGAGAGGAATGTCTTACGGGCAGATGCAAACAAATATTTCCAAGCATGGAAGGAGTGGGAAAATATATATGGCCCTGGGAAATATTTGTGGTCCATGATGGGAATACTGGGAAGACACAAAAAGCAAGAATTATTATGGCCAGAGCAATCAGGCATTATCTGACACTGATGTGTGGGAACCTAGGCTTTCCTAGGTCCACACTGATGGAATTCCTCGGTCTAGCAAAGTTTGCTGGCATGGTGACCGCTCTGTTCAGTGTATAGTGCCCAGCGGGTCTTTGTTTCCCTGAAAGGACTAATGGAAGACAGTGGGAAACAACTAAACTAAATCCTTAACTGAGGATTTTTCCTGGTATGTGCTTAAATTTTTGTTCAATATATTGAAATATACAATGTTGTTAAGTGCAGCAATAGAATACATTGAGAAATTTGACTTAAATCCCTTCATCTCTATTGTTCTCTGAAGACCAATATGCAATCTACGTGTGATCCAATATGAATTTCATCAATACAGATTTAATTGCCAGCTTATTATCATCTGAGACCTTTCTTCATCATGGGGTATTTCAGCATTAAACATTGCAGCCCAACTCTACACAGCTAAGATGCTGGATGAGGAATGCTCTTTAAATGGCTCCTCCAGAAACAGTTGAAAATGCCCAGCGATCATCTCCTGCAACTCCAACTGCGCACTCAAGATGTCAGAACATTTCAGAATGGCTTTCTTCTGTGTTCCTTTTTTTGTTGTTGTTGCTGTTGTTGTTGGTTGAGGTGCAGCTGAAACAGTTGTGCTATGTCTGGACAGAGGAAACCACAGCATTTTTGCAGAGCAGGCAAGCGCCAGGAAGTTGTCTTATATTCTGTTTTGGCATTAACTCCCTAATTCTCCTATTCACTTTTCTGATATAATTTTGTTTTAAAGCAATCTCACAAACAACAGGCTTCCTGAGAACTGATAAAGATTTTCTTGCTCTTTTGACTGTAGTAGTGCTGCACTGTTCCAGCTCAGCTTATCAGCACAAATTCGCTCGCCTTCATTAACTGCTAACCTTTCCAAAGATAACAAGGGGAGACGGTAGTTTTTCTTTTCCTGATGAAAAAGATTTGTGAGGTCTGCCAAGGCATTGACTTTCTCATTCGCTAAACACTTGTTTCTATTTTTCACCTGGTGATTGCTGGTGTGTTGGAAAGCTGCTGACATTTTGGGCTGAGGAGTACCCCACCCAGCATGAGGACCTGCTGTTATCAATTCACACAGGTCCTCAGCTTATTCTAGAGATTAATCCAATGAATACGAATAGTGAGGGTGATTATCACATAAATAACCAGCTCTCCAGTAAATAACTAAACAATTTATCCTGAGATCTGTTAATTAACTTTATCAAGAGTGGAAGATGAATAAACATCTAAGTATCTAGATGCCAGTAAAATAATATTTTTTGCTTATAATAATACCAATCCTCTATGAATCCTTACCTACACTTTTGACTCTGAAGAAAAGCCTCTTAAGAGTTTTGTGTCTCTCCCTTGACTTTGCCCTGGTGCCTGACCTTTGAGCAGACGTGCAACAGCTGATGGGAATTCAGAGCTGCCTGTTTTCAAAGTTCTCTTCTGTAGGATGTCCTTTCAAGCCCATCTAGTTCACAAAACTCCCTAGTGACCTGACATCTGGGTGTCTGAAATTGTCTGTCTTGCAGTACTGAACCAAAGTGGAGGATAGAGCTGACACACAGGTGTGATCCTGCAGATGCTCTGACTCAGTTTTGGAGCTTGCCCGAACACCTGCATTGGGCGGCAGAGCTCTTTAGCCTAGTTTTCTGTGGAGGTGTGGCCTGGATGTCTGCAGGTTGGCCGGTGATTCTGTCCATTCTCATTATCTGGTGAATTTCAGCCAAATTTGCTGGAAACATGGAGCTCACAAAAATTATTTTCCCTATGCTTTCAAAAGTTGTCAGCCAGGGAGAGAAGCATTTGTACTGCTCCTGAAGGTAGGGCCTACTGGCAAGGGAAGACAGGTCTAGTTTTCTTTTGCATTAGTTCATTTTACTTGTAAGCCAGTTAATTAAGAAGGAAGATAGTAAGTCACAGTAACTTTTCATCTCCAGTCCTAATCACAGAATCATAGAATGGTCAGGGTTGGAAGGGACCTCTGGAGATCATCTAGTCCAACCCCCCTGCCAGAGCAGGGTCACCTACAGCAGGTTGCACAGGACGGCGTCCAAGCACGTTTTGAATGTCTCCAGAGTTGGAGACTCCGCAACCTCTCTGGGCAGCCTGTTCCAGTGCTCTGCCACCCTCAAAGCAAAGAAGTTCCTCCTCATGTTTACGTGGAACTTCCTACATTCAAGTTTGTGCCCATCACCTTTTGTCCTGTCACTGGGCACCACTGGAAAAAGACTGTTCCCATCCAACTGGCACATTCCCTTTTAGTATTTGTAAGTATTGATAAGATCCCCCCTGCCAAATTGATAAGATCCCCTGCATGCCAAGTAATTGATATTGATAAGATCCCCGGCATGCCAAATGCCTGTCCTTCACAGGGTTGTCACTCCAAAGTAAAATCCTACAGCTGTGCCCTCTTGCTGTGAAGCATGGGCTGAAAATCAGGCCCCTGCAGAGGTTTCTCTGTAAGAAGGTTCTCAGCACCACTGTTAGGTGGTTCCTTTGGATCCAAGCTGCCCCAGGCCCCATTCTCTTCCCCACAAAGTGCAGCAGTATGGCCTGTGCCTTTCCTTAACTCTCCTGTTTCCTGAGCCCTTATCAGGATAAACAGAGCCCTTGGCTCTTCCCCTTTTTCAGGAGCTGCTCTGAAAATTGGTTCAGAGTCAGCTGTGTGTGCAAGTCTTCCTGTGGTTTTGGAAACGGCAGCAGTGGAGCAACATTTAATTTGCTGCTTCTGCTTCTTAACCTCGAAGGAAAAAGGTGGTAACTGTTAATTGCATCCCAGCGTGCATGTGCTGGAGAGCACAGCAGTTTGCTCTGACTCGTGGTGTCCAGGGGCCAGCAAACCTAACCAAATGTGGACCCGAAGCACCACATGTACAAACCTAAGCCCAAACCACAGTGCAAAATGTCTGTGTTTATTGTTCCTGTGGATTTGGAGGCAAGAAATCGTTAACCATCCCTCAGAGCCCCTGACGCTAATGCACACAGATATAAAAGATTGCAGGAATGCTGACACATTCACTGGTGAGGGCAATTACACACTGAAGACATATATGTGGCAATTATTTGAAAAAGAGCCTGAAGCTGTCCAGATCAGGCATGTTGCAAGAAATGGGTTGCAAAATCTGTTTTTGAGGCCCCATTCTTTTATTTTGAAGTTATGCCAGACCTCAGGGTTTTTTTTTGTTTGGGGGGTTTGGTCTTTTTTGTTATCTAACAGTGGCTGCAGGCAGCACAAGGGAGAGTGCATGAGTCTACAGGGGAAGGATTTTGTGTGAAAGACTGTGGGGGTAAGGCTCAGGGGTGAATTCTGCAAGGTTACAAACTCTAACTGTTGCTTCTGCCTCAGGCTTGACCACGTTCCTCTCTCCCCTTCCCTCCTCCTTTCCCCTCCCCGCTCATCCTTTGCCAAGTCTAAAGCTGTCACTGTGAGAGGTAAGAGCTGTAAAGGTCTGTGCTGCTTTATAGCAGCTTGCAGGGAAGCTGTGATGATGGAAATACAATGAAAATTGGACATATTCTAATTAACCCCGGGAAAATTGCCATCAGGAATGCAGAGTATTCCCCTGGAAAAGATGCTTTTAAGTGGCTGATTGTGTGTTTGTCCATGAAGCTTTTATCAGACCACATAAGAGCTTTGGGGAAAGCTTGTGAGAACTGTTCTTGAATAGGCTTCCATCAGAGAAGGAGGGGTGGGAAGCCAGCTCGGATGCTGAGAGGCAGTCTGTTGCATTTAGGAAGTACGGTGAACCACCATATAGGAGAGCAAAAGAAATGGAAAAAAACAACAGGGCTCTCTGTTTAGTGGCTCAAAGGCTTAGGGGCACCTCAGCCAGCAGAACCCAACAATTCCAGACTGATGAGACCTTAATTGTCTCACACCAATGAAAGCTTTTCTGCACCAGAACAAATATCAAATCATATTGCCACGCACAGTGACAGAATCTGGTAAACTATTTAGGCCAAGGTACAAAATGAAGATGTGAACCGCACTGACAACAGTGTCATTCTGAAAGTCCATTTCAAATAGCACTGCAGGGCGGTGTGGGGTATTTGCCTGGACTGTCTTGCCTGCCTTAGGACTTGAGATATTTGTGTTTAAAATGAGTCTCCCCCTTCCCCCTCGCCCCTTTCCAAACCTAGAGTTAATTTGTTCCCACACCTCAGTTTGTGTGAACAGATGCCTCCATCTCTGAGCTCACAATTGCTGGCTGGGAAGTGATTCAGCTACTAAACAGTTATAAGTGAGCAGGGGAATAATCACTGGGTATTGCTGACATCTGAAGAAATAATCTTGTGTTCATGACTTTGCTAGCAAATGAAAAGGGACAAAAATAGAGGCCCAAGCTGCCTCAGAGCAGGGCCGCATCTGAAGTCGTCTGCAGCGAGGAGCCAGTGAGCATCACGGTGCAGATGACTTCAGATGCGGCCCCGCTCTGAGGGTGAGCCCTTCTGCATACACCACCGGACCTAAGCAGCTGGACAACGTCCCCACCTGGACAATGCTGCTGACTTTCAGTGCAGGAAGAGCACTGCAAGAACAGGGTCAGTTTCGTAGCTATGGGCATTGCCTCCATGTCTTCCCACCATGGTCTTCTACCGTGCCCCACAGTTCCCAGTTGGGAGGTTTGACTTATAAAGGAGCAGTACTGGCTCCATGGATGTTTGCTACCGTGGCAAATGGAGGCAGCCACTAGGGATGTGGGGACGTGGTACCCTGTACCTGGGGGAGGTGTTGCAAAGCACCAAGTGCTGTCTTCAGTGTGGCCAAGCTCTGCTACAGAAGATGCGATGAAGAAGCAAGAACCAACAAATAAAAAATCCCAAGCTCGTGGGTTGTAATGAGCCAACGGAGGCTTGCAAACATTTCTGACTCACTTTATGTTTTTTTTAAAAATCTCCAGAATAAGCAGTTAGATTTTGTAGTCTTGAATGGGTTCTGTGCATGCAATAAATACACTGGGTTCAGTTTTAAGTGCTGAGTAGTTCCTAGCTTGAGTAGTTTCTTAGTCAAAGTAGCTGAAATAGCTTTTCACAATTTATTAGTCTTTGTAGATGCAGTCTCTTCTTTTTGATTAAATTGTGTTGAGTTTTATAAATAGAAATTTGGGGATTAAAATCTCACACAGGTATTAGAGGAGAAGAATGTCAGTTTGCTGATTCTTTCTGTGTTGTGTAATCTGAAGCGCAAAAGGATGAATTCAGAGAACAGCCAAAAATAAACCAAAAACTGGTGCCAAAACAATAGCACCTCTGCAGCATACTGACTGTTTCCTTGTCTTTTCTATTCTCTCCACTGCAATATTCTGTTAAAAAAATAGACAACTCCAGTTAGTAGTACAGGGGCATAACTCAGAATCTGTGGTCCTCTCAGGCTGATAAATCTAAATTGCAGAGTCAGTTATCAAAATAAAAATCATAAACAAAGAGTGTAGATCTAGCTCCAAATTTCTTTATCTCCATGATGGGCAAAACTATGATCCAGCATCATGATCCAGCATCAAAGTATTAATGTCTGATGGGACTGGAACCCCACATCTGGACGTCTTCAGACCCCCAGGCCTTAGCTTTTCTTTATGCTGTGGGGTGACCACAACTGTGGAAGGAAATTCCAAGATCCGCTCCTGGGTACAGGTGAGACTTTCCAGGTGAGGATGTGTTGTATGTTTAATAGTCTTTGTCTACTTTGAAGGTCAAAAGCCATCATACAGATATTTTTTTAGGCAACAGATATCAGGACTGACCTGTTTACTGAGCACTTTTTCACCTATATATGGAGAAATGGATTGGTACAGAAATTAGAGAAGAAGTTATTCCGCTATATGGTTTCCACAGAAAAATCCCCGCTGTGTACAGACAGTAGTGAATATTGCCACTCATATTGCAGATAGGTATCTGCACAAGAGCCTATTCTGTATTACAGTCGTAGAACTCATTGTACCACAACTACACTGATTTCACTCCTCATGCAAAGCAGCCAGTCGCAGTCCTGTCATCAGAATAGCAGGAGGTCTACAGGGAGTTCTATTTCTGGTTAAAAGGAATTATTAGTTTTCAAGTGATAATGATCATGATAAAATCCCAGCTATAATTCATTCAAAAAAAAAGAACTCTTTCAATGAGTAAAAATTATTACTAGTACCTAAAACCATTGTGACTGCTCACCAGTTTCTTGTTAATGTAAATCAGTATGCAATGATGTCCTGCAAGCCAACTTTAAACAGGGTCGATTGGCAGAACTGAATATTGGTAAGGAAGGACATGTGAACGCATCTTACCACTACAAGCAGGTAGGTGGACTGCTCTAAATGTTACCATAGAAAGAGGTTTTGAAGAGTAAAGGATTCAAATGCTTTCGTTCAGGAGTTGCTGAGGATGGCTCTGTCATGTTTAAGACAGCATTGAAGCTGCTTGGTATAAAAGTGCCTCTAGCAGGAAGGAGTTTTATGTGAGGAATTAAAAGAGGCCAGTTCAATTAACAAGCATTTAACTCTGTCTTTCATCCTATTAAAATATCTAAAAAATGATAATTATGAATGAGATGTGATGCTCCATCACAGAAATAAAGATGTTGAGATAGACTCTCCTGATAAAAACTGAAATAAAGCTGGGAAAGCAATTAAAAACCAAACTGTGGAACACGAGTGGGTCCCTGAGTGAGTGGGTATCCCTTAGAAAGAATGGTTTGGATGGTAGCTGTGACAATGGTGGGTAAAGAAAAACAAAGGTATAATTAAAGATGAGATTGTCTGGACAGCTGGACACCGACAGACTAATCTGGATAAGATGGATTTATTTTACCTGGATAAGGTATTGGTGAACTTCAAAGCTGTCAGTTTGCACAGTGACCTGGCAGAGAGCTACAGGACAAAGTCATGACAAAAGGGATAGGATTAATTTTCAGATTAAAATACCTCAACGTGGATGTCTATTTGTAAACTGGGTCTCTAAATTCCAAATACAGTCAAAGGAAAGATGGTAAATTCAGGCAAAGGAGCCTGAAGAAATACGCAGCTCACCAATTGCAGTTGCCTATCTTTGTAGACTGTTAATGGAGCTACACCAAAGTATCTTAATCTGGAGCTAAATCAAATCCAAAATTGTCAAAATAAAGAGAGAAGTGGTAAGAGAGAGGAAAAGAGGGAGACAAGAAAGGAAGGAAGGTAAAAAGAGAAAGGAAAAGAGGAGGTCCTCATTTTTGTAATGACTCAGAAAATTCATTGAAGAGAATTCTAAACAATCACCTGTACTCTCTGAATCTGGAGGCATGGTTGTGGAGTTCTGCACCCTTGTGGAAAAGACACTACATGTTCCCCTGCCAGGGGCAATGCCCCATCCCTTCTCCTTAAGGTAGGGCAGGAGACAGGTGTCTCCATGCTACTGACAGAGTCCTTGGAAGACTCTGTGGGTACCTGATCAACCTCGGGGGCACACACTGAACATTACATGCGCAAATATAGCTGGAAGACCCACCCCACACCTGGCCCACATGCACTCCTACATGGTCCCAGAGTCACTGCTGAATAATGCAGAGCAGAATTATGTATATATATCTCGTGAATAAGTCTGGGCTGGATTTTATCAAAGTCTGGGTGTGTAGCATTTCCTGCATTGCTGGGAGGAATGCCAGAACCATTCTCCTGCATCTCTCATGGACCAGCTGAGGTGCCCTGCCACAGTTCCAAGCATGACCAGTAGCTATCATGTGGTTGTGTGGGCAGGACTGGATGCTATCCACTACGTCCTGCTGAACAGGCCTCCTTACCGAGTAAGCCTGGGTACAAACTCCAGAATTGTAGTTATGTTTTTCCCCCACACCATGTGATTTGGTGGACTGGCAGTCCAGCCTGGATCTTTGAAGTACCAGCACAGTACTGGTACCTCATCCTGAGCACAAGCTTGACACAGTGACATCATCATTGAATTTGCAGGCTGCACCAGGGTGGGAAGGACCCTGTGGATATGCTGAGGAACAGGATTAGAAATCAAAATTAATTTGAAAAATGTGATGAATTGAAGATGCTCTTCACAATGACATGAGATATGGAAGAGTAAGGTGGGCTGAGGCAGAAATACAGGAACACATATGAATTTCATGAGCAGCTTTCCAGGGATGAATTCTGCTAGTGATTTCAGAGAGTACCGAGCTGACCAGGAGTCAGAAACATCACACTGAAAAGAAAATAGCATATTACATGCTGGGGTATGCTTACTGGAGCACAGCCTGGAAGACACATGAAGTAACCCTTGGCTGGATTGGCAGTGGAAGTTGAAGTAGGATTTACCCAACTCGGCCTTTTTAAGCATCAAAACCATCCCTCCTCTCCTGTTTGAAAGAGCAAGCCAGATGAAAAGAAAAACTGATAAATAGATATGAATTCTGTGCACAGCAAATAGAACTGAAAAGGCAGAAAGCGAAGCCAGAGATAGAGTTATTTCCTCATTTACCATCAAACTGATTATGACAGTTCAATCTACCTCCCAGGTTCCCTTTTCCAGTCTGGAAGGAAAAGCAGACTGCCTCCTTTCACACTACCAGATGGAAGCAGCAATATACACATATGAACGTTGGCCCAGTGTCAGTTTTGCCCTACACCCGCTGAAAGGAATTGCAGAATGCTCACTGACTCGAGTGGAGCAGACCCAGAAGAACAGGTTACCGCACAAACATTTTCCAATGTATTTGCAAGCTAATGTGCATGACTACATAGTCAAGGGCTTCCTTCAATGGGATTATTAATTTCAGTCTTCTCTTATTTAATTATTTCATATAAACTTTCAAATAGCATCTCAGTCAGGGCTCCAAAAACCTCTGCCAAAGTCTTCAGTTAAATCCCTCTTTGGCAGCCACAGCTCTCAGAAATTTGCTTGCTATTTACCTTGCCACTTACCTTGCCACANTTGCTTGCCATTTACCTTGCCACGCTCACCCTTAGCCACTGCTGTGGTCCTCGTTATCTCAGAATTTGGCTGTATCACACAAAGTCCAACACTGTACAAGCCCAAAAGTTATCCCTAATCCTTAAAGTAGCCTTTTAATGCAGTTTCTGCTCTTTATTTTCTGCAGTTTTTGTCTCAGCCTTTTAATTTACATATGCTTAGCCCATCCAAGCTTTGTCATATTAACACAGAATAAAAATTAGACAAGTAAATCCTTGCTTGCATTTTCTGCCAGTTTGGGTCTAGCAAACTTGGTATGATGATATGATAATGTTTTAGAATTGGTGATAGTATTATATAGTGTTGCCAGCCCCACAGCAAAGGTCTCTATAGCGTGTAAACTGTAGACACTACTCAGCCATCTGGGGTGGCAGGAAAGGAACATCTGAAGAAGCAGCAAATCGCATCTTCTGTTTGCAGCCAGCCCACATCAGCCTAGCAATAGCGGGCTGAAAGGCAAATTCTTCCGGACTGCTAAGAAATATGTGATAAAGCATCGTTTGCATGAGGATTTGGATTGACTCAGCAGGTCTTGCAGCTATACTGCTTCCCCACACCAGGATCTTTTTTTTTTTTAACCTCTGTTTTTCTTAGGGGTTCATCTTTAAAATCCTTTGCATGAAACTAATTGTGGCAAAGTGAATGGTAGACAAAAATGTTTCCCCTGGCAAGAATAAGGATGATACAAGTATGGAAGTAATCTTGTTGTTTAGAAAGGAATGCTCCATCAAGCACTTTTTGATTAAAAAATAACTGATCACTAGCTTAAAGATCGTAAGAAAAACCTGATGTGCCTGAATCTGAAGAAGGCTGTCATCAGGACTTTGGAGACTAGCACCTAAAATGGATCTCATCAGCATCAGTCCCTGTTGTGTTGGATCTCTTGGGACCAATAATTGGGTTTTAGCCTCCTGAGACTGGCAGGCTCAGTGTACACAACAACTAGGATTTTTATTATTTTTTTTCATTTTCCAAAAAGCGACAGCTTCTCTTCCAAATAGCTGAGCTCAGACACTGCTGCTTTGAGATTGTCTGCAAACCTCAAGGGTCCTGCTTCCATCTGGAAAGGTAGGCTCTCAGTTCATCAGGCCCAGAAAATCACTTAGAGAGGTAGCAAATTGGGGAGAGCTAAGCAAGGCTTTCCAATGCTCTGTGCAATAATGTAAAGTAATTCAAATATCCTACAGACGTCAGAGCAATATTTAATAAAAGACTTTGCTGTCCCTCAGGTCCATAAGAAAACAGCTGAGGATTTCTTGACTTCAGAAGTCATACAGAAAATCATTTTTACCCCAGAATCCTATAAGATGACTTAAAAAACCCCTAAGAGCAGCTGTTTTCTGTGAAAAGATATTGGATTTTGGAAAAATTTATTGCTTAATTATCTATTATGGAACCCTCCCAATATGGTTATAGCGGGAGTCAGCAGATGGCACTGTTACTCATAGTGATAAAACTTCTTTTTACAGCTGTGCAAAGCTTGCTACATCTTTGAATAAATTCTGCATTGCTGCTCATTTTCTAGTGAAATGTCCTTGGCCAAAAACTAGGCATTGGCTCCTCACCTCACCTATCACACCAAAGCAAATACTTGATACAGATGTGGCCTTAGAGAACGGTTCAGACCCCCTGAGAAGGGGGGTTGTGTGCATGCTGTCTGGGTACCTCTGTTGCAAAAAAGGAGTAAATAAATGAATACTTATAAATGAATAGCCATACTTTTTGTTAGTGACTCCTCCTCAAGTGGGAAGTTGATGCTTTCAAGCATACTGGTGCATGGGCCGTATGCAGCCCCTCTCCGAGCCCATGAGCACTGACGGAGAGGCTGGATGGGCAATACAAGACTAGATGGCTGCAAAGCAACCTGAGCCATGAAAACCAAGGGGGTGCTTCAGTTTTAGCAGAAAAAAATCTTTTTAAAAATACATGGTCATCAGGTCACAAAAACAGGGTGAAGAGGGTAGTTGAAGTAAAGCTGAGGAACTTAGAGAACAGGGAGAAGGACATGGAAACAAGAGAGGACTTACCGGCAGGAAAATGGTTGAAACCCTTGAGAAGTCGAGGTAGAAACACATGTGTAGTGTTGCGGGGGCAGCAAGACTGGAGAGAAATTAAAAGGGCTGGGACAGGTACAGCAGGCAGGGAAATGTGCCCAGAGGAGGCCAGCCAGGGAAAGCCATGGGGCACTCAGCGGTGGTTCTTTGTTCCCGAGGAAGAAGCAGCACCTCTCAGAAGACTGCTGGTGCAGTCTGAAGTGTTTACCTCACTGGTGCCATGGACCGAAAGAAACATCACATAACACCCAGTAATTTTCTTGATAATTGCATCTGTCTTTGTTAAGGTTGTTTTTTCTCCTAAGGGTCTTATAAAACCTCTGCTAACAAATTCCACTTGTCAATGTTTTGCTTGGTGTTTCTGGCTTCTGTTATTAAAATTGTGACATCAGTCACTTCAATCTGTCTGTTAATGATGAGTAGGCACACAGATGCAGACACACAGATACTTTTTGTCTCAGAACTACTGTTCCTAAGGTGAAAAAGATTTTACTTTTTGACTGAGGCTGCACGCTGCATCACTCATCAGCAGGGTCTTTATCTGGTGAGGACAAAAGCTGGTTTCTAGGAATATTCACTAGGATGTTCCCATCTGGCTTCAATTCTCTTTGGTACATGCAAATCCATAGAGATCCAGATCCCACCAGAGGCAATTTGAAATTCAACCAGCTTTGAGGTCTGATGGGCACCCTCAGCTCCTCGTACCTGTGAGCCACAGCTGAGCCCAGTGGAGCAGAGCTGGGGGTGGGGGGAGAGCTAATAGGGCTCCTTCTTCCTCTCCTCTCTCATTTAAAAATATCTGTCTTGCTGTGTTTTTGCTTCTGTCAGTTAATGTCAGCATCCCATCCACAAGATATAGCATAGCGTCTCTATGCCCTGTGGAAATTTGGAGAGTGCATTCTTTCATCAGAGTCTTCACAAAGTGCTCACAACTGGGTAAGTTTATAGGCAATTAAGATACACAGAGCTCTAAAAATAACAGTCTATTTATAGTCTGTTTATAATCTATTGTGTTGCTACCATAGTGGTCACAGTTGTCCCTAGTTTGCAAGATATGTTGTAGATTTTTTGTGTTTAAAAAAAAAAGACATAAGTAAATAAGGACTGCTATAATGGTTGAGTGGATTAATGTTATGCTTTAGGCTCTTGGTTTTCTTAGATTCTGCAGTCAAATTGTTCATCAGCTATAAAATTTATTAAATCAAAAGGACTAAAAAAGACCTTTAAAACTGCAGGAGAAGCACAGGCTATATTCTCAATCTGCTTGCAAAAAAATCTGTTGCTTGCTTGTCATCTGTCCTAGGTTTGCCTGTGCTAATCAATATTTGCTCTATCATTGATTAGGGCAGGGGTGGACAATAAAGGAAAGTGGTAACATGGGCTGATCTGCAATACACAAAAGGAAAGAAAACCACAAGTGTGTAATAGACTGTTATTTTCATTTATGTGTTTCTGCACCCAAATTAATATTTTCTTATGTTAGCTTCTCTGTACAGTTTTGTTTAACTGCTAGCTGAATTAATGAGAGGAAACCATGTCCAAGGCATTAAGGAGTGGGAACTGGATGCTAGAGAGATCCCTGTTTACAGACTACTAAATTATACAAGGAGCACTGCTGTACAACATGCTGAGCATATGTTCAATAAGAGCTGCAAAGTTGAAGACCTGCTAAAATCATTTGGAAATAAGTCACTTGCATGGCTTCCTTCATGTGCCTTTAGGCAATTACATATTTAAACTCTCAGCATCTCTATCTTCTCTTTCAATGAACAAAGAGCTACAAAAAATCCTTTTAAAATCCTGTTCAGTTGATGTCCAGTACTCGTTTGTATTCCTGCCTAATTTTGGCAGGTTCAATATTTTTTGTTGAAAGAAACGCACTCTTCCTATGCATAAAGGAAGAGGCCACAATCTGGAGGGGTGGTGGGAAAACACTCATTTTTACAGTGAAGTCCTATTATAGATAGTGCTTCTTCTGTATTCATTTGGATGAGAATTGCAAGGTAATAATGCTTAAACCTTTCACTCTATGTTTTGGAACAGATGCAAAAAAGGCATGACCTTATTGCCTAGCAGCCGCTTGATATCACCTGGAGTGGTATGAATTTGCAGACAGTGGGGTGTATACCACTCTTCTTGTTATGTTTGGTTTTTGGACTTGATCGTTTCAGCCTTGTAAGGGTTTCATTGGTAACACCCAGCCCCGTTAGTTATTTGGCCTTCCATCATAGCCACCAGCTTATGGAGCAATAGTTGAGGGGAATACCTGCATGCAGGACAAGAGGAATGGCTGCATTACNTTCATTGGTAACACCCAGCCCCGTTAGTTATTTGGCCTTCCATCGTAGCCACCAGCTTATGGAGCAATAGCTGAGAGGAATACCTGCATGCAGGACAAGAGGAATGGCTGCATTAANCAGGACAAGAGGAATGGCTGCATTACTTCAGTGAAAAAGTACTCATTTCTACGTTGTTATTTGCTGGGAAATAAAGAGTTGGGACAAGCTATCAGCAAGGCTTTATCTGGATGTGTATCAGGTAACTCTGGGTTAGTGTGAAAGGTTCAAGGCCAAAGCCAATTTGCAGTTTGAAAGGGAGTCCTTAAACCATCCTGCCTTCTCCTCCCTCCCCACATTTAAAGAGGGTAGGACACAATGCGTGTGAAAATGGTTATGTAAGAGCTCAAGACAAAGCTTTTGGATGTAAGAGGATACAAATGAGAATCCAGTTCTTCAACTGCAAGAGTTGTATCTGCACTGAGCAACGTCTGCCTGCCTGATCAGTTTCGACTAGGAGGTTGAACAAGGCTGGTGCTTTTGAACTGGATTTTGCTATTCTCCACCGATTTCTCTGGATAGCACACTGTAGCTGGCTAGAGTCTGAGTGCCACACACTGCCAGGAGGACTGTTGTCTCCTATCCAGGGAGTCCTTCCCAGCGAGGCCCTGCGACACCACAAAACTGAAGAATGTGACTCCCTCCGAGAAGTGGGGAGGCCCAGGTCTAGGGTGTATAAAAGCTGGGGGCATAGTGAGTGGTTCTTCAGAGACTATTTCCATCAAAGCTGTGCTGGCAGAGACATCTGTTTAAGCACTGGTAGCCCTTTTACAGGCCTGGCATGGAATTTGTCTCCTTCTATCAACATCTCTGATTGGGTTTTCAAAGGTGTCATTAATTGGAACCAGGCAAAGTAGAGGTCTATCTCATCCACGGAGATGGGTCAGGAACAGCCTTTCTGAATAATATCCCAGATCTCTCGCAGAGGTGTTCTGCAAATGTAAGATAAAGGCACAGGGCTTCACTCCTGTTTCTGTTGTTTTGTGATTCAGCCCCTTCCCTTCCCAGGGAAGGTTTGTTCCCAGCCATTTCGTTTGGCACAGTCTTGTGTCATCAGATTTTTTGTAAACCTCAGCCTAAGGGCATGTGATCCTGAATCACTTCTTTTTCTACTGAAATACCCCAGGATTGTTTTTAGACAAGAGCCTTGGCTCATGGTGGTTTTTACAGGAGAGGCGAGCAGAAGAGCTGTCCCGGGCCGTGTTTTGCTGCAGTGCTTGGTTGGTCTGTCCATGTAATTTCAAAACTGCTGATTCATTTCCAGACTTTGAAAGTAGTGACCCCAAACATGGCCCTTTTCTAACTTGAGGAACATTTTTTCATGGTATGTAGACAAATGACATGTTAATGTAAATCATCAGGCTTACGCTGGAGTTAATCTGATTTGCTGTATGGAAGGCAAAACAAGCAAATTCCTTCAAGGCTGTTCCTCAGATTCAGGCATTAGCTCCAGTCATAGTCTCTTTCTGTAGCTGCCAAAATGTGAGCAGTGGTCAGAAAATGTTGTGCTTCAGCATGGGGAGTGTAACAGCTAACAAGAGCAATACCTGACCCATCAGTCTGCAATCTAAACTAGTGCACAAAGGCAGCTTTGCGAGAGCACTTTCCAGACTCTCTCCGTCTCCATTAATGCTTTTGATTCAGGGTGTGTGCAGAATTCAGCGAGGCAGAAACATGGCCACTTCTCCCTCTCTACTTTTTTGCCTCTGGGGGAGCTTGCTAATGGGGAGGGGAAGAGGGGGTGGGTGGAAATTAAGCCTGTGAGTCATACAGGGAAAGTTCACTACAGGTCACACAGTTGTATACCCTAGTTGAAAAGCGCTGGATGCATTGCTAGTGAAACAGTTTCTCGTCACTGGGCTTTCCATACGGTAATATGGTATTGTGCACCTGCACAGGAGATCACGGTACAGAATCTGTGTTTCTGAAATCTAATTAAAAAGCAGGTGCGAGATGCAGTAAAGGCATGGGATGGGCAAGTTTCCTTAGAGGTATGGATGTCTGAGCTAGTGCATGTGCACATGTGTGGGGGTTGCTTGCATGAGAACAGGTTCAGCTAAGGATAATGAGAATCCTTAGGAGATGTGTCCCTTTGCTTTTGGTTTGAATTTCACTTCACTGTAGAAAAATGTGTAGGGACTCAGCTGGTTCTCTTAAGACATGAAGGATATGTGAACCACAACTGCCTTTAGGTATTTCCAATTACAGAAAGTACAGCTCTTGCAGAACCACCTCTTAGCTGTTTACAGGTAAGGTTCTAGTTGGATGCACCTACTACTTGGCCTAAACAAGTTAAATATCTCATTGAGCTACATTTTGTGAAAGAGAAAAAACTCCAAGTAATTAATATCTAGTAGAGTACTCTTCTAATTGTTAAATGTGTATATTAGCTACCAGTGAAGCAAATACTTGCAGCCTAACCAGCTAAATGGGATAAATCTGTCTTTGGAAAATAATTGATTAAGGTAGTTAAAAATAAAGCAAAGTAAGACTGGGCCATGGCTCCAGGTATTAAACCCCATTTCTGTATGCTTTCAGGTTGTTGTAATTTAATATTCCAAGGTGTATGTGATTTACCAGACAAGAAAACCTATACCTGTATATTGAGATTGATATCTAAGCTGTTAATGTAGAGTACAGTTCATGCTCTTCTGAAAACAAAATGTCTGCACTATATTTACTTCTTAACAGAAAAATTCCTTTTTCACTCTTCTACAACCACCCATGTTTAAAAGGATGGAAATATAGACAGGAAAGGTGGAGAGGATGAAACTTTGAACTTACTGTTTTGGAGAGAGTATCCCTGCCAGATGACTCAGAATTCAAGCTGCTGCTCACTTTGCAATGCCAAGTGAAAGTCAATTACCAACTTCAGTGATGTGAAAGAGGAGACCGGATTGGACTGAAATACATTGGCCAAAAAGTGAGGTGGACCTGTTTAGTTGTAAACCACCATCCTATAATCTTTCCGGGCTTTCCTCCAAGAGATGCATCCTGTAAAACAAAGATGGAGCAAGAAAGAGAAGGCATGCAGGGTCACTGCCTACAATTTTTAATAATGAAAAATAGTTTGAATGATCTATTGGCCATCTTCCATAGCCTGCAGTTAACTTAGCTAGAGCATTAATTATTTATCTGTGAACTTAGAGTTCTGTCTGGACAGCATGATGATGCCCTAAAAGGGAAGAGATCTTTTGACATTATTTCACATGAAATTCTTGTGAATTAACTAGGGAAACATGGTCTTTAGGAAACTGGCTGCAGTAAAAAATTTATTATCTCCAGATAAGCTGCTCTCTGGATGTGGTTATCAATGTTTCAACTTCAAAATAGAAGGTGATATCAAGTTGGATTATTCGAATGAAAGGGTGTTTTGGTGGGGTTTTTTTTTGTTTGCTTTTACAAAGAATGAAGGAATAATCTGTTCTCAGCCCTTCAAAAATAGACCAAAAACCTCTGAGTTCATTGAGCATTTTGCTCAGTGAGCTTTAATTGCAACAACAGAGTTGGAGATCAGGTGGTAGGGAAAAAAAAACAAATCCAAACAAAACATCACTCTAGAAGTAAAGATGCTGTCTTAGACTTGGGAAGTTGTGAAGATCTTTAAGAACAGGTAGGACAAATATGAATCAGAAATTATGAGACTGAAGCTGGACCTGGACACACACTATGTGACTTCATAAAGTCCTTTCTAACCATCTCTTTATATAGTGCTGTAATTTATGCATAAAGCTTATGTTTGAAAAGCAACACACACATATTGCCTTCATGGAAAGGTTAACTTCTAAATGGCTGAACCAGAAGTGAGGTCTTTTTCTGCTAAGAAATTGGAAAATACGAAATTGATAATGATGTACTGAGTAATTCTTTCCACCGCACCGTCGAATTACATGCTTGCATCTGTCAGCCATATGCCATTCCAGTCTTTCCTGTCTTGATTTCATTAATAGCGCTGGGCCAAGCCAGGCAGAATTCCTGTTTGTGTAGGCAGGTGACCTCTCTCATTAATATCTTCTTGCTTTCTGTTTTAGTGAGTATAGCCCCAATAGTATGACATTTTAAAATCACATACTTCATTAATACATGCAACTTAGAGTTAGTTCCTAGATGGCAGAAATAAAAATGCACTGTTTACTTTCAGTCCCCTACTTCTTGCACCTTGCAGGAACCCCCATTTATGCTATGTTCCTCCTGGGTTGCTTGGTCTGTACCGTGTCCCGCACAGTGGAGCTGCAAATCCTAGGAGGAGCTGTTGTAATACTGACAATGATCTCGGCTGACATGAATATGAACTCTGTGCTTTGTCTGAAAATAATTATTCTAGTGAATTGATCCTCTACTGAAATGATGGCTTGACCTCCCCATGCTGAGTTATTCCCTTAGAAAACTCCATGGGACACATGCGGGAGCCTGTTTTTGTAAGGCTGGATGACAGTTCAGAGATACGGGAGGTAATTGTTCTCTGGCAAAAAGAAAATCTCAGTGGGACAGATATGCTAATAGACCTTTGCTGCTTTAATGAAAAGGCACCTAAATGTGTGCTTCTGTGCCCAGAAAGCTTTTGGAAGATAAAGCCCAGGCTCTCTAATACGGCTGAGAAACTTGGATGTGATTGCAGTTTTGGGACAGAGGGTGGGGGTTGTTATCTTTGAAGTGATGAATAATTATCACACCCCATTTTATCACCTTGCTAAGAAGGCACTGCAATGGGGTTAATTCTGAAACTTCCTCCCAAACGTTTCTCAAGATTTTCTCTGTGCCCATGAGTATGAGCTGGAAACCCTCAGGCTCCCCATGAAAACCCTTGTGATTCAGGTGGGTAGTGCAGTGATTACCCCATTGGTGCCTCACGTCTGCGAGCCACGGGGACCAGACAGGACAGGAATGGGTTTCTGGTTTCTAAACACTTGGCAAGTGCTGGGGAAAGGTAACAAGGACAGAAATTTTGACATAACAAGAAGCAAAGTGGTGCACTGCTGCAAAAATTATGGTGCAATGAGGAAGCTCTTTATATTTACGATATTCAGATGGCTAAGTCATGCTACCCTAAGACATTTCCTCCACAGGCAAAAGCGAAGGGTTTGGATCTAGTTGAACCTTATTCATCACAGAGGATGCCACGTCAATGGCTATTTTTCCCTGATTGTGTTTAAATTATTTTATTTACTGAAGAGGCTCCTTTTTCCAAAATTATGGTTTCCCTGACCTGTCTTAATGTTCAGCATAGTTCTGGGGTTTTATAGTCTCTTCACATTAACTTTACAGTAAAGTTAATACGGTAGAATGACTTTGTGCCAGAATCTCTCAACATATTTTATTTTAAAAAAAATAAATAATCAAACCCACAAAACAAAACATTTTGCTCTCAAAAAAAAAAGGGATGCTCAATCATTTCAAGACTCATCTAGCTAATGTGGAGGTGAGTTGTTTTGCTTTAGAAGTATTTTTAGAAACACCTAGTCTTCACTTGTACTGAAAGCAGTTTTTTGTATCCTTTCTCAGTCCTCAGTTCCACCACGGACAATGTCTTTTCCTGGCATCAAGTCTCTGGTTAAGAGAGATTTACAACCCTTTCCCAGAACAGAGTAGGTCCTTGGCCCTCCTATCTAAATCTCTGTTTACATACAGACTACTTCTGATTTGGAAATCTTTAAGAGGGAACAGTATTATCTTTTCCATGTAGATCTCAATTTTATTCTTATCTCAGATTTTATTTGTCTTTATCCAGGGCCATTTTGGCAAGAAGAAAATGTTGTCCTTAAATTTCAGTTTGTTGCAGGAATCTATGTAAAAGAACTTGACAACAAATGTCACTTCCCTTGAAATTAAATCACCCAACTGTTGTTTACTTTGCAAAAAATAAAACTTTTGAAGGTAAATATATAGGTTCTTTTGTTTCCAGCAGAGCTAACAGATTTTGAAGTCTGACGTAACATGGTCAATTCTATTTGAATCAGTTCCATTTCAGCATTTCTACGTAGTATAACCAAACTGGCAGAGAAATTATTTATTTTATTGTTAAGGAGGTAAAGCATAGTCTTCTGGTTTTCTTTTTCTTTTTTTTTTTCTTTTTTTTTTTCCCCTTAAACTGACAGTCTAAGAGCTGCCTCTACAAAGAAGTCCCCTTTCCAAGAATGGTAGATGCAGGATAGAGTGTGAAGACTGCCCTGAGGTTAGCCAGGCTGTCTCTGGGGTGGGAGGAGGTGGATCTAAAGTGAATTCTTCAGCTCCAAGCAGGGGGAAAAGTATAATCCAAGGTGTATAGTTGCATATCTGCAAAGCAACACCTCTGGCAGCAAGAGAATTCCCTTGAATTCCCTGCCCACAAGTTTAGGAAGAGGCTTGGAGTGGCTATCTTGCCATGGATCCCTGAAGTCACTTTTAGATATGGACCCCCAGCCTTCTCCAAGTCTAGGTGCTCTTCTGTGCTGCAGGCAATAAGGGAGGGAACAGACTTTCTCAGAGCAGGTTGCTCACGGTGCTGCAGCAAGCGACTGGAGTGAGGTCTTGCCTACATGTAAGGTTATATTATTTTATATATTGGCATATGTGGTAATAGGGTAAAACACTTTTACTCAGGCTAGTACAACTTCTACAAGTGCCTATAGCCTTACAATTTAGGAGTGAACCAGTAATTGGTACTACTTCTGAGCTACCTCAAAACGTATGGATTTTCTGCCTGAGTTGGCTAGAATATTTGTATTCAAGTAGTGTGTAAAAGGGCCTTTCATCATGTACAGGTAAATGCCAGCCTGAGATAAATATGACTGATATGAGGGAAAGATTTCTAGTGTCCTCTAATGTAATGAAAGAAAATTGTAGGGTCCTTACACAGAATCTAGACTGGCTTTTTTTTTTTTTAAGGAGCAATAATTAAGTTTTATTGGGATGATATTTTCGGAGTTTATACCTGGAGACAAAATATATTTCTTTATTCAGCTATTTAATGTGTTGGTGATGCTGTTTGATGTTATTCCTGAAGTTTACTTGATTAGCTTCGACTGAACCCATATTGCTGCCCTTTGATCCATTTATGAAAATGCATATATTATTGCTTCATTGCAAAGTAAGCAATAGAAATGTTAAGTAGCATAAAGACTTCAGTCTCCATCGCAGTCAGGGTTTCAGTATGACCAAATCTGTCACCAAAACCACTGGAAAGTGTAAATCATAGACAAACACACCTTCCCTTATCCACACTTCTCACTGGTTTTGGAGGAACCACTCATTTTATGAATGGGATTTCTAGAGGATTATAGACGGTGGTAGGGATATTAGGCAGCTCGTTTATATGAATAGATCATACAATGCTCATCTGCAACAAAAGGAAATGCACTTCAGACTGTTAAAAATGCTGATGTCTCTTTACTACATACCAATGACACACCATTCACAGCCACGTAGCTGTGGTTTAGAAGTGTGCCTATGAGTTTTTGGTATGGTGCTATTTGATAGGACCATGCTAACAACTTCACAGTATAGACCATCACATTGCCATTCCCAGGAACAATCTCAAGCATTATTTAATTAATGAGGACAGACAGCACCAGTGTTCCCTTTTTGAGACTCTGCTGGGTGTTCCTGGAGAGCTGCAGTGAAATGACAGAAGCTCTACTGATATTTAGCTACTGAAAATCTGATAGTTAATTGCCAAGAGGAAAGCACAGTTAAACAATTCTGTCTTTGATTTCAAGAGATCCCTCTCCTGTTAAGATCTCTTCATCTGTTACAGGCATGCTTTTGTAGAGATGGTATTCAGATCCATGATACCTCCTTCTTGAAAAACTGTTGGTTGTGGTAAACAGTGTCCGTATTTATGCTGAAATCCAGATAAGCTGCTGTTCTGGATCTGTAGTTTGGATATATCTGAATTAATCTAGAAGTGAGGTGCTATGTGTTTTCACCTTAATATGATAATAGAAAAGAGACTACAGGTCAGACTAAGGATCCACCTGGCTTACTATCCTAGCTACTACAGTGACCACAATTGGAGGCATCTGGAAAAGCGAAAACAGTGCAAACATGGGTAACCCCTAATATTCTCCCAGCTACAGCTATTATTGTCTTAAGGAATATTGCATAATGAACTTCGTCCTTTTGTTTGCTCTGAACCTGGATCCAAATGGCTTTCATTAATGCCTTATTTCTTTTACTGGCAAAGAGGGCAAACAAGTAATCCCTTTTTAACCTATTCATGAGCTTCACAATTTTGTAGACCTCTACCATATCCCCCTTTGGTCATCTCTTTTTCTGACTGAGCAGTCCAATCCTGTATCCTTGCTATTTGTTGCTTCCCACCTCTGAATCTGTTCCAGACTCTTACAAGAGATGAGGAGACTGCACAGAATATTCATGATGCATATGAACTGTGCCATAACAATGATCTCATTTTGTTTTCTGTTTATCACCTAATAGTGCCTAAACTTTAAGCTTTTGAGCAGTGCAAAGTATTGAGCTGTTTTTTTCATGGAGCTTCCTATTACATTTATATAGTTATATATTATGTTCCTATTTCTGTTACAGTCTCAAGATACCACTTCTGAGTGGTAATGGTCAGCTCAGTAGTAAGGGCCATCATTTATATGAGAAGTTGGTGTTGTGCTCTGTGCATCCTTTATTACCACCTACACTGAATTTCCCCTGCTCCTTTTTTCAGCTCTCGGGTCCTGCTGTTTTTCTGTTGGTCCTCATCCTTAATAACTTAATATTTACAAAATAAGAAAACTTTCTCATTGCATTGTTAAGCCTCTCTCAGGTCCTTCACCAGGATGACAACCAGCATGAGTCCAGGTAGAATCAGTAGTCAGCAAGAAATGACCATTTACTTCCAACCTCTGTTTCCACTCCTTTTAACTGTTTACTTGTCTACACTAACACCTTCCTCTTTTATGCTGTAGTTGCTTGTTTCTACCCCTTTAATAAGATATCCTTTTGGAAATCTAAGTAGATGCTATCAGCTTTATCACTCTTATCTGAAGATTTTTCTTTTCCCCTTCAAAATATCGGTTTGCAAGGCATAGCTTGTCTTAAAAGCCATGTTGACTCTTCAAGTTGATCGTTCAGATGTCTATTAATTCTGTGGGGTTTTTTATTGCAGTTGCCACTAATTTGCCCACTATGAAGCCTAGGCCGACAGGTCTGTGGTTCCCTTGAAACTGGTTGTTAATAATTGACATCACATTTCTTGTGTTCCTCATGTACTGATGCGATGACAGGCTGCATGCGCTCCTTAGTAATTCAGTTATTTCATCCTTGAGTTTCTTTAGAGCTCCTGGGTGAATACCATCTGGTCTTGGCAATGGCAATTTGTTAAGTTCATTTTGTCAATTTGTTCCATAACTTATTCTACAGTCACTTCAATTTCAGACAAATCCTCTGAGTTGCTCATTTNAAAAAAAAAAAAAAAAAATCCTCCAGAAGACCCTCACCATTTTTTGGTTTTGCTATGGGAATCTTTCCAGCTTCTCCCATAATGAACAGCAGTGCAAGAAATAATGTTTCCGCTTTTATATTATGATCAATTGACTCTTTGTAATCTTTGACAGGTTTTCTGCTCCTGATGTACTTAAAAGTAGATTTATTACTGATACCTTTTATCCATTGTGCCTCAGTATTTTTGTCTGCTTCGCTGTGTATTTAGGTTTTAACCTGCAGGAGTTCATGATCCTTTTTATTCAGCTCATTTGGACACAACTCTTCAGCTTTCTGAGGGCTGCCTCTGTTAACGTACCATGTAACAATACTGAACTCCTTTTGCTCCCTCTCTGGGATTTCTCAGTAAACGGTATTTATTCGCCCCGTGCTTTCAGTGTGGTGGCTTTACACAGCTGAGTGTATGGTTGTAATTCTTTTAGCTATACTTTTTCTTTAATGAGCTTTTCTTTAATTTTACATAAAGTACTGACTTTTTGCAAGTAATTTTTCTGCTGTGAGGAAGAAGTTCTCATTTTTTCAGCTCTGATTGATTGGGTCCGGGATTGCTTGCTTTTTTTAACTTGACACTTGTTCCTAGATATCAGCAACAGTTATATACTCACTTAGGTCCTTTGTACACTCACTGAATACTGGGAAAAAAAAAAAACCCAAACCCATATATATACACATGTATATAAAATAGACATGCACATGAATAAAAAGGAATTTGTTGTGTTCTAAATCAGTAGCACCACATGGGATGAATTAGCTAATTCTGGATCATTTTTATGACTTCATATAATAAACGAGTTCCTGATGAGCTTGTTCCATAACCTTTTGATGGTTTTCTATAAGTCTCTCTTATTGGATGGCAGTGACTGCAATGAACAGTTCAGATAGCTCATAGTTGCTAAGCACCAGGCAGGCCTTCAGTAAAAAGGAAAAGATAAGTGTGAGAATTTAAAAATACACAAGAAATTATTTTAATCCCTAACTGCATCATTTGCTTTGAAGTTATTTGATTTTTGTCGTTCTAAAACAGGCAATTAGGGAGAGTAGTGGTCTAACCTGAGCTTTACTTCCTCTGGTGGTATGCGTCATGTCTTGGAGCATATCTTTAGGGGGATCTTAACATAAAGCTAAGCCTACCCAGTGAGGCTTCCTGCTTATAAATTAACAATTTTATCAGTTACTAAGAAACATAGGCAATATTATCTGCTCATAGCAGCTCTCTGCATGTGGGCACCCTGAAATATTGCCATCTATTTGAACCAGAACAGGCCTGTGCAGTTACATCTTTAAGGCTGATTAAAACACCGGAAGAGTTGCATCTGAGTTTTAAATGTAATTATTGAAAGCAATTAAAAAACCCTCACTGTATAACTGCTTTCCTAATGCTATGAGTCCAGCTGACTTGTGGGCATGTTCTTGTGTGCTACGCGTATATCCTTGTCTTCCTGTGAAAGATGAGAAAAACGCCTAGTAATGAGATGAGTAAAGGAAGACATGCTGTTATCTTCCTAGCGATGACAGATTTTACATCTAACGCTTTGATCCTACTAGCCCATTAGCAGCGAGCTTTGTGCCCTATCTGTGCACTAAAAGTGGTCAGAGTGCCTCACAAAACAGGTCCAAAAAAGTTCATTTGCCAAAACCAACTTTTTTGTTTCAATTCTGTTGAAATGCTTAATCTCAGGAAGGTCAAAACACAGTTTAGTTGCAATAAGGTTGTGCCATTTTAGTTCAATTTTATCCAGTAAAGCTCTTCTCTTACACTAAAATAGAATCTCTAACATTGAGTATTTGAACCAGTTTTTAACTCTGTCTTGTGCTGTGACCAGAATAGCAGGCAGGGTGTCATGTAGAGGACACCCACTGTGGGCACCCCTCTGAGAGCAGTGCCAAACCAAAGCAAATGTGCCGGAGTCCCTCCAGCTATTGCTGTCATCTGAGAAGAGGGAATATGATTGCTCCCTGTAAATAAGTCTTGACATAATATGACCAGCACTTCCACGTACGTACACTGTATTATATAATACAGTGTGCAGGCATTCATAGAAAACTTTGCAATCACTGTCTTACTCTCATTTTCTCCCCCTTGATCAGATGTTGATTTACAAGGACTTTCTGATCTCTTTCAGTGGTGGTAGAATCATAGCTTACCATTTCTTTTGTGCTCTAATTCTAATACCAGCATAAATGCTGTTGCAATAGTTTATTTTTCAGTGAGATTGTTTAATTTAGTGTTATATGCCATAATAGCTTGCAGCTGTTGATAGACCAATGAGAAATTGCGATGGTATTTTCAGCCACTTGAATATGACTTTCATTGAAGTTCAATTTGCCTGCTTATTTATGAGATGGATTACATATAGTGAAATAGGATTTATTTCGCCTGAACTTTGTTCTCTGAAACTAGACTAGGCAAGTTGTTTTGGACATCTGTAGTTGATGCACAGAGGAAAGTACTTCCAATGCTTGATTCCTCGCATGCACTGAGGATGCCTCCATTTGGATGTGACAGATTGTCCTGTGGAGCAGGCTTCCTTTCTTTGTTGGCCACATGTCCGACTCATAAACGCCTTTAAGCTGGGCACATAAAATCAGCAGTATAGTTGAAGGATTTGGACTTCAGCAATCCTCTGGTAGGATTAGTCTATGCAAGTAGGTCAAGAGACCTCTACTTCTTTCACTTGCTAGCTAAGCCATGCTGTTTGCTCAGGTATAGGGTAATGCTATGCCATCTTTTTACTTTTGATCTGTGCAAAAACAGTGTTGTCCACTGGTCTCAATGTATAATCCACAAAAGACTTCCTTACAAGCTGCATTTTGTTATGTCAGCCTTATAAACAGGCAAACAGTTATTATTTGTTGGATATAAAATGTCCACCCATGTTAATATGCCTGACTTCTTTAAACACATCATGTCTGAACTCTCCTGATGTTTGACTGCACCATTTTTCTCTTCATAAAATGCTAAGCTTCTTCTAGAAGAAAGTTCTGATCTCTGACCTTTCTGAGGTGGTGAGTTAAGGTTTGAGAATGTGTCTGCTGGGATACTAGGAAAAACTTCTCTCCTCTACAAGCCAAAGATGTAGCAATTCTTCAGAGGCTGTGATGGAAAATCATGGGAGACATCCCTAACCTTGTATAAATTGAAACAATCTCTCAAAATATGGACTGATGAGTTAAATATATGGCTAGAGGCTGTCTCTTGGGAAAGGAAGTCAAAGATATTTTATATCATCTTAGAGGCACTCTGGAAGGAAAACCAAAATGCACCCGAGGGAGTCACACTCCCACCTTGATTGTCTCTGCCATGTAAAACGTCCCATACAAAGACATTTTGGTATTGAATGACCACCTGATAATTTGCTTCTACAATTATACTTTTGTCTCCCCTCCCTATAGTCCTCAAGTTCTTTAGTGGTGAAATCATCACTTCATGAGTGTAGTTAAAGTGCAGCAAATAAGCTTGGAGGTTGGAAAGGGAGGAGACAGAATATATCTAACTGTCTTGTCACTTACACCTGGTTATGCAGAAAGGTGAAAACATTTTCAACCTCTTCCCAGCAGGGATTGCAGTGCTGAGAGTGGTTCCTGCTTCCCCCTTGATGTGGCACTAATACATCCTTTAGGAATGACTATGAACACCTGAAAGATGAAGGAAGCCTTCCTTCTCCAGCAATGAAAATCCAATGGCCTCCAGCACCTGCCAGCTGTGGCCTGAAGCTGTAACAGAAGTGAGGAGTCTTTAGCAGAAAATGCACTTAATAATAATAATCCCTTCTTCATTTCCATAATCCCAACTATGGAACAAATAACTGTTTCCAAGTAGTTCTGTTGGGTAGGGGCTGGTATGTCCAACTGCACTGCCAATGACTTAAAAAAACCAACCACAAAACCAAAGACACAGTGTCTGTGGTCTCCTCCTGTATACAGCCATCTCAGTATTGAAGCAAATTAACTGGTGAGAAACCTCAAAAGCAGAAAGGTGAGTGTAAAATGGTGTGAGTTAAACTACTGTGCAGCAGATGATATCATTTCATACACAAGTACTGTCGGCAAGGCATGTCTAGCTAGTAGGATTATTATTTTTTTAACCAAGTCTCTCTTAACTACAAAGAAGAAATTGCTGAGAAATTATTTCTATTGAGTTTCTGAAAGAGGCATTTTCAGTTGCAAGTGGTAATTATGAAACATAATTATACTTAATTTAATTTACATGTAAATTAAATTGTATTTTGGTTGCAACTCGAGTCACTCTTGCAAGATTATTGCTAAGTGGGAAGAATGAGTCAGACCTGAAAAGAGAGTAGACTTTATGAACTGACAATAAAATTCTAAATTATATTTCAAAATTCCAATTTTAACTAAATAATTGGTGTCACAAGTGCAAGACAGTTGAGAAGACAGAAAAAGATTTGTAATAAAGACCTTTAATTTTCCAGGCACTGCTTGATGTATTTGATATGAATAAAATCTGGTTTATTTAGCCACTTTTCACAAGTTAATTCCTGTCAAATTCAGAGGTTCTTGCTTGAAAAAGGTGAACAAGATTTGGCTGGTCTGAGTCTAGATACAGTATACAGCTAATTAAGTACACAGAACACCCACCCACAAAATAACTTTTACAGCAGCATCTAAAAGCACATTATATTTAATATGCATACTGAAGATGCTATCTGAGAGTAATGAAGGGGGCAGGGAAAATACACTTTTAGAGTTCCAGGCTCCTTCTTGATCACTCTATTGAAACAAGAAACAGCCAGTCTTCTGGATTTAGAGCCTAATGGGAACATTTCCAGGCTAAGTGTGAGGGAAACATATCCCTTGCAGCCAGGTACTCTTATTTTGCCAGATGTCTTTTAAATTAGTAACTAAAATAGCATCTTTGCTCCTTCTCCCTGCAGTTTCCTATTGAGGCAGCCTGGCACATGAGTTTGTTTCCCAGTTCGCCTCGATGAAGGGATTACTTGCCCCAGAGTTAATATATAACGTTGCTGCACTGAGAGTGGGGCTGATTGCTTCAGCGATGCGTTGCTGCTGTGCTCCATCGCAGTGCAGCAGCACTGCTTGGAAAACTGAGGGGGCATCACAGCATAGCCTGTGAGAGAGACCGGAGTGCAGCTTTAGCCTGGCCTGCAAAAACAGCCCCAAAACCATTTGCTCCAAGGCAATGTAATTAAGCTGTACAGAACGTTCGTTTGCTCCCAGACTCTTTGCTTATTAGGAAAATTTTTCTTGGAAAACTTCACCTTGTTGTAAGTCATAGCGCTTGCATTCATGCTTGGACTAGCGTAGAGTCTAGTAAATAACAACTGTTTGTGGTCCTGGAAAACCCTGGCAGAGCTGCTCTGTGACAAAGGCAAGAGAACCTGAAAGCCACTGAAAATAAGTCTGTACAGAGGCAGGTGTAGGTCTTCTAGCTGTTACTGGCTATAGTCATGATCTGGTGAAGTGCACGTCATTGATTTCAAACAACAGGCTTTATATTGCCTAATGCAACGACTTTCTCTTTTTGATTTTTGTGACCGAAAACTTTCACAAGTTGCCACAGCTGAGCTCTGGTACCAAGTTTGTGGGAGGCAGGGAACCTAAGCAAAAAAAAAAAAATGGTTTTAAGAAATTCATGGGAAAAAATTTAAGTTGATGACCAAGTTAGTTTTTTCAGTAATGTTTTGAAGTTGGCTTATTTACACTACTCTATTCATATATACATAATAAAAGAATATGTGTATATTACCTTTCTCACCTTTAAGGGAAGAGAGAAATTTTTTTTGTGGCATATTAAACTCCTAATTGTTCTTGGTTTAACTTCCTTTATTGGTGCAAAACAAATATGGCATTTATAACTAGGGTACTGTGCAAGAATAATAACTGAATCTCCTTGAGTCTCACTTCTGTACAACAGGTAATGCAAGCGCCCCGGTATGTGATCTGTTGTGCTTATTGTACCGTTTAATGTCATTTAAAAAAAGCTTCTTTTTAAGTATTTCTTTCAGATTAATTAAAAATGGGAATATATACTCATGCATTTTCAATACAAAAGAAGTGAGCAATGGGGAGAAATTATAACATTTTAATGTGGAACTCTACAAGGCTTCTTTTATGGCTTGAGTTTTTTTGCCCGGATGGCTCAGTATGTACAGAGTCAGACTTCTTTCAGCTGGCAAGCACTTGCTTCTAATCAATTAACGAGAGGCAGTGTTCAGCTCCTCTCATATTTGAGACTTTTAGATCCTGTGTGCCCATACGAACAGTATTTTTCCTAATTGGAAGCAATCTGGGAGCTTGCTGGGATTAGCACTAGGGACCGTGAGTCCCCAGGTTGACTTGTTTTGCAGATTGTTTACATATCTGATAAATTAGCCCTGTCATCAAGAAATATGATAATAATGTGGGAATCACTTTTAAAAAGGTATGTCGTGAATAAGGCAAACTGTAGTCTAAAGGACTATATATACACATCTGTGTGCATATGCCTGCACGTGGGCAGACACCTTGTGCACAGTTTCCTGCTGAACTTGCTGTTCATTTCTTTTGCACCAACAGTCAGATGACCAGTTAGGATTCCCAGAGATTCCTGCCAGGATTTGTTCCAAGTGGTCACGCTTCAGGCTGATGGGGGTTTTGGTACCTACACTTGATAAGAAAGATGCTGTTAGACTTGGAAATACTTTAAACACCGCCACACAAAGCCAAAAAACTTTCACATTTCGAGCTAAGGTTCAGCACAACTTTAGATTCTGTATTCACCACCACAGCAAGGATAAGAATGTTTTTTCCATGCAAGGTGTCTGAGTTGGATTTCTGTTCCTCCTTCTCTTATGCATTGTGTCTTTGTAACTGTCATTTCATACAAAATGCTATAGGATAAATTTATTCATCCAAAGGCTAGTTGAAGTTGTGAGTTGACCTTGTCTTGGCTAGTTAAAGTGAAGAGACAGACAGCTGGTGAAATTCTGCTCCACATGAAGAGAATTGTTGTTTTGCTATTAACATTGAGAGACAACATTTTCCTCCACCAAATTTTCCCAAAGGAAGGGCTATCTGTGTAAGGGGCAGGGTATGTATGAGTGTTTTGAGATGTACTTTCTACTGGTAATAAGCAATATAATTGGTCCAACAGTCAATACTAACAATTGTGCTATTAAACTGACTTAAATCATATTTAGGGAGAAAGGAGGTCAAGAGGGGTTGGGATTTTTCTTTTGGGGGTTCCACCCAACGCTTTTATAGAACAAATCTAGTTTCTCCCTAATTTCACTTCAGTTGGTACATACAGACTCACTGGTCTTCATATTGCAGTATCTCTACATTTTTTAAGCCCATCACAGAATTAATACGTGTATGGCTCCAGTAGTCCTATATGACACATTAAACTGAAGCAGTGATGAATGATCCACAGCTTGTTTGCAGAGACATATTAAATATAGAATCATAGAATTGTCGAGGTTGGAAGGGACCTTTAAGAT
>RSEF01000003.1:52402126-52447149 GCA_003993805.1 Himantopus leucocephalus | reverse complement strand
CAGAGGTCCCTTCCAACTCTGAAAATTCCGTGATTCTGTGAAAGGACAAGGTTCCCATCTGAAGTTATGGTGGAGTAGCTCAGTGGTGCCACAGCCAGCTTATCTACCAGCGCTGTCACGCAGGCTTGTGCGGTGGGGGCCGAAACTTGGCACACAGGAGGGAAGGTGTTGTGACTCTGTTGCAGGAGGGCTGTTTGCATTCCTTTCTAACTCACAGAGCCAGTTACCTAGATGGCATTAAGAGATAAAGATACTTTATAATAGCCAGGAAAACCAGGCCCCTCACCCAGAGCTATTTTGAGTGCCTTCCCTGGATGCAGTTGCACAAGCAACACAAGACTCTTTTTTTTTACCCATTCAGGACAGGACAAGGCTTTCCAAAGTGTTTGCTCACGCTGGTCTGCCAGTGCACAGTTCAGGACAAGGCTTTAGCTTTGCAAAGTTCAAGAGGAAGTTTAGATCTGAGATTTTGGTTCAGGTGCTCTGTGAGAAAGGAATGCAGAAGATTTTGAATGTAAGAGTGGTCCAGTCATGGAAGTGCTGGCTGCTCAGCTGTTAGTAGCTGTCATTTCCATATGCTCTGAGTTTTAGCCAAATACTGAAAGGACAAAAGAGGCTATTTGTTGTGTACCATACAAATATAGGTCTGGGTGCAGGCTGGGTTCTCATTAGACTTAATCCATTTACCTAAGGCTGTTTTGCCCACAGCCTTGTAACAGAAATTGGAGAATGAAGGAAAGAAACCCACCATGTTCCTCAAGCCTTGTGTCCTTTCCTTTTGTTTTCCATTCAGCAGGGCTTCATGATAGAACTAAAGGGGTGACATCACTCCATTGGATAAATTAATTTAGGTTCTCACCAGAAAGCTGGCAGTCAGTGCTAAGGAAGGGAAAGGACCGCAGGAGGAGTGGGAAGGCCACCATCTGCACAGTGAGGTGGCTGGTGCCAACTGGGCCCAGGGCTAAAGGATGGAGAAGCGGAGAGGGTGACCACTGTTGTGTGTGCATGGCTTTTGTTATTTTCCTAGCTACAGATGGGATGTGCACAGCATTTGGAAATCGCTGAGACTGCTAGGAAAGAAGGGAGGTGGAGAACCTGGTACTGGAAGCATGCAGCTGGAATTTGTCTGGGGTACAATTTGTAGTGTCTAAACTGCATGATGCAGTGAATTACATCCATCCTGTCCTTCTGACTGTGCTTATTTTAGACAGTTGGAGGGTTTAATGTTGCAAAAAGATCAAAGAAAGAGTTACTTCCTCATGCTTAACTTTCATCAATTTGTTATCTGTCACTTTTATCAAAGCAATATTTTCCTAGTCTGGAGAATTCAAGACTGTGATGATGTGTAGGAAATACCAGGATCTTTTCTCTCTGTAACCCCATTCAGTCACTAGGAATCTGGTATCAGCTGGAGACTGCTGCCATCGCATCTTCAATTCAGACACAGGCTGTTGCAGAGGAGATGCAGACTGTTCTCCCAGAGTATTTACTTTTAGCTTCTTTTGTTGTTCCCTTTTATGCAAAATAAGTATTTTTGAATGTAAATATAAGATTAGGACTTGTATATGGAAAATGTGATTAGTGAGTGTGCAACTACCAGCATGCATATTATTTTCATTAATCAACAATGACAGTCATTTTGTTTTCATGGGTTTTGGCAATCCGTTTGCTCTATTCTGAGAGACTCGGTATCTAAGGAGTTTGCTGGAAAACAGAATTTTGCAAGAAGACGCTAGAAAAACACATTCTTTCAACCAGCTAAATGCTGTCATTGATAGTTACCCTCACATTACGTGCAAACCATGTGTGAAAGCAGAACACAAGCTCCCCCTCCCCTTTTGTCTGGTGAAGGCTCATGGGGTTGTATTGCACATATTTCACAATGAGGTTTTTTTAACATGTTTTTTAGGTCCCTAAAGCAGGTTTCTGACTTTAATCAAAGAAGCACTTGTATGTTCTTTAATCAAAAAAACAGTGAGATTTTAACTAGGCCAGGTGCTATTACCAAACCCATCACCACTTCTAAACTAAGCCTGTTTTCTTGCCAGGGAGATATCTCTGACTTTATGGCTGCACCATTTGGCTATTGGCCTAAATAAGCATACATATGACTGATGTGTCAATGGTAGATTTCTACTTGGTGAAAACTAGTTGTTTGACAGTATTGTCTTAGCACGACCTCTTGGTAACGTTAATCACAAAGAAATAAGATCGGTCTTTTCCAGGCTGTAGCCATCAAAAAGTTATTCCAGGTCATTCACTTAGGTTCTTACCATAAACCATGCAGGCACTTCTTACGAATTATTTATTCAGCCTTTATCTCTTCCCACCAACTAAGGACATATGTACATGACAATAGCAGATATCTAACTTTAACATGGCTAACCATAAATTAGGTGGTTCTTCCTTAGTGTGAATGACCCAGCTCTGTCTTAAAGTAGCTATTTATGTAGCTTTTCATTCCATTCCCTACTCATTTGAAACAGTTGAAAAGTCACATAAAGCTGCAAAAGGATTCACCTTCTGGGTTTCTGTGACTCCAGTTCACGGTTTAAATCCACAGCCTTGAATCTGATGCTTAAACAGTAACAACCTTGGATCCCCTCTCCTCCCTGGGGAAGCTGGTACTTTGGTGGGATCTTTCCAATAGATTGAGCATTGACCTTGTAAATAGGAAATGCTTTAGACACAAGCTTCTGTCTTAAATCTCACCCTTTTTCTGAATCACATACAGCTTCACTTGGTATAGGATTCCAGATGTTACTTGGACTATTTAGCTTAGTGGTCTGGAGTACCAAATCACTTCCCAGAGCTGGGAGCCTAAAAGACTCAGGAGGCATAATTCTTTTTTATTTATTCTTTTTTATTTATATTCATCCTTGAGAAAGTCCTACTAGTATGAACTAACCTCAGCCAGGCATGTATTTGACGACAAATAATGAATGAATGAGAAGTATTAACAGGTCTTAGGGGAGTAGACTCGAGTTAGCGCTTTGAGGCTCTGAAAGGTTAGATGTGTCCTTGCTGCCCAGTGATTTCACATCTGTATAACGGAAGCTCGTGTTCAAGAGTCAGGATGGGAGTACTATATCAGCTGAGGCCTGGTGGTTGAGAGGTTTTATATATCCGAAGGCTAGAGACAGCAAATCCAATACGTATTAATTCATAATTAGGATTCTCCCTGCTACTGGAGGGATTAAGTATGCACGTGTTCATATGGTGAGGAAGGGATACTCAATGTCATTCTCCTCTTTCTTTCTCCGTAGCTTTGAACAACTACAGCTTCCAGCATTGTTTTGACTGGGGATCAAACCTACTTACGTCTATATTTTCTAGAGTGTGCTGAGGATGGCTGCTAGGTCTGGTTCACTAGGGCCGAGAAACATTTAAATTGAGGACCCTGTCCAATTTGGGGAATTAACTAAATTTGCTGGGCCTGTGAGATGGAAAACTTGTTAGTTAAGCAGAAGCAGAACTTCATGGAATTTATCAGTGAAGACGCAAAATATCTATTTTTTTTAACTTTCTTACTAAGCAGAAAACTTGAGAAGTACCATCAAGACTATAGGACTCCAAGTTGTCACTTCTCATGGACTTGCTCCTTTGACTCTCAAATAACATCTAAGTTATAGGAGAATAAATTCTTAAAGTCACAAGTTTGAGATTCTGTGGCAGTGGGAGCCCCATAAGCACTGAAGAAATATAAAAAAAGAAGCTTCAAGCCCTCACTTCACCCACTCTCAGAACTGCTTTATGGTATTAGGTATATCATTTATGACAGTTTCTGAATGACTGTTCTGCCATAAGGGTAGAATATTAATTCTAAATCCAAAGTGTATTTTGGCATCACACACACGTACTGAGGCCTTCTTGCACTTTAGATGAGGAACAATAAAAGTGGTATGAGACAATATAACAAAAAGAATAAAGAAACCAATTTCTTATTATTTGTCCCTTAAAGTATTATTCTGTTCAATTTCAGTCCTCATTCTACTTGTAATACACTTACAAAGTTTAAGAGAGAGGAATACTATTCTATTGCATTTTATAGCATCCCGAGAGTAATGGTCAATCTATTTTCTTTTTTTACAGTAAGTATATTTATCTCATACTATTCTACCCAGCCACCATGCCACAGGAAGAGTTATTTCATTGGGGTCATATGTTTCAGTCTCTCTCCCTTTTTATTTTGTGACTTTGTGCCAGAAGTCAATGGTTACCGTCAGACTCAAACTCCGTTTTCTCAATGATCTTGCTTTAAATCCTCCCCATCCAAAAATGCGTCTATTCTCATGGTTCAGGGACTGAAGCTGTGACCTTCCTAGTTGCTTTCCAGGTATTTTTCAACCTTTTAAGATCACAGGAGTGTCTTTTAGAAGATGAAATGGCAAACAACTTTCGTTGGAAAATATACAATGTAGTCATATACATAAAAGTGAACAAAACCCATTGCATCAGCAGAGTGCCCCACAGTCCCAGTCTTAATAACTGCTTGGCTTATTGAGGGTCAAAACTCTGCCCATAAAACATCCCTTGTGTGTCTGCAGCTTTCTCTTGTGAAATCGGTTAGACTCAGTCAGGTTGGCTGGCTGTTCTCCTGTGTACTCATACCCCCTCCAGTCCAACGCAACCCAGGTGCCTGGAGTCCACTCAGCCTTGCCACAACCACCTTGCCCTTCTTGAATAAGGCTGACCCCACCTGATTTCTGTGTTCTTGCCGAGGCTACCAGTACAAGGAAACTGAACAAAAAAACCTTCTCAAACCTCTTGTCTTTCAGAGACAGCCCTGTTATTGAGTGGAATTTTTCTACAACACGAGCCTGTTTATCTGACCTTTAACATAAAAAGCACTGTTGCTGCAAAGTAATTCAAATGAACATTTCTCTTGAGCACTAGCTATAAAAGAGTGCTGTTTTTTAAATGAGTTCACGGCAAGTGCTCTGGGCATGTAGATAACAGCTGCATCTCACTGGATAGCTGCCCTTAGCCTCTGTCTTCTTAATTCCTCCTGCCATTAACGATTTTGCCCCATGTTCCCAGTGCAGATACGAAGAGAACAATGCCAAACCCACTAGTAAGCCAAACATTCAGATGCAAGTACCACAGTATTCACAGTGATTCTGTACTTCCTCCTTCCAGCCAGGACCAAATTCACATTTGGTGTAATTTTATCATGGTCAATGGAGTTCCACAAGAAATGACTTTCAGGTAATTCCCAGCGGACAGCGCAGCAGGAGCTCTTTACATTGATGCTGATACCCAAATCTGTCCGTGGTATTTTTAGGAAAGAGGCTGGAAAGAGGAGTTTTGATTTTTCAGTATGATGTTTCCAGAGAGTATTTCCCTTCTGAGTAGAAAATAAAATAAATTTAAAATGTACAAAAAGTGACATAAAACTGTATGCAATCTCTTTTATTGGACAAACTAAAAATAAGAGGCTAGCTTCCATTACTGTTGGGAAGCTGTAAAAGACTGGGGATGTTATTTAGTTGATAATGTTATTGAGCTTCTCTGACAAAGGTACACCCATCAATAAGTTCTGTTATTATATTTTATGTCCTCTAAAAATAGCTGCTTATTTGCTTTAAATCTTTTTCTTCTCAGAAACAGTTTGTGGGACAGCTCCCTTTAAAGAATAATTAATTTTAGCTTATAAGTTACAGGACTCCTTGAAGTTTCCACAAATAAATTAGAAGACATTATAAGTCATTCTCTCTCCGTTTCCCTTTCTCATGCTTGTATTGCATTGCCTATGGAAAAGGAGAAACCTCCCCACCAGTGGGGCCAGTATATAACTGAGGCACAGTAAGGGAATCTGGAGTTGGCCCATGGGCCATGAGTTAGCACAACTAGGCACTGCTGTGCAGGAACCACCAGTTACCACCTGGTGACTTCAAGACCTTTGCTAGGCCATACAGAGGAGGTTTAGGACACCTATGGCTTTCTCTGNTGGAGGTTTAGGACACCTATGGGTTTCTCTGACACACAGAAAGAGGTCACCATCAAACTCATAACACAGATGGCAACAAACAGGTAGGCATGAAGGAGACAAAATACAGCCTCANCAGAGGAGGTTTAGGACACCTATGGCTTTCTCTGACACACAGAAAGAGGTCACCGTCAAACTCATAACACACGTGGCAACAAACAGGTAGGCATGAAGGAGACAAAATACAGCCTCACCTCCTGTCAAACAGCAACACCAGCCTCCAGCAGGAATGTTCTCTGGGGATTAATATCTGTTAGCAGTTAATGAGCCAAAGCACAATGTGGTCCATTAACTCCTCCCAGCTGGTTATCGGTTCCCCAGGAAATCTCCTACACCTCAATCATTATTGTTCAATTACACCCACATCGCTGGGTCCTGCAGCCTTGCTGCGACATCACATTTCTAACAGCTGTGTTTGGCCAGCCACTAACTAAAAGGCTGCATCCCAATTTAAAAGCCAGTGGAGGGAGAAGGACATGAGGGCTGGTTGATGAGTGGCTGTGGGCAGTCTTGCATCTCCCTGGCTTTTGAGCAGAGCGTACTAACTGTAGGTTCAAGCGGGGAGGAAAGACAGCAATAGTCATGCTGGCTCCTTAGCTTAGCTGTGGGCAATGATCAAGCCTGTGGAAATCAGGAGCCTCCTCCAAGCATCTGCTTTGCAGAACATGACAGCTGCGGTCAGTGGTTCCCATGCAGAGGTGTTCAGAAACCTGACTAGCTGCATTGCAGAGGCAAATCTAATTTCTCATTTTGTTTTGTGAAGCCTCAACTTTGACACTTCCTATGAATAGACACTGTGGAAACTGTGGTGTGAATTTGCTATCAAAATATTTGCTTTTGATACTGTGAAACCTTTTTCATAAAGTTAAATGACTAGGTTGCTCTAATGTCAGAATACCATCTATCTATATTACATCTATATAACAGCTCATTTAGTATTTAAATGCACAGTAAATCAAGGTGGTAAAAGTTGAGATGAGCTGTTTTGATAGCATAGAATTGCAACAAGAATGCTCATTTTTCAAAGGGGAAGAGTCCAAATGAATCAATGCTGTCATCTTTCTGTGAAATGTGTCAATTTTAATAGAACTGTCTCTTTAATGGAAACATTATTCTGTCAGAAATTTTCCAACCAGTTATATACCCGGCAGCAACTGGTAAAAATGCCAGCACTGGCTTTGAAGGCTGTCCCGCTAGCCCAGGGCAGTCTGGCCAGTGAGCCAGCCAACAACCTCCTTTGCCTGAGAGGAGGAGCTGCTGCTGCTGCTGCTGCTGCTGCTGCTGCTTCCGTGTGAGGGTGCGGGCAGGTTCCCCCTGCCAGCTCCAGTGTTGGGACCCACTCCAGCTGCACGGCTGTTTGCAGAGTCCTCGGTTTTCCTCCTTTCCTGCCACCTTGCAGCTATCATCTCCTGTAGTGTCACATCCCAAACTGCCGATACTTCTTTTTCAGGCAGAATGGCAAACTATGACATCCAAGGGGTTCACATCTCACCCAACTGCTCAAGTCCTAAGCAGCAACTAGGGAGGCACCTTCCAGTCCCTCAGAGTATTTCTTATTTGCACTTCATGTGAGGGTGACTTTGCAATATATGCTTTATTCAATGTATTAAGTGGAATAAGTCAAGATTAAACAAACGAATATTTAAATACCGGGGGAAAAAAGCTGAAGTTTCGAGGAGTCACAAACACACGGGACACTAAAAATGAAGAGTTTGCAAAGCAGATGGCTATTTGTTGGCTTTAAGGGACAAACTTAAAAACAAAAATCCCAATAATGCCATGAAATTTTAAATTAATTTTCATCCACTGAGAACTACATACGCAAGCACAACAAATAGTCACAAACAAAAATCTCAAAGTGTCACTTGTTTTCATGCATAAAAATGTAGGTAAGGTTTGAATGTCTGTGGGGACTCCCAAAAAACCTGGAACCATATGGTTCAGGGAACCAATCTGGAAAGTTTTATGCTGGTTGCTGCTTGCAAATCAAGGCACAGAATCTGTATCTTCTACACCTATTAAATTCTCACCAGGTAAGTGTGGGTGATAGCTGGCTTTAGTCAGAAAAACAGAGGTATCTGGGCTGCAAGGAGTCTGTTGTACAGGTTCTACTTTTTTAAATGTAAGTTAAACAAGGTCTCTTTTCCTGGATATCGCGTTGTATCTTTTGTTCAGCTGGAATCGTGACTTGCAAGCTCTAAAACCAAAGTAGTATGAGTGTGAAATAAAAAAATAAAATCATTGATTTAATTTAAAACCAATATGTTAAGAGCAACATCTGTAGAGTGAATTCCAGACACAGTCTCAAAATAGACTTTTGATCTTCTGTTCTCATCCATTGCATAGTGAGAGGCTGTTGCTACAGCAGAACGCGAATAAAGTAGGTAGTCTGTTTCTCTATACCGAACCTTATAAATCCCAAGTCCACATGTACTCCTAATCCTGTGTTCAGCTCATAAAAAGTAATCCTTAAGAATAAAGGAAGCTAGTTAAAAGGTGTGGAGAGTAGTGACGCTGAGTGAGAGCCCTGCCGTGTTAAGGAGGTGTGTGGTTATTACCTTCCTCGAGGGGCGTCCAGGGCCTTGCTGCAGGCTTTCTCAGGGACACCTTGGTGGAGGTGGCAATGGCCACACAATCAACGTCTGCACAGCGCCGCCAGGCAGAGGGGGAGTTGGGGTGGCATTCAGACAAATTTTTGTTTACACATCTCAGAGGCCAAGCGCCTCTACCTTCCATTAGAGGATGCTGCTTCTGCTGGCTCCTTTTGCTCTCTCTTTCCAGGGTTTGCCCTGAGCTGACCTTGCAGTTTTCTCTCCCTGCTTTTGTCCCTCAGACAGAGCTGGTCTGCCTAGAAGGTAGCAGTGCTACCAGGACAGAGTGGAGTTCAGGGCAAGCTTCACCCCCAGCTACTTACCCAGCAGATCTCTCTGTCCTGCATTATGTTCATTATTATTCTGTTAGCAGTTTACTTTTTGTAGTTACCTCAAATGTGGTTTACATGAGCTGCAGTTGCATCTTTGATGCTAGGGAAACTCCATTGCCTTCTGAATGGCAGCTGCTTTGTAATCTGCTCTTCAAAAAAAAACCCACAAAACCAAAGCAGTGCCTAAATGGTGGCTCCTTCCGCAGTGACTCCATCAAAGCTTTCTCCTGCACACCTGTCCATCAGCACTGTCTCCTGTGAAAGACAATGAGAAGCTTCTGCCACCCTTGCGCTTATAACTTGTGCTTGTAACTCTCAAATTGTGCTCCACAGCTATGCTTTGCAGGCTCCAGCAGCAAGGTTCCCAAAATGAGAGCCAGAAAACCTCCCCATAAATGCTAATCAGGGTCATGTGGATAAGTCCGTATTTGCTGCACATTAAACTTACCCTGAAGGACAATTTCCAAGACTTTAAAACTTCAGTGAGAGGGGGAGGGGAGGGAGGAATATTAAGACTCACTTCTAATGTCAGTGTGTTCTGGCCAGTTTTGTTACTTTCATTTTATTCCTTGCCACTGATCCTTAAATAAAATTTATGGTTTTCCATTTTGCACTCACCTATTCTTAGGGTCACAGATGTATCCATGCAGAATGATTGCTATCATACAGCCAGAGGAAATAAATGCTCCAGGAAAAAAAGGAAGATAAAATCTCTTGGGAAAAAATCAAACTTCTCCTGTCTACTGTAGGAAAGACCCAAAAGGTACAGAATAACTTTTCAGCTTTGCGTACGTTATGGCAGCAGCTTTACAGTTAATCTTGCCATGTCCAGCATTATTCTTAGTAAAAACACAGCTCCACAGAAAGAATCCAAAGTCCGTGGAGGAGGTTAGGCTTGCCAGCATGCTGGCAGAAAATAATCTTCTATTTACTTGTAAGGATAACTTCTTCCCATGCCATGAGAAATAATATGCAGTCCCCAAAAGTGCCCTGCATACAGTGAGGCAACAAAACACACGCACTGTCCTGTTAATAGCTTTGGCAAAACTGCCAAAATTATAGTTGTACTTCACCCTGTTGACTCCTTTATGTGCCACTTCACTGGCGGTGTCTTATCACAGGAGCGTGTTATCATGTTGGATTGGTTTTGTGTAAGAGATGGAGTGGAGTACCACCTTTGATGCATCATTTCAGTGACCCCTTGTAACTTGGGTCAGTGCTCTGGTTTCTATGTTGAGGTGCCCTGCATGCAATGCTGGTCCGGTATGTGCATGTGTGGTATGTGCATGTGCATGTCACCAGATCTAACCTGATGAGTCAAGGAAACATTGCTGACAGGGTGCAGTGTCCTGAAAGTACTTTCTGTAAAAAGATTACGTAGTGTCTACAATGCCATCTGCAAAGAAAAGCCTATGTAGACTGACAAAGAAACACAAAAATGGAGAGGGTCCTACTGGTTTCACTGGTTTTTTAAGGAATCAGAACAAGGCCATGAATAATTTCATTCAAATTGGCTGAGCAAGATTTTGATTATTTTCAGAACTTCAGTCTTCAAAATGAAAGCTACCACAGTAATTACTTGAGAAAACTAACACTGCAAAACTGTCTTACTCAACAGAAAAGTAGCTCTTATGTAATCTCTGTTAACTTTTGGCATTGTTTTATTCTGAGAGATTGACTTTAGTGTGACACTAGCCATGTTACTTACAACCACAAAATAGTTTACCATCAAAGGGCATAAAAGTTTAAAAAGTTTACCTTCTACTTTTGAAGAAGTATGTAAAAGAATCTAAGTAAACTGGTCTTGAATTTTGAGAAATAAAATCTTTATTTTTGATGTTTCCTCCCTTAGCTCCTGTGTGTCTTTTCACTTGGTCATACTTGGGACTAGAATTAGAAATGCCAGTACAACCATCGAAAATGTTAGGCACTCAGATCCTGTTTCAACTGGAGTTGAGCACTGAAGTAGAAGGGGACCCTTGTGATGATGCCCCAACCCTGGAAACGTTCAAGGTCAGGTTGGACGGGGCTCTGAGCAACCTGATGTAGATGAAGATGTCCCTGCTCATTGCAGGGGAATGACGAGATGACCTTTAAAGGTCCCTTCCAACCCAAACTATTCTATGATTCTATGACTCTTTGCAAATCACAGTTCACAGTTTATTTGCTAGCTATAAGGGATCCTAAAACATTTTAAGCAGTGAAGAAGATAGGAGATTCACTTTAAAGATGCCCACTGTACCTTAGGAAAGATTACTCATGTGAAACACCTGGCCTCCTCAGAAGAAAGAATTGTACAAAATCGTTTTGTAAATGTTTGTCCTTTTTTTTTTTTTAATAACTCAAGAACTCGTAGATCTGAAACACCCACATGTGGCAGTACTAAAAGAGAGGGGACTGGAACCTTTTGGAATTTTTTCACATTTCTTTCACAATCAGCAGAGGGTTGAGAAGTGAAAGGTTGACATATGGGTCACTTTTGCTGACACACTTGCTAGATCGCAAGCAGCTGCCAGACAATTTGTTATGAGGACATAAAAATCATTGAGCTACAGTAAGAGAGCTGCACACATCTTAATTGGTAGCTCCTCTGCAGAAATGCATACCTAAGCTTGAAAGTGGTCTCCCTCACTAACTAGAGAATATACAGAAGAAAAACCGCTTTGTAGGTCTGTTAGAAAAATTGATTTGCTAATTGTAAGATATTTTAATTCATTTCCTCTTTCATAACATGATAGTTGGACCAAAACTGAAGTGCATAATAAATTCACAAACATAAAATAAATCTAAAGAAATAAACCTCCTACAGAAAACCAAAAGCTACTTTTCAGACTTACGAAATTTCACCTGAAAAATATCTTACTTTTTTCATTGCCTGCTCAGATGGTGGAATTAGTGTGGCATTTGAAGTCTTTTATGGCAGAAGTCTCCAAGTAAGGTTTGCACTTTGTCTTTTTTTTGTGTTTGCACCAATCATGTGTACAGCAAAGAGTCTGTTTATGGTCCTGAAAGTAATTGGCACTATTTTTATGTAATTCTTGCTGGAAGAGTCTTCTCCATTGGCTTTTTTTTTTCTGCCTAAAAAGCTCTTACTAACATTCTCATTTGTAAAACAAACGCAACAATGGGAAAGTGAGCTGAGCAGATAAGGGTGAGTTACATTCCACTGATAGTCCTTACTACTGCACCAGACACAACTTGCTGTGCACTTGAACTTAGGTTTGCTGTGCTGACAGAGCACAGTCAAATAGAAGTCATTGAGAGACTGTAAAGATAAAACTTTCACTAACATCTGTACAAAATTAACAAAACCTTCCTGAAAATATAAAACACACAGCATGTAAAGACAACTGCATTTGTTATACGTATTCATTGAGCAGATTTTTTCCTCTCATGGCATACACACTCCAAGAGACAAAGTTGTTAATGACGGATTAATCTTTTCCTGCTGCTTATTCCTCATATACACCTCAGCCTGTAACACTGCAGTCATTTGCTGTGGAGGTTGTGATGGTACCATGGAGAGTAATGACTGCAGTTGACAAATTAGGCATGGAACAGGCTAACTGCAGCAATATTCTAATTTATATCACTACAACCCACTTGCAGCCTTGAAACTGGGAACATAGCTAGTTTGTGTAATTTCTTCTGCTTACCTTGTTTAACCTAAATTACTCCTCATTTCATCATGTCTTAATGCTGGCCTGAGTCTCTTAGTCTCTTCATGGATGTCCTGCCACCACAGGCACAAAGCGGAGCTCCCAGTTGTCCCCTGAAAAGTCTATATTTTCTGTTGCAGAAATCGCTCCATCTTCCTTGCCTGTGGGTTCTTTACAATAGTTCTTTTCTTGAGCCTAAAGCTGCATCAGAGCTAAAGTTTTCCCCTTATTCCCTCCGTAACTTTCTGAAAATTGGCTATCTCTCCTCTCCACCCTCACAGATAAATTTCTTATTCCTCTGCTACGACCAGAAGGCTGCTGCAACAATCCTTTTCCTGGCTTGTCAGTACTGTCTTGAGGAAGGCGGAGACCTTGCATTCACTGATAGAATGAACTATTCATCTAAAATAAAAATTATCACAGCACTACTTGTCACTTCAGCTATGATCCAATACAAAGCCTTTCTCTCCCTTTCTCTGCTGTGAAATACCTGCCTAGACCATCCCCTTGTTTCTGCTGTTGACCCCTTCCTCGGCTTTGCCACTTATAGCAGTCTTTTTGTGTTTTCCTCTCATGTAAGAAGAGGCCTCCAACAGTTCCCTTCCTGCAAAACTGTCTCTTTTCTTAATGTTGACAAAAAGCATATGCTTGTTAAAATCCAGGCAGCAGACAAGCTGGGGTTACTTCATTTCAGGCTAACTAGTATTGAGTCATCGTTATCTCTCTATTCCCCCTCCTGGTTCAGCACACATCTTTCATCACTTACATTACACTTAGGTTTTAAATTCCTATATAAGGTATGTACTCTGCCTTGTAGGATGAGGCCCACATGCTGGATTAGTTTCTGACAGCTGCCTCAATACAATAACAAAAATAATATGTTACTACCTGAGTTGCGGAGAGTGAGACCTGCACTTGTAGGCTTGTCAGCCTAATTGGCACCTTCGACAGCCACCATAATTTGCATTAAAATACACAGAAAAAAAATCCTGTTTTATATTAAAACACCTAGCTAACACAGGTATGAAGGCTCAGCCCTAATGGAGACAGGCAGAGGAAAGCTATTGATGAAGTAGTACTTCATGGTGTTTGGCATGTGTAGCATTACACAGTGCGAGCACTGTGTGTGTTTGGGATGGGGTGGGAAATTGGGGGTTGTATAGATAACATCAAGGCAGCAGCTCTGCATTAAGGGGTATTTCTAGTTGGAAAGGGAAAGAGAAAAGCAAATGAACAAATTTCATCTGGGAGATGGTTGCCTAAAAAAACCTCTTTCATAAAGGAAAAGGCAGCCTTTATTCCACAGCCTAGTGAAGCCTGTAAGACCAGTTGGAAAAGCGTTGGTCCCTCCCCAATAGGGTGTCCTGAGCAGGCCCAGTACCTCCTGGGGTGGGGCAACTGCCAAGGGAGGTTTTGCCTCTCAGCAGCATTGCTTGCCCTTGAGCACACCGACAAGCTGAGGCTGAGGTCCCCCAGCAGACCCCCCCTTCTCCTATCCTTGGGCTCTTGTAAGAGGAGCAACAGGTCTGCCTGAGAAGCTGCATTTGGGTGTCTGAGATGCTGCATTTTGTGATGTGGGTACAGCTTGCCCCAGGTACCACTGCTGAGGGATGCTGATGCACTACCCTTTGAGCAGAGGCAGGCTGCTTGTCACATCCCCATGAAGCATTGATAGATTTGGAAATATATTTTAAAAATAAGCTTTTTATGAAAATGAGAGAACTCAGAGCCAGGTGAAAGCTTGCCATGCAAAAGCCATTTTGAAAACAGAAAGAATACACACAGCTATACACTATTTTTCTATTAAAAAAAGCCCATGGACTAAAGAGATGATACCGTGAAAATGAGCTCTATAATGTGGGGCTATAAACCCAATATACTACCAGCATTTGTACATTACCTGGCATCGATGAGTCAGGTTTTTCTGGTAGTGTGAAGAAACCATCTTATTTATGTCCTACTAATCCAGTGTTATCATCTCCCACCACCACTATTTTGAGTCAGATAAAACAGCATAACCAATTCTGTTTCCACAGGCTATCTGCATTGTCCTCATCTTGCCACTTCACTGGTATTTAATGTTCTCCTTACAAATACGCTGATTCAGCTTGACCTTCAGCTCATACTTAACATCCCCTCTCAACCAACTTTACAGGCACCTCACCAGAAATCTTTAGTTCAGACGCAATCTGGGTCCCTGCTCCTCTGCCAAACATTCATTTTTGCTTGCATCAGTCCAGATTTTCCATTCCTCTGCTTTGGTGTAATTCAGTTATGCTTAATTGAGTTACCTCTGACATCCTCCAGTGGCAAAGAGACCTGGCCTATTGTCTTTGTTTTGTCAACTGTAATTCTCAGTTACAGTTTTGTTAAAACTATCATCTCCAATTCACTGCCTATTTCAGCGTAGAGGTGGACAAAGCTCAATTTGAATGGCGAGTTGTACGTAAACAGCTTATTAGACCAGTCCCTGGAGTCCCTGGGGGAGCACCAGCCCCCATTGAGCTGGAAGCTGCTCAAACATCCAAGAAAGCCTCTGCACTGAAGGGCATGCAGTTAAAATAGACAAGAAGGATGGCTGGAAGGAAAGCGTTACCATTAACAAAGATGTGGAGTTGAGGAAACGATAATTTGACAGGCTTATGTAGAACAAAACTGAACAAATACCATTAACATTTGACTCAGTGCCTCTTCCTCATGACAATACTCCTCTTCCCATCCACAAGCACATTTTAAAAACGTGTTTCTTCTCCATTCTTTCCATTATTTTTTTCCAGCTAAATGGGGCTAGAATTGGCCAGTTCGTTACCCAGTGCAAGGCTCGCTGTCCCCACTGATGTCAGCAAGGGGACGCTGTTATACACACCTCACATATGTTGAGGCTGACAACTTTTATTTTCAAATAATACAGTGCTGCAGAAATAGTGTCTGTAAGGATCTTTTCACAGAATTTCTCAAGCTTTTCTGGACACTTCAGGTAGTATTTTATGACTTCTTGTTTTCTGAGAACGACATGAATGCCACCAGAGAAATAGCATGGGAAAGACAAAAGTGGTTAGTGTTTTGCCTTTTGAAGATTTCAGAAGAAAATTATTGAAAGGATTTGTATATGTATTTGTATTTGTATATGTGCTTATTCTGAGAAATGAAAATGGCTGTTAACTTTTCTATGAAGACAGTAAAGCAAATGAGCCATGTCAGAACAAAAATATTTTATCCTGATAACTCCTCTTTGGAAGACACCATTAATTCTTGGTCACATACCTCAGTATTTCAGAAAATTATTTTGTGCATATGTGCATATTTAAAGATTAGCTAAGGTTCTTGTATCTTAATGCAAGCACGTAAAAAAGTACTTTGTAGTTTATTGCATTACCATTATTCATTGCGTTTTATTGGTATCTTCTCTTTATTTTATTAGTACTTTATAGCAAAAGCTTTGAGTGTGTTATGCTTTTTGAAAAGCAGTTTACTGCTTCCTATTCTACAATAAACAGTTGTAAAATAGGGGCAGCAATAAAAGCACATAGGCTTTTGGTAAGCAGCTGGACGTGATATCAGGATCAGAGATTCAGGCTAAATAAATTTGCTATTTTAAATGACAGCCAAAAAATAATCCTTCAAAAAGTCAGTTCTAAATTTGTCAAAATGTATGTCTAAACATATATCTTAACAACCATACCAGCACTGTAAAACAAAGTGACTATACCAGAATTTCTTAAGCTTGCATTTCCCTGGGACGTTCTGAAAGCATGGCAAAAATTAAAAGCTGATGGGAAACACTAATGAAAAAGGCAAATTCCAATTTACTTAAATTCATGAAATTTTGTTCTGGGGAACACTGTGATCTCTTTCACTCCTGTGCTGCCAGTGTCAGTGCATATATTTAACTTTACTCCCTTGAATAGTCACATCCAATTCTCGAAAACCGACCATAATTTTAAAGTTAACAATGGAGATGAGAGCTTGCAGGAGCTGGAGTGCACTTTACCCTTCCAGACTTAAACTACAGCTAAAAATTTTCTAACTTTCGCCTTCAGTAGAGTTCTTCTAGTCCCTTGCAACCTCTTGCAATTTTGCAAGTCTAGAAACAAAAGAACAGTTTGAAGTTTGGGGGTTATATTTTCTTAACTATTGTATTTCAGAGTCCTTGTTAAGTTTAGAATAATGCATAATCAAAGCTGAAAATTATCTTCCTCCTCTAAATTTGTCTCTGTGAACTCCTAGACCTCAGGATTCCTTGCCAAGTTTTAGTTAATAAAACATGAAAAGCATTTTTTTCTTCAACTATGAAAATAAGTCTTTTCTGTAGCTCCATTTACAAAATATTTTAAAAAACAAAACCTATTTTGTGAAGTGAAAAACTAGATTCAGATGCTGATACACTTAGTAAATCATCACTCCTGAAAACTGGTACAATTTTATGATGTTTCATACCTTTCTATGAACAAAAATCATGTCATGACTGTCAATTCTGTCTTTTTTTCCCCCCCTCATGTTGTTTTTGATGGCTTCTACTAATGCCTAAGAGGAAATACTACATATTTAATTTATAATATCATTTTATGCAGAACACTGTATATGAAACATTTTGGTTTGTTATTTGTCCTTTGAACAGATGTACCTTCAAAGATTTACAAAACAAAATCCCATTTTTTTATCTCTGAGAGCTCCTAAATGCGCCTTTGCATTTTTTTTTTTAAATATAAAAAATAAATAAGCGGGGAGAACCAGAAAATCTATTATATCATTAGAGTTGTCTAATTTCACAAGTATGAAAATGAGATAATTTCCAGGAGACATCTGCTTTTTTATCAAAACCTTTCCTGGTCTTTCTCCTGCATCTGCACAGTTGCCAGAATCTGTCATTTGTTGACCCTTGCTTTTGCACAAACGGAAAAATTCAGGGTAGCCTTTTGTTATAAATTTGGACTCATGAATGAATATAACCTGTTAACTCTTAAGACCTGATGAGGGAACTGCAGCTTATATGATAGTACAGATGTACTTTAGATAGTGCGAACCCCTAACAAGTATTTGTTCATGTACTTTGGCTTGGATACTATTAACAATTTAAATATATTTTAAAATATATATATTATACATATATTTATGTTCTCATATATTTTCTGATAGCATTAGCAGTATGTAGGTAAAGTACTGGCATAATATATTCTCACTTTAGGCAGAGGTACTGATTAATGCCTATTCACAAGACAGCTATTTAATATAAAACTGTAACAATGAAAAAATGTTTGATGTAAATATAATTAATGTGACAGCATTGACATGAACATCTGTCTAACATCAGCTATAAGGCACCAAAACAATTAAATCTGTGCATAGCTAATAATCTCTGGAACACTTCTTCCTAGGAATTATGCTCCTTAAAGAATAGATTATCAATTCTTTGTCTTCAGCTTGCACTATGCTGACATTATAGAAAATAAAATAAGCCAAAGCAGGCAACAAAAGTCCATATTAATATAATATGTCATAAGATAAAATTGCCACTTCTTGCTTTAATTTTTCAGTATGGCTAAAACCCCCTTCCTGTCTTACAGGCCTGTGAAGAGTATGTCGTCTTCAACTTGCCGCTCTCTCAAAATTTTCACACTTCTTTGCATAAAAATTTTAGAAATTCTTCCTGCATTACATTTCTAAGAAAATGCCTTTTTCGTCCTCCTTGCAGTGGCACCCTTATCTCACATGTCAGTTACTGCAACATACTTTTCTCTTTCTTTGTGAAATGCTGACGCAACCTTACTTCCACCCACCCCGACAGCTGCAAAGGTCTATTTCCTAACAATATTTCCCTGTGCACCCCATCCCTGGGCTTCCATTCTATTTCACTGACCACACTGCTTGATTTCCTTCTCTAAGACTGCTGATGCCCATCCTGGCCGTATGCACTTATCGTCATTTCTTATAAAAATCCTGATCTCTGGCCAGCTGTAACACCAGCCTCCGCTTCTCTTGTTAACCTTCAAGCACATCGTCTTCGTGTTTCTCTCAGGCACCTTCATACTCAAAAAGAAAAGTAGCTCACAGAACTACCTCATTATTTTTTTTCCCTGTCTTCCTTATAATTTTCCTTTGCTCTGATGCCTATAAACTTTGGACAACAGCATGCTCAGAGCATCTGTTGATCAATAAATACTATTTCTTTACTCTTTTATCAGTCGTCTCACTTAGCCTAGGTTCTCCAAGAGGCAAAGGATGCCTTGTGGTCCCTGTTTCCGCAGTGCCAAGGGCAAAGGGTCTTCGTCCGTGAATAAGGCACCTAAATGATATAATATTCCAAATAGTAACTTGTATTCCCTACAAGTGGGTCTCTACCCATGAAACAGATAGATAAAGACGATTTTAGAAGCTTGAATTAGGGAGTAATATGTTCTAGGGCATTTTTGTTCTAAAGCCTTAAGGAAGTGGCATGATTGACTTTTGTGCTTGGATTTCCCATTGTGCATTTCTATTTTATATGCCCAAGGAAACTCTCCTCCACATCAGACTTCAGTTTGTCTTGTTCTGTAAAAACTGCCAGCTGCTTCAGGGTAAGATTAGAAAAACTCTGCAGAGGAAAATTATGTAAAAAACACGATGGAAAGTTTGTTTAATCCTATCAATTCATCCTTATATCAATTCATGCTTATATCCTGGAGCAGGAAGGTCTAAAAGTACTAATTTTCTCAGAGGAAAAACAATCCTTCCTGTAAATTATTGTATGTATGACTATAATTCTGGCTTTCGAGATTTTAAAGGGAGGGATAACTGAAAGAAAAAAAACAGAAACATACTCTTTGTTATGCATTTCATCATTTTTTCCCATCTGCTCTCATTAGGAAAAAGCAAAGAAAAATAAAATAGTGACTGACTTTGGAACAGAGATTAGGAAATAAGGTGGACATTAATTACCAAAAAAGTAGTAGGAGTAATGGCAAAAAGATGGTGATATTAACCTGGATAAGCTCAGTAAGCTACAGATAAAACTGTGCTCATGACATGAATAGCTGTTGCTAGTTCCTGCAGAAAAGTACCCAAGGCAATGATGGCTTAGACACTCTTGTAAAAATGAAGTTTTTACTTTTTTTCTGTAAGTGAATGGAATGCTACAGGGAGAAGCATGATGGAAAAGCCTGTGAGTGTATAGAAATAAAAAGAAATGGCTATACGAATGAACTCTGTGGCACTAGGAAGCAAATAAAGAGCCTACTAGGTCTAAGGGATGATAAATGCAAAATGTCAGCATATGTGGAGACATTCTTAGAAGAAAAGGACATAACAAAATGTCAAATAAAAGACAGGTTTTCTATGAAAAAATATTCTAAACCAAAGCTAAAAACCTATATTAAAGACACCATTACTAGAAGAATATAAATATGTTACGTCTCTTATTCCACTTACTGTAGTATCAATTAATAGAAACTAGAGAGCTATAAAACACTAAGTGCAAATTTACTCCCTTTTAGAAAGTGCTCAAGCATGAAGAAATGTCTTTGCATAGAATAATGAAAAAAAAGCACAAGCAAATAATTGAAAAAGAAATAAATCTGTGTGGTCACTTTCCTTAACAATACTTTCAGAAGTGCTGAGTGCTCTTAAACTTTCTCATGTCAATAATCGTCCTCACACTCAGGAAAAAAAGGAGAGTTTATGACCTTTGGAAGAAGGGGCAGGCAACTCAGGAGGACTACAAAGATGTTGTGAGGTTATGCAGAGAGAAAATAAGGAGGGCCAAAGCCCAGTTAGAACTTAATCTGGCTACTGCCATAAAAGACAATTAAAAATGTTTCTATAAATACATTACCAACAAAAGGAGGACTAAGGAGACTCTCCATCCTTTATTGGATACAGGGGGAAATATAGGACCAAGAATGAGGAAAAGGCTGAGGTACTTAATGCCGCCTTTGTCTCAGTCTTCAATAGTAAGAGCAGTTGTTCTCCTGGTACCCAGCCTCCTGAGCTGGAAGACAGGGACAGGGAGCAGAATGAAGCCACATAATCCAAGGGGAAATGGTTAGCGACCTGCTAAACCACTTAGACACACACAAGTCTACAGGGCCAGATGGGATCCACCCAAACGTACTGAAGGAGCTGGCGGAACCACTTTCCATCATTTATCAGTGGTCCTGGCTAACCAGAGAGGTCTCAGTTGACTGATGTGACGCCCATCTACAAGAGCCAGAAGGAGGATCCAGGGAACTACAAGCCTGTCAGTCTGACCTCAGTGCTGGGGAATGTTATGGAGAAGATCATCTTGAGTGCCATCACACGGCACATGCAGGACAGCCAAGTGATCAGGCCCAGTCAGCACGGGTTCATGAAAGGCAGGTCCTGCTTGACTAACCTGATCTCTTTCTATGACAAGGTGACCAACTTAGGGGACGGGGGAAAAGCTGTGGTGTTATAGACTTTAGTAAAGCCTTTGAGACCATTTCCCACAGCATTCTCCTAGAGGACCTGGCTGCTCATGGCTTGGATGAGCATAATCTTTGCTGCATAAAAAATTGTCTGGAATCCAGGCCCAAAGAGTGGTGGTGAAGGGAGTTAAATCCAATTGGCAGCCTATCACAAGTGGTGTTCCTCAGGGATCAGTGTTAGGGCCAGTTCTTTTTAATATCTTTATCAACAGTCTGGACAAAGGACTTGAGTGTGCCCTCAATATGTTTGCAGACAGAGAAGGGCAACGAAGCTGGTGAAGAGTCTAGAGAACAAGTCTTATGAGGATTGGCTGAGGGAACTGGGGTTGTTTAGCCTGGAGAAAAGGAGGCTGAGGGGAGACCTTATTGCTCTCTACAACTACCTAAAAGGAGGTTGTAGTGAGGTGTGAGTCCGTCTCTTCTCCCAAGTCACATGTGATAGGACAAGAGGAAATGGCCTCGTTACACCAGGGGAGGTTTAGATTGGATATTAGGAAAAATTTCTTCACCAAAAGGGTTGTCAAGCATTGGAACAGGCTGTCCAGGGAAGTGGTTGAGTCACCGTCCCTGGAGGTATTTAAAAGACGGGTAGATGTGGTGCTTAGGGATGTGGTTTAGTGGTAACTCGGTAGTGCTAGGTTAACGGTTGGACTTGACGGTCTTAAAGGTCTTTTCCAACCTAAATGATTCTATGATTCTATGATTCTATTTTAGGTTTTCCTAACATGAATTTTCTAACCTTGTTTGACTAATGCATATGTGTAACCTGGCCATGTGTGATGTCATTGAAGGGGTTACACCATTAAGATAAGAAGAGCTTAGGGACTTGCTGAGCTAGAGGTCTTATCTTTGACTATGCCATACAATCTGATAACCTGCTGTGAAGAAGGGGTAATAAAACCCCTTGAGACTGAAATAAATAAATTTGGCCAGTGTTATTTATTTTGTAGACAATTGCAATAGCAGCATATTTTTCTTTTGAGATTCCTGACATTGTAACATGACATTCAGAGGTACAATATCTAAAGACTCCAGGCTGCCTGTCTGCTTACTCACCACAGCAAACTCTGGCACTGAACTCACCTCAGGAAAACACAGTGTGCCTGCTCAGAGAAACACATGCTGTTTCTTGCACTTTTCATATTACGTAACAACCACAATTAAGAAAAGGTCTTTAAGCTCTCATTTAAAGAAAAGCTGAGAAGAACGGAGACTATCTGAATCCTGAAACTATTGTTGATAGTGAGAAGATAAGCTCCCACTTGAAGGAGTACTATTATTCTTATTAATATGTCGCACCAGAGTAGTTTGTAAATCCCTAGTAGTGATAGGTCCCGGGATCTTCTAAGTACCTTGCAAATACAGAAGGAGAAGATGTACCAAGGATGACTGGGGCCACCTGTATGCCAGCAACTTGTTCTAATTCATACACATTGATGTACACCTAGACATTCTCATTACCCATTGGCAAAAATGTTACCATTTGAATCCCACTTAGGGCCTGTTGTCACCTTCCACCAGCACGAGGAGGCCATACCGTGTATTTGTGTTGGGCACCTGACTGAAGGAAATCATGAGAGCAAGGAGAAATCATCATGTAATCAAGGTGTTCCTTAAAAATAAGGTGTCCTAGACAAATAATTCCTGAATAAATACTTAAAGACACTGTGTTAATAAGGGAAACATTAATACAATTTATACTTCTAGCCTGCTGTCTTGGAAGAAAACTTAGTCATCAAATATCCAAATGCTGCTCCATTAAGATAAATGCATGTTTACACTGGTTTTAGCTCAACAAATTTGATTTGATAATTTACATTAATGTTGTAGCTTATTGACAGTTTAGCTAATGCCTCTTGCATCTTCCGTGCAATTGTTTGACAACATTGCTTTATGACTTTCCTGAGCTGTCAAACACACTGAATCTACATCTCCACATGAGCATGCATGAATGGTTCAGTAGCTTCTGTGTACATGAAAGTCAGAATGATGAAACACAGAAATACAGTTAAAGGCATAGATAACCAAACCCAATTACTCTACATAGTTTGCACTCTGTTGACTCTGGTAATTTTAATTGTTTTCAATCACAAACAAGACAAAGGTCAACATGAATGTGAATCATACTGTGTCGTGTGGTTCTTGCAGACTTACAAACAGGTTTGTCAGCATTTCTGGCATACAGCAGCTGCATGATGGTACCAAATGTTTTATGTCTAAAGCTCATTAGATTTTCTTTGCTTTACAAAAATAGAAATCTGTGCATGCTTTGAAACAGGAAGCTTTGAACTCAAACTGTACATCACACTCAGTTATCTTTTCTTGAAATGCCTGCCTCAGGTAAGGCCATTAACATGTTTATACTGATCCATTTTCATTACAGAATGAGGAAGTAGGTTAGTCACAAAGAAAATGGATCTGTTCCTCATAGCAAGAATTGGTCTGATGGTTTATTTGTAAATATAATGTAGCAATAGGGAGTGAGGGAAGATACACAGAAGTATCCAAGCTAGGAACAACGGTTTCTTATGCTTTCTATACCATTGCCCTTGCTTTCCAATGCACTCTGCCCCCACTAACTATTCCAAGGATTTTCTTCCCATAATCTTGATCTGTAAGAAATGATCAAATGAATGAATGGTACAGATGGAAAAAAGAGAGGTAAGATATGCTAAAATGAAATTGCCATGAGAAACTGTTTAAAAGGATAATCTCCCTGTTTCTTTAACTTTCTGTATTTCCTCGTTACAGAAATAATTGTTTTAGTTGTTGACACATAGAAGGGCTTGTCACACCTCACATTTTTTTTTTCTGTTACCGATTGTACACAGTGTAGCCAGAATGACTAAAAGCTAATGTATGCTCTTCTAAAATGTTTCATTTGGGTTACAAATATGTCTTAGGCCTGATTTGTTTAAAATCTATATGCATGAATAGGTCAATGGCACAGGATCCTAAATGATGAAACGCTGGAATCTCTGCCAAGAGGCCAAGGGAGTGTTCACTTTCTGGCTTTCTCATGACAGAAGCAGGATGGCCTGGAGGCAGGGCAATGCACTCATTACATGGGCACTGCCGAGCAGGAATGGACACGGCCAAGCTGGCCACAGGATGTCCGTATTCACAGGGTTTCTAAGCTGCAGAAATAACTTGCAAACAAAAAGACTGGCAAACCGTATGCCAGTGACGACCCACTTCTGGCTAGCAGAAAGGAAATAGCATTCTTGGTGTGACTGTAGCCACGTAGACTTTCACAACTGGCAAAATGAGGGATGATTGTTTTTCTTTTTTTCCCCTCCAAAACACTGAGAATAATGACAATGGGCATCAGCGCCCAGATTTTGCCAAGATACCTTCTCTTCAGTGCTGTGATTTTCAACATGCAAAATTAAAGAATAACAATTCCTGTGCCTATCTCCTTGGACACCAGGAGGAAATATATTAATTTGCCCAGGCAGACTTACGCAATTGATTGATTTGACATAATTTCCATGCTGCCTCTGCGAAAAGTCCCCTCAGGGTGCCGGTAGGAAGTGGTTGCAATATACACCATTATATTTTCAGTGTGTGATATCTGTGTAGTGTCCGTTACCTCTGCCTCAGAACCTCATAAGCTTTAACGCAATTACTCTCTAGCTGTGCTGTGAGGACATGTAATGCTGCTAGACTTATTTATTAGTGGAGAAAATGATGTAGTGGAAGGCTGAGATCTACATATTTAGACACTTAATTCCAACTAACCCCATCTGAAAAAAAAATAAATCAGTAGGGTACAGGCACCTTTATACCCCCAAAGATTTTGTTTACAACAGTTTGTCTAGGGGTACCACAGGGGCTTATGGGGTCAGGGGAAGTGGACCCAATCATGTGCTCTAACTACAGATCAAGCCTTTCTCCCTAGCTGTTTCCAGTATCTCGGTATTCATCTCCTTATAGGGGAATATGTATTTAGTGTCAGGAGTGGAGATGAGTTTATTTACTGACTGTAAAGTCAGCACACCACCCAGCCTGAGAGAATTTATAGAAAGCTATTGTTAACCTGGGCGTCTAACTGCATCCTTATAATTTGTTTCTGGGCATATGTGTCCTAGCACGTGCTTGTGTTACTTTGCCTCTATCCATTTCAAAACCTATGAACTGGAATGAAACTAAGGTTGTGTTTGAATGAGTCTTTAGTGCAGAAGCGTAGCTCAGTAGCGCAAGGAAACTCTTTTTTTGGCATATGCAAAGCCTGCTGTTAATGTGCTTGGCCTTAGGGCACCAGGAACTCCACAAAGGTTTATTCACGTTTGACTGCTGTGTAAAAGGTTCATGCAGATGAATGAGAACGTTTCACAGGAAACTGTAGTAGATTCTGGCTACTAGGTTTTTGTTTCAGCTTCTGAGTTGCCTCTGATGTAGCTCATATTCTTCCTTTTGCTTTCAGTGTTGCTCACGAGACTGTTCAGTGGGAATTATTTTGTTATTGCTATGGTTGTTTTTCACTTGGACTGTTCATGACCTTATCCAAATGCCTCAAAATCCATCAGTAATGTTCAATGAACCTTTACTAGCTAGAAGTTGGAATGGTATCTTCCCTTTTGTTCATTGTGTGCTGTCCTGGGCACACCTGAATGGCTTTCTTCTGCTCTGCCAGCCATTTTAATACGTACCTTATTGTAAGAACAATTGGCTACTAGGACAACATCAGCTTTCAGTGCAAGGAAAGGCTATTTTTGTATTTGAAAGCAACAACTGTTTTCTTTCCTCGTCCATTAATTTTCAGATGAGTTCAGTCTGCACTGTGCAGCTCTAGAGTATGAAGTTCAGCCCCAAGGCCTTTGCCAGATCATCGTAAAGATAGAAGCCATCTGTAAAATCTGGATCTCTGTGCAAACTTCCTCAAGACTGGAGCCATTCAGATCTGAGGCTTTGATTTGCATGACACACTTCTGAATATTGACATTTGGCTGTGTCAAAAAACACAAGTTAAGCCAGCCCAGAGCTTTCCTCTCCACCTGTTTGTACAAAGCTGCCAAGCGGAAAAATTAAAAGCTTATATTACTAAATGGGAAAGCCTGTTAAAACTCCTGAGCTGTTGATTTCTGCAGCTAGTTTTTCTTTACTTGTTTCTATAAAGATGTTGCTAGCATCTCTTATCAAAGCTGACTATCTGTTCAAGGGTGTTGAAAACAGTAAATCCCACCAAGTCTGGCTTCTCTGTTGGGACACAGACTCACAGGATGGCAGAGGCTGGAAGGCACCTTTGGAGATCATCTAGTCCTGTCACTGCAGCTCCATAGTGGTGTCATGTCTAGCTATCCGAAACTCCTGTGGCAATAAGGGGTTCTGTACAGCCATAACAGTGGTGTCACTTGGACCAAAAGCCTGGGGACGGGGCTTACTTACTTACCATCACTGTACAGCCCTTGAAGACTTGTTCAGAGCCAGTTCTGATACTGTGGGGCAGGTTGTGCCTCTCTTGTTTGTCTAATTTCAGGCCAGAACATCTATTTTACACTCCACCAAAAGACTGGCACATAGGAACATAATGTGATAGCAATTGGAAATATAAGGAAGGAGAAGAAGGTTAGTGACTCTAGCTCTGAACAGAAGAAACCAATTAGAGTCAGCAGACAGGGAAGCATCTCTGTCCATCTCTTGCTCTTTCTCTACAACAGCTCAGGGTGACACTGACCTCCCCCTCACCCTCCCCTATCACTACCCTGAAAACAAATCTGACAGCTGACAGCAACAGCAACTAGCAGCAACTGGGTGACTGAAGTGATCAAACACCTCCCAATATGTGTCAAACAGTAGGAACAGCTGTATGTTTGTCGCTAGACTGCTTCCTCTGCAGAGAAAATCAAATGGCATTTGTTCAATTCTGACTGGGCTGATATTTCACATCTTGCTTTCAACTCTTTTTGATCTTCAATCTGTTGACTGCATTTCCCTCCACAATAATGAGGGAACCTGCTGAGGAACCACAAAATACAGGAGAGCCGGGGGAGAGAACAGCACAGCCCAAGGTTCATCATAATGGCAATTTAATAGGGCCTCCAGGGACCTGTACTTTAAGTGGCTGGGGGATCTCTCACAGTCTAAATTCTTATTTCCCTTGGAGGAACTGCACTACGTACAGGAACACTAAGAGAGTTGCAGGAACTTACTGCTATGCCTGTTCAGTCATTACTTCACAGATGTTCATGCACCAGTCACCAAATTATGGTGCAAATCATGGGCTTTGTGACTGAGAAATAGAAATTGGCACAGCTTGTAATTTAAAAAACCCTCTTCTGAAAGGCAAAAAGCAAATCTTGGCCTCTGCTTTCTAAGAGGGGGTGGTTTTGTTTCAGCTGGCCTGGGTCTTTTTTTAAAATACTGCTTCTATTAAACCATACCCATTCAAACACCTTCTTACCCTTGTTAGAATTTAAGCTACATACTGCCTATAACACATTACAGTTTGTCTCAGAAATGTTAAACTCAGTGTCTCAGTTCTCAAGATTAGGTGGCACAAGGCCAGTGTAAATTCATTCCTGCAGTGGATCCCTCTTTGGCTTAAAAAGCAGCAAATCCTTCTATAAAAAATATCATAAGGAGCGGTGTAACATTTGGAAGCAGGAGACCATGTGAAGAGGCAGCACTGCCCTCTGTATGACATTCATATACCACAGTGGAAATATGTCATATTCTGAAACTATTTTTCTGTTAGGGATTAGAGAGAGAAAGAAATGGGTGAAGAAGGTGGAAGGAATCAGATTATATTTTTGTGATGAGAAGGGAATCCTGGAAATAAGAATTCTTTCAGTGTTTGAAAGGAAGAACCTACGGGGCAAAGGTGGGGAGAAAGCTCTTGCAAAGAACATATTTCAGAAATCACTGGGAGCATTTCACAGGCTGCATGACAGCACACTGGGGAGGAAAAAGTTTTCATAACTTGAAGCAAAAAACGTAGCCCAGAAAAGAAACCAGTTGTTCCTGATGTACCCCCATCCTGCTCATCATTGCCACCGGTATCCTGCAAGCTGTCTAGTCCTGCCCTTTTCATCAGACGTGTGCAAATTCTGGGTCCAAGCAGAATTTGGCTCTCACTTTTCCACTATAAGAACGTGACAGATATTTTCTTCTTTTCCTTCCAAGCACTTTCTAGATCTAGATTTAATTTCAGAGCTATTTATCCATTCAGGCTTAGCTCCCTGTCTTCTGTCTATAAATCAATATTGATCTCCATCTTCTTATTCTTTTAATTAATGCTTATTCAATGAGCAGTGTATTGACAGAAGTTTTACAAAAGACTGCTGCCGCATGGCAAATGAAGCTGGGGGGCAGTGGTGGGAAGGCTTGGAAGCAAACAGGAGCATACTGCCTTCTTTTTCCTTTGTTATATTTCATATCTCACGTTTGCTATAAAAGACAGTGGTGTTGTGTTGAAGCCAACCTTAGGGAAAAGGAAAGAAAGAGTCAGAAATAGACAAATACCATCCCTAAGTAGCTGAATGGACAGAACATGCATAGAAAATACACTTATTTGTATTTAGGATTGCTTAGCTACAGGCTGTTTCCAGCAGTCCTTTTCCTTCTGGATGCACAGCTTTGATGCTGTCTGGAAGGAGTGCCTGGAGAAAAAGTTGCTTATTTTGGGTTAGAAGAGAAGGGAAATTAAGAAGAGGAGAGAGGGGAGGGAGCCCAAGCTCATCTCCGCTCTGCAGTTGCCTCAGTCTCTGCTCTCTGCTTGCAGTCACTGATTTGCTGCCCCTGAAAACATTTTCGTTCGTGATGGTTGTCACCCATCCAGCAGTTGCCTTTCTCTCCCTAGCTGCCATCCATGGCCTCAGTAGCTGTACTGCGTGTGACCCTGTTGCCTGCGTAGTTTACAAACCAGCAAACTCCTCCAGGGTGGCTTCTATCTTCCTGCCTTCACCGTAAATCCCAAACACCATCACTACACCCTAGGCCCCACCCCAGAGACTACTGACAGCCACAGTCGATGCCCCGTCCTTGGCCTGGAGATGCTGAGTGTTGAACATGGATGAGAAATCCAACTTGTGTTATGCGTCATGACACCAGCAGTTGAAATAGGAGAGAAAGACCATCTTGGCTTAATAAGTTTCATTATAAGAAGACCCATACTGTGAAACATGAACTCTCAATGGGTGTAGCCAGCAGTGAAATATCTTTCACAGGGCTGTGTCTCAGAAGGCCTGGCAGCCCAGCTGCAAAAGTTCACTTTGAGATAAAAAAAAGATTTCCTGCTGAGGATCAGTAATAAATGTTGATCTATGATATGAATTTGGCTCAAGCTGAGATCGGGAGAAGCAGTGCATTAGGCAATAGGTTTTTGCCTCTGGCAAAGGAGGAGTTCAGCTCTGGAGGAAGAAAAAGGGCCATAGGCTGAGCCCCAGGAGCTCTGGGCTTCCCACCAGACTTTGGGGAGGGTATTGCCTGTTTCTGCACATCAAGAGGGAAGCTAATTTACAGAAACTGTGAGTTCATGCCAAAATCTGAGGTGTAGTAAGGTGCAAAGGGCACAGGTCAGTGGAACACAACTCTCCTGGGCATGGGCAACAGCCTGCATTTTAGTACTGTCACACACAAAATTATTCAAACAGAAACGAAAAATGAAAGGCATGATTACAGGAAGGAGGTCCCAGGATGCAGTAACTCAAAAGGACTCAGGGCACCAATGAACTGGACATGAGGGCTATATGTCCACTGTAGTTCTGGGAAGAATAAAAGGGGAATATTGAGTAGCGCTACTGACATTATGTTTCCACTGTATTTGTCATTTGCACAGCCAATACTAGAATACTTAGTCCAAATTTGGTGTTACAGATCCAAAACTACACAGATAAGTTTGAGAGAGATCAGAGCAATGAGGATCGTGCTGAATCAGCTCCTAGAGAGAAAGAGTGAAGGAACTCAATATATTTAGCTTACAGAGATAAACAGTGGCTTGGTTGTAATCTGTATATACGACAGTAAAGGACAGAAATGCGGTAGTAAGGTCTCTGAAGTCTAGCAGACAAATGAATAACAAAATCCTGAGCAGGCAACGCATCCAAGTAAGTTCCTAAACCTTCAAGAACAAAGTTTAAATTTTAGTAGAAAAGATAATCGGCCGTTAAAACAAAATTTTATATTTTGTAAGGGATCCTCTATCATTGGAAAATTTTTAGTCATTGTCAGACGTTTTTCTAATAATGGCTTCAGTGCAAGCGAGAATTAATTGAGCCCCTGGCTTCTGTTACAGCAGAGGTCATGAAGGGTCGTTGATCAATTTTAAGACCAGGATTAATGAGCATGTATTCATCCCATAGTCCCAGGAATATGCTTTTAACGTCTGGCTTTAAAAGACCAAGATCCCCACCCATTCTACCCTAAAACTCTGACAACTCAGGGAGATGTCCTCTAGATGAGTTTGAGCCATATTATCAGGTGATTTTAGGAAGGATAAAACATTACTCAGAAAACCAAATTTTCCTCAAAATCTCCGGAGGAGAAAAGACCGTGAGAGCTATTTAAGGCTGTTCTGCTGCCACATGTCACACGTTGTGACGCACTCTGTCAGTGTGGTTACACAACACCGCCACCTCCTCAGGCACGGTCGCCTTTCCACGCAGGGCCTGCCCCCCCCCCCCCCCCCCCCCCCCCCCCCCCCCCCCCCCCCCCCCCCCCCNCGCAAAGTAGTAAAACTCTGCTGATGTCTATCAAGCCCATCAATTCTGAAGCAAGGATGCATTCTTCTCTTCCTAGAGACTTCTTGTCTCTCTTTGGCACACAAAATCCTTGCTATGATCAAAATACAATTGCTATTTTATTTTTTATTAATTATTTACTGACATTTAATTTGGTGTTCGATAAAAGTATTAAAGGATGCTAGCATCGCATATGAGAGAATCAATCCGGCAGTCTTTCCACCTCCTGGCACCGGAGTTTGAAGCTGTACAGCAGAGGCAGATAAGCTGCACAGCTAGTTTTGTGTACAGCCCTTCCGCAGCCTCACGCCCGCCAGCAGCCCAGGTGAATCACTGCGTCTGTTCATGCCATAGGAACGCTGGAGGGCCCTGAAACACTGTTTTGCAATAGCGTTTTGGTCAATATGAAAAAATCATCAGCAATTAAATTGCAACTATGACAGCTAGCAGAAACCAGATAAAAACATGGAAGTAATTTAACATGAGTATTTTGCTTGGGTTTTTGACTGAATTAAGAGCACTAAGCTTAAAATATGTACTGCTGCGGTTATGATTTCTTTTTTAAAATGTTTCCAGGCTTTAGAGATAAGTATGTGTTTACATAATTAATTACTGGCATGAAATATATATATGACAAATAAGGCTACCAGTAATCTCAAAGTGAAGTTTGCCCAATACTTTCCAGAACAGGGCTGTGCCTTGAAGTATTTACAGACGTGCCAAATTTTTTCCTTTAAATTATAATATTATAATGTGGGTGTCTGCTTTTAGTGGGAGAAAAAAAAAAATCAGCTATTTCTGACCTTAAGACTAAAGGAAAATATCCTGCTTTACCATTTTAAAAGTACACTTTCAGTTAAGCAACTCGGACACCGCTGCGTTTCTTTGACAAGGGAGCCAACTCAGGAGCAAAGGACCTGTCCCTTAGGAATACTCTGCTTAAATAGAAACTAAAAGCCTTTCAAAATGTGCATGTTCTATGGAAATGTCTTTGAGGATTCCAGCTAAACACCCCCACCATTCTGTCACACTGAGAATAATCCAGTTCGGGACTCTTAGGCACTGGGAAATGCCTGCACTTGCTCTTTGTCTGTCATGCGTGGCTCTGGCCTGAGCCATGGGAATACGGGAGCCATGGGAATACAAGGAACTGAAAGCAGCTGTCTCTGCTTTCATGTTCAGGCAGTATGGACGAAAACAATGTGACCTGATCCAAGTGCATAGGAAGGGAGAGTAAATGAAGGGTAAGGGTAATTTTATAGGTGACTGGATCAAAGACACCTTGGGTTAAGGATGATATTAATCCTGAGGACTAAGTTAGTGTTTCATAAGTGACATTAGTGATAATGCTGAGTTTGCAAATTTACCATTCTCTGGAGGAAGAGAAAACACTGAATTTGAAAAGTTTATTCATAAGAGAAGAGTCAAGCTCTCTTGAAAAAAAAAAACCTAAACTTTTTTTTTTATTTAGATTTTTAATTTTTTGCCTGCACAAACCAAAGTGAGAAGCAAACTTACTATTATTTTGATAATCCCAATCCATTAATGTCTTCCAAGGCAAGCCATGTTTTCTTTGTAAAACAGCTTCACATAAAAATATCTTTTCCTTCTTCTTTACAAATACAAATACAACAAGCTTTTCCAGAACCAAAGATCAAATGTGGTACTCGGATGTGTGCCCTCTGGGATTAATCTTGTTTTCAGAAGCTGCTAAGAGCTTTCCACCCTTCTAAGCTGGCAGGAGCCCAAAGCACACAGGAACCTGCAGGAAGTTCCCAGTTGAAAACTGCCCGGGTGCTGCTTCTGTTAGGCCGCCTGAGTGCAATGCACTGATACTTTTCTTCAAGTACAATTTGTTACGCTCCTAACTTCACAGAACCACAGAGTGGCTGAGGTTGGGAGGGTCCTCTGGAGGTCACCTAGTCCAAACCCCCTGCTCAAGCAGGGTCACCCACAGCTAGTTGCTCATGACTGTGTCCAAGTGGCTTTTGAATATCTCCAAGGATGAAAACTCTACAACCTCCCTGGGCAATCTGTGCCAGTGCTCAGTCACCCTCACAGTGAAAACGTGTTTCCTGAAGTTCAGTGGGAGCCTCCTGTGTTTCAGTTTGTGTCCATTGCCCCTTGTCCTGTCACTGCTGAAAAGCACCTGGTTCCTCCTTGTACCCTGCCTTCAGGTATTTGTATACATTGATGAGACCCTTCTGATCCTTCTCTTTCTAGGCTAAACAGTCCCAGCTCTCTCAGCCTTTCCTCATATGTGAGATGCTCCAGTCTCTTTATCATCTTTGTGGCCCTTCATTGGACTCTCTTCAGTGTGTCCATGTCTTTCTTTTACTGAGGAGCCCAGAACTGGACACAGTGCTCCAGGTGTGGCCGCACCAGTGCTGAGTAGATGGGAAGGATCACTCCCCTCAACCTGCTGGCAATACTTTCTCTAATGGAGAATACCATTAGACTTATTTGCTGCAAGGCCCCATTGCTGGCTCATGTTCAACCTGGTGTCCACCAGAACCCCAAGGTCATTTTCTGCCAAGCTGCTTTCCAGCTGCTTGGCCTCCGGCATATATTGGTGCATGGGGTTGTTCCTCCCCAGGTGCAGAGCTTTGCACTTTTCCTTGTTGAACTTTGTGAGGTTCCTGTTGGCCCATTTCTCCAGCCTGTCAAGGCTGATGGTAAGTAGATCCAGTCAAATGGTATTTGCTGACTCATGGATGAATTATGTTAAGCTTTGTTTTGGCATTAATGATATTTGCAAACTAGTCCAATAATTTCATATTTATTGGTGGCTAAAAACACCCTTTACCTATTGCCAGCAGATGAATGGCAAACTGGGTTAATAGCTAAATACTTAGTGTTTGCATTCGGTAGATAAATTTGTGTTTAGAGAGCCAAGCCATTTCCTACTTAAAAATTCTATGTCTACTGGAGGCTCTACATCAATCTGCAGACTAAAGTATTCAGAGATACATGTGTTTCACATAGAAGATATATTCTGACATACTTTGAAAATGCTTCAGTTCAGTAACTAGTTCAGGTTCAGCTCAGCTGAACAAGAGTTGAATCAAGCAAGATTTCAAAAATATTCCCTGTGTGTTTCTGACCAGCTCTAATATTGCTTGCTTTCCCAGAATGTTTTATTTCTTTGCTCTTTTCTAAAATAGTGATTTTATTGATTTAGGGATTTGCTCAGCTAGCTCTGTACATGTTATCAGAGTCAGCAAGCAGGCTGGGATCTCTGGGACTCTGGAACCGATGAAAAGAAAGGTGTATTTGATAAAGGGAAAGAAAGGAAGAGTGAGCTTGTGGGAGAGCACATGTCAATGACATAGCCCTGCTAACATTTAGCTTTTCTCAGTCCATTTTCTTAAGCTTTAAGTCTTGATGTCACTTGAAGAAATTAGAGTAGGAAGGGAAAGAGGTGGGCTGTGTCTATCTGTGGGTAATTATATTAACCTAAAAGGGTACACATCCCTGGTCTGGTCCTCTGCTTAAGATTTTTACTTGATGGAGACCCATGAAAATTCACTTGTGCTACAAAGCCAGATGCACTTCGGACAGAAAAAGTACTGAGATGGTAAACTAGAGTCCAAGGAGAAGGTACCATGGCATGGGCCTTAAGAATACAGCAGCTGGAAGTGCTGGGGTCCTGATGGCAATACACGGGTGTAAACTGAAACAAATAAAACATCAAACCAGTTGATGACTAAGAACCAATTTTTAAATTGCCTGTGATAGCTGCACAAGCCAGTAAGGGGATACTCTTCTGTGTTTAAATAGTTGCTAAATCTTTGAGGCAGTCCTTCTGTTAACTGAGGTAACAAGAACCGAAAAAGCATGCATTTCTACCCTGTCAGAGTAAGGTGTGAGTTCTCCACCTAGATTAGCGTCATAGGGGTCTAGGGAGGTTATGGCCACCCTTCCTCTTCATGGCCAGAAATGAAGGGAAAAGACTCATAACTGTGTTTGTCATAGAGGATCAGGGAAGATTGGGATCTTGCACTGTATCTTCAGAGTGATGAAATAAAAGAAGGGCAAAAGTAAAAGTTGGTGTCAGTCTGAGGGCAAACAAGGGTGGAGAGGACTGCTAAAAGCAGCAACACATTCTGGCTGAACTTCTCAGCAGAGGGAAAGGCAGCCTTCAAACCCTCCCTTATCATCACAAAGGCAGAAAATTACTGCAAATAGCCAAAGTGCAACTTATCCAGGAAACACATTCTGTCCCCTTTTGGGAATATGACGTATCCTCATTGTCAGGCACTGCAAACTACAAGAACTCTGTGTGGATCTCTGCAGATATTACACAAATGTACAAAAATCCATATTATTCAACCTAGCACTACAGGCACACACATAGAAAATGAAAAAAAAAAAATGTTTAAAAAGCAATCAGTCTCATGGAACTCACCAGATTTAAAAATAAGCCATGTGTCTACAAAAACTCACTGAATGGAAAGTTCTTGTTACGTTCACATGGGGTTTGCACTACATAAAAAACCATAAAATTCTGTAACTCAAGAAAGAGGTAAGATTTAAAATCTCTTATTCCTGAGTGCTGATTTTTTTTTTTTTTTGGTAACAGTTTACAATTTTCATTGAGCTTTCAAGCTGTGTTGAGAGCATACTTAAGCTACTCAAGTGTAGTCACCATTGTTAGCTGGTATCTCCTAAACCTCTGCAAACAAGAGGGTAGAAATACCTATTCCAGAAGGCAACGCACCAGACACAACCCCTGCTGCTGCAAACTCTCCGATGAAGGAGCTTTTCTCTCCATTAACTATACGGGAAGTTGAGAAAGACTGGCTGGCTGTTCAGGTAAGTGGTTTCTAACATTGAGGGTATGGAAGAAGAATGCAAATGATGAGAGAAGATGGGAGAAGATTAGGGTTTTCTTCTTCTGAAGGAAGGAAGAAAACTTGCTAACCAGTAAATCAGAGAGTTTCTTTTTTCCCCATTGCTCAAGTTTTTAGTCCACACCACTAGCTTAAAAGCAACACAAGAGATTACTAACAACAGTGATCCAACAAACTATTTAAGTATAATTCTTAACTTTAACTATAGGAGCACGTACTTCAAATGGACTACTTGTACATTTAAGAAAGTACTTCAGAGTTTGCTGGATCGAGGCCTGTGTTAATCATGAACTATGAAACCATCAGCGTGGTTTCTTTGGAGGCTAGGTCTTGATACAATTTAGATCCTCCTGACCTTATTTTTTCTACAGCACCTCTTGCTGTACCTGTTTAATACTGTGATGTGTATTAAATCTGCATAATTCCCTATAGTGTCATTTGTTTATCAAGCTCTCCAGATTCAATGGTTTTCCCATTCAGTAGGCAAGTCTCTTCTGCTTTTGATCAAATGTATCTAAAGTTATAATGACTTCTAAGATTTCACTCTGAAGTAATAGGGACAGGGGCCTTATCAGAGTGCTCAGAAATAGTATTTGTTCTGTGGTGTTAATTCTCCAACTTTGTTTGGGAGCTGTTTGTTTTCTACCCCTGGAAAAATTTTATTTACTTAAAATCTGCAGCACAGATGGGTAGGGCTCTTCCTTCACATTTGAATGATTTATCCTCAGAGAATTTATGTAAATCTTTGGAAATTAATTTCAAAAGCCCTATTCTTGAGAATCCATGCTGTTCCTGTAGAAAACACAATTATATTACAAAACAAAACCAAAACCAAACAATCTCTAAAACAACATAAAACAATGCACATTAAATGAATCAAGTTTATTCCTTTCTATAGGTCAAATCCTTGGCTTGTGCAAATTAGTACAACTTCCAAATCTTCAGAATGGACCAGTTTATCCTAGCCAGCCCACGGTTTTCAAAATCTAAATGTCCTGATCTATACATTTAATTTTAGTATATTTTGAATAAGTAGTTAATTACCACATTCCAAGCCCCAGCCTAGAGGATTGCTGAAAACCCTTCAGAAAGGAGTTGCCAATTGCTGGGGTAGGTTAGTCAACATGAAATTAATGTGATGTTTCACGGCACATTGAGTAGAGCATTCATAAAACCAATGGACCAGGTCTTTTGTTTTATATAGGAGCAAGGGAAATCTGTTATGGAAATAAAGTCGTTCAGGAAATACAAATATCTGCACCATTCATCTGCTGCCAATGCATCATTTTCGAAGGCTGTGAGCCTTATATATAGTATGAACGTTCTCCTCAGCCTCATTTGTCTCATGATTTTTTTTTTTATTTACTATCCTCAGCTCTTCTTTTTCTAAATGGACCTCCCTGCTGTTCCTTTCACCCTTCATTGATCTATATCTACAGGTATATGTCCCTAGAGATCTATACTTCCTTCCTCCTTTCCTTGTTTTTCTTTCATACTTTTCTATCTTCTTTACTTATTTCAATGTTCCCCTTTTCCTTTGTATCTTTCAATCCATATCTCCCAAAACAAGAAACATAGAAGATACTGCTAATATGTATTTTCATCAATGAGAAATCATTACCTCTAGTCACAAGTGCATCATAATCACAGAAGTAAGCCAGGCTGGATGTGCCACCCAAGAAACAATCTTATGGTGCTAGGACATCACATATGTACAAATGAAGGTAAGATTTTTATTCTGCCAAAGAATAATTACCATTCCTAGACACAACTAATAAATCTATCCACGATTATTAGTGTCATATTTAATCAAATATAAGCTAGTTTCTTGTGAGTCCCAATTTAATTCCTTTCATTTTTAGCTTGCCTGTCTTACCTAAGATTTTATGGGAAAAAGTAATTTTTTTCTAATTAGCCAAATTTATGTTGTGACCACCTGCAACGTGTGAACAGAACGTATGAACAGAACAGAACAGAAGTATGCTCTNTGTGTGAACAGAACAAGTATGCTCTTAGCAGAAAGGATCCTTGTGAAGTTCTCTGCAGTCTGCTTCAAGAGATCAGATCTTTATTTAATCAGCACTTTATCACTCTTTTCAGAGGAAAATCATCCAAACTGCCTTTTGAGAACCCTTTTATCAAGGATCAAAGGTCATCTCTTCTAAAGTCATAACTTCAGCTGGGGATTGCAAGATTGTAAAATCATTAGGGACCCTTCCTTGATTTAATGCTCCTTGTATGTTCTATGGCTTCAGAGTTCATTAAGCAGTTCATCAATGAAAAGATGTTATGGTTAATGAGATATCTTCATTAAATTCTCTGTCATTAAGTCCTTATAATTTTAGGGGAGAAAAATACTTTTTTTGTCCTGACTTTGCTCTGCTCAAAAGTGAATGCTTTGTAAAATTTGGTAAAATTCCACTTGGCCTTTCCTGAATGAGCTCCGAGTATGAAAAATTATTTTCGTTTGTGAAATTTTTGGTGTGCTTCTTTTGCAGTCAACCAACACCAAAATGATCTTACCTACAAAAAAAAATTAATAAAATAAAACCCAAGCCAGTCCTCATAGATGATTGTTTTAACTTGGTTAAAAATGCTACACTGTAAAAGAGAGTATCTCTTCTATTCCGAAAAAATAGAGTTGTCAGATAGTAAACACGTGAGTAATACGATAATGAAAACAATGCATACCAACAAAGAGAGACCATGCCAATGCATCTAGCACTCTACTCAATGAAGTAATTATTCATTTGCATGTGTTGTGTATTATATACATCCAAACACAAATCCTTGGCACGTTTGACTGGAAAGCACAATCAATTAATCATAATTTGTAAACTCATTGCAACAAGTCTGTTCAGTGCAATTTTTCCAACGTTTTGGAAACTCTTTGAACAATGTAAGTAGTGTTACACTACATGTAACTTGTCTTCTAAATCATGTTCCAGACCTTATGGATAGACATCACCAGATTGCACGAGCAGGAGTAACCATGTCACCAGTTAGCTAATGCAGATTAGCTAATCCCAAATTTTGATGTGATTAGCAGGTTTATGTTAAACCCTGTTTTAATTAGGGTTTCAACCAACTGTGCGTGGAGCTCGATGAATGAGAAGGATGGAGAAATGGCTGGCTCACCGTGCCTGCTCTCAACTCCAGGGACAAAATAGGCACAAAAGTGAATTCCACTTGTGCCAGCCAGTATATGAATTCAGAATAACAATGAATCTGGAAACTTTTGTAGTTTCCTGTTATTCTCTGCAACTCCCTCTTGACTTTATTACAAACTTATCTCCTTATTTATTGTTCGCATCTTTATTTCACACACAAAGTGCCTAGTATATTAGTCCTGGAGCTAACACAGTTATTATTTTCCATTATGTATGCTAAACACATGATTGTAAAAAAATATATATATATTGTATATATAATAATATACATCCTCCCCACTGAAAGCAAACTTCATGTAAGATCAAAGACCTTTTATGTGCCTTTTCAAGGGAAAGATCAATATATATGATTTGTCCTTAAAAAATGACAAACATAGTGAAGTCTAGAAACTGCTGTGGGACTTGCTGCCAGAGCACTTCTCTGGACTCTGGTGGCTTTTGGGCACTGCATTTGGAGGGAACGAGGTAACTGACATCACTCCTGATCTTGCACAGTACTTGCCGGTCACCATGGCATACAGGTGACTTGTGACATATGAAGGAGCAACCCAGGTCTGAGTCTGATTGTGTGACAGCTAATTCAATGGGTGGACAAAGGACATTTTTCCTTTCATCCATGATGCCCAGGAAACCCATTCTAAGGGAAAAGATCTGAAGAGGCAGCAATTTGATTAACTCAACTACCTTGGCTTATTAACAGTGTTGTTTCTCACTTAGAGAATTATCATTCACTGTCCCAAACAAAATCAACCAAACTGGGCATAATTCAATTTCTTGCAAAAGGTATTCATGCATCAGGACATAAAGGGAAAACCACATTACACACCTTGCTGGCACCAAAGGGTATAGCCTTATTTCTCATTCTGTCCAACTTACGGAGACTCGGCAGCATTTGAAATGAGGCAGTCAGTCACTGGGGACCCCATTTCCCTTGCTGTACCAAAGTCATAGTTTGGAGACAAGGGGCTGATTATGAATGAACCTCAGTAATGCCACTCCCAGGGAACGCAAGGCAGCAATCACACTGGTTACCTCCTTGCTCATTAAATCATTTCTCAGTGCTAACCCCAGAAATTACTGTCCTGTCTCATCACTCGCTTTTCTAAGGAAAGATTACATAGGAAGGCTCAACCCTTCTTGTTCTTGGACTCTTTCATTCTCTGCAGAGGGTGTTAATTTTATAGCTTAGAAGAGTTTTTCATTCCATTGACTGTAAAAGAAGTATGATTTGCTTGTGGGATAGACCAGGTGAGCCCATTCAAAGGTCACTCATTCTTTCCCAAATGCCCTGACAAGTAAAGTCTCTGCTCTTCCAATGAACCTCACAGTGTGAGATGATAGAATGCTGTATTTTACTGCCTCTCCCATACAGTGTTTTTAAAATCATCGCAGGGAATCATGAGATTTTGGAGTTAACTTGTCAACATGAAGTCAATAAGCACAGTTTAACATCAGTAAAACAATAATTTCCCTTAATTCCCACTTCGATGGGCATTTTTTAGTTCTAACTCACCCCTCAAATTCAGCCAGAGACAGACCTTTAAAACTGAAAATTGGCATGTGAGTGACTAAGTATGGCAAAACTATAAGTATCTGAGAACGGAGTCTTTAACTACAGTACATAGCAGCACCCCTCACATATGCACATACAAGTGTAATTGAAAATACCTGCTATAGCTTATTTAGATTGATACCGTGATATGCATTATTCAGAATTTTTGTCTCTGAGCGCTCCCAAGAGTAGCATCTAAGAACCTTCTTCTCCTAGATTAATAGAGGTTGACCTGTTTTCTAATAGGGACAAGTAGATGGTAACAGTAAGTACCAAGGTATATGATACAGTTCTGCAAGCAGAAATCTTGTAATACCTGCACTTCTTGAATTGCCATCACATAGTATCCATGACTTACCTGCAGGTAATTAACACTAAATTAAATCTTTTCCCTAAGTTTCCTTCATACCTGTACCTACCCAGCAATAATGCACCTAGCTGTTATTCACAGTCAGAATCCCACAGAGATGCAGGCATAAAGGGTAAAGGTTCCCATGAAAATGGGTGGCATACTGCACAGACAGAAGGGCTTATTTTAAATGAAAGACTGAGACCTAGTAGTTTATCAAGACCTGTAAGGGTTTGGGTGTTGCTTTTTTTTTAATAGTTTGGGGAAGGTTTTCATTTACTTTCCTTTACATCAGTGCGGTAAACATGAACTTCATCATGTTTGCAATGATGCAGGTTTATTTGGAGAATCTTCCATTTCCAGAATGAACCAATTAAAGATAAGCTGAACGTATTGCAGTAATCTGTTCCTGTTTGTATAGTATTTTGGCTAATGTCAGAACAATAATAAAGCCTGAAATAAAAAGAAGCAAATTAAAAATTCATAAAGCAGCTGTGCATTTTTGAAGTAGATGAAGGGGATTTTGGAATGTCAATGAATGCTCACATCCAGTTGTGATTTGGGACCTGATTTCATTTCATACCTGTAAATCCAAGGGTGTTAGTGACCCTCCAGCCATAGTTCTTTAAATGATGGGCATTCTTTGTACGTGGTTGGGACGATTAATCTTCTAGGAGTTTATATACTATATGGGATAATTAAAAGAACAATACTCTCATATAAATGCTTTTTATGGTCATAAAGAATTGCCACCTGAAATGTGAAGCCTGAAAAATCATAGCCGTTTATTCTATCTGCATGCTGCAAAACTGAATATTTAGCTCACGGAAACATCTATAAACAGACAATTAATGACCTTGATTTTCTTCTCTTTTGTGGGTGGTTTGTTTTTTTTTTTTTTTNTGCCAAAGTGCTCTGGTATAATTTTGAAAGTTTCTGACGCCCTTCCCAGTTATTCTTCTACTTCCAGTAGTGTTGTGTTTTACACAAACAAATAAAACTCTCATGCACTGAGCAGCTAAGCAATTAAAGGCCCTATGGACAGAAGCCAATAGCTTTAGTTTGCTTCCTGCAGTTGTAGATGAGAGAGTTGGAAGGTGTTCTTGTGAGAAAGCTACTGTGCTGAACATTAAGTAGCTGTATCTAAAAATATAGGTGGAAGAAGCAAAGATCTTTCAGACAAATTATTAATAGTTTATTTTGATTTAAATGAAGGAAGTAATCCCACCATCTGCCACACAAAAATTCCTTTACCGAAGAGATACCATGACTCAGAGAGGCAAAATAACTCCATTATTATTACACAGTCATTTATATCTAAAAGTAAATAAGAAATAAATAGCAGTGACACTATATAATGTGCTTAGGCCTGCAAAGAAGAGAAATAGTTATGTTGCAAGAAGTAAATACATTACTATGGAAAGAAATGTTATGAGAGTAAGACAAGCGGAAAACTCAACTGTCTTCCTTATCACAGTAAAAGGTTACATCTGTAAAAAAACAGAAAAAGTTCCATCATAAGACTCCTTTTGCTTCAGTATATTTTTGACAATACGTTATTAATCAACTGAAATCTTCATGCATTTAAAATGAAACAAATGTTAAAATGTGTTCAAAATAGATTGGAAAATTATATAGAAGATATACTAACATCATCCTATAATCAGATCCATCCCAGGTGTAGAATTTTTTTTCCGCAAAATGAAGCAAAAGGAGTTACTCTCCATAGTTTTACAGAGGTCAGGAGCTAAGCAAAAAAAAAAAAAAAATAATAAAACAAAATTTTAAAGTTTTTTAAGATCAGGCTGCATGGAGCTCTGAGCAACCTGATCTAGTTGAAGATGTTCCTTCTCATTGCAGGGGAGGTTGGACTGCATGACATTTAAAGGTGCCTTCCAGCCCAAACCATTCTATGATTCTATGATTGAGCACCATGTTAGACTGAAATTGATGTGAGTCAGTATTTTTTTATTTTCTGTTAATTAGTCTCTGAATATTTTTCAAATAATTACAAGTTCTCAGGTTTATTTCAGAGAGCTGTTGATAAGTTTAATGTTCTTTTATGGCGAATATCAACAGTTATCTCCCATCAAACCCTCCACAGCAATCTTTCATTGTTTTATATCCTTCCACATGCAAAACCTTGTTCACAAGTTTTATTTGAGTGCAGCCAAATATCAATACACATGATGCTACAGAAAGTTAACTCCTCCAACAATGACTGTTTCTCCTAAAAACGCTTTTACTATGTTCTTGTATCTGCTTCTCATTTTTATGTCCTATATACATCTTAACCATTTTGCATACTGCTAGCAATTCCTAAACCTTATTGGCTGTACAAATTAGTGACTTCAAGTTACATCAACTGATCTCAACATTATGCTTTCATATTATTAGCACAACTTCACATTGTGGATGACTCATTAAAATTCCACATATCAAAACAATCCTATTACACAGTTCATATATCCCGATCAAAATTTTTGTATCATATGTTCTGATCTCCTAAGCAACTCTACCTTCTTTTGAATAAAATTAATTTACTTATGCCAAGCTACCAAAATTTTCCCTGTGTGCCTTGTTGCAAGGCAAACACCTCAATAAATTCAGTAGAAGTAAGGGTGTTACATCTAATTTTAAAAGCATGCCCTTGGGCATAACCTGTAGTTACTCGAGTCTAGGATAGTTTTACTGGGATGCTTCATAACTGCCTACTTTGGTGGTTTTAGTACCTTGGCTGACAGACAGACGTTTGTGTGCAATACACCTCAGATCTGCCCCAGTATCGCCAAGCCCATGTTCCTAAATAGGAGCCAGCATTACTGGAAGATCTAGCTGTGTACACCTTTGGTAAACAGAAAGGACTGGTTGCAGGTAACAGTACTGCTTCTTGGACTCCTGGAATATTACAAGTAGCACAGAAGTCCCATTCCATTTTGAGGGTGATTTTTTTTCTCTTAGTAGTAGTTCAAATGTTTGCCCACAAAAAATAATTAAAAAACAAAACCCAAAAACCCCTTTTTTTTCAAGATTCAAAATGATTGCACTTAGATTTATTTTATTTCAGTGAACATTTTCAGTGAAGGGCAAATAATTTTTCTTGAAAGTCATTTTCCATTTTGCAGTCTTTTTTGTCAGCTCCAGCTGAAAATGCACAGAAACGCTCCCTCAGCCTCTGGCTCTTTAGCATATTAGCCATAAAAGCATCACAGCTTGCTATGTTGGTGAAAAAAAATTGCTTTGACCAAGTGCAGAGTCAAAAGCCTATAACTCAAGCAAATCTAAACAATTTTTCACTCAATTTCAGCTTTTAACATCTCTGTATTACAGTTGTACAGATGTTCAAAATAACACCAATGCCTTTTTTATGAGAAATGTCTGTCTTTTTTCCCACGCTCACACTCTGAAATGAATTTCTGATCAAACATTTTAAAAATTCTTTTTGGGTAGAAACCAAGCAAGGAATACTCTAACCACAAGTTGATTTTTTTCTGAGTTTGAGAATAACTGAATAAAAAGGGAAATCATTATGCCGCCTCAACCAAAGCTTTAGCTGGCAGTATAATCAAATAACAAGCTGGTATAATAAAGTGAGATTACCTGAGATATGGGCTCACTGAAGAAGAAATGGAATTAAATGTAAGGCTTTATCAAAGTATAATTGTAACCCAGTGTTAAAAGTAACTAAATTTCTTGTCAAGGAGGGTTACCCATGCTGCAGACATCTGCACAAAACATTCCCAAATTTGCAGTACCCACCACATACCTATTCCACACATATCTACAGACACTGAGATAAAACGCACAAAAGCACAAAAATTCTCCTTCAGTTCTTGTGAAAAGTTTAACAAGGCAAAATTAATTTGATATGGACTCAGCAGCATTTTATTTTCAAACACATATTTGGTTATTATATTGGCTTCTGGGGTTAACGAGAAGGTGAGAGTTGAGAGACGATAGCTGAGGAATGTACTGAATAGTGTTGCTAATTAGGACCTTTTGTGTTGGTCTTTTTTTTGTGTTGCCTTCATAAATCACTTGCAATAAAGTCTGTATCAAAGACCAGCAATTAAAAAAAAAAGTCAAATTAAAAAATTCTACGTGAACTCTTCAATCCAGAAAGCAAATATACTTCTCAACAGACCTACACAGTCATGCTGCTGACATACACATACACCCTTAGTGGACCCACACTTATTCTGAAGCGTTATGAACTTTATGCCAAAGTAAGGTTGATGTTCAAGATTGTAAGAAAACGGACTCCAAAGTGTTTTTTTTTAAAACAAACAAACAAGCAAACAAAAAACAAAACAAAAACCCAAAACAAACAAACAAAAAAACCAAAACCCCCAAAAAGCCAACCTTAGTAGATAAGGCTTGCATGCTTTCATAGAATCATAGAATGGTTTATGTTGGAAGGGACCTTGA
>RSEF01000003.1:52375525-52402026 GCA_003993805.1 Himantopus leucocephalus | reverse complement strand
TCGGACTTGATGATCTTAAAGGTCCCTTCCAACCTCAACAATTATATGATTCTATGATTCTATGATATTCATTTTATGAATGGAAATTTCCTTTCCAATAAAAAAAATTTCAATGAAGAAAATAATTACTATAGTATTCCACTTTGCTACTCACTTGAAGGAGAATATACTAGTTCAGGGAGCCTAGTATCTGTTTTTGAAGAAAGATGAAGTAACTACCATACTGAACAGCTGTTTCTGACAGCAGGGAAGCCACTTAGGCAATTTATATTTGCAGTGTTGTTTACATATGGGAACAATACTCCAGAGCACAGTATGTGAGCTAAGGAAAGTAAACACACACCCATTTGTAAACTTTTAACATGCTTGTTTTACCATAAAAATAGACTTGTAATTAGTTCCCAGGAGTTTTGGTACAATAAGACAAAGTCTAATTTCATACAAGATGAACAGAAGATTGTTGCTTTAGCTGAGACTTAGACAAGCATGCCAACACCAATAAAATGAATGGGAGTCTTCCTACATGTTTAAATGCCTTTACATCAGAATAAATAGCATGAAATTGAGAGTGCTGACTGACAACCTTGAACAAGATATAACACTATATCACTAGACGAGAGGATTTTCTTTTCCTATGTTCGGTCTCTGAGAATGCTGTGTAAACATAAACATACAGTTTTGAGCAATTAAACAAGATAGGATGATTAACTGTTCTGAGAGGGAGAAGGAGAGAAAGAAATCCTAAAAAGTAACAAATTTCTATATCCACAAAAGCATTATGGTATAAAATGCCCTTTGATTTCAGTTTTACTGGATCTAGACTAAAGATCCAATTGTATAAAGATTTATTCATGAGAGCAATGAATTATAGTCAACCTCACAAGATTACTAATATAAATAAAATACAAAAAAAAGAAGGCTTGCAAAATTAGGTCCAAATCATAACACAATATGGTGAGGCTCTGCACACAGAAAATACATGTAACACATAAAATACATTTAAGTGTTTAAAGCAATTTTAACAACTCAAAAAACACGGGAAAATCAGAAACTGCAGCCTCCATGAGCACATTTGGTATAAGGAAATCAAGTATCTATGTGCAAAAGCTTGAAGGTTTTTCTGCCATAGTCATTAAAGACAGTTATAGTTTGGGAGTTTTTTCTTGCATGTTTAATTTAGGTGATCAGCACAGATGTTTCAGAGCTAAATTGCCCTTTTGGCAGTATAGGCATGGTCTCATTACATCCTTTTCCCTCTCATCAACTTTGGATACTCTGATGTAGTTTTGAGCAACTTAAAGAAATGCTTGGAGATTTTTTTTATTTCGTGGTATTTGTAATGAGCTCCTAGACGATGTTGTATGCCTAAGGTCACTTCAGTGAACTCCCTTGGGAAAATATCCCAATGTGCCCTTTATATGCATGGATATGGTCAAAAATGTAATATCATATTCCTATTTCAAAAGATATCTCATTCTTATTCCTGCAATGCCTGATATAAAATCCTTGAAGACCCTTTCCATTCCCACAAAATATTATGCAAACTTTCTCTGTAAATGAGTTGCTTTCAGTTTCGCTGTGCAAAGTAATTAAACTATTATCAGTGCTGTACTATGTCCCACACTTCCTATTGTTTACATTTAAAAAAAACTATTTTGCTGCATACTGCTATTGTCTAATCTGGCTTTCAAATTAATAACACAGATATAAGCCCTACAACTAATAAGTCCTGTTTGTTACTTAGCCTTCTATGATAATGGCCTCCTCCTGTGACATAGAGGGACAAGGGTTTTCCAAACGTGACCACAGCATTCTTTGTAACAAGGTTGATAGTTCTATCATGTCTATCTAGTTGGTGGTGTTTGATTTCAGAATGGATGGGTTTTTTCTTGCTTGTTATTTGGTTGGTGAGAAGAGAATGTCTTGTACTAGTTTAATCAAGGAAGATTATTATATAACATCTGTCAGATTGACTTGTACCATATGGGCCCTGGGCCATCTTCTGTAAGAGAACTTACAGAGACATCTCAAAATGTCTGTGAAAATAGAACATATTTTTAGAATTGTAGAATATCCTCCTACACTGCCAAATGAACCTGTCAAAAGCGCATCTTGATTTGTTCAGCTCCTACAATTCATGCTTGTTTGCAGTAACGATATTTATTGACCAAAGGTGGGTGGTAGAGGTTTTTTGTATCTGCTTTTGCAGATGTGAAATTAACAGTATGGAAGGTTTTTTAGGGTGGTTTTTTTTTGCCAAGTTTTCTAGAAGTTCTGAAGCAATGTCTCTCTTTTTTTTTTTTTTTATGTGAGAGGAGGAAAGATAAAAGAGACCAAATAATGAGAACAAAAGAGGAAAACAGAAAGTAACAAAATAACTGAAAAGTATTTACATGGTCCAGTCTTTGTGGTTATGATCCAAATACAAAAATAACATGTACCTGACCCTATTCATGATCTAAAACTCTAGATTTTCAGTAGCAGTAAGAAGTAAAATTTTGAAATAATAATGCACAGTTTGGGGGTGGCAAAATGGCATCTCCTGAGCTGTGTGGAGCTACTGGAGCTGGTTTGAGGAGAGTGGGGGAAATAGGCAGTAGGAGTGCAACTTATCTGGCTGGGTAGCAGGGCTTCAGTGGGGCAGAGGGAAACTGGAAGGAGAGCATTTGGGAAATGTGGGAAAGCATCTAGTCACTCAGTATGTGGCTTTTTGACCCTATGTATTTTATTTACTTGGCTAGTGGTCTTTGAATGATAGCACGCTCCTAGCCTACTTACTATGGCAGAATGAGAATCTGCTATTCCTAAACAGGCAGGTATTCTAGCTAGTTTCTGGGAGGAAAGTCATCAAGCAGTTGGCTGCTAAAGTCATAGCTGCTAGGATATGGATTTCTAAATGGCAGTGTCTAACAAATGACGAAGCCTGAGCATAATTAAGACTGAACACAAACAAGTTTAAAAAGAAACATAAAGAAAGGAAAGATCCATAAATTGTTCTGAAAATGTCCATTGTCCTGAGAGTGACAGCAATATGGGTCTTTCATTAAGAGAGGTGTCGACAGAAGATCACATTGTCTAGACATATGCACTCACACCTATCTGTTGAGAGCATCACCGTGAGCTGGGAAAGAATGATTCATGTCTTGTAAAGGAAGCTATACCAGTGGCCCACAAGAATGTGCCTTGTACTCAAGAAAGTGACTATTCCTGCAGTTATCAGGCTATTATCAGCTATCAAATCTGGAAACCTACATACTCCTAGAAGTACATTTTTAAAGACATAAGGGCAGGATCATAGATGCTTATCAGCATCATGCAAGTACTAGTGTCAAAAGCCACAAGTCAGTCACTACTTACCCTCTCAGGTACGTAGAGTAGAGCTACAGTGCACAAGGAGAGGAGTGCATAGCTGTCTGAACTTCTGTCAAATGAGCTGGTATGACAATATGGTGTAGCACATGTGCCAGCATGCTAGTTTAGCCTCAGGAAGCAGTCTGGCTGTGAAAGGAAGCCAATGTGCATGAGCTAATAAGCTTTACTTCTCAGCAAGCCTAATGAGCTTGGGATGACACTGTGCTGATATGACTATAGTGTGGACCATGCTCCTCTTTGCACTACGGACATATCCTTTTTCTCCATCTGCTGGCATCTGCTAGCAGCCTAAATGCTGCTTCCACCTCCCAGTTTGCAAGCTGCTCAGAGCCTTAGCTCAAGTCACAGCCCTGAAGATGCTGAAGGATTTTCAGTTAGTAGAAAGAGCGACTTGGAGCATTTTTCACGGCATACCTGATACCTGTGGCATGTTCCATACCCTTGTTTTTTGGCACAAAGCTTCCTTCTGAGGCCTGACACTTGGTAGAAATATGACAGCGCTCCAGTGCCATGTAAGTCTGAGTAGGATTATGGGCAAAGGCCATTAATACGCAGATGTGCCAACACTTGTCCCAAGAACGCATGTCTTGACATGTGGATGCTGAAAGGGAGGGACAAAACTGTAATCTTGAGAAGTGCAACTGGGAGGTGTTTAGGATTATGATGTTTGTTATCTCTTTGCTTACCGTTTCTCTCCACGTAGCTGCCCAAGTAATCCGGTCTGTTCACGGCAAAGTCAGCTTCAGGGACCAAAAATACTTGCATTATCTTTTATCAGTTCTCACTCAGGAACCAGTAACTAGCAGTTGAGCAACTTCTTGAATTGCCTTCTAATGCAACAGGCCATGTTTGTTTGAGGGCTGTGCCCTGAAAGGTTGGCCTTACATCACTGGCACTTTGCACTGAAATAAAGCAAGGAGAAACATTCACAATTCAGGCAGCAGTCTCACCTGGGAGGCCACAAAAAAGGCTGAAGGGTGGTCCCTGCACCTTCCAGGAAAGGTCTTTCCCTGCCTGTAGAAGTGCTTGCTGTCTTCTGCTCTAGGGCAAACGTGGAGGAGCAACATGATTAAGTGCTTGCAGTAAGGAAGCAATTTCAGCTAAGAGTTTATGCAGCTAAGGCTACAATTTGTTTGAGAATACACTGGGCAGAAGCAGTAGCAAAAAACCATTGACACAGTCAAGAACAGCTGAGAGTTAGTTTAGGATGCTACTGCATCAAAGCTGTTACTGCCTGAAAGCACAGGTTAGCTTAGCGTATGTTAAATACATATTTGGCTGAAAATAACATTGGTGTGACCTCTATATTACTGGGTAAGCTGATAATATTTTAAGATGCTTTTGGAAGAGGTCTGGATGCAGCTGCCAGAGGGTGGAAGGGCAGTATGGCTCTCATCAAAACACAGCTGAGAGGCACAGTTAGCACAGTGCACCTCTGTGAGATACCACATGTAAGGCAAGAGGAATTCAGCTTCTGATCATGGGCTACGAAGGGCTCAGAGACACCATCCAAATTTACCACAACATAACAAATTAGTCCACTGTAGCTGTTCTTGCATTTGCTCCTCATGCATGTTACTGCTCGGTTAAAATTCACTTTGACTTATTCTTTAAGGCTTAGTCTGAGGGACTGCACCTCTGTTTGTCACTGCTCTGACTTTGATGCATAACTTATCCCCTCTGAGTCAATGAGATTTATGAGTTCTGCATGTGCCCTAGCTTTCATAAGATTTACATAACGTAGATTTTTAGATTTAAGATCAGTAGGGAAGTACAGATTGATTCATATGTAATGCATGTAATGCAACCATGGCTCCCTACTTGGCAAATCAGGCAAGTATAGAATCACAGAATCATAGAATGGTTTAGGTGTGAAGGGACCTTCAAGATCATCTAGTTCCAACCCCCCTGCCATGGGCAGGGACGCCAACCCACCAGGTTGCTCAAAGCCCCATCCAACCTGGCCTTGAACACCTCCAGGGATGGGGCATCCACAACTTCTCTGGGCAACCTCTTCCAGTGTCTCACCACCCTCAGAGTAAAGAATTTCTTCCTAATATCTAATCTAAATCTACCCTCTTTCAGTTAAAACTGTTACCCCTCGTCCTATCACTACACTTCCTGATAAAGAGTCCCTCCTCATCTTTCCTGTAGCCCCCCTTTAGGTACTGGAAGGCTGCTATAAGGTCTTCTCAGAGCCTTCTCTTCTCCAGGCTGTAACCCATCCTGTGCGCTGCACGGGAGTCTAACAAGCATGGTACTTGCTAAAATCCATCAGGAATCAGTCAGCTTAGTGGAGAAATGTTGTCCCACTCAAACAAGCAGTCTTTCAAAACAGCTCCTAAAAATCTGACCCAATGCTTCCCGCCTTCTAAAGAACATGTGTGGTAATGCAGGCAGCTGTTTCTAAGACATGTTATTTTAAAGGCACTTAAGATACAAAGAACTGGCATAAATGGTTGTCTGTATGAAGAACATAACATGCATGAGCTTCCACTTTAGTCTCAGACATTACCCAGTGCAACAGTAGCTAACTGATACTGCTGACGTGAAATACACTGTCAGTATGGAGCAGTTAAGAAGAGGACCTGATGCCAATTTTGCATCTCATTTACCTTCAGAGAAGGAAAAGAGATCAGTAGGAGGTCTACACTGCTCCCAGAAGGCTGAGTGTGGATCAGATGCAGATCAGAAGCAGTATCACAATGTTAACATGCAACATGTGCTCAGGATAACATATGCTTCTTTTTAGCGGAGATTTGCAGCTTGGGTACAATGCCATGCTAACACGACTATGTGATTTCTAGAGAACTTGGAGTACAGGAAAAAGTCATTTGAGTACATCTATACCTGCCACATAGCCATGCAGACAAGAATGCATCTAAATTTACTTTTTAAATTTTAGTTGCAGTTATATAAAATTGTGGTGCATCTGCATTGTTTTATTAAAGACAAAGACAGCATCTGCTTCAAACGTAGCAGGAAGAAAGCATTGCTGGCTAGACCAACTCTGAAAAAAAAACCAACCCCAAAACCTGAAAGTAGCTTTTAAAGCCTGTTCTTGCCTTTGAGGTAGCCATATATGTTCCAAAATGCAGGTAACAGTCTGATAGGAAATTACAAGGTTTTGATTTATTCATTTTCACAAGGGAAAAGATTTGAATACAAATATAAATATTGCCAAAGCAGATTGCATAAATGGCAGTATTCTTATGTAACTCTGGATATGTGTCATAGGCATATGAATTTACAGAAATTCAGCAAGATTCCTTCATTAAGTACAGATTAATTCTAGCTGATCTCCAGCTTCAGCTGCTTCAGGTCCAACTGAAAATGAGTCTGCAAAAATGTGTATTTTCTCATGTCAGTTTGCAAGCTTCTGAACCATTGATCAAACAAATTTGGAAGATTCTTGAAACATTCAGCAAAGGGAAAACAATCACGTGTATTTCTTGAGCATAAATTGGCAAGAGGGAAAGGTCATTCTATTGACAGGCTGCAAACAAAGGGCACTTTTTTCTGGCAGCTGCAAACAAAAGTCACCGTTCCCTCTGAAGTGTAATATTTGAGAGCTTGAAATGTATTTTCACAGCAGGCAAAAGTCAAGAAGTGGCTCAGCCTGTCCAGTATGCATAAGATGCCCCTTGTGCCTACTGTCCTCACTTTTCCTGCCTCCACAACTCCCACAAGAATGGTGCAGCACCTGCTAAGTAAAATTAAGAGAGGGAAAACACCAAACTGGGCAGCTGAATACCTTTAATCTGTTGGCTTCCACTGTCTGACTGCTATGGTAACCAACTACATAAGGTAAGAATTGCAGTCTACTAACAAAACTGTCAATGTTACTGTTCTGAAATAATGGTATTTACAAATAAAACATAGTTTGGAGAGATGGAGCTTGTAATACATCTTACAGCTACTGTTTCAGGCTAAAGCACTTATGAATGCAACACTATATCCATTGGCATTTAGACTATTTTCCTTACAGAGAGATGCATAAAAAAAATTTATGACACCTTAAAATCTGCTCAAGACAAATAACTTAGTTTTATAGTGAGAATGGGTTTGATGCCTATAATTTGTGTATCCTAGGCATATAATGCTGGCTGATGTCTTTAGGGTTCTTATGGCATTTGCAATGGCCTGTGGTAAGGTTGTGCCTATGGTTACTGCGATCATCTCTGCTTTTACATTGCATAAGTTAAAAACAAACAATATTTTCTGTGCAGTAACACTAAAAAATAATTATTAGGAAGGATTGGCTTTTGCTATTTTAGAGGTAAATTTAAGCATGTTTGCATTCTTTCCCGTAAGTGGAACAGAGACTAAAATTTTCAGTCTTTGCAACACTCTAATACTAACGCTTATTTGTTAGGTTCAGATTTTGGTGTTGCATTTAACGTGTAGCTCTTCTCTATTCTGCTACATAACATGGGGCATGACTTCAACTGTTTTTTCTGCTTTTAGTCAGCTACATTACATCAATTTCCATACAATTTATGTTTTCTTTGTTAGTTTTGTCACAGACCCAACAAGACAATGGTAAAGTGAACCAGATTCTATATTGCCGATAATCAAAACACTTATTTCATCTTCCTTACATACTGTGTGATTACAACAGTGTAATTAGAGGCAAAACAACTATTTCTAATACGCTTAGTGTGCCAAAGGGGTGGTCCATTACCAAGATACGTGAGTCAGTAAAATGCCAGTCTTGGTTTTCACATCTCAGAAGTAGCATGCTTTGCTGCAAATTCAAAAAATCTTCTGTATCTATAAGCTTGGCAAATTTTAGCAAAAAAGCACGCAGTCAATAAACATGGAATTCTAATTTTCAGAAGAGAGTCAACAAACTTGACCACAACCCTAGCAAATGCAATATTTAAAAAATGTCATTTACCACATGAATATCAAAAGGCACCAGTTTTGTAAAGTTCATGTTGTCTGTCTAAGAAGTGGATCCTCCTAATATTTTGTGCAAGGAAAGGAAGTTTCCTCATGCAAACAAGTTTCTTTTTGATGTTCTTCTCAACTGCACATACTCTGAAGTACAATTTACAGTGCAGAGACTGCAACAACAACTGCACTGGTCTCTTGGCATATCTAGGAAAGTAAAACATACACACACAAATTTGGAAGGCTGTTCACCCCTCAAAGTTAACTAATATCCTTACCAGGTGCAAGACCAAATGGAGGAAACTCTAGAGACCAAGTCATCTTTTCATGTTATGAGAATGTTAGCTGTAAAATTGGTCCTATCCATAAGACTCCTGAGATTCTTTCACTGGGCAGTATACTAAAGACCCAGTCCAACCTGAAGTTAATACATCATTTGTCACATAGAGAATTTCTATTAAAAATTTCAGACCTACATCATTATGCACCATCTCACCATCATTAAGTATGTTCTTCATGGCTGACTAAAGTTAGCAGAGACACACTAATAATCAGAGAGATATTACTGCTGAGAATTGTTAATGCCTCCTTTCATAAGGACAAGCTGCTGACCATGCTCAAGCGTGCGATAGTTACATCTTCTTTCCAGCTATCTTTGGATACCAACAGATTCACAAATTATTGCCCTGCCTGGCACCTATTCCTTTTAGAGAGCTATCTCAAATGGTGTTAGGTGGCTAAGTATAGACATATAGAGAGACTTCATTTTATTTTATCTTAATCAGACTGTACAGACGAACAGAATATTAAGCTTGATGAAAGGTCTCCTCACAGCACGAATCAGGAGTAATTGTCCTGATTTTTTAGGTCTTCTCACCATTGACCATAATGTACTTCTGGCCTATACAGATGTATTTCAGGGATTTCACTTTGATAGGGGATTCCAGACTGCTAGAGAATTGATTTGTTCCTTGAACCCTTTCCAGAAGAACTGACTGTACTGTCTTTTGACCCTTCTCTTGTTTGGTGAGTTATACAAAAAACTCAAGAGGATTCCTACTTTCATAATGAGTTTAACATCTCCAATACTTTTTCATTAAACATAAATTGTGAATTTCTCATTCCTTTGCCAGATCTGACAGCAAGGGACAGCTCAGTACAGGAGTGAAGTTTGGCGGTAGAAAGGCATTTGGGGGAGCAGACAGAAGTTTTTTCTGCCCTGTTCTTTGACAGAGTATTGTATTTTATGTCTGCACTGAGTTTTACTTGCAGGGGAAGAGAGGAGTTGCTTTTAAGATGTTGATGTTGAGGGTGACTGAAGCCCTAAGCAGCCTAGAACAACTGCAGGGCAGCCAGAGGGCTCCCCAGCACAACACCCGGTGAATTGTGCAGAGCCAGCTGCAGACTTAAGTCAACGCATGTATCAAACACCAAGTTTTCTATCTCTCTAATTAGGGATTTTATAGAGTTCCTGCCACTGTAGCATCTGAGCAATTATGGAGTTACTGCTGCTTCATATCAATGTCGAATTCAGTCATATCCAGTGGCAGGAATTTCTCACTTGAGTGATCCTACCATTGGGATGTGCTGCCCTTGAAGGCCTGAATCTCATACCCTCCAGGGCATGATGCCCTGATCTTTCAGATTAGCATTTGGTTCACTCTTTTCTTTCTTGTTTTGATTTTTAATTTCCACAGTATAAACATTCACCAAACCCAATGCTCATAAATTACATTTTAAAACCGAATATATGTATAAATATATATATAAAGATAGTAGCATTTGCATGCTTAGAAACAAATAATTCAAAGGTGAATTTCATTGCAATATTTTGGCATTAAAAAAATTGTGATAATATGAAAACTTGTAAGTGAAATAACCAGTCCAGCGTTCACTCTCAAAGCTCAACACAGTTGAAAAACAGATGCACAGTATTAACATTATGTATGTGAATGGTCAGGTTAAGTCTATAATATAGTAAAGAATCTTTAAAGAACTATATGCATATGCAATGTTCTTTTAAAAGGCTCTTCGAGTTAGAAGTGCACATCCTCCGTAACTCCCTTCAATCCTGAAACACTGCAAATGTTTCATAGAAGAAGCAGTTTCTTTGTACGCAGTGAAAATTTCCTACAGATATCCAGGCATATTTGCTGCTTGAATTTCAAGTGTCTTCCAGGATTCTTGTCCAAATATTAATAAGTTTTTAAATGTCAGGTACTGTGTTTGCCAAATACATATAAAGTTTAACATGGTTTCTCAAACACATACAAACAATACAAGGAATTTTTCTTATTTATATTACTTACAAAGTGATGAATCTTCCCATTAACATTGTTTAGAGGGTGGGAAATGCTTGTTCCAAGATATGAAGGGAAATTTCAGAATTCAGTGAATAATTTCAGGAACAGAAAGTCTCCTGCATAGAGGTTTAGTCTTTGCTAACAATAAAGAAAGTGGGATGCTTATAAATATTGTAAGCAGAAAGAAACTCAGTCATAAGTAAAAAGCTGTCAGAAGAGAAATAAATGCTGCCTTAGCTGGGAGGAGAACAGCAGTTTACCAATGGAATTAAATCAGTGGTCCATATAATCCTGTTTCTGACAGCGAACAATACTTGATAGTTACAGGAAGTAAGAAAAAACTCCAAAATGAAGAAATACAACTGATCTCTCTGCAGAGGAAATTCCTTCCTTACTCCAGCTAAACTCTGATTAATTTAGCCATAAATGTCTGTGTGCAATATTTTTCAAAGTTGTCAGCTAATTATCAGTGTATGTTCTTATTAATCATCCAAATATCTTCTTTTAAAATCTTTCAAAGGTCTTGGCTGACTAGTATTTTTTCATTGAATTCCAACACTTCATTTTGTGTAGTATAAGCAATATTCCCTGTTGTCAATTTTTAATTTGTTAACTCTTAGTTAAGTATTTGTCATTTTTTTCTTGGATGACCAACTATAAAGTAGACATCCCCTTCTCATAACCCCTTATAACCTTCTCTTTTTCACTGTTATTTGTGTATAAATGATGCCTTTTTGATTCATCTCTTTCCTAAATGACATAGACTTGCTCTCCAACATCTTCTTTCAGTTTTCCTAAATGGTTCAGACTCTCCTTACCTATTTTCACTTTACAATAATGTTTAGAATGACAAAATTCAGTCTCAATTCAATATGGCATTAGTTTTTAGAAATATATTCCATTGATTGTGCACAGTAACAATTTATTTGTTTGCTATTACCAAGCACAGGTTCTCCCTGAGCTTTCTACAGGCATGATGCTGGTAATTTGAAATGTGAAAATAAATATTCGTATTTATATTTGAAATTTTCCCACTCTATGTATTAATTTACCAGCATTTTATTTTGCTGGTCATATGGCTTTTCTTAGCTTTGTGAAGTCTTCTGACTACTTCTCTCACCTAGATGCTGTTAACTGTCTTTTCCAGATCATTAATAAATATATAATATATCAATACATACATTAAGCATATATGAGAATATTCTGTTAGCATTATTATTGGTTTTTAATTTACTACTTATTTCCGTTTCTTTTTACTTTCTGTTTTGTCTTTTATGCAGGTCTAGTCAATGACTTCTTTCTTTTACCTAATAGCTGCTCAGACGGACAAACCAAGTCCTCTTCCTTTATCTATAGTTCCTTTGACAATCTACATTTCACTAAAATATTCAAAATAGTAGAGCTGGTTTTTTTATTGTGCTTTTATTGGCTTTATTTGGGTTTTTTTCTCTGTTAAAGGTAAAGTAAATGCATCTCTACCTTAAGGCTGTTCTCAGCATCCCTGATAACGTCAAGAAAGCAAATAGTCTTAGAGCGACCTCAGAGATTTAAAATAATTCTTATGTGTACAAAGATACTTCAGAAAAGAGACAGTGCTTCTCTTTTCTTTCAAAACAATCTCCTGCGATGTTTAAGACTTCTGTGTATAAGGTATATCAATTCAGATCCATTATTTTTCTTTTTATTACGATTTTTTTTTTTTTGCTACATTGTTTGCTATGTGGTGGGGAGGAAACGAAATTCATACCCTATGAGAAAAGTGGTAAAGTAGATATGATAAGAGACACGAAAAACATTTTTTCCCATTTTTAAGCTTAACCTACATTGCATTAAAGGAATAGGACTTTCTGAGAGGCTTACCCAGCCTTGTAAATTGATTTCAGAAACTTTATGTATGTGCACGTAGGGCAGCATGGAAGAAAAGATGAGACCCTCCCAAACAAACAGTAGAAGTTAGGAATATGAGTATCAGAAATTAACTTAGGTATGTAAGAAGGAACAGGGTCTTACAGAAATTGAAAATGTTGACAAAATGCTTGAAGTTGAGATAATATAAGGTGAAGAGTAAGTAGGGGTAAAAAAAAAGAAAGATACAATGGTAAATGATGGGCAAGGATGATAACTGGTGTTGCTGTGTTTCATGGGAAAAAAATGCATGAAAAGATGTTTTTAAAGAGGCCAAAGAGACGTTGCATTAGTTGTTATGGGATGACGACCCAAGAAAGGAACACACCCTTGAGGAGAAAAACCTTTGTGACACTGAGAAAGAAGATGAGGTAAAATTGGAGTTGTATTGCTGTGGAAAGGGAGCAGGGGGAGAATTCAAATACACTACCTTTAGTGCTGTTAGTGTGAGCTCACACTATGAGCTGTGTCTGATACATGAATAACATAATGTTCTGGGATGAAGACCAAGGGGGCTGATTCTCTGTGTGTTAACTGAAGGCAAACAAGGGGATACCCAAGACATAGTTAAGAGATGGTCCAGGTCTTCGGTGAAGGGTGACGGGCTTAGAGATCAGCATCAAGAGACAATAGCTGTAACTGTGATGAGACAGCTCGCGGGAAACATTAAGTTCAGAGTTCCTCCAGGATGTGCCAGAATGAAGTGTGGAGGACAATGAACCACATGGGGAGGTAGCCAGGATGGAGAAAAGCCAAGAAAACATAACACCTGATACTGCTCCTGATGATTATCTGACATCTGGTGGTATAGCTAGCAAATATTTTTGTATCTTTTGTTACTCCGTTACTGGAAAGTTCTCAAATGTTATGCAAATCTACACAATAAATTATCTCAGTAAATATTTTCTTATTCAAACATTTTTATAAAACTGAAAGTATTTATTAAATACTTTTCCCTCAGATTTCCAAGTACCACATATACCCTTACATTAGAGCAATAAAGGAACATTTGAGGGGCATAAGTGTTAAGTAAAACAAGTCTAAGAGAAAAATGCACAAAAATATGGGGACAGGGAGGTTTACATTGTCCTTTCCATAGTTCTCACTCATGTAATACTGTGGCAGCTGAGGTCAGCCGAAGTGGTCATACTCACAATTCTACATTAAACCAGGTAGGAGCTGAAGGAAGAGACCTCCACCAAAGGACCTTCAATCTTGAGATGTGTTTCTCAATCCACTGGAGCTGGAAGTCACTGACCTCCAGGTCACACTATTTTTTATCCACTTGCATACTTTGTATTATACAAAAGAAATGTCCAGCTTGTTCTGACTGGGGAGGGTGTGATACCTTAACACTGTTTCAAGTTGTATGTTTATTTCACAAAAGCTACACAATGCACATAATTACTTCAGAAATTAAATATTAGGCAGTGGTAGATTATGGTCTTTTTCAAAATGTGTGAAAAGCAAAGCAGAATCTTACTTTTCCCTATTTATGCTCTTCCTTTAATTTGTTTAATTTTGTTATTTTCCAGCATGAAAACACATGAGCACATTTCGCTCATATTAAATTTTAGAATTCTTTATTTCTACTGGGCATGAGTTTCACTGGCTGAACTCTCCTATGGTTTTTGGGTAGCAAGAGCTCTGCGGGGAAAGTTTGTTTAAAAAACAGTCCTGGTTTTTAAGTATTTATTTACTCTATGTTCTTAGGAGAAAAATTTGTCTCTGCTTTCGCCTTTATGAAAGCTTTTACTTTATTGTTTAAACAAAGATCTATTTTTTCACTAAATTTAATTTACAGTCTTGATGAAATATGGATTGTTCACAAACATTATCATTTTCTGCTTGAAGTGTAAGGCACGCTTCTTTGATCATACTTACTCTCATATAAAAACACAGCGGCACGTATATGCGACCAACTCTCCACCTCAAAGAAAACTACCAAAGCGAAATATTATACTGCTTACGCAATTCTCCTTAGAGACCAAGAGAAAACAGGCTGCGTATGACAGCGTATTCTTCAGCGTTACGTGAGCAGTTTCACGTACAGGGTTTTTTTTGGGTAATGTTTGTTAATGCTTATATGTTGCATTTCAGAAGAGCTGAAGTTTTATCATACTATAACTCTAATATGCTTTTTTTCTGAGAAGACACCTTTTCAATACATCTGTCCACACCTAAAAGCTCCAAAGTCACGGGCATTTTGAATCCAGCTGTTAGAGATATACTTTACCAAATTTATGCTTAAATGAGAATAAGTCCTTGAAAATATTATTCAGTGGCCTAAATTTTTGGATTTAAAAAACTACATTTAGTGCAGGATCAGTGAGACAGACAAAGGTATGTCAAAGCACCTAACGAGAGATAGAGCAGCCTCACAACTCTTTAAAGTATGTGGTGGCTTCAGATACGTGGTGGCTCTAGCGGATTCCTGAAACACAGTGTCTCTATGAGTACCTCCAAACCTGAATGAAGTAGCCAGGAGGAAGTCTGTAGACATGGATATAGCATCTGATATATGGAGAATTCCTAAATACTTGGTTAGGAATTGAGGAACATGTAAGTGGTGGAAAGGTAAGTGACCTGATGTCTAGCCTAGCTTAGCTATCTGTAATCCCTGATGGTTTTGTTCAATTTCAAGGGAACAAACTATACCAAATGCTGGTGCTAGGGACTACACACGGTTTCTGATAAGACTGGGGACAACGGAATAAGAATAGCAAAATGGATTTTGGGAATCTTTCATAATCGCTGCCTAAAATGCAGCATTTCTTTAATTTTAAGATACACACAGATAGTTCTCCAAATCCATGTTAGACTTACAGTGCATAACAAATAGCAAATAAAAGAAAATTGCTTGTTTGCACTTTTTTGTGATGACTCATTACAAATCCTGTTTCCTTTCATTGCCACTTGTGAAGTCACTGTGTAGTGCTGGAAATAAACAGGAGGCAGAAACTACACAGTCAAATGAAAACAGGGAACAAGTGAGACAGACTGACTGACACAGATCAGAGAAGCCCAGGTTTTATTTATTCTTAAATCAGCTTCCACAAAAACAGTGTACCCCCTTGCTTGGGACTTAGAAGACTGAGAGTGAAAAGATCTTTCAATTTACGTCTGATAGGAAGTAAGCAACATTGCATGATATAAATCTTAGGCTCATTTTCACATGGAGTTAAACAAAATGAACAGCTTTAATAATATCACTCACATTACGTAACCATTGCCGGAGTTTCCAATTTTAAATTTGTGAATGGAGCAACTTTATACAATTTTTCCCCCAAAATCCTTCTAGGATTATGAATACATGCCCACACCAAATATATAGCAAGAGAATAACTCACTTATATTTGATATAAAGATTATTTATGAGATACATTTTTCTCTTTAAAAAATTTTGCTTTTGCTGAACTTTTAGACAAAAACATTGACATAGAAAAAATATCCATGAGACATAAATTAAGACTTTGCTTCAGATATGAATTGCTACTTTATATGTCAGCCTGAAAATGTCAGGGCCCTGGGGGCACCACCAGCCCCGACTATTCCTGCCTGGCCCCCCAGGGCTCCTCTATGGCCCAGGACCCCACATCAGTCCCTGGGGCCATCAGCCCCTGCCCCAGTGACACCACAGCAGGGCTGGTCTCCAGCTCCCCACAGCCCTGCCTGGGCATGGGCCCACGTTCCAGCCCAGCCTCGGCCCATTCCCAGGGAGGTGCCCAGGGCTGAGGCTGCCCTGGGGCCCGGCGACTGCCTACTCCTGGCTGGGGGTGGGTCAGGCCCTGGTTGCCAGGCCCTGTCCTGATGGACCCCCATTGGGGAGCCCCCGACAACCCAGGGAGCCACCAGCCCTCACAGCACCCTAACAGAATACGTATCAAACCATCTTTACAGTGAAACCTTCATGGCCCAGAGTTAGAGAATCATAGAATTGTTTTGGTTGGAAGGGACCTTTAAGATCATCAAGTCCAACCGTTAACCCAGCACTGCCAAGTCCACCACTAAACCATGTCCCTAAATGCCACATCTACCCGTCTTTTAAATACCTCCAGGGATGGCGACTCAACCACTTCCCTGGGCAGCCTGTTCCAATATTTGATAACCCTTTTGGTGAAGAAATTTTTCCTAATATCCAATCTAAATGCCCCCGGCATAATTTGAGGCCATTTCCTCTTGTCCTATCGCTTTTTACCTGGGAGAAGAGACTGACCCCCACCTCTCTACAGCCTCCTTTCAGGTAGTTGTAGAGAGCGACAAGGTCTCCCCTGAGCCTCCTTTCCTCCAGGCTGAACAACCCCAGTTCCCTCAAGCTGGTGCAGTTTAGTATTTATTAGTTAGGCTGGCATGCTTTTCAAAAGCTTAGCTGCCATTTTTGCCTTCAACGCTTCCCAATGTGACTAAGGGCCACTCCGCCTCTGCGGGGAGCAGCACCCTGCGTGCTGGGGAGAAGGACAGGGAGTGGGGCTGGCCGGGGAAAGCAGATCACCTCTCCCCGGCAGGGAGGCAGAGCTGCGGATACCCTCGGGCTGTGCCTGCAGCCTCCGCCACACCTCCGGACATGCCTCAACATTGGTACAGGAAAGAGATTTGCTTTATGGCTAAGGGGAATAACGCAAATCTAATGCAAAGTAAACAGCTTCCACTGCAGATCATAATTTAGGCATAGCTGTATGAAGCAGTGCAAATCGTACCAGATACTTGCACAGCTAAACCAGCACGGCTCTACTTGTGTGTGTGTCTCACTTTCGAGTTGCTAAAATGAAGATAATATCTTTTTTCCCATTAACCTTACCTAAAGAGGTGGGCCTCTGCGCCAATAGTCTTTCTCCCACTGTTTCTCAGAAACCACCTTTTTGGCCTGAGCATCTACATGGTAAAGTACTATAAAATATAGGTATAATTAATAAATGTTGCCTATTCCTAATTGGCACTGTAACCAACCCTAACTGGGGTGCTATGGCAGAAGGGATGGAGACTCACAGAGAGATTGGAAAGAGCAGATATTAATGACTCCTTACACACCTTGCCTGAAGTAAAGCTCAAAACCATGATAATATATCAAGTTGCTGAATGTAATCCCAGCAATAGGTCTACATTCTGGTCAGCACAATGCCATGCACCATAGCGCTTGCTGAGCTGATCTAATTAAAGCTTACAACTTCCTCTAGGCTTTAATTCAATCAGTTACTACATGCCGAAGCTCAATTGCCTCAATTAGGGTTTCAGAAGTTCTCAGATTAAGTCACCAATTGGACTTAAAGCCTACTCAAGAAGCTCACTGACTAGTGTCTTGGGACAGAATCCAAAAAAGTGTACAGAATGGGAGAAATGAGAATTGTCAGGCTTATTGACTTTATTAATAAATTGGAATATGTCCTGCATACTCTAGGCTTCTCCTACCCCTTTGCCTTGTTACCCATTTACTCCCTGTGAAACAATTATTTGCCTTGTTAATTTCAAATTATTACGTTCTTAAATTGCAGAGCACTAGCATTTTCTTTGGAAAGTCTCAGCTGTCCTTGCATTCCACCTTCTGTTTCACTCGTTGGGAGGGAGGGGGGAAGATGAGGAAAGAGGTACTGTTTGCCATGCTTGGAATGAAGTTAAAACTATATAGAATACGCTTGTTCTCATATGAAATCTTTTAATTGTCTTGAAATTAGCTTACACAATTGAGCTAATCAGAACATTTAAATATGTATCTGGTATTATTATTTCTGAACTGGTGTTAGAAGAAGGGTTTACATCCACAGAAAAATGGTAACTTGAATGAAAATAAATGGACTAAAAAAAAAAAAGGGAAAAAAAAGCCTAAAATTAAATTAAGTATACATGCATTTTGGATCTTCTAGCTTCAACATCATTAAAGGGATAGTCCGCTTGCTTGCTCATGTGCTTAGCCTTGCAGTTTATGTAATCCACTGCTTTTAATTTAAAGTAAGAAGAAAAAATACCAGTGAAACAGTAGCCATTTTTAACAAAGGCCTAATGTTTCTGTAGTCTCAATGAGTACTTGTCTAGATTGTTAAACTACTGTACAACAGGAATCCCCTTCCAACTAATGCATGGTAATTACAATGCCAGTAATAAAATATGAGCTTTTTTTTTTCTTGTAGTGGGCAGTCACTTAAAATGACTCATTGATGAAAGATCTTGTATGAAAAGCTACACTTCGTATAAAATACTGTATATAAACAGATCACTATATCTGAAAGACATTTTTAAAATTGCAGCACTATAAATCTGTTTTAAGAATGGATAAATTAGTTTTGTCCATCATATTTTAGCTTTAATTCATTTAGTCCAAGAAAATCTTTCTTCACTTGGCAGACACTCATACTTCATCTTAATTTGGCTATTTTAGAAAGCTTGTGTTGATTTCACTTGTAATATTTTGCTGCCGTTTAATGGAGATAGATTATATTTCATACTTACTTTACTCTGTTACGCGAGTCTTAAAGTGGCACTATAATAAGAAGCACTTGTATTGTGCTTGACCAAATACCGTAAAATGTGTATGATAAATACATATGAAACAATATTCATTATTCAATAAAGTATCAGCCCATATTTTTCTAGATGGATAAAAGCCTTACCTTGTTTAAAACTTGTTCTGACTGTACTAGCATTGTATGTCTGAGGTTTTAATCCTGGCTTAGGCCTACTATTAATGTAAAACTGAGAAAACAGAAATGCAGCACATGGGATGTGAAATTGTAATTTTATTTTGTAATGCAAAAAGCAGAGGTTACAGAATCTCCATCTTTGGAGATATGCAAAAATTAGACAGGACCCTGAGCAACATGATCTGACTTTGAAGTTGGATCCATTTTATGATTGAGTGGACCGCTGGACTGGATGACCATCAGAGATCCCTTCTCACCTGAGTTATTCTGTGCTTATATGATTCTGCATTAACATGTTTCAAGCATCCATCAGAACAGACCAAATTGCAGAAGCAATATGATATAAGGCAAGTAATGATGCAAGTTTTGTACTGATAAGTATGTCATACTATCAGTTGAATAAATCATGTCTTCCCCTGATGTAGCTTAAGCTGATACATATTGTTAAGAAGGTGCACAGATTGCATTGAAGGAAACATAAGGTTAATTACAAGTTGAAGTGATGGCATAGATCGGGTTGAAGTTATGAATCCCTTAGAATCATTATTTGTAATTTTGCTTTGGCATCTAAAGAACAACTACAACATATTAAGCAAACTTAAAAGTTGAATGTACATATTACATGCTCCTCCTGTAAATCATTACAATTCACTAGCAGTATCCAAGTAATGATTTTCTTATAAATATATGGAGACTGAAAACCCCAAAACACCTCAGTTCAAGTGAGAAATAAACATTGTGAGATGAATTCCTACATACGGAAGTACCCATAAAAATGTAATTTGTTAGGAATGGAAGAAACTGACAAAGGATGAGATCCAAAGTATAACAGACATGGATCTTAGGAGCCTAAGCACAAGACTGCACTTCAAAACTACTCATTCTTTGGCTGCCTAGCCCTGGTGGTGCTTAATCATGACAAGAAAATGAGAATTTTAATTCCGACACCCCACTTTCCACCTAATGAGTAGACACAATCCAGAGGAAAATGTCATGGAAAGAGAATCTATCCTCTACTTCACTTACTGATTTTTTTCCAAAAAGGAAGTAGGTGACAGAAGGAGATGATCTCTGCAGCTTACAGAGTACCCGCTTGGAATTGAGGCACCCTGAATTGTGAACCCTGCTCCTAGGGCTGTTTATGCACTATACCCTAGAAAATCATGAACAAAAAAGACGAAATACTCTGCCACCAAAACTGCCTGTTTTGATTGCAAAAGAGATTAATTTAAAGGGTACAGGACAACTGAGAAAGTGTTGTAACTAAAAGCGTGAAGCAGGAGTATAGAGTAGATGCTAGGGTTGAAATACCTCTATTCTTAATGCAGAGCTGGCCCAGGCTTAAGTAAAATGTGATACAGAAAGCAGAAGAAATCAACAGACTGCATGAACAAAAGAAAAGCATGCATTTTTAGTACAACGTAAGAATGAAATTCATTAAATGCCTGCACTGGCCAAAGAAGATTTGGATAAGCAGAAAAATAAATTACTCCTTCAGACAGTGATAAAAGGAAAGGATTGGCTGGAGCCAAATCAGTCGGACTGTGCTGCTAGGATGCCCTAACCTTAGGTACTGAAGACACGTCTGAAAATAACGGAAGTAAATTTGAAAACAAAAATTGTGGTGTTAACATCCTCCTTAGACATTTTTTGGTGTTATTTATTTTTTATTTAAACAGCCTCTATCTCATGAAAAAAGACAGATGGATGTTTAAGTACAGCATTTTTTGAAGGGACTGTGTATCATCAGTGAAGATGAGAATAATATGTAAATATGTCAATAGATAATAAGCAATACACCTACTTTTATTAGATACAGTAATTTTTTGTGTATAGTTTAATAGCTGATACTGCCTTTGTCTGATCCAAGATGACAGTGGTGGGACAAAAGTGCGAATAGGCATGTGAGTTACTAAGGACGGTGCACAACCTTTTTCAGAAGTCTCACGTTTCCATCACATAGCACTGCTGTCATTCATTCCTTTTGCCTTATGTACTCTCCCTTGCTAGTGCATTGTAGCTATTCACCTCTTGTCACATATCACTGGTAGTGGCCAGCAGTCAGACACCTTCAGTGGTCGACTGGTAAACAATTCCTTAAATTCTTCCTAAGGCAGCCATGCCTCTTCCTTTTGCTATGCTCTAGCTCAACATGCAGCAGCTACATGGGCACTTGTGTCTTATTACCTGTACTAGTTGTGTAGATCAGTGCTGCAAAGCCATTCCAATTCATACTTCAACATCCAACATATGCACTTGCCATTATACTTGCTGACCTGTGCAGGAATCTTGGTGCAGTCTCTGCAGCAGTAGGATGTGCCCTCTCTGCCATGCACATCCATACAGCCTAATGGCATCCTTACATAGGGTGTTAGTCACGTTGTTCCACAGGTCTTTAATAAAAGAGGCCCGTGATCTGTGATCCTGCCAAAGACCACACAGGCTTCCAGACACAGGAACTCATCATGTCAGTACAGGCGTGGTCAATCAGGGTGTTTCTGAAATGAGTGAATTTACAAGCAGTAGACAGGTCATCTCCCATTGAGGTTATGGCAAGCACTAGCATAGCTTTTTTCCAGGAGCTGACCAGCTAACTGACACACGTTCTTTCCTTCTTTTTTATGGCTTATTCAAATTAAACTGCAGAAATATCAAGAAGTTCACCTGTAGCTGGAAGTCCTCCTTAGGATTTGTCACCAATGCAGATTATTGGGACAAAAAAAAATCACAGATGTTTGTTTGGCAACAGCTCTGAGTCTAGAAAGCTTGAGCAATTTCCCAGCAGCCAGGAAAGATTCCAAAACTCACTTGGAACTGTGGTTACACTGCCCTGTCCAATATATTTGAGTAGAACAACCTGAATAGGATTAGTTCAGAAATGTTTCCCAGCTCCTTTCTATTTATGGCAAAGAAATGTTTGGCTAGGGCTCAGTCAATCCTGACTTTGCAGTGTGAGTGACTAAGCACCATTAAGAAGTTCTCAGGAAAGCTCAGCATCTTAGTTAGTCCTCAAAGCCTGGACTGACTGACTGACTGTCAAGAGCTTTAGTGCAGTTAGAGGCAAAGCAGAGATCTTGAGGTCACTTCTGATGGTCCTTTTCTTGTCCATGCTGAGTAGTGCAATAATTATTATGGTGTGCAAATCATCTGGAGTACACTGCCTTCTCTGAATACAACCAGTAATGCTTTTGGGGCTTATGTACAAACTAATGACAAACACCACGAGTGGTCCTTTGCCTCAAGATAATCACAGTAACTTCATGGATAACTGCAGTCTTGAGGCAAAGCACCCAACAAGTCTGACCTGCACCAGCTAGCGGTCTGTGGGATCGCACTGGTATATAGGCCAACACTACATGCCCTGTTGCCTCAAATACCTATTAGGAATAGTGGTTACTTATTGTGGTACCTGTAGAATACTGATCAAAAAATGAGCACGTGAGCCACTCTCTCCTTTTCTAGGAGCAGTAAATAACAGATCAGTAAGAAAGACCAAAGCCAAGTGGATTCATTTGGTGGCAGGGATGTGCGGCCGATGAAGATGCACTGCTGGGGGCTAAGTGACTCGTGAACATTTAACACTGGCTCTGTCACAGCTGGACTCTGTCACAGTTGAGTACAAAGATGTTGCAAACTAGTTGGGTCTGATTGCTTCTTCCCCAGCTGTGCAAGGTACTTGAGCTTTGGACTGGGGCATAAAACACTGGCAAGAGATTTCAGACATCAGAGGCCGGAAGGTCTGAGTGGGCAACATGAAGCAAGGACGTTAAGCAGAATTGGTCTCGTTTATAAACAGGATGTGGTTATTGGGTAAGAGCTGGAGGCCCCGAAGAAGCTCGGAAATACAGCAGCTAAATCCTGAGAGATAATGGGGATGTTCGCTGAACTATAAAATTAAAAGGCCTACTACTGCTCCCACTGACGTCTCAGTGAGAGGGAAGGTTGCCACTAATTTTTTTACAGGAAGAGCTGAAGTCCCAGAAAGCATTGGTTTGTGGAATGGCATCAACTAGAAAGTGTGAGGGAAGAGAATGGCTGTTGTCTCAACCTTCTGTGTATTATGCCATTTGCTTAAACGTTTTGCAAGTATTGGTACAACGCTGCAATAATGAATGAGGTTCTCCTTGTGTTAGGTGCTACTGTAAACAGAAAATGAAATCCAGTCTCTCCTCTAAAAATGTATAGTCCAATTAAAGAATGGATTCAAGGGCCAAGCACATAGAAGGTAAGAAAATGAAAGTGACTGTAGTATGCAAAAAGAGTGCTTTTATTTATAAAGTCCTTTAATTATTCATCCAGTTTTGAGTTTTTTGGGTTTTTTTTCTGTGATTAATATTACTACACATAATGAGGCTACCTGTGCTATGAAAGTTGTAACTAGAAGTGTTTGCAGGGTCTGGCCTAACACATACTGACAACAGAATGCAAATGGACTATAACTTACATTCTTAAAGTTATACCTGTACACATCTTTACTTGTAACAGCCTGTGTTTAGTCAAACATGGCCAAGTTCAAGAAGTTTTCTTTAGTGTGTTGCAATAAACGTGTGTGAATACATGGAAAAATTAGACATTATTTCTGTAACTCATAAACTATTAGCTAAACTATGTAATGGGTAATTAAAGACATACTGAAAATGCACACATTTCTCTCTTAAAATTAAGTTAATTTTATATCTGGTATTTACTGATCCTTATTTAAGTCTACGTCTTCTATTTCTAGGACTTTTGCCATCTCTGGAAGCATTCTTTCACATTTTACCAAGATGATTTGAGGAAGTGACCAAGTGCCTTGGTAGCACAGGGAAACGGCTCTGCAAGTTCACGACTCAGTCACTTTGTAAGAATATGTAAACTGTCTTTGTTTCTTTCAAATGCTTATACATCACATACCTGCTGGCAGCATGTCCGTAAACTGACATAGGGTTACAGGTCTAAGAAGAGTTTGTGGAATTTTTACTTCTGAGGTCATGATGATGGCTGCATCATAAATATTTTGCTGCATTCTGATTATGCTTATCCCTCTGTGCACTATTACATGTGCTGTGCTAATAAAGCATGCCTGGCCATCAGGCTGAAAACACCACTTAAAAGGACCATTTTACTGGGTGCGGAGCCTTTCACCGCTAAGGCATTCCCGCTGTAGCCAGGAGATGCGAGCCAATGTCTCGAATCCCATCTCTACAAGTTTTCTCTCCAAAAGTGATGATTGATCTTCCAGTTCATTTTAGTTGACAAGAAAAGTTCAGGAAAGAGTCACAAATAATAATTACCTTCAGCAATATAACAACGACTGAAACAAGAGTTATGTCTATAACCTGACCACTGACTGGAAAATCCAAAAACGCAATCTAGTAATAAAAGAAAAATAAAAGCGGAATACTGTACAACAGCGGTCAGCGGAAAGAAATGTTTAACTCTGTGCCACCTGCTTAAATGAGTGTTGCTGCCGTAAGAAAGAGAGGAAGCACCTTCGTAGCCCCAGCGGCTCGCCTTGCAAGGCGGGGGCTGCCGGCGACCTCTCCGGACGGCGGTGGCTAGCTCCGCGGTAGCCCTCGGTCCAGCCGGTTTTGGCTGCGAACGGCGAACGCTCCCGGGCCGGGGCCGCGCCGCCCTCACCAGCACGGCGGTGAGGGTGAGGGGTACGGGGGGGGGGGGGGGACCCCCCCCCCNCCCCCCCTTCCTTCAACCGTTACTGCCGTTGGAAACGCTCCTCTCGCCTCGCCCCCAGCCCCGCCGCCGCCCCGTCAGGCGGCACCACGGGGAAACCGCCGCCGCTGCCCCGGCCCCGGCTGACACCCGCCACCAGGGCCGGGCCGCCGCCGCGGGATGAGGCGCAGCTCCGCACCAGCCGGCGGGACGGCGCTGCCCACGGCAGCCTCCGGCCGCCGCCGCCACCTGTTACCTGCTCCCGCCTCCGCCTGGCCGGAGGCCAACACCCAGCTCACGCCCGGCGCCGTGATCTCGGCGCGTCGCGTCGCCGCGCCCCGCTCGCTTGCTCGCCCGCCCGCCGCCGCGCCCCACCCGCACGCCCGCAGCCCTCACGCCGCCCCGGCCCACGCGCGGCGCGGCGCGGCGGGGTGGGATGGGGGGGGGGNCATCCGGGTGTCGGAGCTCTTAGCGCGCATGCGCGGCCGGCCCGCCGCTGCCAGGCAGGGCGCCGCGGTAGTCGATAGCACCGCCGCTGCTCCTCCCCGGGGCGCTGCGCTTCCGCGTTGTCAGGCAAGGGGGAGCGACCGTGAGGCGGGGAAGGCGTCCTGCGTGGCGGCAGGAGGAGGAGGTGGAGGAGGAGGAGGAGGAGGATGGTTGTGGGGGCGGGCGGCAGCAGCAGCAGCAGCGGCAGCAGCAGCAGCCGCTGGCAGCAGCCGGGAGAAGCCCCGCTGGTGACTGGCTGGCGGCACACGCAGCTCTGAGGAGGCGGAGGGTGCCTGAGCCGAGCCGCGGGGCGGGCGCCTGCGAAGGGGGGAGAGACTGCGGCGGCGGCGGGAGGGGACCGGCACACAGGCACACACACACACACACACACGCACAAGCACGCAGGCAGAGACGGATGACAGCGGCGGCCGCGGCTGCCACGATGTGAGGCGGGCTGCGCGGGGGGACGCGGAGGCTCCGCGGAGAGGAGAGGAGAGGCGAAGCGAGGCGAGGCGAGGCGGCCCGCACACCCCCGACGGCGGGGGGGGCGGCCGGGGCGGGGCCGGCCAGGCCCGGGGCGAGCCGTGCGCCCCGGCGGGCAGGGCGCGGAGCGGCCGCGGGCGGCGAGTCTGGGACCGCTGTGGTGGCGGCGCTGGTGGGCTGACCGGCTCCTGTTTGCTTGGCTCCAGTCTCCCTCTCCGAGCCCGCGGGCCCCGATGAGGAGCGCCCCTCCGCTGCCGGACTGACGCCTCGCCGCCCTCCCCGCCGACGAGGAGGAGGAGCAGAGCTGCCCCGCGGCGGAGAGCGCGGCGCCCCGGATCGCCGGCCGCCCCTGCACCGCCCTCCCCGGCGGGGGCTCGTCTGCCGCCTGCGGGGCGGGCGGCGCGGCGCGGCGGTGACAGCGCGGCGGCGGCGGCGAGGCCGGGGGAGCGCCGCCGCCGAAGACCATGAGGAAATTTAACATCAGGAAGGTGCTGGACGGTCTGACGGCGGTCTCCTCCGCCGCTTCGGCGTCGTCCGCCGCGCAGCAGCAGCAGGCGGGGAATCGGGAGACCGAAATCCAGGAGACCCTCCAGTCCGAGCACTTCCAGCTCTGCAAGGTGAACGAGTGCTGCAGCCCCGAGGCGGCTGGCGGCCGGGGAAGGGGGCGCACCGCCGCGATGGGCTCTGCGGGCTTCGCTTCTCGGTACCCACCGCGCCGAGCCTGCCCGCCGCTCCTGTTTACTTGTTTGGATTTATTATTGGGGGGGGGGGGGGG
>RSEF01000003.1:52352885-52375520 GCA_003993805.1 Himantopus leucocephalus | reverse complement strand
GGGGGGAGGGGGGAGAAGGGAAGGAAGCGGTGGGTGTAACTGTACAGGTCTTGTTGGATTTCCGTAGTCGTCTTTCCTGGAGAGTTTCAGGGTTTGTCGTCTTCTAGGCTCTTTCATGCGTGTTGCATTGACCGTGTTCGTGAAGGCTTCGTGGAAAGAGTGGGATGGATGGGGGAAGGAGTGATACCTAGCTGTAGTGCAGATCTGATTATCGCGGCGTTTGAGTAGAAGCCTCTGCTAATGGGCCCGAAGGACAGGGGATCTGTCGCTCTGCATTATTTGGAAATGCATTTATCCTGTTCCTTTGCGCCTGAAAAGGGCTGTAGACGTTTGTGGTGGTTTCGCTGCAGTGTGTTGCCAAGTTGCCGATGCTGCTGTTGCAAATGTTCTCCAGAGACACAGGAAAAGTTCCTGTTTTTTTGTTTGCTTGTGTGTGATACAATAACTGCAGTTCGTGTCTGCACACTTCAGAAAATGATGCAGCGAATTAATCCACCAGCTGTACCAAGAGGAATAAAAACTGATTTGAATATCAATACCCATTTTTTATCTTTACAATGTACCCATGGCCTAGCTTGATATGGTTGAGCTTGTTTGTGGATTCTTCTCCTTGTTTTATCTAGTGTTGCAGGCGTTTCTGCCACTTTTGCAAGGTGTTCAGGAAGGACATGGAAAACACCAGAGCTGTTACCAGTTAGATTTTATTCACTGTGAAATACTGTGAGTTGCAGGATATGCCTGCAACTTCACTGAAGTAAAAGGAATAGATCAGAAGTTTGCTATGTGTTTATGAGGTTCTAAAATAACTCTGCTTTAAACTAAAGGTTTTGAAATGGAAAAGCTAGCATTTGTGTGGCTTACATTGTGTATGTTTATAACGGAAGTTAGAGTAGGTGATGTTTTTATTATGCTCTCAGTTCTGATTAATTGCAGCCTGAGAAGTGTAATGGAGTTACTGGTTGGTCAATTACCAAATTAGTCTTGGCTAACCAAAAAGCTAAATGTGCCAATAGCTTTATATTAAGACAGAATTGCATGGTTGAGGGGTTTTTTGCTTTTTTGGGGGGGATGTTTTTTGGTTTTGTCTATTTTGGGGGGCTGTTTTTTGTCTTTCAGGGAAGCAGAGGGCAAGGGACTAGTTCTGTGGAGCTTGAGTTGTTTTTTTTCTTAACGTGCTGAGAGAGGTTGCACTGTCATGTGGGGCCTGTTGGATTGAAATTGAAGTGATTCTCAGACAAACAAGTGTAGTAATTTATAATAGTTCTAATGACAAGTCTGGTGTTATTGCCAAACTTCCTAAGAACAGCTCAGATTTTAATAGTTAGTGCTTTTGTTAGCTCTGAAAATAAGATTACTCTGAGAATGAGGTAGATGAAAAAATGAAATGCTGAGTTGATTCAGTCTTTGGACAGACAAATGTAAGATTCAAATTAAGTTTCAGTAAGTATGACTGTCACTTGATGATCAAGGATGAATGAGTAATTATGAGTAAAAAATCTCTTATAATTAGTTCATGTAAGACAGCTGATTTTCTCAGTCTGTTGTTAAAATGCTCTGTAGTTCCTTTCTTAATTGTGACTAATGCTGAATCCTGTTCCCTAACATACGATATTGATTCTGTTTATTTTTGGTCTGTCGCTTGACCCATCATTACTGTGATGCTCTGACTTGTTAGACTGTACGCCATGGTTTCCCCTATCAACCTTCAGCCTTGGCATTTGATCCTGTTCAGAAAATACTGGCCATCGGGACTCAGACTGGAGCACTAAGGCTGTATCCTTTTATATTCTGAAGTGGATTTAGTGCACCTCATGCAAGTGACATTTGATTCAGCTGCTGGAACCATTCAGAAGTCTCGTGGGAACCAGGTATGCAGGAGGGGAGGAAAAAAAGCTCTGTTTTTTCTTGGTGGGTGGCCTGGCTGTTCTGGTTGTTCTTTGTGTCAGTTCAAGTTCTGTTAATGATGTGAGGTATGGCTGCTCAGTCCCCATTATCTCAAGTTAACATATACATTTTGTAGAGGGTTACTAGCGTGCTGACAGTTTACAGCAGCTGACTGCAAATCTAAAGAGAGACCTGGGCTGAGCTCTGTTTCATTGTTCTGCTGCATCCTCTGGGACTGAAAAATTCCATGCTACTTGGTAGGGTGTTTTGGGGTGGGTTTTTTTTGGATCTTGTTCTTGAGATAAGCTTTGTAATACTGTACTTACCTGCTACTGTGTTGCCAAAAGATGGTTTCAGGTGGGGATTCTAAAGGGTACAGGAATTGTATCTCACTAATAGTTTCCAAGTGACTGAGATAAGCAGAACGAATTTGTGGAATAAAGCACCAGTAACCCTGCTTCTTTTTGTTCACTAAAAAGTGAACTACCCATATGTTCATAGCCATATGTTACTATCTAAGCCATGTAACAACATATGTGTTTAAACTTTTATTTTTAAAAGAAGATGCCCTGTAGATTCTTTAATCCACACTGCTATTGCCCAAACCTTACTTTCAGCAGAAGAGAATGGATTGAATTCTCTATTGTCCTGAAATTGACTGAACTCTGACCTTTTTGGGGAAGGCTTAGGCCATTTTGCTAGAAAAATTTACTTAATCCTCTTTAAACTGTAGGTAAATCTCATCTTTTCCTTTGCTGCTTGTATGAGTCTGCAAGTAGACCTTTTTTTTTGTTTCCTTCTGTAATATCACTACTCTGTCTGTAAGGTTAATTGCCTTAAGAGGGTTGTCTTTTATAAGTTGAAAAATTAGAGCTTCATAACCAAATCTGAGGCTTTAAGAAAGAGGCTGAAGTAAAGTAGCTTGTATGGTATCTATAATGATATCTATTATGAATTCCTAAGATCTTTTAATTCAAAGTATGAGTAACAGTAATGACCATGCAGTGCTCTTAATGCTGGATTTAAAGCTAACTCCATAAATTTTGCTTTTAAAAAGGTGATAAAGTTGATCTAAATGAAGAATGAAGTGTGGGTGGGTGGTGCTGTTAATTACACTCATTGGTAGAATAGATGAGAAAACAAAGTAACCTAAAAGTAAGGGTTTGGGTTGAAGGAAAAGGAGAGATCAAAATGCAGAGCTTACTCACCTGTAATTTTGGGTAACGTGATGTTGCAGTTTGGGTAATGATGACTTGATAAAACCCATTTACTGGCACTCATCCATGACTACACTTCTGAATTCTTGGAGTGTGAATTGCTTTCTAAATACTTGAGACAAGTATTGTGAGGGAAGAAACAGTTACTGTGAGAGGAAGCAGTAACATTGACAGAAAATGTATTTCCTAAGGGAAGGGGAAAAGGCCGAAATGTTGGTGCTCCCCTAACTTTATCAAGTTGAAAGTGCTTCTCAGTACCTTGATACAGATGTTGATTCTTGGAAGAACGGGTTAAAAGCCCTCAATCTTAGCTGATAGGTTAGCCCTGTAACCCAGCAACATTGCAGAAGTTGTATCTCCTGTGATTACTTGCTCTTTGAGATGGAGGAGCACAGGCAGAAGGGCTAGACTAGACACATTGCCAATGTAAAACCAGCCTCTCGCTTTCTGCCTAGTGAAACTGGTTTGAGAAGCAGTGTTTGGGAAGGAGTGAAACTTGCAAGAAGTGCTTATTTCATTCTATTGTTCAAAGATAAAAAACCAACCAAGAAGTGCCTGTTGACTTACAGGATGCTTTACCAGCTAAGGTTTTTATGAACTATAAATTATGTGCAAGGATTCATTAAAGTGGGAGCCACTTACTCTTTAGAGCTGCAAAAGCTCTAGTTGAAAAGAGGTGTGGACTAGAAAGACTGGGAGTCAATAAAGAGGTATTCATTGACAAGCAAATCCTAAAAGTGGGAGAAAAGTCAGTCCTCATTCTGTATTCATGTTGTGAGAGTATAGAATTAAAGGAATGATAATGCTTTTTTCATACCGGCAGACAGGAGCTGGGTATTAGTGTTTTCCTTGCATCTGCAAGTATAGGCACATCTTGTCAAGCTTTCACTTCCTTCCTATTGCAGGTAAGCAATCTGAGGAATTCTGGAAGTCTTTTTTTTTTTTTAGAAAGGGTATTAAAGATAAAATATTCTTAAATCAAGGAATGAGTTAACCTGTTTTAGATTTCATTAATATGTGAAGAAATTAATATTACAGTCCCAGTTGACTCTGGGCCATTTATCAGCTAACCCCTTTACAGAACATGTTCTCTATATTTGACCAGTCTGCAATTTGGGTATTTTAACTTCAAAACCAGTATTGCTTAGAACAGATTAACGTGAGCAGGAGTTTTCCTAACCACATGTTCATCTCATTCTTCTTTATGAGGACTCCACTAGTGGAGCAACAGAGAATTCTAATACACAAATACTAAATGTTGTCTCTAGTATTGATACAGTGACGTGTAATAAAAGAACTAAAGCTTTTTCTGAAGAACCAAAACTCTGTAGGTACAAATATACTGGGAGTTCACTTGTTATTTTGTCTTTATTTATCTCTAATTGATAAATGTACTATCAACACTATATTGAATTCTCTGAATCCACAAAGTAATTGTGAAAGTGGAAATACCTAAACTATAGGTGGCATGTTTCGCAAATTGGATTAAAAGTAGAATTACTAATCTGTTAATATTCTTTGTCCCTGATCTTAGGCTTGATGGGTTAAAGTCAGAGAATAGTGTTGTGGAGTTGGTGACTTAGTGTGCTAGAGGCAGGACTTTGCCATTCTGTGCCCATAAGCCGCAGTTGGTTCTAGATCTTGCAGTTTTAAGAGGGACAGAAGTCCATAAAAATATTAGGAGAAGACTGCTTTTAATGCAAGACTTAAAACATTATCAGTCACCAAAGTTACAGTTTGGGATTATTTACTAGCTTAACTTCAGCAGTGTACTCCTTTTTTAAAAAACCTTGATTCTATTTCCAGAGTTAATTAGAAATATTTCTAATGCTGATTTAGCTAGGAAAATCTAAAAGCAGGTGTGTTTGAGGTAGAATTGTATTGCTCAGTTATTATCCTTAATTAAAGAAGTATTTTGTGCCCTCCATAGAAAGGAATGTTGAGCAATTAATAACAAAGGCTCTGTTCTTCTGTTTCCATCTATGGACAAAAACTTGATTACTGTGTATGAGGGAAAGTTACAAAGTGTATAGCTTAGTAGAATACAAACCTTGGAAAAAGGTCAGATGCTGGACCCACTACTCTTGACTATAGAACAGCCAGCTGATGTGACACTTTCCCTAACATTAGAATCTGTTAAAAATAGTTAAGCTGTTTGATTCTGTTTTCTGTGTTGCAGGGGAAATTGAGTAATGAGGTAGGCACAAAAGCAGAAGCACAGTGCTGAGTAACATAAAACTTAAATTGGTTTATCTTGCATACATCCACACTCATCTGCTCACACAGCTCCAGTTGTTCCTCTGAGTTTGTGGTGCTGATCAGAGGACACCTGTTCCAGCTGCTGAGGTGTTTGAGACTTGGCTGGTGGTCTGGCTCTTATACGTAGCAATTCTGCCTCAGGTTCACCCTTCTGCACAGTGCTGGATGCTTGTGGATGTGTTCCCCACAAGGAGCAGTTGTGCTTGCTATTGATTTCAAATGCAATGGTCAGTGTAAGCTGCTGGTGGCCTTATTTGTCACTGCGGGCCAATCTTTTTGACTTTCTCCATACTTAAAGGGGTTTAGCTGTTGTTACCAGGGTGGCTTTTTAACGTTTTGATTTCCTGTCCCAAATGTGTTAGAAAAGTAGTTAAAAGTTCATCTATGCTTTGCCTCTTCCCTGTGCATACTCAAACCATTACAGCAGGACATAGTTTTTAGGAAGTTTTGTGCATAATTGTCTGTGCTTTGTTTTCCCGGCAGAAATAAAAACCTTCTAATGAGCTAGACTTGAGTATATGTACTCAAGGTTTAACTTGCCTGAATGGTGTGGCTGGGTAGACTTCACCATGTGACATCCAGGCAGCATTTGGTATCATAAGTAATAGCCCTGCTTCCATGTTGTCTATTGTTTTCACTCTTCTGCATAGAAGTCCCTCTAGAAGTCAAATGTCATCTCAACAGGGTAACATTTAAACTGTAAAGATGTGAAATGGACTTTGTCAGGATTTGTCTGTCTTTAGAATGATGTTTCCTCAGAACTTTAAACTACTAATTGTACAGGGCTGTGGACTTACTAGTCAACCGAGCTTTTATATTTGCTTTTATAGGAGGTAGAATAAGCTTTGAATCGAAAGCAGAAAATTTGAAGGAAATCTCTTGTTCCCTTCTGTCTTAACTGCTCCATCTTAAACAAGTTTCTTCAGTTTTCTGTGCTTAAATTTCTCAGTAGCAAAACTAGGACAGTATATCAAATGAGATGTATTTTGATTGTCTGCCAACATGAATGCGATATCTTTATTGGTGCTTCATGCCTTAAAAATACTCATTTGCAGCTTGGAGCTCAGTCTCTCTCTTGATAGAAAGAATTCTAAAAAGGAAGACCGTTTCCACTAGAAATTTTTGAGAATAAAGGGGATACCTGTAGAATAAGTGTTGTGCCTTCCACACAGACCAGATTATGCCTAGGACTCTTTATTCACAAGAAGAATAAATTATTTAGTTAAAGTTTGGGTGTATTTTTTTTCTATTGCAAACCCAGTTCAGAGGAAGGAGAAAATTAGATTGTTCGTCATTCTGTCATTAAACATCTGAAGATCCAAATCATTCTGAATGTCAGCATCTTCATTTCTCCCCATTCTTTTCAACAGTAAAACATTACTTTTGTGTAAGCAAATGTCTAAAGTTTTCGTATATTTCAGGTATATAAAACTTGCTTTTTGTAACTTCCATTCTTTGAGAAGAACTCAAACTGTTATTCTTTGATCAAAATAGCTCAAAGCCTGGATGTGTGGTTCTGTGCAATCAGTTTCTGATGAAATGTTTATGTTGCTGCATCTGGATAGTTTTGCTGTAGATGTATACCAAAAAATTCAAGCAATTCAGTGACTTCTCTGAAGCTCTAACAAAATTCCATTTCAGACTTGTTATATCCACTGAAAATGCTTTTCCTTTGGATCATTCAGGTTATGCAAGGCAGTCTGACTGGGTTTTTTTCCCCTCTCACTGATACATTAGCTTGAGATGGTTTTGGTTTTGATTTGGTTTTTTTTTTGAAGTAGCTCTACACCTGCTCCTCCTCTCTTCTGGAGGAAGGGCACTAAGGCAGTGGCTGGAGTTGTATTTACAGTATGCAGACCAAAGATTTCTGTTTTTAAAATTGAGCATCTATCTGTGAAGTTGGCACAGCTTCAAGTGGGAGACTGGACCGGATGAACTTGGGAGGTCCTTTCCAACCTAAATTCTGTGATTCTGTTTCTGTGAATATACCAAAGTTGAACCAAACTACTGTTTTGTAGATTGTCAGGTGGGGTTTTTTTGGCATTTGTACCCTGAAGAGAATAGTCTCAACCTTTGCCAATGTTCTTCTGGACTTCAAACAAATCTTCCTGTTTTGGGAAGAGTACATCAGCAAAGCTACTAAAAATACTGCAGTAGTGTCGTGCCAGAGAGACTCTGTGATTATCTGTTAATAAGAATATGTTTATTGGCTACCTTGACACCCAATTCACATGGAGTAGTTTAATCAAGAAAACTACTTTGCTTAAAACATACATTAATCTTACCACATTTCTGTTTTTTTTATCACTACCACATTTCTTATCATATCTTCCAGCACTTAGTTCACATGGGTATCACTAGCTCCCTTACATCTTTCTTTCAGTGAAAAATCCCCATCCCCTAAATGAAGAAAATCAACTACCTTTGGATATTCTGAAAGGAAATAAGGCCGAAATGCCATGATAAGCCATGTAACTCTTAAATGTATGGAATTATAGCAAGTTAGTCCTAAACATAAAAAGCTGTGACTGAATTCTGCATAATAAATAGGATGGTGTACTTCTTAAATCTATAGTCACCCTTGTTGGGAGACTTGGTGATACTTCTATCAAAGCAAGAAGACCAAATGGGTCTTTGATGTATTATTGCATGTACTGTAGTTGCACTAAACCTCTTTTGTTCAAAAATACCTGAAGTATAACTGTATTTAATCTCATACTGTAAATTACAAAATGAACTTTAGAATGAAAACTTTTCTTCCCTGTAGCTATTTTGCTGACTGAGTAGAAGCCTAATGGATATAACCTTGCAGCTTCAAACTTGCTGGTTCATAGTGAGCTTGGAGAAGGAAACATCTTTGGAAAGCATGCAAAGTTTGCAAGGCTGCAGGTGTTACCGTAGCACTAGCATAGCCTGTTTCCTTGTGCCTTCTAGCTGTATGTGAAACACTGAGGTGGTATGGGTTGTGTGATCTGATGTTTTTGGGTAAAACGTAACAGGGAACTGGACAGCTGGGACCCAGCTTAGGCTTTCAGACTTCTGGTACAATGCTCAATTCACTAGGCTCTTAATTTGACATTTTACTGGATTTGTTTCTCGGTTCCTGTGGAAGGGCTTTTAGAACTGAAGTAGCATTACTGCTGCAGGAGGAGAAATGAGCAGTTTTAGTAAAGTTATGTCTGGGAAAATAGAAGCAGCTCACGATTTGAGATGTGATAAAGAAAGCTTGAAAGCACAAATCAAGATTGCAAACCCTTCCTAACAAAACTTCCTGTTTGGCAGAAATTTTGTAACTGCATTAAACTAAGTGTCCAGGTCTCTCTTTTTACAAAGGTTTCACAAGGGAAAGATAAGTGTTCTTACACATTACCTTTAAGGTGACTAGAAGTACCCTCAGTTGTTGTTTTTATGTTTCCTATTGCTCTTTAGAACTGTTTTTTATCTCTGTTTAATGGAACAGTAAAACCCCACATTATTTATCAGGGTTCCCGTAGCACATCTGTGTTTATAGGGTTATCTATGTAGAAGCTCAGTGAAAAACAGAACAAAACTTGTAAATTATTATATTCTATATGAAGTTAAACAAAACTGGAGGACATGGATTTTGGAAACAGTTCACTTTGTCCTTAATCTTAGCTAACTGGTAATGGTTTGACATTTTGAAAAAAATAGTCCTTAGCAGTTTTGAGAGAGTTAATACTGTGGTAGGTCTTTATCTTTAATCTCTCGGGTCGTCTCTTTTCCTCTTGCTGATCTTGATGTATACCATCAAACTGATCATTATAATTTTTTTAAAAATGCAGATTCTTAATCCTTCAAAGCACATCTGATTAAGTAGACAAGACTCTACTTTTCCAGAGATCTCATTCTTTGAGATGATGTGTATTTATTTGTTTGCTGGCCTGAAAAAGTAGTTTGTGGTACTTGTGAACTAAAACTACGTATGAGAGTGCATTGCTTACACACTGCCAGTATGCTGTCTTTCAGCAGCTTTTGAAGTTACCTGATTTTGCTGAACCATAAGCTTAAATCATGGTATCATAATTGGTACTTGAATGCTAATCAAACATAGCCTCTTAGTATTCAACTGGTTATAAAATTAGGTGACCTTTTTCATGTCAACGCTTCTATCATAGGCACTTGATAATAATACAGCTTACATTTTTATCAAAGGGAACACTAAGTTACTACTTCTTTTGACTTCCAGTGCAAATACAAGTGAAGGTTTAATGACATAATTTAAATCTCTGGCAGTGATATTTGTATCAGTGAATTTGGGCACAGTTTAAAATAATGAAGGTCTTGGAAATAGTGAAAAGTTAAATATTTCACTAGTGAGGACTGTGGTACAGTAGTATAATTCTTTATTTACTAGATTTCTAAAATACATAGCAATTCTGTCAGCCTTTGCAGACTAATACTGAATACTGGTTCATCTTGATTTTTACAATGCGATCATGAATTTTTTTCTGTGGCTATCATTTAGCCTGATCTGACACGATGTTCAGTTTAAGACCCTCTGCCACAATGAGAACCATTTTGTCTTACAGTTAAAAGCTCTTTGGTAAGAGAGTACAAAACTGCTTTTATGTCTGAGATCTGTACAGCTTGATGACAGCCTTGATCTGTGTACTAGTTGTTCTAACTTTATCACATCCTGCAAAGACTTAGTCTATGTTGAATCCCTAAGCTTCTCCAAAAAAAAAAAAAATCTAGTTATTGATGGTGCTTGTATTGAGGCAGCTATATCAATTGCTGGATTAAGATTGATTCTAATACTGTATTAGTAAAATTTTTTCCCTGAAGTTCAAGAATAGATCTTCCCTAGTCATTTGACCATAGTTGTTCTACTCTGCATCGCTGGTTCTGGACTTAATGGATTTTTCATTTGCTTTGAATTTTATCTGAAGTGTCAAGAATAGTGAAAGTGGGTGAAACTTGAAATGTGTGTCTGCTAGTATAGAAAGCAAAGTGCAAGACTCAGTGCTTTGAGGAACGCTAGATTATGCTGATTAAACTAATTAAAACATGTAAAACAAACGTTTCATATGACAATTATGCTGATCTTGTAATACTTGAGAGTGCAGTCTGAAGTGTTGCAGTTTGCAAAATCAACTACTTGATCAGTGTTCTACAGAGAGAAGCTTATAGCTTGGTAGAAATAATTAAAGGCTACTTTATTTATCCATTTTACTGAATGTTGTGGGATTTTGTTTCATAGGTTCCTTAAAATGGTAGTTACAAAACCGGGTTTCTGTTTGGGCAACTTGAAGCTTAATTTCCTTCTAAAATGGAGATAATATAACTGCAGTGCCCACTGCTTCCATGTCCAGAATAAGTCTTAACCTGTCCCACTCAAACCAGAAAGAGTTCATAAGAGGAATACTGGTGGAGAGAGGAGTTTAGGTTCTTCACCAAGAGGGCTGTAGACCAGATTCATTGTTTTGAGGTATCTCACATGGATTCTCCACGAACTAATTGTCTCCTCCTGCTCCTATATTCTTGTGAGCAGTATTCACAGGAGCTGTTTAAACTTTGGAAACCAGGGAACTAAAGAAAGGATGCAGATCCAAAGGAAGCAAGGCCTTTGTACTTCTGCTTAGGGAGCTACTATTCCATTTTGTGTGACTTACGACATTTCAAGCAGGGGATTGCATTTCATAGGCTCTTGAAGCTGCTGCCTGGCTTGTACTCTGTATGTGTTTGATTAACATTATTAGATCTTTGGTTCACATTAAGATGAAGTATTTAATACTTCAAGAGTAGTGAACTAAAGAGGTAACCCAGCTGGTATTCAATGTTTTTGACAACCTTTTCTGCTAAAGGTCCTGCCTCTTTCCCACCTAGTGTCACCAACTCCTAGTCAGCAGCAGCAGATGGACAAAAGCAATTTGCATTTTTCTACTTGCTCATTAGGGAAAAATAATAGAATGCTGGGGACTTTTTTGTGATCACTTAATGTTAAATTGATAGGATTAGCATGCCTGTGTATTTTTTTTAGCATATGCTCTATCCAGTCTTACTACCTTGTTAAACAGAGCAGATGTTCATCTTCACAGTTGAAAAACATTCTTGACTGAACTTTGTAGTGTTGATATTAGAAGTACAGTTACTAAGCTTTAGTGATGCTTATTAATATGCAGAATGGGCTGCATAGCAATAACTTGCCTGGCATTCCCTGTTATACGCGTTCCAAACTTGTACAGTGAGATTAGATTCACAGCTGCCCTTAAATGTCAGATAAAAAGGAAAGCCCCCAGTAAACTTCCATTTAAGTGGCTAAATATAATGATTTCTTGCTGGCATTGTGAGTATCCCCTCATTATTTAAAATAGTTAGGTGGGAAACATAACACTTAGTAACTCACTAGGATTTCTTTCCTAACCTGAGGAAAAAAGAGATTGGGTAGTCTACCTCTTTAAAGTACACAGTCTTATTGGTAATGTCCTCAAGCTTTCATAAGGACTGCTGACCAAAGGAAATGCTATTCAAATAGCACAAAGAATGCTAGCACTTTCTTAAATTTGTTTTGTACTTACTTCTGTCTTTCAGTTAAAAAAAAAACCAACCAAAAACATAGATCCAAAACCTTTTGTTCAATTACCCGCTGTATATGTTGCTGCCTAGGACTTGACTGTGGTACTTGCTTTCTTTCAGACATTGCTCATGGAACTACTGTGAGTATAGTCCCAATTATGTTAATAGTCAAAGGGACAGTAAAAAAAAAAGGTAAAATAGAACGGGACTTATACATGCTTTAGACTGTGCTGTGAGGAAGAGGCAATATTCTATAATGTTGGACATAATAAAGGGCAAAATAATAAAGGACAAAAACTACTTATTTTTGAACTGTGGCAGTTTAAAAGAACTGTGGGTTTGTTGGTTTTTGTTGAGTGGTTGTTTTTTTTCTCCTTATGAATATTCTGCCAGTAACTTCCAGATCAAATAAATGCTGTTCTGGGTTAAAAAAAAAAAATGGGGCAGACATAGCATTTCCTGAACAACCTTTACTGACTTTTGATGATCTGTTCTTTCTGCTGGCAGTTCCTAGTGGGAGAAGCAGGACCTCAGAAGGTGCTAACAGTGAATTTTGGTTACAAAATATTTAGGAACTGCAGTTTTGCATTTTAGCATATCATAACCAGAAGGGCTTCCAGTACTTTGTGATAGTCTTGTTGTGCGTAACAGTGCATTCTGTCATTTCTAGACCATGTTTTTGGATGGTATTTGTGCAGCCCCTTTTACCTCATGTAGTTTTCTATAGATACACTGACTGAAACTTAGTAAACACATCTTTCTTAATGCAGAAAAGTTATCTGTAACACATACAGTGTAGTATTAGTGCTAACAGCCATAAAGGCCCTGTTACAGCAGCTTGCAAATACAGCTCTACAGAAATAAAAACTTAACTTCTACAGATCTGCAAGTACATAGCTACGCATCAGCTGTGATGTCTATAATTGGAGAGCTAAGTGAACAATATTTGAATGCATCAGTATGTTTGGTCCTCTACTTTGCAGCAGAACTGACTTGTATTTGCAGCAGACTTTATTTAAAGCTAGCTCTGTTTTAGTACTAGAGATTGCAATTCCAAACGGGCCAGAAATGTAATGGTGTGTTGTTTAAATGTGAGTATATGGTAGCCACTAAAAGAATTGTCTTGTTTTCTCTATTATAAAACAGCTAAAAATGAGGCTGTTAATACTCTTGCATCTGAGGGTGAGGTGTTCTGCCTTGGTTTAATAAGCAGTAGAGGTGGTCACTGTCACCAGTTCCTCTGGCAAATAGGAACTGCCTGCATTTCTTTTCAGTAGACTGAAGTTGTAGAAATCCTTACTATTTTGTTAAGGTTATGGACAGGATCCTCTCCCTTAAGTACTCAAAAGTGACCTTAATTTATCTAGTGCACCCTGGCCTGGGCAGAAACTTGGAGACTTTAGCTGTTACCTTGTTGAACCCTTTTAAAGAAAAATAGTTTCTAAAACCAGGAGGAGGGAAGTATTTAGTTATTGCCTACCTATAGCCTTTCATAACTCACTTAAAGTTGGGTTGTTCTTTACAAATGTAGTCTTCCTCTATTTTCAAGATTGACCTGGGGGCGGTGGGGGACATGACAATACTTCAATTCCAAGAATACTACTTAAAGCTTTAGTTCGTAGATTTTGTGTATAATTTCATAGTAATTCACATGAGATTATAATACTTATGTTTCTAAATATATAATACACTATTTAATTTACCATATTATATGTAATATATACAATATATTAAAGAAAAATAGGATTGGATTAAACTAGGTCTTTGCAACATAAAAATCACAGCAGTCAAAGTACAAAGATTCAAATCAGTGGATATATATTTTCTCTGAATCAATTACTGTCTTTTTAAATTTGTTTTTACCAAATCTGTCCAACAAACTTGGAAGAGCATGGTGAACAATAAAGCATCATTTTGCTGTCATGCAGAACAATGGTGTGTCCACACTTTTAGTCCTGTGTTTTCCTGGTTTCTGCATTTTAAGTGGCATGGATTTAGAGGAGGGAAACTAGAATTATTGAGAATAGAGCGGCTGCCTTAAAAGAGGATTAACAACGCTTGGTCTTCTCCGTTTAGAGAGGAGGAGAAGGAGTAAATATGATCAGGTGTTGTAAAATTGAGAGGACACTGGTTAAAATGCATGCTAAGCTGTCACTTAGCAAATTTGCAGTGCAAAACCTAGGGGGGCATTCACTAAAGTACTATTAGACTGATTTAAGAGATAAAAAGCAATTTTTAGTTTGAATATAATGCATAGTGAAATTCTAGAATTTGTGCATGTGGGAGACAGTGTCAGCAGGCTGTACTGGTACATTTGGGAGCAGAATGGACAAACTTGCAGGCAACAGCTTTACAAGCAAATGCTAAGGGACTAGACTGGGGCTTGTCCTTTGACATGCCTAATCTACCAGGAGTATTTGGTTTGGCGGTGGAAAGGGAATAAGCTGCAAAAAGGGGTCAGGCTTGTGTTCCCTCCTTAAGTAATGTTGATTGCTACTGTAGGAGATAGTGCTGGGCAGTATGGACCTCTGGCTTCAGTCAGTATGGTGGCTCCTGTGCTCACAGTCTGGTCAACTGGAAAGAGTTCCTTAACTATGAAGTTGTTCAACAGAATGGTTGCACAAACTTCTTCATTTCAACTGAGTACTTCACATTGTAATCATTTCTATAAACACAACTTAAAATTTTCTGAGCTTCTCTGGTTTATTAGCAAGGAAATAATCTTTGCTGCTTAAGCAAAACTTATCGGATGCCTAAACAGTTGGTGAAACAATTTCTGTGGTATGGTTAAACACAAAACACCACAAGTGTTGGTGTGATGTAGTGGTGAATGTTAATGTCAAGGAAGCTGGTATGAAAACATGAGTGTGATAATCCCATAGTGATCTGATAATGTTCTCTGCCTTCACTTTTTTGTCTGCAGCTGTTACTGTTGCAACTAGAACAGAGTACTGGGCAAGTTCAGAAAGCAATGACCTTGTGTAAATTTTAAAGGGGAAAAGCTATTTTATGCCATTCTTCAAATGTCGTAGCATGCTATTACAGTAGTTGTATCCAGTTTGACTAAGAAGCTGCTACTAACAATACTTGCTGTTCTGATCTACAGAGTAATAGATCGGCATTTTTAGGAGTATAATCTCACTTGCTGTAGGAAAGGTCATTCAAAGAGACTGTTCTTGCAAAATATTCCTGAAATTGTATTTAGTGCAAAACTTAAAATTAAATTTCAGTTACAAAGCAGGTAAAATACTTGGTCCACATAGTTTGTTCTACAAAACCCCTCTGAAAGTAGAGAAGCCTCTTATTAAAAAAACCTGTATTCTGAAACTTCTCATTGTCTGCTATAGTACATTAAAAGCATAAATTGTAAATTATACGAATGTACTTAATTTGTGGGCAGTTCACTTCTGATGAAATTAAAATCAGTTGGGGATACTTCTTACTGGTGTCTTAGTGTATTAATAGAGAATCTTTGAAGATGACAAGTGGAATTGCATTCTGTATGAGTGATACTGAATGATTAGAAGTATATTATTTTCAGCTTCTAATAAGCACTTTAAAAAAATATTAGTAGTCTAAAGTATCTTAGTAGCTCAGTGCTGGTCACAGCTATTATTTGGTATATTACTTCTATGGTTGTCTTTAGTAGTCCTTTTATAAAAAAAAAAGCCATTCAGCATATTATTTTTGTTGATGTTTGACTGGAAAGTCCATCATGATGGTTTTAAGTAAAACAGACTTCATCCTGGGTTTGTACAACAGGCCATTAATTAATGTTCCTTTTTTAACTTGTTTGAGGAAATTATATGAAAAGATTGTTCCTTTTATACTTGCTATTTTGAGTTATTGGAAATTATTGGTTTATAGAAATGATCTGTCTTTCAAAACCTAGTTAGTCTGTCTTTATCTTAAATATATGCAATTTTCAGTGTTTGCAGGTGGCTGATTTGTTTTTCCCACTTTATAAATGTTTCCTCAAAAATACTATCTTACAGTTTTCAGGTGTCCTTCAGTACAGTGCTGCTTCTGGTTGAGTTAATTGTAGCTCTTGTCAGTGAATAGTTTCCAAGAATGTATCCATCCTGGAACAGGCCATCTCAGGTGGTTTGGGGTGAATTATTTAACTTGATCCTCTTTTTCCTCTGATCAAGAGGATCGAGTTCCTGGCTTGTGAGGAGGGGTAAGGCTTGATTCTGTTGAAATGTTTCTTCGTCCTTGTTACCTTGTTAACAGCTTTGTTACCACATGGTGAATTTGAAGACTGCCTGTTCTCTGCAGACTCACCAAGTTTAGAGAGTCCAGCAGACTTGGAGCGTGTGTGGGGATTTGTTGGTGATTCTTGATTAAATAGCCTACTTCTTTCAGCCTTCCCTGGAGGCTGAAGTGGGGAACCTGGGTATTCACAGGGAAAAATGAGTAGTAATCAGACTTAAGGTTGCAGTGCTAGCATATCAATCAGTGTTTTTTATGGTCGTTTGAAGAGAAGTTGGGATATTTTGCAAGCAAAATACTTCCAGACTTGTAATGCTTCAAAGAATGAAAGTGAATCTGTTTGCAGTTTGTGAGTAAAGACTCTCTTTTTTATAAGGGAAAATACTCTTAGCTTTTTCTTTTAATACATATGTGACTTGAATTTAGCTCTGGGAGAATTCTTTACCATCAGGAAGTCTAATGCTTTTCTCGAAAATTTTTTTTTTCAGTTCGCACAGAGCTACTGACCAATGTAAATCTACAATGGGATGATTTGTTCCTGTTTAAGATTGCTGTTTTGCTATGCTAACAAGGAAGAAGAAATAAACTTTGAATGGTACCTTGTAAAGATGCTATTTATTCTCTTCAAACTTTTCTAGCCAAATCATGGAAACAATAGTTTTCCCCTGTGTTTTTTGTTGTTTTTTTCTTTCTAGTAAATGTTTAAGAGAAACATCACAGGTGATTCAGTCTGGCAGGTATCGACTTAAATGCTTACTGCTCCACCTTATATGTGAGCCATTTTACTACTCACCATGCAAAGCATATGTAAAACTTCCACATGTTGCAGGCTCTAGTGAGTTGCAGTAACTGGCTGAGAGTTACATCGCTGGTTTCCTCTTGTATTTTTTGATGGAAGGTGTTACAGAAGTGAGCTTTCAAAACTAATTGATTTCATTTTCTCTATTGCTGAGTAGAAAAAGCTGACACGCAAAACATTAAAACAAATGTTTTAATCAAGACACTTTAAGCAGTGAATTACACTGTATCAATGCTGTTTTTCCTGACTCAAAGCAGGTCTGAACGGACTAGGTTACAATGCCATGTTAATTTTAATGATCTGGATTTGCTGCTTAGAAACCATTTTGAGGTTGGATGAAGAGTCCTGTTCCAGACAATACTTTTCTTTTGTCTTAGCCCCTGGATATTTTCATGTTACAGCATTTCTGAAGTGCTGTTTTCCACACCTGGAAGTTTCCCTAGAGAAGGTGTGAAACCCTGTCTATTTGACATCTGTAACTTCAGGCTTTGATATTAAAACCTCAGTAAAGCTCTGGACTGTCGTGATAGTCCACCTCAAACAGTGAGTGGGGTTTTTTGTCTTTTTTTCATTTTATCTCTGGGGCTAGTACTGTGACTAGTGATAACGATAGAGGTTACTTTTTTTTTAAGAAGATGTGTGATTGCTAGGTTTTTAAATACTTTTTATCTTTTAAATAAGCAGCAGCCATTTCACTCTCTTAGAGTGGTTCCCATGTGTAAGTTACTGAGGATTCCAGTGGCAACCAAATTGCTTAAAAATAAAAGTCCAAACTTCCTTAGTTTTGTATTTTAACAACTGTCATTTTGAACGTGGTAGTTTTTCTGAGGAGTTGGCTCTATTTCTCTTCAAGCACACCTTTGTGTATTCTTGCTCTTTACCTTGAAGCATTTTTACCATTTTAAAAATAAAAACGGGGGGACGAACAGTGGAAATGTGAATGTCTTCTCCTGACATAGAGGGAGAGGGAGCAGGGTGGTAGTGAAGGATATGGCAGCACTGTGTGGAAAGGAAAACCTCTGCTCTGTTTCTGCAGCCTTTCTTTGACTGTGCAGCAAGTGAAGACAAATGCCCAGCTTTCTTTACACCCCCCCAACCCTTTCCTCGTTCCTAATTAAATCACAAGTCAAACTATTAAATTTCAGTGTGTGTATTTTTTTTAAAACAATCTCATTCTTGCAGAAATATTGCTAGATATTTCAGTTAAGCTTCAGGATTGTGGAGGAACCATGGAAGTGCTGAGCAGCATAAACAGGTATAGCTCTGCATCTCTGAAGGGCTTGAAACTGTGATTTGCTGTATGCAACACTTCCTTCAAGCTATCATATGAAGAGAATGGGGTTTCCCCTTCCCTTGGAATGAGAATAGTTTCAGTTATAGGAAGTGAGTTGTAATATATGGATACTCATTATTTTGGATACTTGTATCTAGAGGAAAGGAAGATATTTTTATCTGTGAAACCTGCTATTGTATGTCTGTATCTTGTAGTATAATTATCTGCGTGTTGTAACTTTTGAAGTATTTTCTGTGACTGTAGCATTTTATGCAGACCCTCTATTTTAGGATGTTGAGGTAATGCTTCCACCTTTCTTGTTTTGATGGGTTATGGACCTAATCTGGGTTTCTTCCCTCTTCTCAGCTTCCCATTTTCATAAAACTTACAGCCAAAGTATTATCTGCAAGACTCATTACCTTCTGTCAAAGTTGATCAAAATAGCTCTTCAGCTTCAGACATTACTAGTGAATGACACACTAGTAAAAGAAACATTCTTGTAATAGCAGGGCAGATGAGCGCTGCCTGAAGTATCAGACATTATTTGGAATCTGACAGGAACCAGAAATACACAAAGCTAGAATATGAGCAGATTCTCTAAAGTATCAAAAAAAAAAAGCCTCACTGAAGCTAAATTTGCAAGGTGATACCTTCCCTCCATCTAGTAGTTAAAGTGCCTGCTAGAATAACTGCAGGAAAGATGCACAGGAGAACTACCCTGGACTGTGCTTTTCTGTTTGGAGTCTTTTGGAGTCTTAAACTGGGCTGTGGGTACTTGGAAATCTCATAACACTGAATTATCCCCTTCCCAGTGCTAATAAAAGCATGTTTTTTTCTGACATCCACGACCTGTACAAAATGGTAGCTCTGTTTATACTCTCATGGGAACTCTTAACACTGAGTGGTGCCTTTCTTGGGGCCAAAGAAAGGACCTATCTGAAGTCCTCAAGTACATTGAGAAAGAGCAAAATGCAGGTTCTGAGGTGGCATCTGCAATGACTTGAAAAAGTCAGGATAGAATGGGTAGTGTTATTTTTAATGCTATGCTTCACACTTTAATAATATTAAAGAGCTGCATGTTTTAATGCCAAGGGGTTTTTATCTGGCAATTTCATTTAGTTTTTTCTAATGACTGTTTATCTCTGTGGAGATATTTTAAAATAAAATTTAAGCTAAATAATGCAAAATGTTTACTAGTGATGTTGCCATAGTGAATAAACTTTTAAAAATAAATGACCATAGTACATTTGAGTAGAGATGAATTAAGGTTGTATAAGCAACTTCTTGGGGACAATGTCAACCTTTTAATAGCCCATCTTAAGTTGGATTTCTAGTAAACAGAAGCCACAAAAATACCACTTCATGCAACAGTGATATGCAGCTATCTATATGTGTGAAACAGAGCTATGTGTAATAGCACAAAAGTCTGGGCAAAATAGCTAAGTAAAATTGCAGGTATTTGAACAAAATGTTGTACTCCCTCTTAATATTTTGGCATGTAGTAAAACCTGGAAAAATAGTTTATGAAAAGCACAAAAAATTTAAACACTCTAATGCATAGAAACTGGTTTTGCATATTAAAAATAAGAATTTCATCTCCAAGGTACCCCTTGTCTACATGAGGACAGTTTCTTCTTTTGATTTTGGTGGAAGAGTGCCATCTACTGAATTGTACCTTAGTTTTTCATTTGTGGTGGTAATTTTGAGCAATCCTTCTATAACATTGTCACTACTACTTTCATAGTGGTGAAATAGTAAGTTTCTCAGTTCCTTTGGTGATTTGCAAAACTAAAAATTATGCTACAGTTGAACCTGAGGAGGCTTAAAATAAAATTGAAAACACTGCTCTTAGAAGGATTATATTGCAAAATGCTTAAGAGTAGGAATGAGAGGATAGTTACTGGTATCTTATATGTTTGAGGCTAACTTTGAAATTCCTAAGTGTAATTTTGAATGGAGAAGATTTAAGATGTCTCTCTACTTATGCTTTTGAGCAGACTTCAGGGAAACTCTCTCCTGAGACCCATTTATTGCAATATGCTTGAATTAGGATTCATACATGTCTAGCTGAAATATTTAAAAAGCAATAGCAGCAGTACTGCTTGTGAATGTCACTTTGGGTATTTAGAAGATATTCCAGCTTGTGACCACTACCACTGTGAGTCTGGGGACAGATTGTCATGTCAAGTTGGTATAGACAGAGAAATAAACTTGTACCTAGCACCTTGATTTGGGGTCTAAGTTTCTACTCTTTGTTTATGTAATGGAAGTGTTGGTAATTCTAATCTGTGACCCTTTTAACACTTCAGTGAGTGAGTTTGCTGGTAAATACTTCAAAAGGCTGTGTAAGCAAAAAAAAAAAAAACAAACCCAACCCCATGCTATACCTGTGTCCCTATATTAATAAAACTCCTAGTGATGAACTAAACTTTCTCCAAAAGGGTGTTTGGAAGAGGGAGTAATTTCCATCATTGGTACAAGGCAAAATGATGTGAGAAGCAGAATAGTGGATTTAAACTTCATCCACAAGTTAAGTGATGAAGGATTGTGTCCAAAGAGAGGAGCTAATATCAGTATGGAGAGATAGACCACAGCAAAATCTGGGGGAGAAGTATCCAGTGGTCAGTGACTTAAAAATAACTGAAGAAAATTTGTTTGGCAGGCAAGAGTTAAGGGAAGTGTTTTAGATTGTGCTGTGTGGATGAAGAGAGACTTCAAGCGAAGAATTGCTTTGCAGTCAGAAATCAGTGTTGACAGCTGATAATTGATTGGGCAAGAATTGGCTGTGTTCTTTGAAAATGTTAAATTGTCCTTCTTATTAGATAATATCTATGGTTCTTTATGCTTTCATAAGTTAAACTAAATAGGTATATAAATTCACTTAACATCTAGTTCAGAACATTACATTTGTTAATGCTGCTGTTGGCAATGTGTGTACGAAATATTTGGACACTGGGACGAGACATCATGCTTACTCCAAGTATTCCTTGGTTTTAGGAGCATAGAATGGCCCTGCCTTTAGTGTTGGCCAAGAAGCTATGGACCTAAGAGGAAAAGCCAGGTTAATTATTAATACTGTGATATAGTATGTGCTACCAAAAGGATGGATAAGGTATGATATCTGTAATAACATGTTAAAATTTGACAATAAAATTAAACTAGTCTAAGTGGATGACAAATGAGCAGGACTTGGAAGCATGCAACAGAATACAAAGATTTCACTTTTGAATTTCGAAGATCTTTCAAAATATGTATTTATTTCCTGGGTTTACTCTTCTCTGTATAGTCTTTGGAAAAACTTAAATGAGTTAGCAGTTACCACCCATTTCATTGCATCTTGTGTAGTCAGAGGAACCATTATGCAGATGTATTTGTAGCAATTTCCTACTCTTTCCCCTTGTGTTCTACCATTCCCCTTCCCTTCTATCCCACCGAAAAAAATACCCAATTAGTCACCTTTTTTTGCATTGTTAGTGCTGAAATGCAGCTTTTAGAGTAAAGTAGTAGAACCTGGATCAGAAAACAAAGTGAGGGAAACAAAGGAAAGCCTGTAGCCTTGTTAGTTTTCTGAAATTACTATGCTGTTAGACTAAATTGATGGGTTTACCTCTTCATTTAACAGCATGCTTTGCTATCCCAATTGTGCATATAGAAACTTATTAAAGCCAATTTTGTTTCATGTTTGATTTTAAATAGCAGATTTTTAATCCTGTTTGCATTTGTACTGCTTAATTGCATCTTGTTCTAACAAATGATTGCCTGTCACTGGCAGCTATGAGAAAATTCTACTGAATACAGCCTTTACAGTAAATTTACTGGCACTTTTCATGGCTGTTTGGGAAATACTGTATTTGTGTAAGCAACTTTGAAGTTTAAGATGTATTTTGACTCCTAGCATTATCATTGTTAGAAAATGGACTGGATATAAATAACTGCTTGCTACTATCAGTTTCCATGCAAACTAGTTCAATGATTGTTTAATTTTTAAATGTATAACTCATACTAATTTAAGCAAAAAAATGTTCAGTTTTGTGCTTTAAAATTGTTGCATCTTCCTGTATACAGAAACTAGTTAATGAACTTTAACTGAGATCTATGTACTTTGGTATTTTTCAAAACAGCTCCTTTTTTACCCTATGAATTGAAGATTTATTTTTTTAAGTTGACATTGACTCGGTTGGCTTCTGATGTTTAAAAGAGCTAAGCATTGTTTAGTAAACAAATGAATACTTAGGGAAGTTGATCTGCATTTATACAGGAACTAATGTTACTGGTAGCAGGTTTAGAAGTTGAGAAATTCAGATTCCAGGCAGTTGCATAGTCATCACTTCACTGGAATTTCTAAAGCTGCAGTAGCAAACAGTAGTAGTTTGCTCTAACCTGTTAAGCTAATGATACTTGTAAAAAGAACTCAACTGTTTAAATACCATACCAATTGTTGTGCCCTCCCCCCC
>RSEF01000003.1:52271613-52352878 GCA_003993805.1 Himantopus leucocephalus | reverse complement strand
CCCCCCAACAGAAAAAGGACAAGTGATATGCTCCCCCCCTCCTTATGAAAGCATGAACTCTTCTGAATGTCAGGAGATGTAAAAACTGCTGAACTCAAATGGTATTAATAATTTCATGATAATGCATCTCATGCTCATAGACAAAACAAACTATCTGAATGCAGCTTCTCAGCCTTCATTGTTATTTAAAAAAAACCAAACCACTGAACAGGCAATACTGTTTTGCTCTCAAAAATATTTGGAACTTTGTATAATGTTAAGATTCCTAGAAAATGAGAAAAAATAATGCATTTTCCAGTATTTTGACATGTAAATGATTGCTTCCAATTTATCTTCCTGTCTTTCCACTCTCCTTCTCCAAGAGAAGGGGAGATACTTGGGAAAAAACCTTTTGCTAACCTTCCAGGACTGAGATCCTGATCTAACCTCTTCATCTCTGGGGTGCCTTGCATTATTTTCATCCATTTGACTAACTGAATGAAGCTGAATATAGAGATATTTTTTTCTCTATTGGCTGGAAGTTATAGTTCTTAAGTCTTTAGGGACACTTGATTTGGTTTCCGAGCATAATGTGTAATGTTGACTTTTTTCTGTCCAAGTAACCGGGTCAAACTGTATCTGGATCAGCTAATTCAGCAAGTGCTGTATTTGATGCACGGAAGTTGCAGCCGGTGTCTTCTGACTGTCTGTATCTGATGCCTTTTTTTTTCTTATCCTGTTTCCTGATTGTCGGTTTTCTTGCCTTCTCAGTCCCTAGCTGGCAGAAGGAGAATGCACCACAGTGGTCTGGTTGGAATTCCCATAGTAAATTGTTTACTGGTAATTTGATAGTATTGCCACCTGACAAACTTTAATCTCAGTTTTAAAACCTTAGTTTGTTTTTGCTTGGTGCTGTTGTTTACGTAGAGGAAAGTGGATCTGAAATGTTAACAAATATTATTATACGCTTTTGCAGATGTAAATACTGAGACATGGGGAGGAATAAAGACCTGCTTAGCTGAGTGATGTAAGCACAACAGGATGCTATGCAGGCCTAAAGCTTTAGAAAGAAACTCTATAATCCTAAAGTTGTTGAAAATAGTGATATGATACCACATCAGGATTGGTATGAAGTCTAAAATTCTCCCAAAAGTATTTTGTGGATTTTTATTTTATTTTGTTTGGTAATAATGGATGTGAAAGCTCAAAGTTAGTTTTGTAGATTGTGGTACTTTCCAACTTTTTGAATAACTCTCTCTTGTTAAATAGCTGTGTATCTTGATATTCTGTTCTTTATGAGATTGTTTCTGTGAGAGATCATGCTTTTGTATGTGCGAGTAATAGTACTGATTAGGTCTAGGCGCAGGTATAATAGACAAACAGGAAAGTTGTGTGATGCTGCTCTTGTACTGCTTTAGCCCTGCTTAGATGTATTGTATCACCAGGACTTTATGGTACTCTGTAACTTGATGTAAATTAAGTCTCTTTTTTTAACTGTTGTTGGATTGTATCCAGACTTGGGAATGGTGACTAATACCACACAGACTTTTAATCTTTATATACTTAAAATACTATTTGGAAATCTCATTGTCACTGTGTGTTTTTTGTTATGCTAATTCTTGGGGACCACAATCAAAGCACATAGAAAAGTGTGTGCAAATTAAGTGGTGGCTTTGCTGCTTATAAAAATGATTCAGGGTCTGATTAAGTAAGGTGGGAAACTGCTACATAGCAGTGACTACAGTAAATCATGCAGGTATAATATGCAGTCCTGGAGAGCTATATGCTACAGAATGGCATAGATAAGAAAAATGCTGTGAATAATCTTTTGCCTTTAGTGTTGTGAATATAATTCAGATCAGTGCTATGTGTTTTCCTCTAGTCAGAGATCTATTTTTTGCATCAAAATTGTCAAATGTTTAAATACTGTGAGGTGTTACTGCTACAGTTTTGAGAAGTATCTAGGAATTAATTTTAAAAGCTGCTACAGTTTCAGATTTGTCTTAAAAATGTCGAGCTATTTTAACAGTGGCAGCAGGAACAGGGTCCATATCTTGTGCTTTACTATCAAAATTTTTTATAGCAGTGTGATGACATGAAGATGTAAATATCTGTGTGGTGACAGTTTGGAAGTAATTTATATTAGAAATATGTCTCTGTATACATAACTGACTTATGCTAGGGAATGAATTGATAGCTACAGTTTTTGCAACCGTCTTCTATATCAGATGGATCAAACACAGGTGAAGAATAATGCAATATTCCCTAGGTCTACTTAGAGTAACTTAAAGAATTTTAAAAGACTGCTTTTCTGAGGCTTTCATAAATATTCTGGAACTAGTTTTCTCTTTCAAAATGTGACTTATAAGGGTAGATGTGTTCCTTTATAGATAAGTTATAAATAATAATTTAAAAAGAATATTTTCTGGAGAGCACTCACTAATTAAAATGCTTTAATTTTGCCTGGAAAAAAACATGTAAGCATAGGTCTGAAGATTGTTTGGAAAAATATCTTCTGGAACTGTTGCAGGGACACTTCCCACTAGACCAAGTTGCTCAAAGCCCCATCCAGCCTGGCCTTGAACACCTCCAGGGATGAGTATGTTATCTCTTCCTTCTCTCAGCCCCAGCTTTTGTCTCTTGCTTGCATTTTCAAAAAACAAGACGACAAAGAAAAGACAAAGACAATGAAATACTAGTGTTTTCCAGGGTTAATTTCCTAATGGCAGTGGGGAACACAGAAGCAATATTCAAAGGTACAGCTGAGAAACTATTAATTTTTCCTATTTGTTCATATTTGGAATAGGGGATGAAGCAGGAATAGTAGAAAGAAATGCTTGGAAGTGAAAGAGAAAGGATGAGTCTTTGATTAGAAAACTGGTCAGATCAGACTACTTCCTCAAGAGCTACCCTAGGTCTTTGGCAGAGGGTTTTTCCTGTCTACAAAATTAAAATGCTTTGCCCATCTTGTCATTGCTCATTATAATTTTTGCCTGTTTTGAGGACTACTATGTGGTAGATGATCGCTGCTTAGTACAGTGAGCTCTCTTGCCTTAAGCACACATAGGCAAGTAGAGAGGATTTGGACAAACTGCATTCCCTGGGATGCTGCCTGTTTTGTGTGGTAGAGAAATGCTTAACATGTACTGAAACAGGCATGTATTATTATCCTTCCACAGTCAGTATTTAAGTGACATACTTTTTAAACTCAGCATACCCCGCAAAACTGTGAGGCTTTGCATTGCTTTAGAAAAGAAGATTAATGCTGTTTAGGAGGATGACATTAATTTGAGATGAGAAGAATAATTTTAGCTACTAGGTAAAAAAGTGAAGATGACATAATCCTGGGGTAAAGGAACTAAATGGGACTAGCTGTAAGGACTATATTTTTTTGATAACTGTAAGCACTATAAAAGAATGAAGCTTTATTTTCAGATCTGCATATGAGGCTTCCAGTAATTTGTCAAAAAGAAGAAACTTGCTTTCGATGTTTAAAGCTTGTGTAAACTTACTTGCAGTGCTGCATACTTACTGACTTCTGGAGAAAGAACTGTTTCAGGTGTCCTGGAAAATGTAAAGGGATGATTTCCTTAAAGAATTTTTTGAGTATTCTTAATATTGAAATTTTTACTGACTAGTTATAACAATGCTTCCAGAAATATTTGCATCAGAAGTGCTTAAAGAAAACACTTGAGGGGTAGAATTTGAAGGTTGGAGTAACTTGAGGAATCCATGGGCTTATCTGTTTTTCTGGGTCATACTTCTGTTGTTTTAAGGCAAAGTAGCTGTAAAGCCTCAATTCCAATAAACTGTGGGTGGGTGAACAGACAAGGGTTACATTTAATTGTGTTGGAAGTTGATGTTTGGGGAAGGGGCTTGGGAAATCTTCTTTTGTTAGAAAACTACCTGTGTTAGTGCAGATAACTAACATGTTTTAAAATTCAGGTCCTGTAAACGTCCGAATTTCACTTTCAGAAATTGCTTTTTGTCTACTTCTGCAAATAATTATGAATTCAAGCAAATGCAGAAGCATGAGCAAGGCTGAAGCAAATCTACTCTGAAACTTCTGGTATACCTTGTAGGGATATTTTTCCAATCTGGCAATTTGTGTAGTCAATCCTTAGTTAATGCAAAAGGAACGATTTTTACATTAAAGTATTCTGACTTTGTGTAGGAAGGTATCATTTATGGGGACACCCCCCAGGTTTTAAGTTGTTTTGTTTTGATTTTTTTTTTAAGAGCTATAAACTGTCAGTGGAATACAGATGAGTTCTTTGTATAGGAACCATATTGATGATAATGTAAAAATACAAGGGAAAAAACAGGTGAAGCAAGCTGGCTCTTTAAGCCCTTCCATGGCAGGACAAAATTAAATTACTAATTCTGTTCAGGGAAGAAAGCTGGTATTAAGTTTGCTGGATTATTCAACATCTGTTTAGTATATCTCTCATCACTTAGCTGGATGTTATGCAGATTCATTAGTCTACAAGAAGAATGTGATTGAAGTTAAAAAGTTGAAATATTGCGGTGTGTTGAAGCAGACTTGTTCCCATTGTAGTTCTACTTGCATTTTATCTTGCCAGCTTAGAGGTTGAGCAGGAGATGTGGTTTTTAGTTTTGATATGCATGCAACCTAATAGTCGCTTCACCCTTTCAACTGTCTGTAGTGTGAATGCATGTATTTTTTAAGAGTCTTTGTATCTACTTTGGTTTTGATCAACAGTTTCTCAGTAAATGGAAAATTTGCAGAATGAGAGAATTGTACTGTTTTATTCATTTCTGGTGTATACTGATAGAAGAAATTGTACATTGTACTCCCTGTTTTGCTTACATCTTTGAAATTATTTCCTTTCTTCCAAAACCTAAGGTGCCTCATTAAAACAAGAGGTGTTCAGCTCTTTGACAAATTATACTCCAGAAACCCTGGGCATACTGTAATGATAAAATACTGACTGCTTTGTGTAATTCATCTGGACTTAGGTTATTTCTGCTCTGTCTCCTAGAGGTTGGAGAATTTCCCTGATTTCATATCGGAAGAAAGGGGATAATCACGTTTGAAATACAAAACCTTTGCAACTAATAAATGAATCTTGTATCGAGAATTGAAAGAATCTGTGTTGCTGCTGCTTCTATTTGATATTCATTATGGAAGTATAGGACTGATTTATGTGTGGGAGGGAAAATGAACAGGCTTTTGTTATCTCATAGTTGGTGTGAATCCAGGAAGTCTTGATACAGAGATCCTGGAAATTTACATTATACATAATTTCCCTTTGACTCCTCCGTATTTTGTCTACTGATCTTTTTATCTCTGTCACAGCAGATTTTTTAACATGCCTTGCATTATTCAGCTCTTCTTTCATCTATAAGTAGTGTTTAAAAAGGAGAGAAAGCTCCTTTAGTGCTTGAAAAATGTGGTCATTTGATTATGATGTTTATTTAGATTAACTTCCTTTTATACTAGTCCTGATGTTTAACACTACTAAAACAACTGCTTCATCATTCTCTATTGTGTTATCATTGATGAAGAATCCCTTAAATAACTCTAAGTTAAGCAATTATACATCATTTTCATATTCGATGGGGTTAATAAGGTCGGTGTTTTAACTGCTTTGTGTTACTTTGTGTTGTTTATAAATGACATTTTTGGTGATCACTCGGATCTACATGGTTAAATATTGAGTGCACTAGCTAGAAGCAGGATGTTAACCTGTTTGAATGTGGTACTAGTGATAGTGACGATGTTGGTTATGGTGTTTGTTTTTTTTTTTTCCTACGTTACATATGACAATTATTCCTTAACAGTACCAATTCCAGCTTTGGTCGGCCAGGAGTTGAATGCTACTGCCAACATGACAGTGGAGCTGCAGTAATACAGCTTCAGTTCCTGATTAATGAGGTTAGTAAAATGATGTACACGTTCCATAATTCAGTGGAGTACACTCTGTATCTTCTTCAATTTCTCATTAAGCAAGCATCAAAATCAGGTAACACAAGTGACTCTTAGCATGAATGGCAAGCAGTAATAAGAATTGTAAATAAATGAACTTTTTAATTTTAGAAAATGCTTGACGAACTGCTGAAAATAGCTTTGTCTCTAGAGTACTCCTTTGCTATAAGCAAGAACACTTTTTTGTAGGAATATTTATTCATATCATTGAACATTGCAAGTTGTCTTGTGAAGTAGTAAAGTATGTTTTCAATAGTACTAGCAGTTTCAGCAGGTAGTTAATTTTAGTTTAATAGAGTTAATTTTAGACATGAGCTGAGCAAATATCCCTAATCTGATCCCTCAGTAATTTCAGGTGTGTTTTTTCTAGGGGTGTAGTAGCTGAGATCTGACAGCAGTGCTGTTCTTGAGCTAGCTGGAGCCAGATTTGTAGAGGGACTTCTACCTCAGAGGGATGGTGAAGTCAAACCTCACTAGCTTTGTCAGCACCCAGATATTAGCAGTTGAGTTCATTGCTTAATTTCTCTATGGAGGTAGGCATGAGGGAACTCATGTGCACATGCCAGAAAAAGCTTCTCCTTCCCCATCCCTCCTCAGTATAGCACTGAACCAAATGTGAATGAGCTGAATGACATGTGATCACATCAGTTATCTCTTGGAACTTACCTGTGCTATGATGTTGATGCGCATGCTTATATTTTTTCATCCTGGAGGCAAACATGTAGTATATTTCCACTATGTTGATGACATACTGTTACTAGAGTTATGAAAATAAGTTGACTAAAACTTTTTCTTTCTCATAGGGAGCTCTTGTGAGTGCCTTGGCTGATGATACCTTACACCTGTGGAACTTACGTCAGAAGAGACCTGCTATACTTCATTCACTCAAATTTAACAGAGAACGGTAGGGATTGGATTATTGTTGTTTTGCCCCTTACCATCACACTGTGTGCTCTTGTGAGATCAGATTTATTAATGCAGTCTAATTCATAACTTTTTAAGTGATTGAAACTAGATTTACATTGGGTTTGAGTTGCAGGCTGTTGAGGCCCAAATTACTTGAGTAGACACACTTGTGACCGAAACTGAGATGACTTTTCTATTGCTTTGCATATTGCATTGCTGAACATCAGTTTTCCCATCTTTAAAATACAGAGGTATAGAAGACTTTCAATGTATGTCTCCAAAGGAATTTTGGCACAAAAAGTGTGTGTGTACACCAACAAGATAACAGGAAAACTAGTTCAATTTTTTAACTGGAAGTTTTTCTCCCCTTGGTGACAAATTGGAATTCTTCATGTCAGAGCTCCTGTGTATATCAGAAACTGAAAACAACATGCATTTTTGACTAACAGTTTTGAGACTCAAGAGTGTTGTAAGCAAGCTAGGGAGATGTTTTAGATTAAATTTCTAAAAGTCAGTTGATACTATTTCTGTTTAAAAAAAAAAAAGTGTCTCCCCTCTTTTTTTAAATAACAAGTAGTCCTTCCCTTTTGGGAAGTAGTCTTTTTCCAGTATGGGTAAAGGCTCAAATGGAATGCTATGTCTACTTTTGAGCAGTGTGCTTTGGAGACGGACTGCTTGGGGAGCTCAAAGGTTGCTAGCAAGAACACACAATAATCTGACTTGTACCCCTGTTGAATAGGGCAGGAATTAATAAGCTTGAAGTAATGGGTAGCAATAGAAAGAAGCGAGATAAATATTTATGTAAAACCTTCTAACATAATGTCACACAAAGTGCTAAACAGACTGAGTGGCTTATAGAGTAGCTCTTGACAGAGCAAAATTCTCTGCCTCAGGGGGGTGACGGTGTTCCTTTTTGCAGCATAAAAGTCAAATAGAGAGAAATGCAATTCACAGCCTCTAGTTCAATAAGGATTGTCCAACTATAGGAGATGCAGTGGTGTACCCAAACTGAATTTTCTCTCCCTCCCTTCCCCAGTATTTCTTAAATGGCTTTTACCTGTAGCACCTACTTAAGTGTCAATATAAAATTTGGATTTGCAGCCTGAAACCGCACTTGGACATTGACTTCTAACTAATACTTTAAAATAGATATCTGAGTAGGTGATTGTGTACAAATCTGTTGGAAGCTGGCTTAGTCTTAGATGTATGTTTGTCTAAAGTGGAAGTTTTAAACCATCCTTTTCCTGTAAATGTAGTGTTCTCACTAGTAAAACCTGTCACAGGGAGTTGAATTGTGTGTATTCTTACCAGAAAGAGGGGAGGGGGTGGAAAGGAGTCTAGGTCACTCATATCACTTCAGTGGTTGTGTTTGTTATTAATTTTGGACAGAGTACTGACTCTTTTCCAGGAAAACCCGTGCCTTGCTAAAATAGGAAATGAGGGCACCATGGTTAGCAGGAGCAGTGAAGGTATAGTTTGAGACAAGGGCTTTTTCTTCTAGTAACTTTAATCTTAAAGTATCCATTATAATAGCATATAGAAGTAGCCAGAACATGGAGGGTCCCAGAACCATATGTTGTCATAGCCAGTTATTAAGTCATGCTGGATGACAGTTAACTGTTTTCAAATATTCTGTTTTCTTTTGACTAATTTATAAAATAAAGCTTTATAAAATAAAGTGTAATCTCATTACTAGGGAATTATTTTGATTTTGAACTTTAGAGAATTGCACAAATGCACTGTTGAATAATTCCAAATAAGTGTCTGATTACTAAGGACTCTTAGTCTTTATAATTACACCTAATAGGTTTGGTGTGTGAATTTGAAGCAAATGGTCTTTGCTTAGATCAGTTTTATGATGTATATTAACAACTAAACTTACTAAGAGTGATGAATAAAACTGGGTCTTCTCAATTAACAAGTGCTAAATTGTTAGATACCTAATTAATGAAGTCTTTTAAATAATTTATGTTGTGGGATTAAGATTTGCCCGTAAGGATAACTAACGTCAGACAGGAATTATTTAAAATATTAAACGCTATAACAGAGCCTTGTAGTAATATCTGCTCTAATGATACTTTAATTTGCAAGCTTATGTAGGGGAACTTCAATATCTTGGAAATTAGTTTGGGTAAAAGAATAAATGAAACTGGAAAAAATGTCTTTGGAGGGAAAACAAAGCCAAATCTTACTGCATGACTGAAGCGACTATTCCAGTTATATCGGTATTTGCTCTAGGACTCTGTAGATGCTAAGGTTTAGAATTATATACCTGATTGGTATGTAATTGGAACTTCCAGATATCTTGGAAGTGTGTTGACACTGTGGAAAAGCAGTATTTGTGTCCTGTTTAGTAGGAGTTGAGCTCAAGTCACAGGCCAGTTTTTCTTCAGATTTTGTTTCCAAATCAGAGTTTAATGTGTAAGGATTAGATGTGAGCTACAAGGTTGTTTGCAGCATAGAAAGCTAACTGTAGCAGTTAGCTACCCAGATTAAAGGATATTCTAGTCTTGAAAATGATTTTTGAACCATGTTTAAGAAAAAAAAAAAGTGATAAGTCTATGAGTTGTTAATGAAGTCAGTATTTTCCTGGCACAGCCTTTTACCAGCTCTGGCTAACTCGCTACTTTTAGCCATATGGAAGAATTACTGTCCAATGTTTAACAGTGCAATTTCTAGATTTCATATTTATTTTTCCTGTTGGTAATCTAGTTTGGCTAGCTTGCTTTCAGGCCTGTTCTGAACATCTTTCAAATGAGGAATAAAAAAAAAAGACATAGCATCTTTATAAGTGCTTCTGTCATGTGTTGAGTATTTTGTATACTTACCTGAAAATTGAATTAGAGTATTACATTACCTGTAAATTAATTCAGAACGCAGTCTCTTAGCATATGACTGGAAAGTGTAGTGAATTCTTGCTTTTCTACTCATGAATTTTAAAAACTGGAAGTGGTGAGACAGTTGTGTTTTCTTTTAGAGTAGTTCTATGCCTGTTACAGACTTTGTTCTGAGCTGTGGAAAATGTCTTCATTGGGTAACTCAAAGATTCTTAGATTTGAGCAAAACATTTCTTTAAAAGTAGTGGACAAGTCTTTAAAGACACTGCTTTCTGTTGAATCTTTAAATGAATTGAATATCTGTAGATAAGAAACTGGCCACTTAATAGATTCATGGCTCTTTACTGCCTTTTGTACCAGTGATGATTAGTAATTTGAAGCAAGTCCTCTGAACTGGTGATTAACAATTCTGTTAGTTGAAATTACTGACAGATGTCAAAGCACAGTCTTGAAAGTCTTCTAGCCTTTTGTTCCTGTTGCATTTGTGTGGCTTTTGCAGCTGCTTCATGTTCTAGTTACCAAAGTTAGATATTAAATCAATGTCATACTAAGCTTGGCCACACTTCCTCAACTGTGGGAAGCAGTGTGTAGGGGCCGGGAAAAAATTGCATAATGATGCTTACGTAGTGGGGGTTGCTTGCATGACTGGTCATGCAAGTTAAGTGTATAAGTAGAACGGCTTTGCAGAACACACAATTCAGTGTGTGAACTTACTTAGTATCCTAGGTTTTGTACTGGTGCTGATCTAAGGAGTGAAAGTTCAAGCATGCATCACTAATGAGCCAGAGACTTTCACAGAACCAATTTAAGAGAAGGTGAAGTGACAGACTTAACTTGATTTAAAAAAACAAACCAAAACAAAAACACAACAGTGGTGTGGGAGGACCACAAATTTGAGTCTCCTTTGCTGCAAACCAAACCCCAAACCAATCCACTTTACATACAAGTATGAAAAATTTGTTTAGTTATCGAAGACTTGCATCCTTCCTGAGATGGGATTCCCTGTTCTAATGCCAAAAGAAATAGTTTACTTGCTTTGTGACTTAGCATAAAGACAAGAACCAGAATCATAGCATAAAAATAGAACTGAGTGTTTAGTGTGTGAGTGCTTTGCATATTGATCAGTGAATGCCTTGATAGCAGTTTAATTTTTAATATGTCAGCTTTTGTGGTGTGGTATTTAAATAGCTTTCTTCAGCATGAAACTGCACAATTCAGAGTTACAAAATTATGCTTTAAGTATTGCTGGCTTTGTATCCTGCTGTAAACAGTAACTTTAGCATTGTGTTTAAAACACAAACTTTGTCTACAGTGAGTGAAAAATCCCACTTCTATTTACTTCTTACAAATAAACAAGACTAAATTTTTGGCATACCTTACCTTGTTAGACACTGTAACTTTGCACACAGCCCATGCATTAGCAGACATTAGTTGTGAGAGAATTTTTCCTTCCACCTCATTGAATTTATAAACTGACCAATTCTGCCACTTTGTGGACAGCAGAAGGACATACAGGTTTTCTTGCCTGTGAGGGCTGCTGATGATAGACATTGTTTGTGGGTTTTTGTTTGTGGGTTTTTTCTTCCTCTATCAATATCACTGTTTCACTTCCAGCCTTTGTCTAAGGGCTGGCTTTTTCCCCTTTGCCCTGTGTTTTGGGGTAGCATTATAGTATAACTAACAGAAGTGTTACAGGTACATATCCAAACAATACTTCTCAGAAGTTAAATATTTAAAGTCTTTGCAGAGTCAATGATATACCAAATACAAGTTTAATATACGACAAAACTAATTTTTTCACACATGACTACATTTTTAACACTTTTTAAACTGGCATTCTTCTTGAGAGTGAAAGGAAACGACCGCCAGGTCTGCTTGCCTTTATGGCGTCATATAAAGCCTTCTCTTTACCTGGTGGGCTTAAAAATGCTACTCAATGGTGATCTGCTAGATGATGTATTTAAAAGGAGTTTTACCTTGTTTCAAGAAGTTAGCAGGAGAATATGAACTCCTTGACTGTCTGGATTTGCTGCAGATGTGAATGTCTTTCATGCAAGATCAGACTCCTTTGAAAAACATTTTCTTGAGACTACACATGCATGCAGAGTCCCACATATTGGTGCAGTTGATGGAACTGCAGTTGCATCAGTTGCCTTCTGCTACCTTTTGCACTGAGGCAGAACTGAAGTGCTGAGTCCTTTACTGTGTGATTGTACGTTTCTAAGAAACAGTTTTTAAAAACGGTCTCCATTGTCCTGTTAGCTGTTTTCCTTGCACACTGATGACTTTCACAGTAGTATGAGGCACATAATGGCCACCTGCAACATTCCTGGGCAGAATTTGGCTTTTAGTCTTTGAGCCCTGCCTGCCTGACAGACTTTTCTCCATCAGTGACGGGCATAATTTTTCTTTCTACTGTGGGAAAGCTACATCTGATGTGGCCATTTTTTTAAGTTGTAGTGTGTGACTTCCCAGGTGAAATGTTCAGCTTGAACTGCATATGTTAGAGCAAGCTACCCAAGTGTCTTCTGATGCCAAAGGTGGTGGTTACTTTTTGAGTCATGTCAGATATACCAACAGGAGCTCATAAATATGTAGTGCAGGGGATTTTATCAGTGGTAAGAGCTCCTCAAATCTTTAGGGTATTTGGTGTGAATTCCTTCAATACTGAGAAATTTTCTCAGTTTTAAAATCAGTTGCATCAAAGGATGTGTGCATTGGTCTCTTGTCAGCATTACAAGCAGTGAAGCAGCCTTTTTCTGTTTGCCTGAAAGTAAAAATGTGGAGACCCCTTCTGAGTGAAGTACATCTGAAGCTTGAAAAGCTGTCTTAAAACAGAAGTGAAATGTGACTCCATAAAGGAAAGAACACATAAGCCATCAAACAGATTAGGAACATTATATCATAAAAATACATATACCTTCAGCAACCTAAAAAACCCTCAAAAACTAGGCCTTTTTCTGGAAAATTATCTAAATGGCCCTAGTATTGATCACATCAGTGGTGAAAACTTTGAGTTCTTGGCTCTTGCTTCCCTGTCACTCCATCTTGACACCACTAGTGTATGCCACGACTCAGGTACTGAACATAAGCACTTCTCAGCTGCCTTTAGAGGCAGTACTTCAAGTAAACATGTTTGGAGAAGCATCGTTTGGAGTGCTGTTATAGGATATAAATAGAATTGAAGTACCTGGTCCAGTTTCTATCACATGCTGCATTTATCCACATGGTCTTTTGGGGGGACAATTCTGGGATGCATTGAAGAGCAATTTTTCCTCTGCACGTGCCTTCTGCCCCTTCAGGCCTTTTTTGTACAGGTAGGTATTATAAGCTTATTGCAATTACCAGATCTGGAACTAGACCCCTTGCAGCCGTCTGACAAAATCACAGCCACTGCTTGCTTCCATCAGTATGTCATTCTGACACTGGCTGTTGAACTTTTATGCCCATTGAAGACTTGACAAGAGACCATGCACATGGAGTGTAGGTTAACATAAGAATTAAACTTTTCAGCTTCTGAATTTTACACGGTGGCTATCTTATGCATGACAAGTTGAATATAGATGTATGCAGAATACAGCTTTGGTAGCTTAGCACTTTTCTTTTTAGAAAATTTTTATTTTGCATATACAGTAATGATGTGAGCAGCTAGTGTAATTACAGTAACTGCAAACCCATAATGATAGTTCTAGAAATAGTGACTTAAAAATAAAACCTGTTATCGGTGTTTGTCATTCATCAAAGTATTTGTCACCGTGCTTTGTTAAAGCAGTGGAAAATTCTGAAGAACGTATAATACTTCATAATGCAGTAGACTAAAGAAAGGTAAGGATTAATTTAGAAGGATTTCTGTTGTCATAGTAATACACTCAAAATAACAGCCTGTCACTTTACTTAATATTTCCCTTAAAAGCCTAGTTCTTACGTATCAAAGACTACAACTTATTAAATTAATATTTCTGTAATTAAGTTCTTCTAGGGAATACTATCACTTGCTATAATAACTATTTTGATATACCTTGTGAAACAACCACAATTAAGACTTTTCTTAACTACCTTTGACAGATTATCAAAGAAGACACATGGTCTGCAGTTAAGAAAGGAAATCCTTTCAGTAGGTTTACAAAAGGCTTCTTAAAGACCCTGCTGTCACTGCTAATACTCTCCCATAAGCAATATCATAATTTATACTTTAAGTACAGTAAGAACAAGAAATATTTTTGTAAGGGTTTTTCTTATATCAATGTTTTCAGCTGCTAGTGTACTACTGGGTTTTCCATATATAATTTCATTTTCTTGAACTATTGGTTCAACTCTTACAAACTCATTTCCCAGGAAAGTGAAATTTCTTGTGGATTTTTTGGAAGGGGGGGACAGGGGAAGGAGTGGCTTTGCAAATATATATGCAGTGAGGAAGAAGTTTTTGTGCTTAAAAAAACCCAAACATCTACAGTAGAACTACACTGACTACTTTGGGGTTGCATAACTAGCTCATTTTAGCAGTGATGTTTGCATGTATTAAAATCATACTGTAGATTTCAGAGTTAAAAAAAATCTCTTTAAAGCATTGCTTTTTTCTATAAAGGGATCTTTTGTGTACACATATGTGGAAGTGAAATATTTGGAATAAAATGCTGTGCACAATACTTGCATTATGCTAAAAGTTCAGTCTGCTTCAAAAAATGTACTATACTTACTGAAATTTCTGTGGAGATAATGTGACGAATCTGTTGTGCTATGAAAGAGCTGCCTGCAAAAGCCTGCTTTCTGTGCTTACTGGCTCAGACAGTCTCAGGCTGTCTCTTTAGATGCACAAAACCAGTCTATTCTTTATAGATGCTTCTGTTCTGGTATTTTTGGCCAGAATGTCTTGATGTGAGAGAGGAAGAGTGTGATACTCTACTTTGGACTGATGCGTTGTTTTCAGGCAGTTAGAGTTTGTGTGCAAGAAAGACTTGCAAAAATCTTTTTACTTGGGCTGAGCGTATCTGTAGTTCTTTTGATCTATTCCCAACAACTGATTGTATTTTCCACACTTATGTACGTATCCATTTGTGGGTACAGAGGGAAGGGGAAGAATGCTTGAGTTGTAGAAATGGCCAGAGCATTATATGACAGCTTCCACTTCTGTTTATCTTAAAATGTTATGGATGGAGTATATTCTAATCCTGTGGTGGTAGAAAGATAGGTTTCTGAAAGAAAAATAAATGTTTTTCAGGAAAAAAAAATATGCAGTCCTTGGCCAAGTGTTAAATAAGCAAGTATTGCCTCACCACCAAGAAGTCCCTGACCTTTTGTTTCCATCCTCCAAAACAAGTTTGAATCCCTTTAATCCTCAGTACAATTTTCAACAGAGCAAGCGAGGCCACTGAATGTAGCCTTTATGTTGACATGCTAATAGGTTGTCACTGGTCCTTCAGATGGTCATAGTTTCACTGAATTTTATTTTTCAAGAGGCCTGTAACATTTCCAATGCTGTTTAAAATCTATGTAGTTTAAGGTGAAGCCTTAATCACTGAAGAGAAAGAATCTCAGTACATGAACTTTAATGTTGGAAATGTCATTCTGTAAATTGCTAAAATAAATGCAGTTATCTGAAATGAATTACTTTAGACAAAAATATAATTGAATTTCTGGAAGTTTGAAGACCTACCTTTTCTGTTAGGAAAATAAAGAAATAGCAAGTAAAATTACATTTCAAATGGAGTAACATTTACCACATTCAAGGTGAAATGGTGATTCTTTCATTACATCAGGATCAGCATGACAAATTCCTTTTGGATTTAACTAATCGTCAGTTGTTCTGTGAAACATAAAAGCTCTAAGAATATTGTTTAGGTTATATAAAATCAGACAAAACCTTTCTGATTGTAGAAGACTGGTAAAAGTACACTTTAAAAGATAAGGTTAGGAACCCTGCTTTATATGTGCCTAAACTTAAGAATTTTGAAGTCTCTTCAACCTCTTGCCTTTGAGAGTTTGTAAACATTTTGTGAAATTACTTCTTCAAGTCTTAATGTACTCTTGGTGTGGAATCATTCATTGCTTGTTAACTCTTAACCAAATTAATCTTACTTGCACAAGGGAGACAGTAAATTGAATATAACTGCATATTCAAGAAGAATATCAAGACTTGGGGAGTTGGATGCTTTAAGTGTTGCCCCTTTGCTATAGCAGTCAAAGTTGCAGCCCCAACTTATATTTTTGCCCACCTTTAAATTACATGAAATAGATGTTTTTTATAATGAAAGTGTTGGACAACTGTAACTGAGAATGTTAACTCTCAGATCAAGACAGATAGGCCCATGACCCTGCTCCTGAATATTATTTCTGGCTGCTAGGCTATGTTCTTAGATCCAGCTGATCTGGCTGCCAGCTGCTTCTGGCACATGGAGTCTTGGCACAAAAAGAAGCTGTGGTGTTAGAGTGCTGAGGGTTTGTTTTCATGCTGCATCTCTCTCCCCTTCCCTATGACCTGCTAGTAGTAGGAGAGCTCTGTTACTGGGCTGCAAAGTTTTGGGGGTTGCCCAGGAAGTATGTGTACAGGTGTATGTGATTTAGCTTGCAATAAAGTATTTTTTCCAAGAATGTTGGGGAAACTCAAGTCTTTAACCTGTGGTGTTTGCAGATTACCGCGCTTAAAAATGTTACAACCTCTATAAATTCAATGAGTTGGAAGAGCATTTTAAATCTTGTATATAGTCCTTTTTTTCTGTGAAACATCAATTTAAAAAGTTAGTGCAGCCATTTGGCTTAAACATTCAAGCACAAGCAATCAAGGAAGTTAGAAAATAGATAAATTAAAGATTTACTTGAGCAAACTGCATTCCGTAACTGGAAAGAAATTAGTGATACAAAAAGTAAAGTGGTACACTTCTGATCCAGGTAGTATTACTACAGAAGCCTTAACTTCTGAAACCTGTAATACAAATTAACATCTCTTCAGTCATTAGCAAACTTTCTCATTGCTGCTGTTAGCCTTTGCTTTTGTGCTGAAGTTGAGTGTGTATACACAGCATCTAACGTAAAGGATCTAAAGCTATTCTTTGCATAAATAGTTATTAACAGGCTTGTGAAGTGATGCATGGATTTGGGAAGAAGGGAGCCCAACTGGGAGAAAACAAGAACAAAAAAATCTGTAAAGCTAAGGATTAGAGCTGGCAGAACAAACTTCCATTGAATAATTATTTTACCTTATTACTGAAACATTTCTGGAAGCCTAAGTTTGATAGTCCAAGTAGTTTGGCAATTTCTTTCAATATTGGACCCTGTCAGATTAAAATGCTTTGTGGAGTTTACAGTTTCCAGAAAGTTTCTGGACTTTAATTTCAAGTTAGTATTTCTGTTGAATAGAAAAATCAGATCCTTAAGAAGCTTCAGTTCCTACAGACATTATTTCCTTATCAATTTTGAAGAAATAGTAAACGATAAGCAGGACCCAAGAGGACAGAAATAACCAAGTTTTCAAATACTAGTATTTGCACTGCAGCTATGGTCAAAGAGTTCTCAGTTAGCTTTTGGGTTTTGTTCAGCTACTTCCTTCTAGCAGAAGAGAAAACCTGTAAGGCAGAAAATTAAAACATGGTTTAAGTAGAATAATAGCCCCAAACTTAAAATACTTTTAAAATTACTTTTATAATTGTTTAGGATTGGGTTTAAGTTTGCTCTTTAGGGGATACTGTGGGTCACGTGTAAACTTAGATCTCTTATGCTTTATTTTCTGCCTTTATCTCCTCACTTGAAACCAGCTTAATCTGCTTAAGGCTACTTCTAAAAATCCTTTGTTCCTTAGAACTTGAAATTAGATAGATTTCAAAGGGACACTTATAGATTAACATAGGAGTATTGTGTATTAAGTTTAAAATGACAGCAATCTTGAGCAAATACATTCAATATGATGATTTTCAAAGGTGGCTGTGTGATTGTTATCTGAATGACGTAATAGTTTTAGAATACCTTGGTTTCAGTTTCTTGTTTATCTAAGTCTTTACACTGTGCATCTCTTACTTTGTTGTGTACTGGCTTTGCTACATTTCTCTTCCTGTAACTTGTCTTATTTCTTCCTCTTTCCCTACTGCCTCTTCTTTAATTCCTTTTTTTGGTGGCTTTCTCTTTCAGGATAACATTTTGTCATCTGCCTTTCCAAAGTAAATGGCTATATGTGGGCACCGAAAGAGGAAACATTCACATTGTCAATGTGGAATCATTTACTCTCTCAGGCTATGTCATCATGTGGAATAAAGCCATTGAACTGTGAGTTTAGTCAAGTATTTTCTGTTGGCTGGGGACGGGGGGGAGGGGAACAGAAGTGTCTCAGATGTTACTAACATCAGCTGCAGAAATGTCATTGTTACCTATAGTGGCCTCCATATTAGTCTCACTACACCAATTACATTATTAAAGTACATAAATAGTCATGCAAATACTCTTTATTCTCATAAATGTGAAGTCTTAATATCAATATAGATGTTTCTGCCTATAACACTTATCGTAGTGCCTGGAACAGACATAAAAATAGAGGAAATAGACAATATAAAAATAGACATAATCGTTATCTGTGATGATAAAGAACTAGAGAAATAATATATGTTAAAATGTGATGTGGCTGGTACTCGGGCAGGCATGTCACTTCTAAGGCCTTGGAGTTAAAGCCTAAAGTATAAAGATATACATTGCAAGAGGGCTGATGCGTGCTGAGTATAAAATTACTGGCTGAAAATGTAAATTTAAATAAGCCTATTCCAAGAGCAAAGTGTATTTTTTACAGGTATTGTAATTGCTGCTCCTTTTTAATATTAAATTTGTGTATGCAAGTATAGTGTTTTCTGGGCGAAAACGTATACGTGTGTGCTGCTGTTCCTGTGCTGTTATTTTCTTCCCAGAATGGTATGTCTATCTTCAAAACATACATGAAGTCCATCACTTGCCAAAGGTTGTTGAAACAAATACAGCTCTTCATTAGTCCATCTTCTTCAATAGCAAGAAGTCAACAGAAAGTCTTGTTTTAACAATGCTCAGCTTGGGCAGCTTATGAATAATGGGAAGACCTGTTTTCCAGCATAAAAATAAACATTTTATCCAACTGTGTTGATTCTGTAAGAACAAACATTTAGATATTGTAAAGCTAATAGCAACTTTTTCTGTGTTGCGAATAAGCAGTAAATAAGTCTTTCCTTCTTATAAAAAGACAGAAACTAAGTGTCTAAAAATAGACAAAGTATTTATGGGCTTGAAGATAAAAGGAAAAGTGACTCCATGCTGAAATGCCAATAGCTTGTTTACATGGAGTCTCTTTCTGCAGAATCTGTATTACATGCAATCATTTTGAGATGCAGTTTTTGGCAGGGCAATTATTTTTTTAATTAAATGGAAATATTTCTTGTTTAGGTCGTCCAAATCTCACCCAGGACCTATTGTCCACATTAGTGACAATCCAATGGATGAAGGAAAGGTAAGATATGTTTAAAGACTATTCAATACATTAGTTTTCAAGCAAGACTTTTTATTAAAGTATAGATACCACTGCTTTTTAAGGAACAACTAAATGGATGAGGACAATGTTGAAAGCATAAAGGAAAGCTAAGTCAAGGTTTTAGGCTCTCAAAATAATATGAAGCAAGGTACAGACGTGACTGTAGGACACATTACTAGAATAATTGAATGCATTTTGTAATCGAAACATTTGAAAACACTGCTGAAAGTGCTTCATTGCAAAAATTCTTCAAAACACAAGCAAAGAACTTTATTTATGGTGGTAAAAATTAAGGTGTTGTCAAAAAACCCAATCATAACCTGAGTGCAGAAGTAGTGGGATGGAAATTAAGTAAACATTATAATGCTCTTGGGTGTTGCTGTTTCACAACTTTAAAAAGCTTATTTATATAGAATACTGTGTACTTCATCTTTAGTTTAGCTAATCCAAGGCACCAGTTTTTATGGGATTTGAGGTCTAACTGACATGCTGTCATTTAGCAGACAGCATCTAGTGATGATAGTAAATTGCTTAAAACTTAACTGGCCTGTAGTACAACTAGATATTTCAGAAAAGTCAACTAAAACATGTAAGAAAGCTGTGTATTAGACTTGTCTTTTCCTTCTTTTGAGATAGTATTAACATAATCATCTTTTTATCTTGACAAAATTTTTACAGTACATGTTCTTGAAGCCTTCGCAAGATGACAATTTTTATGCCCTGTGACATAGCAGCCACAAAGAACTTGAGCTATGAACTCAATGGTCATAAGTTCCTTCTATATTATTAAAGTAAATCTGCTTTAGGACATCTGTTAGGAGCCTCATGCCAAAACAATGTAGAACACTTCACTTTAGTTCACAGCAAAGACTTCATGAATCATAAAGAGAAAGCAAGGAGTTAAAATGCTAGTATACCTTCTCTAAGTGACAGCAATTACTGTAGTACCAAATCATACATTCCCTACTTAAGTCATGGTTGCAAGACTAAGTTTGTGCTTCAGGTAACAGACCTCTTCTGCAAGTCTTGGGATGGGATCACATGATTTACACACTCTGTGTGCCCCATATAGTTATCTAGCAAATCTGGGTGGTCTGCTTTAACTCTTGTTCACATTCCCTTGGTCCACACCGAAGGGTATGCAGAAGAGGTTTTCCTTAGTTTTGACAATAGGAATAAAGCCAAATAAGTAAGAAGAATTTGAAAACAGCAGTCTTATATGTATCTTTTCCAAAAGTCTGTAGACCCCTGACAAAAGTATGGTTAGCCATAGAGACCTTGATGCCACTTTAAACAGGTTTTCATTAATGATTATGCTTTAGATTAATCTGGCATAAGTGATTGACTAGACTCATAAATGAAATTATGAATTGTTTTTGTCAGTGTAATAGCTCAGAAATATCCTAGAGTTTTGAAATCCCATTTGTGAAGAGTCTTCAAGGAGAGAGAAGATGATTTTTGCTTACTACTGTTCCACATACTCAGGAGAAATGTTTTTTGGTTTACTTGCTTTTAATTTGACATGTTAGTGGTGGATAAAACTGAAGAGAAGGAATGATACTATTGTCTCAGCAGTGGTTTGAATGTTTTAATAGCAAGCTAGTTACAAGCTTGTATCATAGACACCTGACATTTCAGTCCAAGAAGGACTCATGAGCAGAGGGTGTTTTTTTCTTTTCACTGGGCTGAAGTTCACTGCAGTAACTGCATAACTAATGGGTTTCTCTGTAGAATTAGGTTTGAATCACATTTCAGAATTCTGGACCCTAGAATATGAATGAAATGAAGCTATGGTAACCTCAGGAAAGACAAATGATCTGTTTATGCTGGTGTATTCCACCCCCACCCCACACTTAATTACTGTCAATTAAAGTTTAAGAATTGCTATTATTATTGATGACGTTATCAGTCCGTGTTTTTGAATCTGACCTTATGCTCCTTTCTCAGAAGAAAAATACTGCTGGAAAAAATGTGTGCAGTTGCAAAAACCTCCTGTGTAATCGCTTTTAAAATTTGTTCGTGCTATTAGCCTTCTAATCACTCGTTATTTTTTTGCTAACGAGTCATAGAATCATGGAAATGTCTAGATTGGAAGGGACCTTTAAGATCGAGTCCAACCATCAACATAATGCTGCAAAAACCACCACTAAACCATGTTCCTAATGCTTAAAGTTAAAATAGGAAAAAATATAAAATATGGTTTACAATAAACAAGATCATTTAAAATAATAGTATACATGACACTAGTGAGAAAAAATCTAGTATTCACTGTCACTAGATGAGATGTGCCTAATATTTTTAGGGTGTTTTAGTGCTGTATAGTACTGAAATAAATCAAATATTTTACCTGTAAGCTGGTATGAGATCCTCTTATTTGTCATACTGGAAATAACTGTACACCTCTTAACATGCAGAAAAGACTGTCCAGGCAAAACCTCTAGGTATTGATTTAGAGCTCTGTCCTTGACTACAACAGCACGTGTGTGAAGGCAGTGTTTTGTAACTCATAATACAAAGGACACTCTTAAGGGCACTTCTGCATGCTCATAGGAAATAGGCTGTTTCAACAGCGAGTAAATCCCAGCAGCCAACTACCTTTTTTTTTTTTTTGTATATCCATGCTGGGAAAAAGAAGTGGGAGTGAAGGTGTGCTACTTAATGCTAGGAGCTGCTTCTCCTGTAGCAACATTGCTCAAAGGAAAGATCTCACAGTAGATCCAGCAAGTATGAAAGATGAAGCTGCATTGCCACCCTCTATATAACAAGTGCCAAGACTGTTACTACTGCCTTATGTTGGCCTTATTTGGTTTTCATTAAGAGAAGTGTGACTTACAATAGGAGAGCAAAACACTTAGCTACTCAACAATGTTAGACCAATTATTATGAGCAACTTGAATGTTCACTCCCTGCAGAAATGGTTTAATCTTGCTTCTAGCAAAAATATTATTTGGAAAATTACCTTGTTTAATTTCTCTCTAGCTTTCCTCTCTTTAACAACAAATGTTATGGTGTTCCTTTAGCCAGTTACCTCAATTGTGATCAACATCTGGAGAAAGCTTATATTACATAGTTTCTTTAGATAGATAATGAGCTGTTACCTAGAACTTCAGGAAGGATAGTGTGTTCTTCTAGCAAATCTAAGCAGAACAAATTCTAGTGAGGAAAATGCACAGTAAAAAGTTCTTTTCCAAGCCCTTCCCGTTTTCACTCAGAGGGAAGACTTAAAAGTTTAATGTTGATCTTCCTGGCATTCAAAGGGATTTCCAAGGACTCTTCAGAAGAATGCATTATTTTTTTCTAACTTTGCATGAATGCCAGTTGTATTATCTGGAAGTTTAGGAAAAGGACAAGAAGTACAAACTAAACCTCTAACATCGAGGTCTTCACTGCTTTTGTCTTCATAACTACTTGTAGTTACTACATGTAGTATTATGCTGCATCTCTTTGTGGCAAGAACTGCAGGCATTACAAATGGTATTATGTTGCATATCCTTACAAAAACTTGATATATCTGCTTATTATTGCAGCTTCTGATTGGCTTTGAGTCTGGAACAGTGGTATTATGGGATCTGAAGTCAAAGAAGGCAGATTACAGATACACACATGATGAGGTAACATTTTTCATCTTACTATGAGGATATCATTTGCTATTCTAATAGCGGCTCTTATTATTTTCTTTCATTTCTTCTCCTGCTTCTGTTGCCAGTGGATCAATAAATAGGTCTCTTTGAAATTGCAACTACTTGAACTCTTCTCTAAAAGAGCCATAGAGTTTGAATAATAGAAACTTCAGGCCAAATAAGCGTTCACTGAGTTGAAGTTCATGAAGCAATGAATGATGACATGGATTGGACTTCTTTACTGAGTGATTTTTGGGGGCTGGGGGGTGAAGCTTTCAGATTTTTTTCTGTTACTGAGTAATGTGACTTTCAACTGTGTTAAGAGCATGAGTCTTAAGTTGTAACAAGATGGTATAGCAACTTCTGTAATTTGGATTCTAACATATTCTGAAAAGTGGTGGGAGGGGAAGAAACCACTAAATCTCACTAGAACATTTCTATAAACACCTTTTCTTTGTAGGATAATATCAAGGTTTGAAATAAAGCTGGGGGAGGTTTAAAATAAAAAAAACAATGGCATTGAATGGCATTATTTCTTTAAAACTTGATTTTTGAGAGAATGTAGGCTTCTTGAAAGACTGAGATTAAGAAAAAATATTCAACGTAATAATCAACTTGATGTATTTTATTTAAAATGAGATAAAATTAGTCTCAATTACACTTCATTGATTGTAAAATGTCTGTATCGTTGTTCAGGACCAGCTAGGCATGTTTCTTGTGTCACAGCGGATGTGACTTCGTTAGCGCTGTGCTGAACTTTCACAAGACAGGATTTGGGGGTTTTTGTGGTGGTTCTGGCTCAGCACTCATGCTTGTGTGTCTGTTAGCTTTACCAATGAAGTTTCTTTGAAAGGGGAGTCTCTGAAGTAGTCTAAGCCTTAGATCATCAGAGCTGTATTAGAACATCAGAGCTGAATCGGGTTTCTTTGTGTGTTCAGAAATATCTGTATAAGCCTCAAAGTATGTTGTGTGAGGAGCAATTTTCTACCTTCCAGTTTCATTGCATGCACCTAATGAATTCCCTCTGTTGCTTTGTTTCATAAACTTGCTCATATCTCCATCTTTTCCTAGTCTTAATCAAATTCTTCCTATAGCTCTTATTCTTCTTGCTCTTCTCTTTCTTTTTTTTAACCATTCTATTTTATCTTTGTTTTATAAAACAGAAGCACAACAACATAGTATATTCAAGATGTTGGCATACTGGATTTATGATGTGGAATAATTATGATTATGTTTGATTTTGTTTTCTTTCTCTGTTGATCTTGATACTGGATTAGTCTTTTAATGCTGCAAGCACTAAGCAGGTACTTCCTTGGAACTGCTTACTGAAAACCAGGGTCTCATTCTTCAGTGTTAATTGTTGGCTCAAAGTCCATTGCATTTATGCATAGCTTCACATTTACATAGTTGGACAATAAAAATTAAGTCTTTCTGCAGTTCTTCACTGGAATCTTCATTTCTACCTTGAATATGCTTTGGTACTGTCAGCAGACTTATCACCTTAATATGCTTGTTCTAATTTTCTGAGTTATTTATGAATAAACTGAGCAGCACAGATCCCTGAGGGTCTCTGCCAATTACCTTCATCCATGAACTAATCATTTACTGCCAGCCTGTTTTTATTCTAGCTTGCTTTACTTCCTGATACCTTACCTAATTATTCATCTGTTCAAGGATCTCTAGTCTGTTTGGTTTTAGTTTCCTTTGAGAGATGTTGTTAAAAGACTGAAAATTGTGTAGACAGCTTAATTGATGTTTCTGTTAGCCACATGCTCGTTAATGTTTTCAGAGGCTTGTTGGATATGATTTCCTTTTACAAAAACCATGTTGACGTCTCTTACCTGGTATATTATACTCATTCGTATGTTGATTAACTCTGTTCTTTAATAAAGCTTTGTTGCTGTTTCTAGAAATTTACCCAGGGTAGACACAATGTTGCTTATTCTGTTTTTTTTGTTTGTCTTTCTTAGATTTTCTGATCCATTAGTTTAAAAACTGACTTTATACTTATCTTCCTGAACCAACCCTGATTTGAGAGGTTGCAAACAGCAGTGAATAGTTCAGTCATTTCATCTTTGATTTCCTTTAGGATTTATAAGTGAATACATCTAGTTGTTTAGGGTTTTTTGATTGCGGACGAGGTAATGAAATACCTTAGGTAAGGTCCTTTGGTAAAGAAATGTGCATTATCATAAGTTGGGAATGGATAGGAAGGAGAAAGGAAAAAACTGAAGATCTATAGAGTGAACTTGAATTTCACTGTTCTCATTAGTGAGAATCAACATACAGTAAAGTTGCTTAAAAAAAATTGGCCATTCAAGTCTTAAAAGTTGAAGTATGCTTTTTTCCTGTGAGTTCAGATTGCCCTTTAAGGAAAATTTCTCTTTGGAAAAGGAATTGCTCTATTCAGTAATAACTTGTTGGTTCTCATCCATTTAACATTCTATGACAAGGAATTTCTTCTTCAATGGGCAAGTTACTTAGATCTAATCTTCTAAGGGGGAAGGCAGTATAGAATAATGTCTCTTTTTTTATTTGGATGTGACACAGTTAGGCAGTTTCAAGTTCTTCTGGATTCTGGCCTGAATGGCATAGAAATAAAATAATTCATTTTGTCTAACAGAATTGAAAAATAAGTGTTTCTAGAAACGTGCAACTGTAGAGAGTGCTGTAATTGTCTCTGGACCAATGGCCTTGAGAGAAGGTCCTATCAGATACAGAAAAGATAATGAATAGAAAGCTGCAGAAAGTGAATGATTATATGTATGTTATATACATCTGTCCTTTTTTTAGTGTGAGTCAGGTGAGGTGGGGCTTCTCCTGTATCTATCTTTCATTTTATTCTTCAGTGCCTCTCCGTTATGTATTTAGCTGCAAAAATGTAGAATCGCCCTCAGTTTTTCAGTGAAAGCAATATTCGGCTCTGTAATGTTATCTTTCTAATCATGTTATGATCAGTGCTAACTTGTGACCTATATACTGTTCCTGCTGTTTTTCAGCTAGCACAATTTCAAGTATGTGAATGTAAATGTTAAATAACACAGAAGAAACAGTTCTTATATTGCATTTTGCAAGAATAACATAGTATTGCCAAATAATGAGAACTTTGCTAGTTTTTACGAGCAGCTTCCTTAACAGAAGAGAGAGAAGCATTCTCACTTGCTTAATGCTGAAAGAGGTTACTGTGGAAAGGTGGGTAACTTTTTGAGTCTTAGACAAGTAACACTGTAACTGATGCACTGAAAAACGCTTACTAGCATTGTTGGAATTCTGATAATAAGGTAAACTTCATTCTGGTTGAGTGACTTAGCAATTCAAATACTTAACCAAAACTGAAATGTCCATATATGTATAATAAGCAAATAATTCTCTTCAGTGGCAGGCTAGTACAGTTGTGTAGATTGTAAAGTAGAATGGAAAATCAGAAACAAGGAAATTGACTAAGTTGAGCAGGACACAGGGAGGGTACAGCTAACCAAGGTTTTGGGTAAGAGGAGAGTAACTAGCAGACAGTTCTAGGCAGAAGTAACTTATTGTACGTCCAATCTAAATTAGACTGCACTGTTTTCTTTTTTATCCACATTTGAGACTGATATTAGTTTTGTTCTCTTAACATGTAATACTGACTTCAGAGTTGAAAAACTTTGGTCAAGAAGATGCAACACAACCTGATTTTTAAGATATGTGATAGAAATAACCAAAGTGTTTTTACAAGGATGTTATAGCCAAGATGTAACACAATTAAAAACTTTTGGAGTTAAGCTTGCTGCTGGGTGGTTTTCTGGAATATCTTTTCTCATTGACTGGAGCACTAAGACATCTGCTCCCTTTACAATAAAGGAGCCTAAGAAATTGGTGGCCATATTCATTCCATATTTAGCTCTTCCTCCCTTCTGTCCCCACTAAAAAATAATTAGGGTGATGTATCATAATTATTAAAGTATTGTAATGTTTTGCCAAGACCTTTATTGACTAGCTTAGTCTAATCTAAGATTGTGTTGCTGCCCAAAAAGGCAGTCTTAACCTGACCACCCCAGCAATATCTTTCCATAATAAGCTGTGGCTGCATGACAATACAGCAAGTCACAGTATAATTAACTCTCTTCCCCTCTTCCTGTAGACCCAAGAAAAGTTTTGGAAAGGCCCATTGCATGTGAAAACTTCAGGTTCAAGGAAAATCTTTAGGCTTTCTGGCAATGCAATGGTTTCCTTGCTCAAGAGAGTATGCATGCTGGGTTTAGCAGTGGTGGAATAATGCCTTATCTCATGAGATCTCCTCTGCTTCTGATAAGTGTGGCACAGAGCAGAGAAAGCTCTGCTATTTCATTTTCTGCTAGCAAACCCTGTAAATTTGAATACTTTTGTGCACTGGATCTTTCTAGCTCTTGTTTCTTGTTGTTTTCCTGGTGACTATGAGGGCTGTGTTCCATCCATGAGCATGTTTCACCTCTTCTCTCACAGAGGCTAATGCACTTGACGTTCTGCCCTGTATCAGCAGCAGGATTTTAAACCTCAGGATTTATGTCCTTGGTTCTCTACCTATTCTCTCCTGCCACTCTTCTGAGTGTGGAGTTGACAACCAGTAAGAAGAGAGCAACTCAGTTCAATCTTCTCACATACAAGATCTGGTGCAGAGCTGCTCATCAGATGCAGGAAATGCTGTCTGGTCTCCCTTCTTCCTCCCTGACTGTGCCATCTCAGACTGCTGAAGTGGAGAGTCGCAGAGGGATCTTGTTTGGTGAATCAGGCCTGCTTGTTAGCTCTGGGGAAACATTCTCTGGCTCTAACCCTATTGAAAACAAATAATTCTTCTGGTACTGGTTAGCTATGTAGTCTCATCAGTCTCATAAAATGCATCACCAGTCACTGCAAAAGTGATGACTAATTCTGTGCCTGTTAGAAATTGCAGTGCTCTACCTGGGGTGCGAGCTAAAGGTCCAAATGCTATGATCTTCCTCTGCTAAGGAACAATGAGGGTCAAATTTCCTGCATGATTAGAGGTTTTATGGAAAGATACCTATGTGATTTCCTCAGGGAAGAAGCTGAATCCTATTATATCTTTTTGTCGCTTCCTGCTTGGTTTCATTACAAATTACTTTACTTTTAGGAGGCTTTCTTGAAGCAAATTCTCATGTTGTGGTGGGGCAGTCTCATTTATTGCCTTGAAAGCTAGGTCAGTGGAACACTATCCATGCTTTCTTCCTGTCTGAACATGTGTGCCTGCCCAGCACCCTGCTCTGATACTTGCAGCACAAGAACACTAGGAGCACTCATCCCAAGGACAGGAATGCTTACTGGGTGGGCAACACCACCACTCCTAAAACTTTTCTAATCATATTTCTGCTTAACCATTACTGGAGGAGGCATCTCTAGATCATTATTAGTATGAGTGCTGACTCCTGGCATATTCTTCCCTCCAAAACATTCTAGTTCGTAACAGGGAATTTAGTTAGAACTTGTTCTTGATTTATTTTGTTTATATTACAAATGAAATCCTGAGCTCCCAGTACTGTATACTTTTTATTGTAACAGCAATATGGTGCATATTTAGAATTAGTTAGAAAAATGCACAAATGCAACATTCTTTTTCAGAGAATTTGGAGGAAACTATCTTTGACATGATAGAACTGCAGTTGTGAATGAACTTTTCTTTATAAAGTTTCAAAGAAACCCTTTCCTCAAAACATCCTTTTTGTCTTGGGCAGGGTCAGTAGAAAAATAAAACTGCGAATTCTTTTTGCGTCATTCTTAAGCCTTTTATGTTCAAACATTGGGGATTTAAAAAAAAAGTTATGTATATCTTAAGTGGAATACAGTTTAAGCTGCAAATATTTCCCATACTATGTTTTCAGCCATGAAAGAAATAAAACAAATTTTTCAACTATTAGTTTTGTTTCTAAAAAATTGAAGTGCAGCTTTGAAAACTAAAACTAGTTTTTTTTAAAAGTCCGTTCTTCAAGTAGTATTTTGTTCTGATTTAAAGTAAGCTTTGATAGTATTAACTCAGCAAATGTATTATAGATTACTATTTTTAGGCTCAATGTTCTGGTACATGGCTGAGTGTAAGAGATTATTTTACAGCATTAAAAACATGTCAAAGTAGCCTGTGGGATTTAAAGGGGGGGGAGGAAGCAACCCTGACATGTGACTTGCCAGAAACCAAAGCATGTCAATGCAGTCCTTAGGCACTTGCACATTTCATTGCATCAAAATGATCTTTGTGATATATTGCCATTTAAATCTCAGTAGCTACATTCTTTTTTTTTTTCCGTTTGCAGCATTTTTTCCCCCTTCTTTCTTAGGCTATTGACAAGAGTTAGCACAAGTACTCCCAAGTTACTATGGTCACTTTGAATGTTTTGATAAACCTGTAGAAAAGGAGTTGGTGTCATCATCCGTTCAAGTTTACCAGAAAATGCTATCCATGGAAATGGAGGACAGTGAAATCTGAATAGGCTATGGTAAACAGTCTGGTTGTGGAAAACTAGTCTCATGTCATGGACCTTACCAGTCATGCACAGTATATTTCAAGCTCAATTAATGGCACAAAAGAGTGAAGGATCATGGTCAAATCCAAAGAATGATGAAAGGAGTTCTCCATGATTCTGGTGCATTCCTGTAGGAAAGTATGCAGCAACATTTTGCCAAAGATTTTGTTATACTTGGGGGGAAAAAAAAAACAACAAGCGGAGGTGCATATTATTTAAAAAAAAAAAGGGCAAGCCAGTTTACTTAGATTTTTTTTTTCTTTTCTGAGTTGTAGCAACTGTATTTGCAGTAGTCTAAAACTTGGTATTAGAAAATGGGTTAAAAGTCTTTTAGAACTGCTTAAATTAATAGTTTTTGTATTCATATCAAAGTATCAATACACTTCTGCATGTATCTTGTCTTAGAGGAAGATAGGATACCAAGAGCAGTCTCAAATGGTATGCATGTAATCAGCTGTAGAAAGTGAGAAGAAAAGGATTTTTTGTATATGTATTTTCATGAATTGAAACGGTTAAATCCCCTTGGTGGAAAAATACAGTCAAAACTTAGTGAGGTCAGGACTTGGGTTACCTGTGCAGACAACTCCTCTTAAGGATGCAAATCCCTTGTGCCTTAAATACAGTAGCAGTCCTCTGTGTTACTAGTACATGATCCTGTCATAAGGGATTACTGTCTGTTTGGGATCTGTATAACCAGTGATACCTTCCATGAAAATACTTGAAGCAGTTGAATCAGCACTAGCTTATTTAAGCACACTGCGGCATTACGGTACCAAAAGGGTACCAGATGAAATTTTAAATCAAGATGAGAATTACGAATAAAACTTTCAGAGTTTTATTCTGCATCAGCAAGTTTTGTGTAAAATACTGGGGAAAAAAATATATTACCCCTAGGGGCTTTTTAGTGTCTAAGAAGCTTTGTATAGATTTGCAACCTCGGTGGATTCTGCCTGATTTTTCGATTTTGGATGTTAAGCTTTCCTTCAAACTGTAGCACTAGTATTAACCATGGAAAAACTGTCAAAACTTCTTGCTCTTGAGTATTGAGATGATTTTTCAATTACTGGGTTTGGTTTGGTGGTTGAGGCTGTTGATATCAACCAACTAGTGCCATCTGAAGTTATTGTCCTTTTTTCATTGTGACTGACTTGTCACTGTAGATATACTAGCCTGTGGCATATCTAGAGATTATGCTACAGCTACTTACTGGTCTGGTTTTATTTTTCAGGCTTACAAAAAGTTGTGAATTGTGCAATAGCAAAGGATTACCAAAGTTTATTCTACTCAGCTCACAGAATTGTTAGTTGGATTACTTTAAAAATACCATAAAACATGTATTTTTGTTATGCTTTAAATTATATTTAGCTGCACTGCTAAATGTAACTAGATGCTCTATAAAACTAGGCAATAAATAGCCATAAAGCCAAAAGCCTCATTGTTCTCTTTCAGCATTCTTTCTATCCCATCAGGTTCCTTGCAGAAATTAAGTGATAGCAGTCATCCTTCTCCTTTTGTGCTCAGTTTACTGCATCTTTTTATGTTCGTAAGCATTAATGCCATTTCAACAGTAATGGGTTGTTGCATTTTCTTCCTCTTGACCTTCCTTTTCAAGAAAAGGAAAAAGCATTAATTTCTCAGATTTATCCTTCTATAAAGCTTGCTTTCTTACTGATTCTTAAGACCTCTTTCTACATAAACTGAACAGTTTCTGATACACTCTTACACTATGGGCTGCCTATAATTGTCAGGGTTAGACTCCAGATGGGAGAGTATTTAAAACATACTTATTACTTGTATTACTAGTGTCGTGGTTTAGGCCAAATCGGCCACTGGGGATGTTGGGGACCCCAGNTGCAACCTTTGCTTTACCAAGTCTGCACTTTCAAACCGGCTGATCGCTGACTTTGGTACTATGTTGGTAAAGAAAAACAAATTTTCAATATTTACGCAAAATTTCTTTTATAATACCTCCTTTTATTTCCTAAATAATAATTTGTTACAGACAGAATGAGCAAGACTATTTCACTTTGACTCTTGGAGGCTTCACGTGAGATATCTAGGTTTCAGCTACATATGTGTAGATGTGATATTGGTACAGTGAATCTGTCTTCTAACAATCTGTAGTGATTCCACACTACACAGGGAACAAGATTAAATTTCACAAAGAAATACTAAATTTAGTTAATCTGTAGTTTACAGCTATCCAGATCTACTTCTTTACGTTGAAAAGTTGTTATTGGAGACTCTGATTCATGTAGTGTAGTGATTTTCCTCTGCCTTTTAATCTCTAGATTCTCGTAATCATATTGCTGGAAACTGTCTTGGGTTTTTTGTATATTTTTATGAAATGTGAAGATCTGATCTGCATACAATCATTTTAGGCAAAACTAGCTTAATCTGTCTTGTGTGATTTGCTCTTCACCTAGTAATTTACTGCCTCAGCTCTCGCTGCCAGTTAGGGTTCCCTACTTACTACTCACACACCCAGGCATCCTGTCAAAGGAAATCCATAGGTATCTCAGGAGCCTGAGTGAGTCTAAACCCTGCTTACAGACCGAATCTTTACTGAGGGTAACCCCTCAAAAGATGGTATTGTACAGCCCATCAGCTTTCATATATTCAGGTCCTGCTTTCAGTTTACCTAGAGTAACGTCTTTACCGTAAGTATTAAGCAAAACTACCTACTGAGTAGTATCAAAGTTCCATACTTCTAGCAGGTTAAAACTTCCTTCTGCACCTTTTGGGTAGTAGAGAAATACTTCAGGTTTTCATTGTTTATTGATATTTTCATGCTATAACTAAAATTCCCTTGAACATCACCTAATGGTTTCATAATGTCTCCATGAACTAATAGAGATGCTGGAAACAGAAATGGCACCAGTCTTTTCCTACTAGTTAGCCTCTGCCTTATTTGTATTCTTTGCTTCATTGTTTACTTTTCTCTCACCTTAAGGCAGCAACTAAATTTTGTTTAGTCAGCTTTTTTCTGCAGTAAGGCTTGATGTGGTGTGTCTTAATCATTCCTTTCCTAATTTTATGTATATAAAGATGTTTTTGTATGCATGGAAGGATTTATAGTAGATTCCTACACTTATCTGTACCTCAAAACTGCTATTGCAAGATTAGAATGCTTATTGAAGCTGGTATTTTGTTAACATCCTCATTCATCATCGTTTCCAAAGAATCTTATTACTTCAATTTTACTTATATTCTCAGTCCAAAGAATCTTATTACTTCAATTTTACTTATAGTCTCAGTCCATGCGTGCCTCTTGTGCACATCCACACAGACATCTTTAAATGCCATTTAAAACTTTGACTTAATCCCATCAAGTAGGTATTTTTTGTATGAACAGTGTATTTCTCCCAATGATAAAAAATTTTAGTTAGCAAAGCTCTAATAAGTGCTTGCAGTTATTATCTGCATGATACCCATTGTTGAAAAATAATGTAATACTACACTGAGGAGGATTTTTTTCCCCTTAAACATGTCACTACAATGAAGACAGTGGTTTTGATGGATAAAGTATGTCTGACAGAAGTACTTAAAAATGGAATACTTACTGTGGGTGAATTGGGACATACTAAGAGCAGCATGATTTAATTAGTGTTTTCTCTGCTTTCCTTTCGCTATCTAATGTAATTGAGGAAGGAGTAAGGATAAAATGATACTAAGACACTCAATTTCCACTGTTCTGTTTTTTATTTCTTGCATAGGCTATTCACTCTGTGGCTTGGCATCATGAAGGAAAACAATTTATTTGTAGTCACTCAGATGGTACCTTGACCATATGGAATGTAAAATCTCCTACCAAACCATTCCAGACAATCACTCCACACGGTAAGATGAAAATGGATACCCACTGTGTTTGACAGCTTTTAAAACACAGAACTTATTTTTAATACAAGTGTGCTTTGCAAAACCAAGTATTAAAAATGCACTTGCAATGCAAGCAAAAAAAATTTGTCATATCAATTATGATAGATTTCATTAAAAAAAAGCCCAGTCTTAATGAAATAAGAATCCAAATCAGTGCAGTTTTGTCTAGATCTCTGAACTTTAAGCTGGCGTCTCACACAATGGCCTTGATCTCAAAATTAATTAATGTATATTTTGCAGGTCTTGGTTTTTGCTTGACATTACCATCCCATATGTTGTTTAAAATACATGTAAGGAAGCATCTGTTTCATGTATAAATGTGTAGATTACCATATAAATTCTTGGAAAGACTTGTAACAGAGTAAGACTAGCATCTGGTAAGATGTTCCCACTTCTCAGAAGTCTTGCATTAATGTTAATCTAGGAAATTAACATTACATGTTGTTCTGTGAAATATGCTGCTGCTTTTCAAAAATGTTCTATACAAATGCCAGGTTTACAAGGTGTGCATGTGTCTAAATCATGTTTTAGCATCTTATTTACCTCAGCTTCTTAAGTGTGAATGTAACAGGATAATCTGTGAAGTTACGCTTGTAGTACAAGATGCTATAGTTAAGCATCCTGGTTAACCTATCTGAGGCTCCAGCAAGTCCATGTTCACTGTGCTGGCTGTGGACCTAAGTAGAAAAAGGAAGCTGTGGATTTCTATATGATCCTGCAGCAGTCAAAAACCAAAAAACTGACACTTACTGTGATAGTAAAACTAGTTAGACAAGATTAGCTTTATTTTAATATGTTTTGGCCTCTTTTAAGAAACATTTTTATTTTGATCTTGGCCTGCAAATTAAAGTCTCTGCAGAACTTTATAGTTGTATCAGACTTTATCAATGTTTGGATAGGAAAAAACCCCATATTTACACCATACTCTTAATTTCTACTGACTCCATGGGAAATTGTGTCTGTAGAAGCCTTAGTTGCTAATAGCGCATAGTAAAGAAAGAGCGGGCCCTCATGTTCAAATTCAAGTCTTAACCCTTAAGGATAACACTCAGAATAAACCTCACTTTACTTGTAAGATGACCCATTTTAATTGCAAAATGGTAGACACAAGAAATTTTAAATGTCCCAGTGCTACTTAAAACAACATTTTAGGGGAGGACTATATTTTTGAAAACAAATATACTACAACACTTAAAACAAAATAAAAATCCCACCTAACAAACAAAAACCCTAAACCTAGATATTTTAGGTTGGTGTATTTGGAGTTTTAACAAATCTTTAATGATATTATTCCAAGGCATAGTCTATAATTGTCAGAGATGTTGAATGTATGTTTGTATGAACGTTCTACTTTCCAAGTTGCATCATGTTATGGAACTGTAAGATTAATATAAAAAAATTTACTTTAGGAAAGCAGCTGAAGGATGGAAAGAAGCCAGAACCCTGCAAACCTATCCTTAAGGTGGAATATAAAACAACTAGAGCTGGGTAAGACTTGTTCTGTATGCAAAATTAACATATGTAAAATAACTGCAGCTCTCTGGGAATGCACTTTGTTTTGCTGTTGTCGGGATACGTATGCTGATGGCACTGAGCTATGGTAAAACAGCTGGAATAGCTTCGGTAAATCACATATTGCTGAATAAACTACAAAAACATATGTGAACAAATCACTACATACAAACCTTAACTTAGGTAAAGATACTGCTAATGTATTATCTACATGCTTCTTCCATGCTACTAAACTCATGTGTGTTTTTGCTCAATCCTTTGAGTATATTAAAGAAAAAAAGGCTGATAAAGCACAGAAGACCCTGAAGCACAGACCTGAAAAAAATGAAATTTGACAAATAGTAGCCTGCAAATGTTCTGAACTCTGAATACATTACCCCCTGAAAAATGTTACTGACAAGCTTTTCTAGTAGAGTGCAGTAATTTATGCAGTGAACTGTGCCTAATTATGCACATTGAGGATGGAACAAAGCAGTAATTGCAACAAGAGGCTCAGATGGAACTACAGTATCCTGAGTAGCATGTTTTGTTACCAAGACTGCAATTAGGATTGAAGGATTTTGTGAACAGTGTGGAATTTCTTTTACTTATGGTTCTAAAGTGCTTTAAAGTGTGAGTAAAAAGTGCAGTGTAAAGATAAAATATTCATAGAAACCTGTTCAGCTATTTTGCAAATGTTGATTTTTTTTTTTATTTTTGGGGGGAGTTTATGTATTGTTTTCATTTGCTTTCCGGCCATTCAAATCTATAGAAGATGGTTACTTAATTGATGAAATATAGGTTTCTACTATATATTGGTATACTCATGTATATAATATCAGTGGTTTTGTGTATTTTTATTGTTTGCTACAAGTGAGNAAAACATCTATGATCGGCTGGAAAGCCGTATTTTACTTAAAGCAGTCTGTATCTGTCTGCATATTCCTTTTTTGACTGAAATGTCAAAAGCTGATCTAAAGAAAGATACAGATAACCAAAAGTAGTCTCAGCTTCAGCAAGTTACAATTTCTGCAGTCAAAAGCCTGTTACGAATAGTCATTCTGAAGAAAAAGGTTAGTTCAAAGCTTGTTCTATGCAATTATAAAATTACAATGTGAAAACTAGTTGACTTTTCACACAGTTCAAAGAGGAGCTTATTCTCTTAGAAATTATAAGAATACATAGCTCTTTGGGGAGACTACTTGTTCCTAGTGTGGACTTTTTTGTTACACCTCTCATTTTCCAGTGTTCATCCAAACTGAATGTTTAGATGCAATTTAGTATTTTCTCTCTAATATTTTCTCCCTCTTCAGTGTACTCCTATAACTGTTATGATACTTTTCCATAACTTTAAAAAAAAAAAACAACCAACAACCAAAACCTCAAAAAACCCAATTCAAGCAGTGCACTGAAAAATCTCTATTCATTTAGTGCTACATGTATTGCAGTTCACACTTGAATTTTCAGTTTCACTTGTAATGGTATTACAAGAATTTTAAGACAAGGCAGAACTACCTTTCAGTGCTTAAATTCTTGGTAGTTTTTCTCTTTACCAATTGAAATTGATTAAGTATGAACATGACAAATTATGACTTCTAGCTAAAGCACTGCCACTGCTCATGGCTTAATTTCTGTAGCATAGAGGATAATCATTCCTGGACAAGACCAAAGTTTTTCTAGCTACTGAAAGAATATAAGAAACAAGCCAAATAAACTTGCTTCTATAGCAGTCTGCTCTAACTGTTCTTCAAAAATGAACCAGAAAAAAAAACACAAAAGAAAAAAAAGCCTACGACATATTCAAGAGGTACTGTTTAATGCATAGTTAAGTTATTTCACCTAACTTTTTTATTGTGAAAAACAGTCAGTACTTCTAAAACTCTTTGAAAAAAGGTGTCCGGAACAACACAGAAGGAACATAACTGATTGCAGCCTGTAGCAGGGGCTACAGAGCCTATTCTTTGTACTGCTGCAGCTCTTATTAATCCCTTCTTGCTTTTTTTCCTCCTTTATGTTCTCCATATTGTGAAGCTGGAGTCAGGGAAACAGGAGGACAGTAAGGCTTTTTCTGGTTATTACAAACTACCTATTTATCTTTTAAGTCTGTGGGTTTTCTGTTGTTGGGGGTTTTTAAGTCTATTGCAGATAGTGCCTGTGAAAGTCTCCAAAGCCAGAGTTGTTTACGCCACAACAAAAGTATGCCTGTAGCTTTATTTCTGGAAGAATATATGTAGAAAGGTTACTATTGAAAGTTGTCTTGTACCTGGACTAGGAGGTCGAAAGGCAAGTTCTTGATATATTCCTTGAGCAAACTGGCATAATTTTCCAATCCTGGAGCACAATGTCATTGTTTTCCAGCCATTTAAGTTCATCTAAAATACTCCATCTCTTTCTGAAGCAATGAGTTCCAAGGTAGGTTACCTTTTGAGCTTGCTGAAATGGTTTCTGTGTTGCTTCTATGCATACTTTTCTGCCTAAAGTGAATCTAGAGAAGTTCTTGAGCTTCCTAATGCTATTTCCCACCCCTCCAGATTCAGTCCCTTATTGTATTTGCTCTGGTTGATATTAGCATTATTGTAAAATTGCCCAAGCTTATTCTTTGCTACTAGAGCTCTGTCTAATAGAAATTACAGCTCAAAAGTCTCTCCATAAAACATAATCAAAAAGGATATTGTCTTGGTGGCTAAAGCAGCTGTCATTGACTAACATGTATATAACTGGGACCCAGAGGTTACAAAAATAATGAGGTCTCCAGATAAGTAAAAGTTCTTGATCTGCTAACTTGGTTTGAATAGTAATACTTTGTTGTGTGAGCTTGTCAGTTCAAAAGCACACTTCCCAAAATGAATTTGTAATTTATCTTCGCTACTACTTCATTTCCAGTCTTAAGCTAAACTAATTCTTGAAGTCTTTTCCACCTTTCTTGCTAGAGATTAACTTCTTGACAAATTCACCCATGGTTCAAAGAGTAAGACAACTTGTGCCAATGGCCTAACTTCTGTAGATGCCAGAAACTGACTGACATTTGACAGTTTACTTCTAAAATTGATCAGAAACATCCTCTAGAGTTCTGAGCCACTCGGCTCTCAGTTGTATTATGTTTTTATACACTGCAAGAGCTAATCCTGTGTTTTCTGAAATTTTTTTTCAATTAAACATTGTGGCCCTTTGTAGTGAATTTGTTATGGTGTTCACCANCGGCTCTCAGTTGTATTATGTTTTTATACACTGCAAGCGCTAATCCTGTGTTTTCTGAAATTTTTTTTCAGTGAAACATTGTGGCCCTTTGTAGTGAATTTGTTATGGTGTTCACCAAGTGATTTTACAGATTTAACTGATGAGGAAATCAATATAAAGGGATTGCTTCCAAACCTACCGAAGCATAACTCTTTCAAAGAAGAACCTCTGTGTTAGCAGCTGCTAAAAATGCTATATAGCAATTCTCCAAGAGCTCAGCACTGCTTTTTGTTAAATGTTTTCCATTGTTTCAGGGAGGTAAACTGTAACTATCGAAGTGGGATCAGTCTCATCTATTAAGTAAAGAACATCTTTTTTTAATTTTTCCTTTAAATCATGCATTTGTATTTAACATTCATGTGAACTAACCTTTTAATATGTATCACAACTGAAGGGCAACACTTCAAGTGTTTAGTTAGAAAACGCACAGCTTGTGTTCATGGTAAATCCATGGTTTCATGAAAATGTGAAAAGTTCATACACAAACCTATATTAGTTTTTCTGGCAGAATAAAGTCAACTTTAATCTTTGACTCATCTGTGAAAAATCCCTGTGACAGAACTGTGTAACCTACTCTTAGCTCTTTCATTCTTTGCTTCATAAGGATATGGAATCTGGCAAGCCTGCCCAAAGCAACCTGATTACCTTGAGAAATAAAAGCAGGAGAAACCAGCATACAGTTTTTGCTGTGATATACGAAACTTAGAAACTGAAATTTGTCACTTCATTACTGTCAGTTGACCTTGGTGAACCCGCAAGTCTAATAATTACTGCAAATTTGTCCTGGCAGCCTTATTGTTTAAAAAAATAATGATTTTGTGAAGACAAAAAAATACTGCAATAAGTCATTCCAGCACAATAAGATACTGCAAGTACATCACAACAGTATTTTTCTCTTCATTGACATCCTGAAAAATACCAGGTTAAATTAAAGTTTGTCCTTTTCCTGAAATTACTTCATGGGCCTGACCATAAAAGATTATGTGAAGTTCCAATATGGAGAATTGAGATTAAATGAAAACTTACTCCTTTTCTAGAAATACGCTTTTGGCTACTATTGGAGACAGGATATTGAACTCGGTGGACCCATGATCTAATTTATGGCCACTCCTTTGAGGTCTCTTCCTCAGCCAGCAGATCTCTTTGATCCTATCAACTCTTCAGTCATGGGGCTTCCTGAAGGATCAGGCAGACTGTGAAATAATTGTAGAAACTGAAAGCTTATCTCAGTCTGCTTTGCCTTTAGTGCTGCTAGCACAGAGCACGTTTCAGCCAAGTATTAAACTCATGGAGGGCAGCATGTACAAACTAAACCCTTCATGCATGGTTTTCAAGAAGAAAGATACACATAATCTGTCATATTTGTTTCAAATGCTAACTAGTGAAAGCTATTTGGACAGTATGGTAAAGATGGTGTTATGGGAAGAGACAAAAAAATATAAGATCTTTTCAGCTTCCTTTTCACAATATGTCAGGATGATGCTTTTTTCCCCTACAAATTTTCTCCAGATACTGATGTACTGGCTGCTTCCAAGTTAGACACAAACAAAGGGTAGGATTCCTACCTAAAGTGAGTATAAAAGTAGATCAGAGGAATTTCGCACTCTAAGTGACTATTTTTCCTCCAGAAATATAACCTGGAATTTGAAGCAGTGGTCAATAATGGGTGAAATTTCTTCTTGAACTCTTTAAAAGGCGTACATAAACAGTATTAAAATGAGCGGTGACTTTTGATAATCAGGAAAGAAAATACCTAGTATAAAGAATATATTTACTTCACCTTGCTTTTAATAAATTTAAATACTAAACTGTATATTGTGTGCATATTGGAGAAAATGTGAATGTATATAAAAATGTTTCTGTAAAGACTTTTAAAAAATTTTTGAAGGGAAGCCTCTAGTCTCTTTTCTTAAGACTAGAAGAAATATTTTTGCTTTCCTGTACTCAACCATTTAATTATGCAGTAGGAGTAGTCTATGACATAGAAGTAGTTCCTTGAAATTTGTGCATGGCGGTAGGGGTGAAAATAGATCAAATGTCTAGAGTAAACATGTGATGGGAGAACTATGGGCATTTATTTATGTCCTTGCTTCTTAAGTTTTTAGGTCTCTGAATCTTATCAAGCAACTGGTTGCTTCTCAAAGACAGTCATGTTATTGTGACTGCAAAATAATTTTACGCTATTTGCAAAATTGTTTATCCTTCAAAATTTAGGGTAATTCTATACAGTAAGTAAATAGGACTGTTTCTTCCTGATCCTGCTGAAATATTTTGTATTATGGATAAATGGGGCTGTTGGTAAACCTGAATCTGCAGTTCAGTAGAAAAGAAACAATTCCAAAGTTTAACAAAATCTCATCTTGGCAAACAGTTGCAAAGACTGGTTAATTAAGCAGTGTAGAAGAAAAGGTTTGGAAGAGATATCTGACTTGAGTTGTAGTCTTCTAACTCCTGTTTTTTAAGGTTTGAAGCACATATGCAAGCTATACATCACGTGGACAGCTGGTTTGCATTATTATTAATGTATGTCTGCTTAATGGTATCTCATTGAACTTTATAATTAGGTTACAAAACCAGCCCAGTCTCTTTTTACATATTATCTTGGCTTGATCCTAAATGCTTCTGCTTTATTCCAGGGACCCTTTCATCATTCTGTCGGGAGGCTTGTCATATGACACTGTAGGAAGAAGACCCTGTTTAACAGTTATGCATGGGAAAAGTACTGCTGTGCTAGAAATGGATTATTCTATTGTTGATTTTCTTACCCTCTGTGAAACGCCGTATCCTAATGGTATGCTCTGTAAAGATTTTTCTCAGTGCTTTGACCTCTTCTTTCTGTGATTTCAACCCATCAGAATATTCTTTACTATTGCCTTTCTGTTTTGTCTATGGGGATCAGACTGCAGCAGCAGCATCTGTTATCCCTATTGTCTGAAGTCTGTTTTGCTTCCCAAAGCATCATAATAGAATAGTTTATTAAACCTGTTTTGCTTCTAGAAGAATGCTGATTACTGGTTGCATGGTTTTTCCTTTTCTTTAATCCCAAAAGCATGTGCAGGCAGAAAGTAGCATTACAATTTCAAGCTGTAGTTACTGCAGCAGATGTGTTCGTCAATATTTATTTGAGCACATGAGGCCTTTCCAGTCAATTCTACACCTTGATTAGCATTTGTGTAGTAGTCTTAACTTTTAGTGACTATTCATTCCAATGCTCACATGAAGTTCATCAGTAACCTGTAATCTCCTGCAGAAGAGGACTTTTTGTCATAGTTTAGGTGGTTGTGCTAGGTTAATAATATTGTATTTGTGATGACTACAATGTTTTCAGCTGTCAAATTCCATCAGAGTATATGAAGCTGCTTAGCTCAGAACTTGAGGTCTTCCTGAAAGAGGTCAAGATGAACTTTGGAAGCTCTTTAAATTGCCTTATTTTAGTGTCAAGTTGTCTGTCTTTCAATCCATTTTTTTAAGCAATTGGAATTTAAACCTCACTGAATATGAAGAAAAGCACTTTGGGGGTGGGAGGATGTTATTGTTCATTAACTGGCTCTTTCTCAAAAATACTGCTTATACAAGTTCCTCTGCATGTTCCTTTTCCTGTTGAGCTGTTTAAATGGTTCCAGCAAATTCAAAGAGAGTTGAGAATATTGAATTGAAAGTAGAGCGTGGCTTTTCCAAACTTAACTTGGAGTCTTCAGGGGGGTGAGTGTATAAAATATATCTTCAGGAACTGTATAGTCATCTCTTTTCTACTCTTAACTGATAGAGTGCAAGGAATGATCACATTCTTGAGGCTGTGCGTGCAAGAACTACATTTACCAATAAGTAACTTTTTTCTTTCTTGTTTTCAGACTTTCAGGAACCATATGCTGTAGTTGTTCTCCTAGAAAAGGACTTAGTACTGATTGACCTTGCACAAAACGGGTAAGAACTTTGTGTAGTCTTTTTAATGGTTGACTGCAGCACTCAACCTATTGTTCTTCTCTATAGCTTTTTAATCTACCATAATACCTCCCTGTCCAGAACATAAAATTTTGAATATTAAGTAACAGGTTTCTTCAGCAGAACTGAGAATCTTTATTGATTAACTTTTCTCAAGTTAGTATGTAGTAGATGACTGGAGTATTATGTGACTTTTTCCAGGCTTAATTGACTGACAGAAATTACTTATAGATCCCTGTTGCTTTTTAATTATCACAGTTTATTTTGAAGTTGATTCCTTAAGTGCTATGAGGGAAGCTCAGAATTTTCGGGAAGAGAGCAGGGGGAACAACTGTTGAGATAAGCCAGGTAATTTTGGCTGACGCAAGTGGTGTTGTCATCACATAAATATTTTCTGATTTTATTGCCAAATGAGTTGCTATTTGTATTGCTTAAAGTAACTCAATACTGATGCACTAAATATATACATAAAATTAGAATGGTAGCATCTCATCCCTGGTTTACTGCTGTGTTAAGGGTTTGCTTAAAAGTAGAAAAGTTAGTATCCTATTACGGTTTTCACAACTAATACCTTCCTAAAGCATTTTGAGTCTCTTGTTACTTTGTCCATAAAACAATCCGTAAACTTAATTAGGTGGTGGTTAAAAATTCTGGATCCTGCAATTTTTTTTTTTACCAAGGGTTTTGAAATTAGTGTAGGCAGTAACAGCTAACTATTAAGGGATTAATAGCTGAAGAACTGAGGGATAAGATCTTCGTGGTGTTCCTGATTAAAAGTCACCAATGGTGAATGAAGAAAAAAATCCTTGTGAAGAACCTCCTTCTAGGGCAAAACAAAAACCTGTAAATATGTATCCTCAAAGTCGGTGATACCGCAGATAATGAAGACTATCAAATTTGGAAGAAGGTCAAGTTTAATCCAGATAACTCTGCAGCTACTGAGCAATTTCATTTAGATTTTCCCAATGTTACGTGGCCATATGCTGTACCCAGAACTTGTTTCTGATATACCAGTGGCATTAAGCTTTCGACATTCATATGTTGAAAGATTAATAAAACAAGCTTTAATGAGATGAAATAAAAAGGTTTTTACAAGGCTTTTATCTTAAGCAAAATTGTTTGCAGTGCCTGAAATTTGAAGTTAAGGCTTGTTCCATTTCATGTTAAAAAATCTTCAGCAGTGATGTTTTTAGAAGGCTTATAATGGTCATTGTTATGACTGACTTGCAAAGTATTAATTGTTTCACACTTGAAAAAAGCAACAAAATTAATAGATTTTTTTTGTTACAGGAGGTTTCCTTTTACCTTGTGTTATCATATGGATTTATCATATTTTGTTAAAATTAATCCTCTCTTTAATTCAATTTTTAGAAGATTGTTTTAGCTTTCCAGATAGCTCTGTATAAAGTTACTGATATGCAGAATATTTTCAGCTGTTGTTGCTAATTTTTTCCTTTAGATGGGATGAGAAGCTGTGTCCCTTTTTGCCTCTCAAAAAAAAAAAGCATATGCATATCCCTGGAGATAAATGCTCTTTGAACACAGATATATTTAACTCTTTATTATTATTGGCTCTTTTCTTCTTTAAGGCTCTGTCATTTTTCTGACGGAGGTGGTGGTGGGGAGTATATGTGTGTGTGTGCGCTTCTTATTGGTAACTGAGCATTGCTATCTATAACTTTCAGAAGGTGATTTTAGAGTTGCAAGTAGGTTATGAAAAGTGCTGGACAACTTTTAGTCTAAATAGTATAATAATACAAAGCGAGAAGCGGAGTCTTCCTGTGTTTCTGCCTGGAAGAAGGGACTGAAGAGTTAGAAATAAATTCATAGATCCACGTTACTGCTGTCAGGACTTGGTAGCTGCTTCGGACTTTAACTTGGTCATTGAAATAGTAAGCTTTTAAAAATAGAAAAGTATAGGGAATAGTGGTGTTCTAAAAATATTCCAGAAACAGTACAAACTTCAGGTTCCATCTACTGTATTGCAGTATCTTGATAGTGTACTGGAAGAGCAGTAAAGTTGATTAGTATATTTCTTCATAATGTAATTTAATATGCATTTATTTTCCTCTATATGAAAAGAATGCAAACTTAGTCTTCAGTGTTTTACTTCTGTTCTGCATTTAAAAAAAGTTTTTTCCTATATTAAGTCTTTCCCTTTCATCCATTAAAGGTACCCTATATTTGAGAATCCCTATCCTTTGACTATACATGAATCTCCAGTTACCTGTTGTGAATATTTTGCTGATTGTCCTGTGGACCTCATACCTGCACTCTATTCCGTTGGCGCTCGACAGAAACGTCAAGGTTACAGTAAGAAGGTACAACGTCTAGTACATACATATGTATTTGAAAATACTGAAAATCAACAGCTCTAAACAATGTGAGAGTGGCCATACTAAGACCAAAGCGCTATCTGATTCACTATCCTGTCTTTTGGCAGTGGCTAACTGCAGATGTCTAGAGAGGATATAGAATATGTTAAGCCTATAGTCATGCTTTCCTGTTGTGTTCCCATTGATTGCCATATCACTGGAAGATAAGGGGATTCCAGGAGCCAGGGGTGTTGTTTATAGCCCTCATTGATTTTTCTTTTTTCTCTGCAGTGGATATGTCTAATTACTTTTTGAAGTCATGTGAAATACTGGAAGCTGCAGTATCTGTAGTAATTTCAGTGGCTTAACTCTGCACTGTATGATATTTTCTTCCTCAGTGTATTTGTTAATCTTCCAGGAATGGCCTATCAGTGGAGGCAACTGGGGTTTGATCACTCAGAGCTATCCAGAGATAATTATTACAGGGTAAGTGATGCCATAGAGTAGTAATAATTTTCTTAGCTGATTAAGCAGAAGTGAGAATATTTTGTTCCTCTTAGAGAAAACAATGTTCTAAGAGCGGTTTGAATGATTTAAGAAATTATGTCACCAGACAAGTCATTTTCATTCTTGAGGCATTAACAAGGAAGTAAAGCAAAATGTGGAAGAGAAGGTAGGAACAAAATGATAGCAGGTGTTTTACAGGAATTATGATTATGATGTGGTATTGTGATTATGTCTGCTTGCTATCAGTATATTCTGGATGAAACTTTTTTGTTCTTTAACTTTTGGAAAATAGTAGTGCAGTGTTTTAAAGCATAGGAAATCCATTAAATAGTTACGAATTCAGTTCTCAAAGGGAAGCCAAGTTTTTTTTATTTCAAAAAGGACAATCAAATACTTAAGTCTGTTCATTTTGATCTGAGACTGATCCTTCTAATGCTACTTTAAGGAGCATAAATAAAATTTAGTTTATAACCATGCAGTGCATCGCTGAAAGTGAGAGCACTACTAAAGTTTTTTAGAACAGCCCATTAGCCTAATGAGGATTACTGTCACTTTATACTACATGCTGCAGAGACTTTGAGAGACAGTCCTGAAAAAAATCTAGTCATCTGACTCTCAATTTCAAGGGTAAATAAAGCTAGGTGACTCGGTTACACAGAAATATATATCTAGCATATTTAGGCGTCTCCTTTGCAAGTGTCACTTCAAATAAAGGGTATCTTTTAAGAAACAACATGTGGTAAGGTATAGAAAACTGCTTATGGGAAATGCAGGTAACTGAAATCAGTATTTAAAATGGTAAATTAGTATTAGTACAGTGGAATTTCAGGGAGCTAGCCACCAAATGTTATTTTTAATCCCTTCTGTCTAAAGTAATTGGGGCACATGTTCATAAAATATTGGCTTCCAATAAATTGTGAAAATAAAATGTCACTAAGAATACTAATAAAAATAGAATGTTAGCCATATATTTTCTAACTGGTAGCAAAGAGGTCTAACACTCCAACTAACCATTTTACCATCTTATTAATTTTTTAATATTTCATAGGCATGCTGATGGGTCAATCAAGTTTTGGGATGCCTCAGCAAGTAAGTGTTTCCAGTAGAGACTTTTTCCTGTGCAGTAGGAGTTTTCTAAACTTACTGATTTCTCTAATTGAATGTAATTGCAGACTAGTCATTCTCATTATTTCCTACCTCATGTAGAGTCAGTAACTCCATAGGAAACTTCGATATAAAATTAAATAAAACTAACATTATTTCAGTTAATTGTTTCACTGTTCTTACCACCTCAGTGAAAATGCATTGCTAGTCCAAGGGCCAGCTACAATGGAAGAGATCTAAAAATTTTAGAAGCACCTTTGGAAGCATATTATTAAGTATAGAGATGCATGACAGGCAAATGCATTCCTTTTTAGTACAGCTAAATTTCAGTAAGTTATTTCTGTCTTTAGACAGGTGAGAGGCATGGATTTATAAGACATCAGCTACCCATAAATTACAGTATCTAAAAACGAGAACTGGAACCAGTAGTAGTTTATGCTAATAAAATGATCTAGGCATTTGTGAAGAAAGGCAGGAGAACAGTAAAATTAAGTCATTCTTTGGAACACTGAACAAGCTTTATAATTCTCTTCAACTAAAGGCTCAATTGCATCTGATGGTCTGCACAGCTAGTAGCAAGAAATTCAGTAAGAATTCAAATTAGAATGAGCTACACAGGAGTTAGATGTTTTAATTAATCTAGTTCTAACTAACCTTACTCTTGGTACTTAAAAGCTGTCTGAAGCAATTTTGGAGTCATTATCAGTTGTCTTTGAAGACTTGTGGAAGACACTTGAGATTCCAAAATGCTAAGGGTGTGTGAGTGTGGGAGGGAACAGATGCAATGTATATGTTTAAAAACTAGGAGGAGGAGTATTTGGAGTGTTATAGATCTTTAATTTCGGTTTGGGGTGGGAGTGGAACCTGGGGGAGAGAGAAAGGAGGGGGAATAACCTGATTGATTCTGTGTGCTTAAAAATTCTATTCAGCATAGATCTGTCAAAAGGGCATCCTGTTAAAGATATTTAGTTTATTTCTAAAACAGATAAATAAACCTGTTAAGAAACTGCAGGTATCCTGTATTTTGTTTTTAAAACTTTTAAGTCTCTCTAATAACACAGTCTTAAGGTTGAACTAGGGAAGTGTGATTCAGGTAGAACCACTGAAATATGGAAGAGGAGAAAGGATGCTATAAACTAAGTTGTCCTAATGATATGAATAGTATTTGTAGCAGTGATTTGGGCCTTTGACTAGAGAATATGCCTGTGAAGTTTAAAGCAACACCAAGGCAGTTGAAAGAAAATGTTAGAAAGAATTAGAATTACAATTGAGAATGATATTGCTAATTCTTGAAGAGCATCCAAGACCATTTGGGTATAGGATCAATGATTTACACTCAGGACTTACGTTCTGGGGAAAAAAACCATATTGGAGGCCTAATGGATTGCAGTATCAGTGTTGCCCCCCCCAAAAAAAATCATTGGGATAAATAAGTGGGAATATATGTAAAACCAACATGAAGTAATTCTGTCACAATTTTAAACTGTGGCAAGGCTTTACTGGAACCAGGAAATATCCTATCAAGAAAAGTGTGGACTGATCAGAGGGCAGCACTTCTGAATGATCAGACAGGGCAAAATAAAAATTGGAGGAACTGTGGCTGTTAAGTCTAAAAACACAGGTGAGAGGCCATGGATTGAAATACTGTAAGGAGAAAGGAAAGGAGCTTCACTTTCTCTGTCATAAGTGGGCTTAAGTTGCGGATATGGCATGTGTAACTAGATGTTATTGTTATAAAGAGATCTCTAAGTATAGTTAAGCCTTGAGAAGCTGTGAGGGCTTAGTTAATAACTGGAGCTTACTATATATCTCAGAAAAAGTGGTTTTTGGTTTTTTGTTTATACTAACTGATCTTGCATTGGGCAAGTGGTACACTGCATGGGCAGAGTCAACAAATATTCAGTGCTTCTGCTCTGCCCTCTTTTGCTGAATATAGTGGCTTTATCTATGAAAAGTTTCTAAATAGAAAAAATTAACAAGGTTAAAATTATCTGTTTAGATCAAAACTAATTTTTTATTTCTTTTGGTTTGTTCCTAGTAACGCTGCAAGTACTCTATAAGCTAAAAACAGCCAAAGTATTTGAAAAATCACGGAATAAAGATGACAGGCCAAACACAGATATAGTAGATGAAGATCCATATGCTATTCAGATCATCTCATGGTGTCCGGAAAGTAGAATGCTGTGCATAGCTGGAGTTTCTGCACATGTCATTATTTACAGGTTCAGCAAGCAGGAAGTCACAACAGAAGTCATTCCGGTAATTAGTATAACTGTTTTTAATTTCATTATTGAAATAGAGAAAAACAACTGCCTCAAAATGAGAAGATGTATTTTTGTGGAGGAAAAAATAACGAACTATGAAATTCAGCAAATACAAAAATTGCACACCAAGATTTTGGTTTTCATTGGCTTTTTCAGCCGATAATAGTTCTTTGTTCTATCTATCAAAGCAAATAGTGGATCAAAACTTGGCTGTACCAAAGGTAAAATAAAAACAGAAGTAAATGAGATGTGAAGTTGAAGAATTTTCAGAGATTTTAGGGAGTTTATTCCATTTTTTTTCCTTGATTCTTACTAAATACCAGCTCTCCTGGCCAAAATTCTGCAGTACGCAGAACTAGAAGAGTAGAAGTGTGCCAGACATGCCCTAAGGTCTGTTAAGGACTTTGCTGTGTCACTATTATTCTGTATAAGATACAATGACTAGTTCTATTACAAATTTGAAAAGTCCTTTGTTAAAGCGGACACACATATGGAAGTTTACTTATCTGAAGGTATGAGCTGAAAGCTAACGAAGCTGTTTAATTATAAAATACTGTATGTTCTGAGTAAAGCATTAATCATAATGTAGCTGTTTTTTTCTTTTCCCGGCCCCACCTCTACAACAGTATCAAGTGTAGCTGTCTACATGCCTTCAGCTCTTTTAAAATTCGTGAACTACATAAAACGACTCATTGTTATAACTGAGAATTTATGTGCACAGAATGATGGTTAAATTTGGCTTGTATCCACTATTTAATTTCTTTCTAATATAAAGCAGCAAACTTTTAAATACTGGGAAATAGGTTAGATTTTCAAGTTTAAACAACTTTTAGATATTCAGTCTGTAGTAGTTAGTATGACTCTGTATTTCTGAAGACCACGTGTGCATTTAGGTTGCATGGTGTATTAAACTACTGTATCTTTTAAAACATGGAAAAGTCCTGGGTGTCACTCTTATCACTAGTATTTTCAGTTGTACTTCATGTATTTCATACATAGTTTTTTGAAAGGCAGAATTTACTGATAACTCTTTTAACTTTTGTTTACAGATGCTGGAAGTACGTCTGTTATATGAAATAAATGATGTTGAATCTCCAGATGGTGAGCAGGTGCCACCTTTACCAACTCCAGGCACAGGTTCCAATCCTCAATCCATTGTTCCGCAGTCTCATCCATCTACTAGTAGCAGTTCATCTGATGGACTTCGTGATAATGTCCCATGTTTAAAGTAAGTATATTCTGTTATACTTTGAGTGTGAAATTTCACAAGAATATGCGATGAAAGCTTATGTACTTTGATATTACTACAGAAATGTCATTGTTGGTAAAAATGTTTTGTTTATTAGAGCAATGCTTTCCAAATATCTGAAAGTTGAGTTCTGTTTTAAGAAATTAATATTGCAATCCTTAATTTCTTTAAACTTCATAAGCTGATATTAAAACTCTGAAAAGTCTTATCTTAGACTGCTGCTTGCTTTATGAAATTTTAGCATAGATGTTAGTATAGTTATAGCATAGTTTGCTCATGCAAAAATTATCAGTAGCAGCAATATAGTTACTTTGAAATCTCATTGTCCATTGAAATTAATAGACAACGTAATGTTTTGTGGCTATCCTTAACTTTAGGCCAAGTAAGTCTGAATAGTTTTCTAGGGCGTTAGATTTTTAGAGCCAAATCAAAAGCAATGAAAATACTTACAAATAAATGAGAGGTAACTCTTTTTAGGCTTATAAACATATTTTTTTTTTCATAACTCTCTAAGGGCACTACTTTGTGTTTTGGAAACAGGAAACAATTAGATGTCCCATTCTCATGGATCTTCATTTTGTGTGATGCCTCATAGTGCTCACAGTGTAGGCCTTTAATCAATTTTCATATTTTTTTAAATTGGAATTTTTTTCCTTAAGGTTCTTCACATGTGAACCTCTACTGGTTTGAGAAATGAAGGTTAAAAAAAGGCAATCTTTTTTTGCTCCTCTACAGGAGTGCATTATGAGGCCTCTAGACCATCTCCTTGTCCTTACAGAATGTACACTGAACGTCATTTTCAGATATAAAGTTAAGAGATATATATACTTTCTGTTTTCTGAAGTTTTAAGGTCTCAACTTGGATTTTAATTCTGAGTGCATTCACCCAGAAAATAACTAACTCTGGTGTTATTTTCTCTGAGTGGATGTTTTTGTATCTCATTGGTTGTACTGAGTTGCAGAAGTGTCTTTGTAAAGGCAGTAAATTCTAAAGAAAACTGGACAGAGTAGAAAAAGTGGAAAATTCTGAATTTTTATAAAATATTAGCAAACCGTTAATGAGAACGAATGGGTGAAATAAGGGGAATTCAGGAACTGAATCATCAGCTTTGTTTTTGCATTTGTCTCAATACATTGTGCTTCCACTTCCCTTTTCAGTATGATTCTTCTACATGCACCCCTCACCCACTTCCATTCTCTAAATCGGAGCTCTTTTGGGAGCTCAAAAGAATTGGTAACACCTTCCTTTCAGACACTGAACACCTTTATTCAAGTCAATACAGCATGCTAAAACTGCTAAGCCTTGATCTGAAGATGGGAGAAATGAAGTGTTTGTGATCATTGCTCAATTATTTTTCAATTCGGTAATGAATCCAAAGGGCGCTCAAGAAGTGAATGACCAGTTCAAATGTGGGGTTTTTTTCTGATTGCTTTTATGTGTTTGTGTTGATTCTTTCCAATTTTCCAACTTCTGAGCCCATAAGGAAAAAATGGGGACTGTGGAGAATCATAAAAAGATACATGTTTTGTTTACTTTGCAGAGTTAAAAATTCTCCTCTCAAGCAGTCTCCAGGCTACCAAATTGAGCTAGTTATCCAGCTAGTGTGGGTGAGTGGAGAACCTCCTCAACAGATAACTAGCTTAGCAGTCAACTCAGCATACGGCCTGTAAGTATATTCTACATGATTTTTCTTGTTATTCTGTTAAAGTGGTTTAAAATTATCTATTAAAAATTGAGTCTCCGCGTGTGTTTGCATAAGCTATACAGCAACACAAGAGAGACAATCAGTCTTCTGTGCTTAAAAGATAATTCCTTTTGGGTCATGGCAGATCCTGATGATGCTAATGTCAGAAATAAATCAGCATCACACTTCCTCACCTGGCACTATAAGGCTCTGCTCTGTCAGATAGGTTGGCAAGTACTGTGACAGTGATCTGTTCTACTGTCACATGTTTTTACAAGAGAACAATTAAACAACACTGCGTTCTAAAATAGTATTTTATAAATATGTGTAATTTAAGGGAATTTATAAAAATTAGGAAGTCTTAAAATTCTGAACAGCAACAAATACTGATATAAGACTTTACCAACATTTGATTAGCACTGTCTTTCCTTCCACTTCTCTTTCTACAGAGTAGTTTTTGGAAACTGTAATGGTATTGCCATGGTTGATTACCTCCAGAAGACAGTGCTCTTGAATCTAGGCACCATTGAACTGTATGGCTCCAATGATCCTTATCGCAGGGAGCCACGATCTCCCCGAAAAACTCGGCAACCATCTGGAGGTGAGTGACCCAAAACTTGGTTTAACCAACTGTGCCTTTCTTCTGAGCTTATCTGGGCTATTAATGTATATTCTTTGAATACAAGCATACTTTTCATTGTGGTTTCATCCTTTCTTCTTGATCTATCTCTAATGTCACTATTTCAGGTTTGTTACTTCATGTTTCCTTCAAAACTGTTGCTTCGTGGAATCTACTGATGCTTGATATCATTTTTCAGTGTAATGTGTTTTAAGAAAAAGCAGATGGGAAAACTTTATTAGATATAAGTGCACAATGGATTTATGCAGTTTACAAGATTTTAACTTAATGCAGGATGAAGAAGTAGAAGTATCCTGGTATTTCTGATAAACCTAGTACCCATATCACATGCTTGTGTAAACCCATTAATGTTTGCAAACAGGCAGCGTATCTGCTGGGATCTTCGGCTTCCCATTTTAAACCTTGACTAGAAATGTCCCTGATAAGCTAAAGCATGTTATGCTTCCCAAACCACAACAATGCTGTTATGTTATCCTTGAGAGGAAGCCTTTGATTTAAATGAACCAAATAAAATTCCAAATACAAACTGGTAAAACAAATCTTTTTTTAAAAAGGAACTTTGATTTTAAAAATACAGTGAAGGGTGTTACTTTCCTACTCAGCTACAAAGACTTTTCAGTCAAAATTCCAAGATTTTTATTGATTAGTATTAAGCTTAAAAATACTAAGTTATTTTCTCCTCCCTGTTGTGTAGTGGATACTTTTAAGTTAATTTGGAAAACTGCTAAAGACAGAATGATAAACAATGTCACTGCTGCCTCAAATAGTTATTTTTCAGTAGGAAATAAACTGTTCAAAAAACTTCTTCATGCTCTAGTGTTTGCTTTATTTTGAGATCCAGAATAAAGTCCAGGTAAGTTCTTTAGGTAATACTTTATTCAGATTGAAATGGATGCTCTAAAATGTATTTTAGTAAATCGTTGGTTTGAGAAAGACCTAGTTAGCACCGGTTAGCTTATTTCAACTGAGGAAACTGGTCTAAAAATCATTAACATAGGGCAGAACATACATAGTTTGTATCCTGTCAGATAAAATATTTTCTTCTAATAAATAAACTTTATTTAAAAAGTAACTTTTTAAGAGAAAGAAATAACTTTACTGGTTGACTGTGTTAATTCCTCTTGGGAGTAAAGGGCTTAAATTCTGATTCATACATTTGGATTATAAACTATTTTTTGGAGTGTTAAAGATTACTTTGTTTTCTTGGCTTTTGTTATTTTAATGTATTGGATCCACATAACTGAGTTAAGCTGTCTCTGAGATGTTCATGAATTAATTCCTTTTTTGCTCATGAATATAACTGTTACATGATTTCATGTATTTTTTTTCATCTTACATTTTAATACTAATGATCTGCATGGCAAGAGCATTTTATAAACCTGGTTATACAAATTATTCTGCTGGCTTTTCTGTCTCAAATGTACTGTTAGTGTCTCCGTCTTTCCTTTTCTCATTGCTTCATAAAGGTATGCTGACTGTGGCTTCTTGCATGTGCGGCCTTTCTAACTTATATTCAGAGTCTGTGAAAAAGCTTCGCACCTCTTATATAAGTAAGTCATCTCATGGCAATAAAATATTTTTGGACATCTGAATTTGATTTTTTGACTTGTTCACTCCCCATAAATATTTTTGTTAATACATTTTAAGTAATTGTATTACTTTTAGAAACAGTTTTGGATTTTGCATTCTCCCTTTGTTGAACATAAATATCTGTGTTTATTGTCTTCAAAGATGCATGGAACTTAATCCATCACGCATCTATTGTGTTTCTTGTTCATGGCATCTTTAAAAGAAACTTGAAGGGAAAAAAGCAATCATAATAGTCTCCGTATTTTGTGTGTTTAAATATCAAAATCAAAAGGAGATCCTATCTCAGAAGTTAGTGATGTCTACAGACCGAAGATCTTACTCACCAAACTTAGCGTTCTTTCGAGATCTGAGGCTAGAAGCTTCCCTTGCTTGGTCCCCTTTCTGGCAGAAAAAGCTTCAGAAGCCTAGTGTTAGTTTATTATTTTTGTTCTTAATAATAATATTTAACATTGTAAAAGATGGTGATTTGTCTATTGTAAGTGAAAATTTAATTCTACAAAGATGTTGATCATAGGGATTAAGAGTGGAGGTGTCTGTGTATTACACAGTCCTGTGGGGTTTCCAAGCAGTTTTGAAGTTCAGGTGCCTATGTAAGGGAGGTAGCCTATTAGAACCATGATTTACCTGAGGGCTTCTCTGACTTCCTCCATCATTCACAGCATCCAAGAATTTGGAGAACGTGAAGCTGATTTTAAAAGCATAACACTGTTCCTTTCCCTAGGGTGCCAGTTTTCTCCAGCCCTTGGGCAGAGGTAGGTAATCTCACCCCATTTTTTAATGGAGAGTAGAATGAGCTAAGGGAAGAATGACCTGGAGTTAATGGAAAAAAAACCAATAATATAAGACTTGAGGTTGTGGTCCAATTCTGTTGGTTGTGCTATTCTTTTTCCCCCAACAAGAAAAAAGAAATACGTTTCAGAGGGTAGCCTCAATAGCCAAATATTGCTTTCTGTGTAGCCTTCTATCCTCTGCTGCCAAGGGAAAAAGGGAGCTAGGCATAAAAGAAATACCTCTACCTTATGATCATATGGAACTGAAAACCAGGATCTGCCACTGATTTGTTAGTGTGAAGGGAAGCAAAAGATGGGCAGAAGTCCCAAAACTGGTTTCTGAAGCCAACGGTTGTAAAGCTGAATTTGCCTGGATTATTTAATGTAGGAATAAGTTAAAACAGGTTTTGTATGAAAGAGTTAATTTCTTAACCATGTACTTAATTCCCTTTTCCTCCACCATCCTCCCAGTATCTTAATTAGGTGGAGCTACAGTCTCTTTAAAAACTGAAAATAATTTCTCTAGAGTTATTTAATATATTGTCATTATTTGTAGTTCTTTCAGTGTATTTGCTGCCCAGACTTCATTAGCTTAAATAGTAAAGCATTATTGCTGTTTAATTTTCCACAACTAAGTCCATTACATTAAAGAACGATAGGATTGGTACTATAGGAGTTAGAACAGTTTTGGATTTTGCATTCTCCCTTTGTTGAACATAAATATCTGTGTTTATTGTCTTCAAAGATGCATGGAACTTATGCTTCCTTGGTTTTGTTTCGGAAGATATGCCTTCATTCAATTCTTTATCTTCAAAACATTTGTATTTTAATACTTCTAGATTTATTTTTCTACAAATAAGACATTTTCAACTACTATACAGCTCTAATAACCTTCAGGGGCTATTAGTACCTAATTTCTAAATCTTCCTAGAAAAAGTGCTTATGTATTTACTGTGGTTGTTCTGGAGAAACTGAGTATACTTCCCATTCTCTTTGAGACAACCACAATGCATTTAAAAAAAAAAAATAAAAAATCATATTAGCCTATGCATGCAATCAGCAAGTTCTTAATTAGTTCCATTAGGCTCAGGTTCAGACAGCATGCAGCAGAGCAGCATATTGTTATTGTATGTTGTGTCGCAAGATTGACAGAACAAAAAATTAAATTATTTCAATATAGAGGGGAGTAGGAAAACATTCACTGTTATTCAACTACTTCCATAGGTTTTGCCCAAAAAACACAGAAAGAATTCATCCTAGCTATTCAGTATGCTCCAGCATAAAATGTCTATTTAATAGATCATCAGTATCTGCTTACATGTTTATAATTTAGTAAATGGCATGTCCTGAGTCAACCAATTGAAAATTTTAAAAGACTTTTTAAAAAGTGCAAGATTTTCCCTTCACTTGTGTTGCAAGAATATGATGTATGTTTCTGTCATCTTATTTTTTCTACTCAGAAAAGGAATTCAGATTCCCGTCTTAAAGCAGCATCTATTTAGAGACAAGGCTCTCTACACTAGCTAGACTGTAAACTGTCATTTCAGGCTAGCTCAACAGATACAAGCTCCCAGTTGGGATCGTGTTTTGGAATTTATCAGTGATTCATACCAGGTATATTACTCACATGTTTTGGGTGGCAATTTATAGTTTGTGAAGCATGCAGTATATATGTTTTGTGAAGGCCTGCTAGACAGTGTCATCAGGTGTTTGTCAAGGATAAAACAAAGTCAGCCATTGCCTTCAGGTCATAATAGTGGGGGGAAGAAAACAACTTTGGTCATGTGCCAAAAGACCTAACGTGTAAGTAAAAGCTTTACAGCGTGATGAAAACTCTACACCCTGTGGAGGCTTACACTGTTTGGAGACATTTGCTTGATAAACCGTTTGCTATAAATATGAGAAGAGCCATTAAGAAGAAAGCCAATATTGGTACCAAACTATCAAACAATTCATAATGTTATGACTAAACACGAAAACTTAGGACAACTGTTATTTTTCCTTGGTTAGTTACATAATTAAGTTGACATAGGACACCGATCGTAATTCTTTTGCAACTTACTCTTGGTGGGAGTTACAAGGTTTTATGTGACTTCTCAACTAGTACAATATAATACAACTTTAAGTTAGTATTCCTTAGTTTTACCACAGGCAGTTTAGGATTCTGACAAAATAGAAGCAGTTCTTGCATACATGTAACTTCTTTTTTACTTTTATTATAAATCAAAAAGCCTTTTTTTGAATGTAAGCTGCAAGGGTTTCAGGACTGGGGTTCAGTCAAACCTGAAGAAAATATATGCCTAGAACTCTTCTGGGTTGCTTGTTCTAGTTGTTTTCCCTACCCCCTTTCACCTTGAACTGGATCTGGACATTAACTCTATTTGAATTTTTAACTTAAATGCCAACTAAACCAGACTAACATCAGCTGTGCCTAAGCTAAGTCCAGAACTGAATCAGAAAGTTTGATTGTTGGGTTTGGTGAATTGTGTGCTCCATTTTTCAGGTTAGTTGTTTTTAATTCTAGCTTTTAGATCTTCATATCAAGCTAGTTCTAGTTCTGATTTTTAATTAGACTAGTTTCCATCAAGTTATAGTTTCTTCAGAGATGTATCTGCCTAAAGCTTATTTGAAAAACTGGCAAATGTCTCATGAAACTTTATATGTCAGTTAATTCCAACTGTAATTCTAGGGAGTTTTTAATGCAACATGGTCATTTTTGTCTTTGACATTATTTGATTTTTTTTTAAATTCAGTTTTTGTTTTTTCCAATCACTTGCTACAAGAGTTCAGAGAGATAAGGTAAAAACTTATTAGAAGGACACTTTTCCATTTATTTGTGTTCTAGTCAGGTTGTAGTCTTTGCAGTTCTGAAATGGAAAATCTTGGATCAAGTTTTTATATAATCCATAGCAATTTGCATGTATATGGTAAGCCTGAAACCAGAGAACTTTTCCGTGAGAGCTGTTTTACTGCCAATGCACGTACTGCTTCTATCAGGGTGCCTGGGGTTATAAGATGAACGGCAATAACAATTGTTACACCAGTTTCTTCTTCTCATTGGTCATAGACAGACCCTCATAGCTCATGGGCTTAACTCAGATCATTCTTGTTATTCTCTTAGTTTAATTACTAATATAGTGATAGATAAAATTACTTTTTATCTATTCCTGTCCCTTCTCCTCTCTCTTAAATAATAGCAGTGATGGCTATACTTAGATTTCCAAGGTTTATGTGCCATAATGATTGTCATAAATCACACTTCTTTAGTGGGATAAATCTTATCTAATGCATAAAATTAGTGTATAGGCTCACGATGAGAGAATGTTTTGGGGGTTTTCTTTTGGATCACTTGATAAGATTTATTCATTAAGATGTATATTAATCAAATCATAGCTGCAAAACTTCTTAAAAGAGATCAAGCATGCAGGTGTGTGACTTCATTCTTGGCTAAGGACTATTCCTGTCAATGCAGGATTTCACTTTTCATAGGAAAACTAGTGTGAGAAGTTAAACTCTTCCTATGAAGATAAAGAATTAAAATATTTATGGGAAAGAGGAATTAAGTTTCTGAACTTCATGTTTAGATTTGTACATTTTGGCTCCTGAAGGAGCATGATCTAGAAAAACAACTATTTCTATAAGCACGGTACAGGTTTGTCCTCCCAGCACTGCTACAGTCTAGAACTTGTATTGCTTGTTAGGAGGGCAGCACCTCAATTTTTTGAAAAATCTTTTTATACATCCCTGTCTAGTACAAAACACTTAGACTCCCAGGTGTGTCTAAAACTCTGGTGTTTTCAGAGGTCAAATCATACTTTGTAGAGATCTACCAAGATTGTCCCATAGTGGTCATTGATTTACTGATAGATAAGTAAATAAATAAATTGCTTTTTTTCTTCTCCTGTGTAGTGGAAAGGTATAGCTTCCACCTGGGATTTCACCATACACTTTAGAATTTAAATCAGTTCCTGGGCTGTTGTTAAGTGTAGGCTTAACCAAGCCTTAAGGTGGCTTGACAATTTCACATTAATCCCAGTTATTGGTTTTTGAGGTTCAAGCTGTACATGGTTTTGGTAATCTTAAAAAAAGACTACTTTGCATAAATGAAACTCTGTGAATGCAACATACTTTTAATGTGTTCCACATTGATACAATATTTCAGAAGAACCTTTTTTCCTTTAAATGTTTTAGTATATCAAAATTCTAAAGCTTTGATAGAGTAGTTCTTTTGCCATTTTTTTTGTTGTCTGTTGACAGATATGTAGAGATGCACTAGTGAATGTGTAGAATACAGCTAAATAAACAGGCTTTGCATGTGCAGGCCCTTGTTGCCTTAGCCATTACCATTACACCTCTCAAGCTTTTTGACTATTTGAAATATTTGTGTGCATGCAAAAACCTTTCATTTTAACAAATATTTAACTGTTACTGTGAAGTATTACATGCTTGTTTGCATTAGTATCACATCATGAAATTTCTGGAGGAAGACTTTATTATATAAACCTTAAGATGCATTACTACCCTTTAAAATATCAATAAAATTCACTTTTCTTACTCGTGGGCAGTCTTGACAGCATTTTTTTGTCACAAAGGAAAATAGAAGAATTCCTTGTATACTTCTAGTTAGTGCTATGGAATAATATTTAGGACCCTTATGAGGCAACTTCCATCTTTAGTATCTGATTGTGGACTCCTGTGCTTTATTTCCTTCACTGGAATGGAAGGAATCAACTTTTAGATATTAACATATTGCAGTTATTCAGGTGATCAGATTTGACCAGTAAGAATTTAGTAAAATTCCTCCATACAAGGAAGAACACTTCTGTAAGCACCCTTGAACCTAAATTCTGTAAGGGACATCAGTAAGGGTTTTGCTGGAAAATGAACTTGGCGATGCAACAGCAAATACAAAGCACATCACTGTAACGGAAAATAATTTGAAAAAAGGCACTGTAGTTTCACACATACTTCACACATAGTTGTAATCTTCAAGATCCTCTTTCATCTGACTTCCTTTTGTAATTACATTTTTCATAACTAGGATTTTTTCACAATAGAAATGATATTTCTACTTCATATGTACCTATAGCATGTAATTAACTGTTCTGATAAGTCTGTCTTGCTGAAAATATGGTGGTTTTCACTGAAATTTAATAAGAAAGCATATTTTGTAAAGAAAACTTTAATAGGAAGGAGTAAGTGACTCTACGGTTGTGGGTAATATTGAAATTAGAAGAAAAGTAATACATAACAAATTCTATCACAACTGGCTGGTTTGTAGCTAATAAGCAATAAAGATCCTAACTGCAGTGGAAGAAAGGATAAAATAGAAGCTGTATTTATTACACACTGTTTTTGTGTTCCAGCAGGTCTTTGTGATATTAATGAAGGTACAATGGTGCCAGAGGATCGCTGCAAATCGCCCACTTCAGGTAATCATAACTTTCTCTGATCTTCAGCTTATTTGCCCAGAAGATGGCATGCTTTAAGTCAACATTTACTGGTTAAGTAATTATATAAAACCTGTTGTCTTCTCACAAACTGAGCTGTCATAAATTTTGCTGTGTTGCACAACTGCATTTTTAAAACAAGGCTGATTTAAGAGATGCAATAGGGATATGTCATAAAAATCAGTGAAGATAGATATAATCGGAAGTATTTATGCTTCAGGGGACATACTGCACAATGGAATTTTGAAACCTTGATAAGAGATGCACAAATTCATGTGACTGTGTTTCAAAGTCCTCAGAAGTGGTAAAGATTATTTCTGTAAAAAGAGCTGTTTACTTCTGATTCCTCATAAGTGGTAAATTACTATTTTTATTTGGAATCAGAGGTCTTCAGAAACTGGCATCCTTACAAAGCAGGAATTCCCTATTTAACACTCGCCCCCTCCTTTTTTTTTTTGAGTTGCCATTACTATATGTGAATATTTTAAATGAAAGCTTCAGCAATATTAAGATTTTGTTTATTATTGACTAGTTGAAGCTATAGCCATGTAAATACTTAATAGTGTGTGTCAATATATAGTATTTGAGGTGAATATTTCATGTAGTAGCTAAACATTTGTTGCTTATCTGCACCACTAGTCTCAAAAAACTTTTCAAGTAATATGTCACTATCTTTTTCATTCAAAGCTTCTCAAAGTTAGAGTGAAGGACAAAACTGCAGGTTTACTCAAGTACCTAAAGTAGTATGTGCACTCTTTGCAATGTAGTGAAAATGGTAATCAATATAGGCGTTTAAAGATAGACTCCTTTCAAAGCCAAGTTGAAAGCATAATTAAAAAAAAATCTTGTATGTAGCTCCAGTAGGAATTTTAACATAAATTTTAATTTCTGATTTGACAATTGCTGTCTTTTGATGTTAATTCTAAATTGTGAAAAAATCTCATCTAGATCAGTCAGTGTCATTTTCTTTTTGGCTAACCGTTTCTTAAACTGAACTAGATTTATTTATAATTAAAGGAAAATTTGGCTGGAAATTTTTAAGTGTTAACTGAAGACATGATTTCATAACAAGCCTGTGTAATGCTAAGTATTGGCATGCTGAATTTGTCAACTTCACCATAATTTTTAACGCAGGTATTTTTTGTGGTGGTTAGAATAAAGTGCGTCTTTCCTCTTCTGTTTTTAAATATCAAGACCCATGTCTGTAAACAACTTGCTGTGTAGCACTGCAGTTGCAGTAAATCTCTTCCTCTGTCAAGACTGAGGAGGCTGATGATAATTCTTACTTAGGTATTTGAATTTGACACACTTAAGTCCAGGCTAAGTCTAGTTTCTGATAGACTGCTCTAAAATGTGTACAATGAACAGCTAATTGGTTGTAACCCTTAATTGGTATCCTCTTTTTCCTTTGCTCTAAAGTCACTCAAATGTCATCCCAAATCACTTCTGACTGGTACTGTTAAAACTTAAAACACTATTTAATTTGAATTAGTAAAGCCCAATTCACCGTTTCCACTAACAGTGCAATGAAAGCAAGCGCAAAGATGAAAATCAAGGTTTACATGGAAAAATCCTAAATTTAATTAACACTAAAATTTTCCTCCCCTCACCGTCTACTTACCTCCCTGCTTCCTGAGTTGTGCTAGCTGAAGTAGGTTAAAAATTGATACAATTCGGATATTTAAGAGGATCAAAAAAGGAGGCAACTTAGAATAGATGGATTCAGACATCCTGAAAGGAAACTGAATTAGAGAGAAATTCCTAGTCCTGCAGAGGTAGGAAAATTTCCAATAAGTCTCCAATTTGAGTTGACTATCTGAGAAGACTATTTTGAAGTTAGTTCGTATTAGAATAAAATCTAGAAGTTTGGAGAACTGAGTGTTCTGTGAAAAAAAAAAAGTGTATAATGTCTTAGGTACACACAAAATAGTAAAGACAAATAAGTACTAAAAATAGTGAATGGACAAAAGATGGAGGGGGGAAAAGTACTGTTGCATTCCCCTGTAAAATAGAATCTTGAAGTAGTGAGGTTGGACTGTGCCTTGCTTCCTTCAGTTCTGTCCTGTCCTCCCAGCTCTCGGTGAATGAGATAAGGCTTCTCCAGTTTTCCTTTGAGAAGGGTACTCGGAGGGATATACTCCCTGATATGGAAATCATTTGGTGATCTTTGTGAAGAGAGAAGAGCTGCAGTTCCTTAGGTTTGGTTTAAGTTTTATATCTTTTGTGGGGAAGAGCACAAGACTGGAAAGAAGCTTGAAAATGGCATTCTGTTTTTGGAGATATAGAGAGGACATTTTGGAGAAATCAGCTGCACAGTATTAGTGAGCTTGAGATGCAGGAGAGAGGCCAGATTTAAATGAACTTTCTCCAGTCTAGAGGCTCTCTAGTTAAGAGGAAAAATACACTAGCACAAAAAGTTTGCTTGTTACTGGCTTTAAGATTGGAGGATGGGATTGGCAACTGAGTTCGTTATTGGCTTTGACTGCTATGATATCATCTCTAAAACAGATTAGCCACTGTTCGGGCTGAAGTCTGCATTTGCTCAAGTGATCTAAATCTTCCACCTCTTCCACCTTTCTGTGCCCAGGTGAAGAGAACTGGAAGCTAACTTCCCTTAGACTTCCTCCAGTGCGTGGTTATACAGTTGAGAGGACTGTGAAAAGGACTACCTGCCCATGCAAGTTAGGAGAGTATCCTACAGTTTTAATAACGCAGACCTATAGAAACACTGTGAAAATGCAGGAGAAATAAAAGCTTTATCTCCTACTTCTTCTACAGAAGTTAAATAGTAATAAGCTTAGGCTCCAGGGACATTTGTCTGACCCATAAAACATTGTATAGCATTGTAAACTGACAAGTTTGTGTTCATGAGTGTCAAAATGTTTCCATTGTATTCTTATTTTACACTTCCACAATATAAAGCCCAATGAAATTTGGCGGTTTTTAGTTGTTTTAATTTCATGACAATGATAAGCCTCAAGTTGTGGCCTATAGCCACCACTGGGTTTTCAGTATTAAGTATTCAGAAAAATCCCAGGTGGCAGCATTGTCTCAGAGCTGTCTGCAGAATAGTTGAACTGTGGCCTGACAGTGACTTACTACATTGGAAAAAAGCAATTTTTCTAAACTTGAGTTTATTGTTATGGCAGTGTTCTGTGAATCATAATTTAGGTTAATCTTTGTGTCTGGAACCATGATTAGGACAGCAATCTAGTTATTAAATGTAAATATTTTATTCAATGAGGGAGATATTTCTATCAGTAAACTTGCTGCACTGTGCAACGTTGTACCTTGCATTAGAATTTTTGTGGTTAATCTCAACATGGCAGAATTCCTGTCATACCATAATAATTTGGACTTTATGGTATCTAGCACAGCTATAGAGGATACTGGTGTCAATATTTGATATTTTAATACATCTTTGTATCTTCCTTAAACTTAAAGCTTGTATTAATACATGGGGTTTGTGTCAAAGATATATGTTTGTATATCCATTTCATTCTGTCTTCACTCATAGGTTCTGGTTCACCAAACAATTCTGATGATGATCAAAAAACGAATAATTTTATAGAAAAGGGTACAGTATTTTTCTTTTCTACAGTCTTATTTTTTTTAGTTCATCCTTTGATACATTTAGATTGATCTTCTTTATTAAAATATTATTTACAGTGAAGACCAAAAGCAGAAAGTTTTCCAAGATGGTAGCCAATGACATAGGTAGGAACTAGAAAAATTCTGCTCTGTTCCTAATCTAGTCCCTTATTCTGTGCAACTCTAACCCAGCAGCAAAAAAAAAAAAAAAATTCAAATTTTACTGCATTGTTATTAATTTTTCATTCTTTATGCTAATTGGTAATTCTGTGGGCTGCTTCTGTACTAAATACACTGGGCACAATAATTTTTAAAAAAATCTAAGATGATGGTGGTTTAAATTCTCTGATCTTACAATTACACTTCTCTGTTTTCTGGATGGGTGAAATTCTAATCCGTACTAAGAGTTCAGTCTATGCAAGTCACAACATTATTCCACTACTCTTGCAAAGGTATACTTTCTTTGAGAACACATGGCTGACTTTACTTCATGTGCTGCCTTCATAACCATATGGCCAGATTTCCATATGACTGTGGCCAAGATAAAGGTAGTATCGTGTTTTCATTTAATCATCTGGAGGAGAACTTGGTCATATATATAACTACACCCTGTTACTGTTCCAGAACTGTATTTACTTTTCTGCATCCAACAGTGATGCAGTACCCTGCCAGCTCCAGACTTGTCTCAAAAATTTGGTGACAAAATTGCCTTGGAATATGTTGTATGCAGGTAGATTGAACCCTTTTATGATTGGAATGAAAATTAACTCTGCTTCTGACAACTGGGTCATTAAATAAATGAAGGCAGGAGTGTGTATGATTTAATTTTGGGAAAGGGACTCTTCCTTAACTAGTATATGGTTATTTTCATATCAGAATCACTGTGTTAATGGGTCATCTTGGTTTTGTTTATCATTTGTATATCATTGTAGGAGGATTGCATTTTTTCTTGTTAGTCAGATCAAAAGGTTGAAATTACTTTATATAATAAAACTTTTTGCTAAACTACTATTTCATAGGTTGCATTGAACTATAGGTTAAGACTAGGGAGGAAGAGATTTATTGTTCTGTAGTCTCGCTTTGATTTGCTGTTTGGCAACTTAACTTTTATCCTAAACCATTAAACCCTTTCATCACAACTTGGTAATTGAGAAGAATAATTCCAAATTCAGTGAGATAAATAGAAGTATGATGAATTCATCTTTGGAATCTGAGGTACAGAATTAAGAAGAGCAAGAACATGCCCTTTGCTCAGTACTATGTTGAGCCCTCCTTGCAGTGATAACAGAAATGTTAGGGAAGATGAGCTCTGAGACAGTGGAAGCCTGAATATAATTCCAGAAAGCAACTGGCTGTCAAGAATGTTATGTCAATTCATCTGTAATTAAAAAAAAAATAATATTAATATGTTCTCCTAAAGGAAATTCAGGGTAACTAGAAACTTATGTTCAGTTCTTCTAATGAGAAAACCAACTCTTAATCTTGTGCATGTTCTATCAATGCCTGTTGATGAGGTAACATTTCCCTTTTGTCCCAAAGCAGTCTTTTCTGAACTTAAGGCAGCCTATCTTGTGCAAAAAACATAGTATGTTTGAGTGTGACTTCATTATCTTTTTCACTTTTTTAAAGAGTAATGTTACAGTGTTGATAAATGCTGATGACAATTCTATAGAACTATTGACATCTGTTTCAGCTTGAAGCCTTTCAACTGAAAGTATTGTGAATGTTTTTCACAGCTAAAAGAGGCAAAACATTTATTTACAAGTAATGCGTTCTTCAGGGTGTAAGTTAAACGCAGAGTTAATTGAGACAATAATGCATTTGATGTGTAATTCATAAGTGCCTCCCACTCAGCCCATACTGTGGTTTGTGTAACTTGCACAGTTTATTGAAAGTTTAAAGAAACTTAATTATTTTGTCTGCATTCTGTTAGTTTTGAGTGGTTTGATGCAGTGCATGGAATGGTTTTTTTCACTGACATGTTTTCTATACGTTATCTGGCATGTTTATTCTGCATGGCTCTTTCTGAACTTACATTCTAAGCTCTTCCACATAAGTAAAACACTTCTTCGGTGTTAATAGTTGCATGTTTTTCCATTTCATTGTTTTAAACTGAATTGCAAACTAAATCTGAATGGACAAAGAGTTTTGTAAAATGTGAGTGTCACTGTCATTAACTCCACCATGTTGTAAGAAGTTGTTTACCATCAGGTGTGTTCACATGAATGAGTTTGTGTGTAGCGTGATTGTAGCTCTTCACACTGGCATACAGTGCAATCAGTCCAAGTTCCTTCCATTATTTGTCAATGTGTGAAATGTAACCTTTTGAATGGATTGCAAAACAGAACAAGAATTATTTACATTGATAACTTCAGTTGCTGTTGATATCACTCCTGTGTCATATGGGAGCAGTGAGTAAGGGAATACTGCTTGCAAAGTGCGAAGTAATATCATTTCAGCGATAGGGTTGTAAGATGGTAACATAATACACATGCATTTACAAATATGAAGCCATTGACAATTTATTCACTTTATTGAAACTTATATAGAGGCATCTTCGTTTCTACAGTTTTCTATCATTAGTGACAGTATCAGAAAATATCATTCTTGCTTCATTAAAGGATCAAAAACCATCTAAGACTGCAACAATAGCATAAATAAAAAAAAAGTAAATGCTTCATGTACCAACACTGCATCTTTGCTGTATATACTGTTAAGATCAGTTGGTCTTCTGTTTTTTTTCTAAATAGTCAGTTATGAACGTTCTGTGCTAAGGAATGGATAGTAACTCAAGTTAAAGACCTATTGTGAATATATTGCTTTTGGGTCATGTTTCCCTTTTATTTGCATCAGAGGTGAACTTTGGAATAGTTGCGATTACCTTGGATGTATGGAGATACTTGGTTTAACTAAGCATTTCTAGAGATCATAGAAAATACTGTGGCTGTTATTAAAAGCAGCCATTTCTCTTAGGAATGACAAATATTTGAAAGTATAAATAATGTGCTGTGAAGCAGTAGAGAAGTGTACCAAATGTAGATGTACTTACAGGAAGAGGAATTGGTAGGAAGTGTTTGATTTGTAATGCCTTTCTGTAAAAGTGACAGGGCCTTGTGATCCAGCTTCAGTGGAAGCAGTATCTTAAGCTGTTTTACTTGTACTTTGGTCAGTTAATTATTTGACATGGAGATACATGTGACTAAATATATAGCTACAAATCAGATTAGAAGTTGAGAGGTATTGCAACATCTATTTCTGGAAGAAGCTTTAGTAAAGGTGTATGCAAAATATTGTAGACTATAAGACCTTCAGAACTGTTCCAGTAGGCTACATGTCAAGTGCTTCTCAGGAAAAATTGTTTTATTTGCTTTCTGCAGTTTATAAACTTAAAAACAATTGCAAACGGTATTAGTAGGCAGATCTAAGCAGAGTAGCATAATTCCAAACTTCTATTATCCCTGCTGTTACTATTGACTTAAAGGTTTTCACATTTGTTACATTCTAAGTGTACACCTAAATATTTCAAACAGTGCTGAAGTCACTGACTGTTAATGCTGTTTTCATGGAATCAAAGCTTAAGATGCTCATAATGTGTTCTCGATTTCCCTAATGCCAGAGTAAGACTGTTTCTTCCAATGTGTTTTTAATAATTTGATCAAACTGTTATGTCAAGCACATCTCTTCTTACGTTCTCTTGTAAAATAGTTTTATTATTCTTATATCAAATTTTTGAGATTTCAGCATTGTTAATCTATTTCTGCATTGTACTGTCACCACTACAATATTCAATTCTTTTAGCAATGGGTAATGTAAATTTTTCACTTGTGTGTAGTTGTCAAATAGAGAATAATTTTGGAACTTTATGTCTAACAAATTCTAAGCTGCTTAGTTATTTCTCATTAAATGCTAAATGAAATAGGCTTTATGTAAACTCTTTTCTTGTCTGTCAAAACACCAAGACACTTGTTTCCTTTATAATTTTTAGAGTATTTTTTTAGACGGTTTAGACTGTTTCCTTAAACAGGGGATGTATGAGAAATCACTCTGTAGCTTTCAAACTGATGTGCTAGACATTATAAAGTATCAGCTCAGGATAACCCACCACAAGTAAAATGTAACTATGACTTTGAAGCCACAGCTCCCTACTGATAGTTCAGTCATGTCTCAACCGCAGATAGTCTTCATCAAATTGGTTGAGCCTGCTACGCTGAAATATAAAACGCTACGCCAAGGTAACCTTTCATATTTTAATGCCTGCCCCCTCAAGCCTGACCTATGAAAAATCTCCAAGAATCCTGAAGGTTGCTTTTTCACAGTTCTCTAATATCATACTTTTATATCATATTTGTTTAATTTTATATATATTAGCGACAAAAAGATTGTCTGTGTGCCTGTGTATGACTCTAGGTTTTCTAATTTAAAGGAGTATTAAATGTAGGTCTAAACACAGGAAAAGTAGTCAGTTACCTCAACCCAGCAGTGTGTGAGGAGGCGCTCCCCAGTCTCTCCCAGCAGCTGCAGTAGGGCGGTCTTGGCTGTAAATGCTGCAGCAACCACCACCACCAGAGGTATTAAACTCTGATATGACAGCTACTACTTGAGGTCAGCCACACCCAGCAGGAGCAGTCCCCATCACCTTAGCCCTGTTCTACAGATGGAGTAAAAAGCCTGACATTGAGCACTATCTCTGTAGATCTGCATCCTATCTTTTCCATTTCTCTGATGTGTATCTTTTGTGTTGTAGAAGTTTTTCTAGCATGTTGCTGTTTTTCATCTGAGGCATGGCTAAAACTGAATTTTTCAAAACTATTGTAAACTATAAGCCAGATATGAATACAGGCAGTGTGGTTTTTCTTTTATACTAAGTAATGTTAGTTAAAAAAGATTTAGCTGAGGAAATATTCCTATTTTCTTACTGCATCTTTAGGCACTTCTTTCTTTAAACACAAGATGGCACTACTGCTATTTAAATAGGTTCTTGTTTCCTATTTACATTTGAATTATTGAGGTTTTTGGCATGTTTTGAAGCATATTATTTTGCATAGAACATTAATGATTTCTAGCAATGACGTTCTTTTTAGCAATTCATGTATCCTCTTGTCCTATTAATGAGGCATAGTTCAGTGTTTGTAGAAAACGTCTGACAAATTCATTTTACCTTATGAACGTAGTTCACACAGCTGGCCTTTCACTAAGGAACAAAAAGCTAAAACTGTGGATTGACTCTGAGTCCAACACACTTGCCTGTACTTGTTATTACCTGCTGTATTGCCTGTTACCTAGTGTCTTTTATTTTTTGGTCAGTTTTCTCCAAGTTAAAATTGTGTGCCAAACATTTCTATTTGAAAAAAACAAAACTGACCGCTCTGATCTTCAAAGTGATTAAGTTAACTAAACATTGGTGGTATTCACATGTGGTAAAAGCTGTGAAAACCCAAAAATCCTCAAATTACTTTGTGTGCATACGTGAGATTTTTGTTCAGTATCTCAGCTTTTATGATTTACATGTTTAACATAGGAAACAAATCTTATGTTGAAGAACTCCCATCTTGTAATTCACAGTTCCAAATGAGGTTTCATGATATCTCTTCAAGCTGACAGCTGATGACAGAGCTCTTCAAGCTGACAGATGGGTTCCTGGTCACTAGTGCTGTTTTGTACCATGGTTTTCTGTTTGTATAGCTGAGCTCTGATCTGAAACAGGAGTTGATCTTGTTGAAAACAACCCTTGGCAGAAACTTCATTTCGATGAGTTTTGGCCTCAGCATTAAGCTAGGCAGATGCCAGTGCCAATGCAAAGATGAGGGTAAAAAATGTGTCGTGGGACTGCACTTTTCAGTTTCAGCCTGCACTAAAATAAGTTAAAGCACTAGCATTTCAGTCTGAGAGTAAGTAATTTCAGTTTAATTTGAATAGGACGTACTTTGTAACGTTGACACATGAAGGAAATGAGAAGATTATTTCTGGAGTCTTACTTTCAAATTTTTATAATGTATGACAGGAATAAAACTGTTCAACTATTCAGATAACTAGTATTTGCAATATTGATGAACATAATTGATGATACAATGAAGTATTTAACTTTTTGAAGGTGTGGAAGTAACTTTAAATCACATGCTGTTCTTCAGGATATGTAGAAAACTGAATTATTTCTATTAAAACGATCATTTAAATGAGTTAACTCCATTTTTAGCTGAGAGAGGCGGCAAGATTCAGGCTGCTTTATGACTGGTATCCATTACAATATAATCCTAGAATTATGAGGCTATTCTCAACATCCACTCTATGTCGAGAAGTATTACCCTTACAAGATAGTGAAGAATTAAATGATACATCAAAATTCAAGCATGTGGCTGGGAAATAAATTCAGAGTCTAGATCAGGTCTAGTAGTTAAGTTACATCAAAATTATCCCTTCTCTAGTAATTATTGAAAGAAAGGTGGAAGAAGGTTGTGTGGCTACTAGTTTACTAGTGACTTTTATTATAGCAGCATTTGTTAGTATTGCACTGCATCTTAAATGGACTGCAAGATTTCCATTCCTATAAGGAGAATTTTCCAAGTCAGGGATGAGATCAAGTGCTATTTCTTACTATAGCAATGTTATCAAAATTATACTATCTTTTGTTTGACAGTGTTGCCAGTGTTTGTATGCTGCTGCTTTTATAATTATTCTCTGTAATGTCTTCATTCTTCTAAAGTTATGGATTGCATCTCAGATTACTAGTTTTATTACACATGTGCATTAGTGTTTTAGCATAATAAGAGTTCATCTTTTCCCTATTTTGAATATCTCAGGTTTGATCAGGAAGTAGGGCAGAAGAAGAGGGGACATAATGTTAACTTTATGTAAACTTCAGTGCACGTTCTTGCAATAGCCGAGAGTTTGTATTCTGTCCTCTCACCTGAGCAGATAAAACTTGAGGTTGAGCCAAAGCAAAATTCATGCAACCCATGAAGTTCTGCCTGAAGCTTGAGGAGAAATGAAGCTTGGCAAAAGTCATTAAATGCTGTATTTGGGGATTTTGGTATCTTCCATGTTTTATTTTGCACCCCTTCCTTGTGGAAGCGAGGCTCTGCTTTAGTAGAAATCCTGTTAAGTACTGCAATTAATGTAATAAGCAATTATATATTAAATATTGGGAAAGAGGCAAATAAAGGCCAGCAGAATCATGTTTATTCTTTTTTAAAAAAAAGATATACTTCACTTTTCAGCAAAGATGTCCAGGAAGCTAAGTTTGCCAACTGAGTTAAAGCCTGATTTAGGTAAGTTTACATAGTTGATTTTATTTTTCTAAAACTGTTTTACAGAATGCGATGTACATTGGAGTCCTAACTTATGTAAACTATTGTGACTTTATGTTGCATTTATCTGAAGTGTAGAACTAAGATTTTAATTCAGCTCTTTCTGGGGGCTCTCAGGCACAAAATGTCATTGCTGCCATCATAAGGTAAGCCTCCAAATCTTGTACATGGCTTATCGCACTTTTGTCAAAATTTTTAGGCATCTGTCACTCACTTTACTGGTAGTGCTGTGATAGCAAAAGTGTGAAAAAGCAGGTAATGTACGGAAAATTGCTGCCTGTTTAGGACCATTAGGACTAATCTTAAATTGAAAAATGAAATATCTTAAGAATAACAGCATATGTTGAGGTCCACTCAACAAAGAGTTGGACATAGTTTTAAAACTGTTAATTGTCTTGTGACCACTCTCTCTAAATGACAATAATATACAGCTGTTTGGATGGATGACCAGTCTGAGAATTTAATTTTTCCTGAAAAAGCACAGTACCTTTTTATATAAGTAGTTCAGTTGTGAAGTCTTGCATAACTAAAACATCAAATGAGTAGATTTATTAATTTTTTTAATACTTAGTCATCAAAAGTTGACTGCCAGCTTGTAGATCAGTTCTAGCTCCCCTGCCTTGTTCTCTAAAGATGATGGGGGGCAGCTGTAGACCTACAGCACCAGATGCAGCCTGCATGTGACAGCTGCCTTCTGACTGCCACAGCTCGCTCCCCTCCTGCAGCAGAATTGCTAAAACAACCCCAGCAGAAGACAGACAAGGATCAGACTGGCAGCTGCAGAACTATGTATTTGACAACTGCTGTTATCAGCAAGGAAAGAGTCCATGGTACTGGGATATCCTGAAACTGAGCTGGACCACCCTGATTTACAATTACAGCCTGTTCCACTCAGAGAAATGTGAGGTTGGAAGGAACCCTCAGAGATCCTTTAATCCATTGCTGTGGCAAGGCTCCAGATGTCTGACAACTTAACCTCTCATCGATTCATGAGCCTGCAATAAATAAGTTTTTAGAAAAATCCCAGACAGAAAGTTCCAATGTTCAATAGTCAAACAAATTTCCTATTAATCTATCTTCCTTGCTTCCATGTTAACTCTTTCATGTCCTTTCCACAATGAATAGGGATAATAAGGGCTCCTTATCTTTGTTATCCATCTTTTACACTGTTGAAAGCTGTCATCATATCTGTACTCTTCATTTTTGCAGATACCCTAAAAAAGGAGAAGGAACTTAATTTTGTAAAAAGTTACATTGTTTAAATCTAGGATGGCTTCTGATAATCTCACTTTGGATTTTTCCTCATCTTTCTAAACTCTTGTGCCCAGAAGTAGAAGGATTTAACTGTGGCCTTGTTGGCATGAAAGAACAGGAAAAAAAAAATGATTTGTCTTTTCAATCTGTGTCTGTTCTTCCTTACTACATTTACTAATGGTTTAGGGGTGATTTCAGTTTAGTGTGAATTTTGCAAACTGTACTTTTGTACTTCAATATTATCCAATTCATTCTAATTCTGCTGTTTTACTCCCAGTTCTTTGATAGCAATAAGTACTTAGAAGTTTTCTTGAAGACTGGAGAAAAAAGAATGCTGAAATTCCAGCATTTTCCAGTCCTGAGAGTTTCAGCATTTTCTACATTATTTAATATTTGCTGTTCTTTCTACTGAAATAACGGAAACTTTTGTCATCTTCTGCTATACTCATAAAATAGTTTGTACCTTCAGAATTGTAATAGCCTTTGACTTGACTTTGCACGTGTGTGGATATCTGCACTTGGATGCCTCATTTTGTTCTGTCTAAAATTCTTGTAGGTTTTCAGGTCTTTAAATAACTTCCTTAGGCAATTATATTTATTTATTTTACATTTATCTTTTCTTCTAGTGAGATAGCTTTTCCACAGTGTTCATCAGAGATTGTCAACTTGCTTGTATTTTTTGTCACTGATGCTGCCATATCTACTGGCTCTAGGAGACAGCTGAAATACCTTTCTCCCAAGTTCATTATCCTTACCATTTTCTCTCCTTTTCCATGGCTTCTTGAAACCTACTGTTCCATGATCTTGTTCTTTCAAATCACTTTGCTGTCTTTAGACCTCTTTTCCTCCCTGAGTAGCCAAAACAAAATCTAAAGTATGTGCTTCTGTATTTATCCTCCACTTTCCAAAACAGAAGTTAACGTGAACGTACTCTGGTCTGCATTATACCAGTGTTTTTCAATGTTGTAATCCAGATGATTAAGGTACCATTGCCACTAGGTCCTATCCTTTGGTTTAGTTGCCCAAAAGAGCTTCATCTTTCTGATAAAGTGGTGCATAGTGGGTCATCACACTGTTGTTCCTTCCTCTTCGTCTGAAACTAATCCATTAACAAACCATAGATTCTTCCTTGACTTCAGGATAAATAATATGCGCTAAAGCATTTAAACTCTTTATTCTCAGTTCTCTCTTCTGAACAAGTTGTCCACTCTCCACAATGCCTGTATTATCTGGCGAGTTAATTTTTATGGGCTTTCTCCTGTCCATTCCAATGCTTCTGGAATTTGTACACATGCTCTGCAAATATTCAGCCAGATGCAACTCAATAAATGCGTGTTTAATTTTATGCATGTTGCAGTTAATGAATTATTATATTCAGACTGATTAATCCATGTTAGAGTTGAAAAAACATAAAGTTAGCAAATATTCAAGCCTGAAGAAACAAACATCTTAAGAGGTTGTGGTCATTAGAAGAATTATAAAAACAAATAATTGTTTAATTGTTTTACTCTGGATTTGATTTTTTAAATGTGATAACTTAGCATGTCAACATCTGAGTGGTTGACTTAGTTTTGCTATAATCTATATTTTACACTTGACTTAGCTAAAATTTGGCAGGACAATAATTTTCCTATCCTTGTTGGAATGACAAGTATCTCCTGAGAAGATTCACTGTTTGTGTTGAGTAGATGTCTGTATTTAGTCAGTTGAAATCTTGTTTGCATGCTTTTCAAATGCATGTTAGATGTTCTTTGTAGAAAGTTCTGCAATAATTTAATGAAATCAGCATAGTGATGCTTCCAGAAAGTATGTGGTTAAAATGTTGCTATTTAGCTCTTAATCTTGCTTTAAAGATCCCGGTTGCATCTATACCCTACCCAAAGGTTCAAAACAATAACTTATTTTTAAAAAATCATTATATAAATTGCATCAAACTTTTACTAGCAAGAGTTGTCTTGTGCTGAAGTTTTGGAATGATGAGGTAAGTAAAGCATGAATTCGTGAATACGTAGGTAAATTCAGACATGCTAATGTGTTAAGTATCACCACATGTACAGACAGCGCACAGCTAGAATGGAGCAGCATGTTTACTGGACTGAGCTTTTTTAATGTTAGAATTCATTCTCTGTTACGAGAACCTTATTTGCTAAGCAGTGAGCAAGATGTCCTGTAAAGCTTTAGTGCCTTTTCTGGCACTACGGTACAGTATTTAAAATGGAATGCTTCAGCTTTGCATACCAATGCCAGGTGGCATTTGATAGCACTTGATGTTTCTTTTAGTAAAACTTTGGGCATATATAAATAGCCTATTAGATGTCCTCCATGCACTTTCCTAAAGTGGGACAATATTATTGTGAGTCATCACAGGTTACGTGTTATCATGATGTCTGGATATCACGGCAGTTCTTAAACTAAAATAGTTGCGTCTTCATAGGATTACTAAACCGTGTTCCATGGAAGCCAATGTTTTTTAATCTGATAAATGAACTAATTGGCAGAGAGGTTTGTAATTCAGTTTTTTAAGAGGAGGAGTCCTGTTTGTTAACTGTTAAGTCTCTGTCCCAAGAAGACAGAAATATGCATGACAATTACCTAACGGCAATCTCTGCAAAAAAAGATTGGGCACTTTGTTCAGGATACAGTGTTGAAAACTGGGCCAAAAGGAAATATGACTGAGGAATAATACAGGAGTAATAATCATAGAATGATAGTATATACTTCATGCTAAAGAACAAAAAAGATGATCTGAATTCTCTTAATGCCTGCATTTTGCCATTCTTTTTCATTATACTGATTTATTTTCAGATGTCAAAGACAACTCTTTCAGTCGATCCCGGAGTTCTAGTGTAACTAGCATTGATAAAGAGTCACGCGAGGCAATTTCAGCTCTTCATTTTTGTGAGACATTCACAAGAAAGGCTGATACATCACCTTCCCCATGCCTGTGGGTTGGGACCACACTGGGTACAGTGCTTGTTATTGTACTGAATTTACCCCCAGGAGGAGAGCAAAGACTTCTTCAGCCAGTAATTGTTTCTCCTAGTGGTAAGTAGATGGGCTAAAGTATACTGTGATAAGGTATTGATGATGATGTTTGGTTTTTTAAAGACACTTTTTCTTAATTATGGATTAATTGAAAGTTAATATATACTTCCATTGAATTAGCTACTAAGGTTAACAATCTAGATTAGTTACTTCATTACCAGAGTTTTAAAGTTGCAAAGTTGAAAACATGATCTCATATAATATAAAAATACCACTTTAATATATACTTGCTGAGAAAAACATGTTTTCTAACCTTAATGTAGTACATGACAATTGTTAAACTGTTAAATTGTTAATTGTTAAATAGCAGAGCAGATGAGTATTCAAATGTTCAAATTGTTCAAATTATTCTTTTATAGTCATGAGGTAGGAAACTCAGTTTTCCTGCATCATGAAAAGGGAACACAAATTAAGGGTTGTATATTGAACAACTAGGTTTAAATATTAGTGGTAAAATATTCCTTTGGATTGCTGTGAGAGGTCTTGTCTTGTTTTTCTGATACACAGCAACTAGTTTTGTTGTAGTTACGTACTAATGGTTTGTTGAATGTGCTTTTAGGCATAGATTGCACTTTTCTGCTACCGCTGTCTTATGCAGAACATGCTGCTGTGCTCACACGGATGGTATCAGGACATGCAAATTGCAACATTAGCAAATGTTCATGGTTTTACTTGCATGTGAATAAATGCAAGTAAAATAAGAAATGTATTAGCTTAAGATCTGGCCTACAGAGACAGTGATTTAAATAGTGGGGAGGGAAAACTTCCTCTTTCAATTTATTCTAGAGAGAAGTGGATTCAAGTGTGAACTGCAGCAGAAAAAAAAACTTCACATGTTGCTTGTTTCTGAACCTGTCTATATTGAAGAAAAAGGAGGTGCTCGTCTTGGACTAAACATTTATTGTTGATTTTAAGCACTGTGTGTACTCCTCAGGAGAGAATTGCATTTGTGATGCTGAACTTGAATACAAATGTGCATTCCAGCTTGGCTTTCTTAATAAATGTTTGTTTCCATTGAAATTAATGGGAGGGTATGCATACACTTAACCCTTGAAAACTGGTTGAACATTTTCTTGAATATACGTGTGCTCTTGCGCATGCTACATTGGGTTTTGATATGTCTGTTTTGCTACAGAGGCAAGCTTAAGTTCTTGGGTTTTTTCATTTTGCTAGCTTAAAGAAACATTTTGTAGCTTGAAAGACAGATTAGGAGAAATGTTTTAGAAATGTGCTCAATTTCTTTATCTTAGGAACCATCCTGAGGCTAAAAGGGGCAATCTTGAGAATGGCTTTTCTGGATACCACAGGATCTTTGGTCCCACCAGCACATGAACCCTGGAGAGAACACAATGTTCCTGAAGATAAAGATGAAAAAGATAAATCAAAAAAGCGACGACCTGTCTCAGTGTCCCCTTCTTCCTCTCAGGAAATCAGTGAAAACCAGTATGCAGTGATATGTTCAGAAAAGCAAGCAAAAGTTATCTCACTGCCATCCCAGAACTGTATTTATAAGCAAAACATAACAGAGACTTCTTTTGTTCTTCGTGGAGACATAGTGTCATTGAGTAACAGTATCTGCCTTGCATGTTTCTGTGCCAATGGACATATTATGACTTTTAGGTAAGACCTGTTTGATAGTAACTTAAATATAAAAAGAACAAATAGTCTTCTGCTAGATAAGAAGTTTCCTTTTCCATAAGAATATGAATTAAAATCCACATTCAGTGTTGATGAACTTCTAACACTTGGGCCTGGATAATTTTGATTATGCATTCCTTTTAGTTATGCCTTCCACACATGAGAAAGTTTACCTGCTTAGCTCAAGCGACCCTGATTCAACAGAGTTCCAAATGTGTGATATAGGTCCTTGAGTTAATGAAGATTCTCAAATGTAAATTTACTCCCTGATGGAGAAAACTGCATTGAGTCAGACCTTCAGCTGGTACCTGACCACAACTCTGCTTATCTTTGTGCAGCTGTTCACATCACACTCATGCCTCAAGCTTATCTTTTTGTTATGTAGTTTGATTGTATCTTAAAGGCCTTAAACTCAGGCTATAAAGACAAGATTAATTGCTAGAACTTGTAGTATAGAAATAATCTAAAGAGGTTATGAGTTTAAACATGTGTAAAAGTAATGTTTAAATGTACTTACATGTCACCTGTGTAACTTTAACATGTCCTTTTTCTTGAATATTTCCAAATGCTATTTTGTTCTGAACAGCGGTGTGTATATATCTATGCCCTTGCACCTACATTTTAGTCTTTACTAATGCTAAGATGAATGTAGAACATGGCATTATAAAACTACACCAGTGAAATTCCTAAAAGGTTATTTTTAAGGTTGTGAAAACAAGCTCTCAGCTTGGGAAATTCTCTAAAAAGATACTTCTTCAGGAAGTTATTAGGAATAGAACTAAAGCTGATCTGATGCATGCTACAATTAAAAAATAACTTTCGATTCTTAAATCTGTTAACTCCATTGATCCATATCCCAACATATGTTCTAAACATCTCTAGAAAATACTGCTCACCTTGCAGGGCAAACACTCTTTTTCCCCTAATTAAAATTGGACTTAATGTTCATGTACCATATATTCAAACAAATCCTGATTTCCATAGTATTCATTTTGTTTTCTAAAGAACTTTGCATAGAGGTAGGTGCTAAACTATAAATACTGAATTGTTATATTGTGTAGGGAAGTTGAACTCCCAATTATTAACTCCATTTCGTACACATGAATTGCTGCTGGGAAGTGGATTTAATGTGCTGGTTTTGTAAAGTTGTGAGAGCATTGTATCATACCCGAGATGCCCAGTACTTACCTACTGATATAAATTTAGACAGGGCTTATGATTCTGTTAAATACGTTTGATTTTTCTGAAAATGCTATCACGGATGTCATGCTTATGCTACCTGATATAATGTTTTTGTGTTTTGTCGTGAAGCTGTAAGGATGTTTTATGCTTCCATTGGTCTGAAGCAAAGCACTTCCCTGTTATGAACTCACTCCTAGGAATATTCTTATTTTGGCTACATACATGGCAGAAGTGTCATTTCTGGGTGATGTGCTTACAAGAGAATATTGCTTTTTATTTCTTACCTGTAGAACTTGCCTCCAAAGTCATGTTACCTGTTCTTCTTCCTGTTGTTTGTCATAGATTAAGTCGGCTAAGATACAAGCCAGAATTTGTAAAATGCAAGCTTAACATTTAGAAATCTCAGTATCATACAAAAAAAAAAAGCCAACACTTACTGTTGTGGTTACTGCATCTTTCTTTGCCATTACTTTTGGCTTCACTTTGCCCCTTTATTGCTTTTTTAGGTTCTAGAAATAATAAACTTACGCAGATGGTATCTGCAGCAGAAGCTGCTTAACATCTTGTTGGTACATTTGCAGCTAACATCTTGTGTAAATTATGTTTTTACACAAATTTCATAGGGGATGTTTTTGAGACAGCGGTTTATTTTGGGTTATTTTTATCAAGACGTCAGGTGTTCAGTCACTTGTTGTTTGCATTTATTATTGCTTTGAGGGAGAGGAATGTTTGGTAGCAAGAGCATTGTTACAGCCTGTGTGTGTTGCATCTGTTCTTCAGTAGTGTGATGTAGTAGGTACTACAGTTACATGTGCAGAATCAGAAAATACAAGGTAAGCAAACCTTTCTCTAAGAGTACTTCCTCTTAAATATGCAATCAGATAAAAAAGTGGACATAATTCTTAATATTGTTGCTTGAGGTTGCTGAATTCTCTTTTCCTTCGAAAGCACACACACCTGTGTATTTCCAAGTGTTCTTGAGAAGATGTCTTTTGGGCTTGTATTTTTAGTCAAGGAGAAATTCTTCACCTGAAAGAAGAGGCTGGATGTTTAATTGTAAAAAGTAGATACTTATCAAAATACTTTGTTAGTAATTACTGAATAATGCTTTAAGTGTATCTGTGATTTACCCTGTTTATATGGTACTTATGCAGATGGTGAAGAGAGAAAGAATGTATTGTGGTTTAGAAATCTGATCAGTAATAGATAGTCCTGCTATATTTAGTGGTGTTTTTTTAAATTCTTTTTCTTAAGTTTGCCAAGTTTAAGGCCATTGTTGGATGTATATTACCTGCCACTCACCAATATGCGGATAGCCAGAACATTCTGCTTCACCAATAATGGACAAGCACTCTATCTTGTCTCGCCAACTGAGATACAGAGGCTCACCTACAGTCAAGAAACATGTGAAAATCTTCAGGTAATGAATTTAAAGTAAAATAAAATTACTGTTTTCTTAGACTCTGAGGATCTCTGTTCTAGATTCACAACACAGTATAAAGTTGAGCACTTTGGCTTTGGTGCTTTTATTTTTCTCACTGTGGAGTCTCTGATGCAGGATTAATCACTTCTACTCTTAAATTTTACTTTTTCATCCATCCTTTTGTATTTGAAACAGTTTCTTAATTTCCTTTTTGATCAATAGGAAATTTCGTTGTTTAACATGTGCAGTTATCAAAACTCCCTTGTTCAATTGATGCTGGTGAGGTGCATACTGATGTAAGCAGGGAATGCTGACTCAGGATACTTGAATGATGCTATTATGTTTCAGGGCACTTAACAGCTTGAAAAGGTTCTCAGCCATGCTTCAGCTTGGAAGTTGTATAGAACACTGAAATAGCAGAAATGCAGGCTGTAAGCTCTACTTTCGTACCACACATGGCTATGAGCATTTGTAGATATAGTTTCAACAGAACAAAATCAGGGGCAAATGCAGCTTTACTCAAACCCATTTCTTTGCTACTAAATTTCATGAGCTATAAGCTTGCAGCTATCTGAACAGATTGTTTGGGCACATTTCTGAATATGTTTTTATTTTTTATTTCCTAAGTTGGCTTGCAAAGGTAGATGCCTGTTAAAGCATATTAATTTTGAAATTTAAATCCACAAAATAAATCCTTAAAGTGAAAGTATATTCCATTAATTTGTGTGTGAAATAATGTATGCCTTGTTCTGTCTCTTCTTCATTGCAAAGGAAATGTTGGGTGAGCTCTTCACTCCTGTAGAAACACCAGAAGCACCGAACAGGGGGTTCTTTAAAGGTCTGTTTGGAGGTGGGGCACAGTCACTTGACAGAGAAGAACTCTGTAAGTTTTCAGTATTTTTCTGGTATTTCTACCCAAGGAAGCCAATAATCCTTGAGAAATGTATTACCTGTGTTAATAGAACATTACATTTGCAAAGAGGAAAGTAAAAAAGGGAATGACAAATGCTTTTTCATAGCTTTTGTGTTGTACACCTTACCAACAAGATTAGAAAAGTTTGGTACTATCTTCTCACAGGCTCCTTTACCTCATTTGTTCAGGAGTAGATTATAAACCAAGAAATGGGACAACTGATCTTATTTTTATTCATCTTTATGAAGTATATAGTACTAACCATGCTTTTCTTAATGTTGTTAAACTGAAAGGGGTTGGTTCTGGAGAACAGTATTCTGGACAGTGAGAAAATTAAAACTCCGTTCCACTTCAGTCTGTTTGCTAGGCACTTTTTCCTCATTTGACTGGTGCAGAGATTCCTTAGGAATGAGAGCAAGGATAGAACTGTATGATAGTTGAATTCAGTCTTCTGTTCATAGGACAGTAAAACTCAGATTTGGCAAAGTTTATTGCTTTATCATCTCCTCTTTGGTTTTTTTGATTACAGGTTTATTTTTTTTACTGTGGTGGCATGCAGCATTTTACAGAATCGGAGAATAGAATCATAGAATAATATATTTAAGGAAAATAACTTCCACTTATTCAGATATTTGTTAGATAAAACACCATGTTATGCAAGTTTATTTGTAAGAAGAACTGTTTCCTTTTTAACATGATATGTAGCTGTTAAAACCGACAAGGCTCCCTGGCAATCCTTTATTTCCTTATTGGTTCTTTTGATCTATTCAGTAAAAATTAAATTATTCTTTACTACTTGGGCCTGTACATTTTGAGGTCACTTTCTGCATTAAATTCCATTTGTATTTATGTATGTGTAATACTTTGAAAGGTTGGTCAAATACTCTATTAGAGAAATCTGTGTGCACAAATTATATTTTTAATTGGTATGAGTAGGACAGGGAAAAACTGCCTTTCCGTGGCAACAGAAAAGCACTCTTATAACTTTAGAAGCTATGTCTTTACATTATTTCAAGTTTCCACCATCAAGATTTGGGTCAGATCTTCAGAGGGAAAATAGTATTGAATGGGAGAAAAAAGCCTAATTGTAGCCTGCAAGTGAGTTCAATGACAATCCAAAAGACAACTGAAAGTCTTTAAAATAGTCATATTTAGCATGAGGGTGACAGCAGAATCTGTAATAAGTGAAATGATTTCTCTTTTTTATTCTTGGGAATTCACAGAAAGATGTTTATAGTGTGAATTGAAATCTAAGTTGTTCTTCCTAGAACAAAATCAAATCAGAAAATCTTGAAATACTGCAGCAAAACTTGTTAAATAAGTTAACATTACTTTTCCTAGAAGTGAAAAAAAGAAAATATTTAAACCATAATTTCTTTGTTTAAAAAATAAAGAAAAGTTACATTTTATTTGGTTTCACTTCACCCAAAAATATTTTGGTCTTCACTCAAATTTTCATAGAGTATACAATTCAGTATAATTGTTCAGTATAATAATTGCCCCTGTACTTGGCACTGGTGAGACCCCACCTCGAGTACTG
>RSEF01000003.1:52251896-52271513 GCA_003993805.1 Himantopus leucocephalus | reverse complement strand
CTGAAAGGTCCCTTCCAACCTTAACGATTCTATGATTCTAGAAGTTTGACACATCCTTTAAGTGTCTAGACAGAACTAGGGGGCTGATGTCCCATTATGAGCAAAGGAGATGTAGTCAGTGTGGCTGCTGGAGTCCAGAGAGCTGTTCAGCTGACCAGTCGTGTCTAGGGTGAGCTGCTTTGCTCTTACAGCTGTACTGCCTTTTCATGATTTGCATTACACTACTCTTTTTGACAAGATTTTTACAATAATGAGAGTACAGACACGTAATCTTTAGGTGTCTGCATCTAAAACTGAACTTCCTTCAAAGGAAACTTCTGCTGGTGGAGTCATACTGCCTGGCTACACAGCAAAGCACTTCCAGAACTGACCACAATTTCTATTTTCAAAATTCTCCTGCTTTGTCTGCTGAACTCCCAACACCTTCCCTGTGAAGTAGACTATATTGTTAAAAACCACTTCACCAGCACAACTCTGTGGATGCCTGTGATGCCAGCAGAGTTGAGAGAGTTTTAATTTCACACTTGAACCATGACAAGATTATAATTTTATAACCTGCCTGGAAACTCAGAAATATGTTTGAAAATAGCAGTTTTATTAAATAGTAACATCTAGTAACAATGAGTCGTGAGTATTGCTCGTAGTCATGCCTATGATTAGGTGTTCAGTGTCCATGCAAAGAAATGACACCTCTATAAACTATTTGCATTGATATTTATGTAATAACGATAGAAAACCTTACTATTCTGTTTTTGCTGTTTTGCAAATGCCTCCAGTTGGAGAATCAGCATCTGGGAAGGCATCAAGGAGTCTTGCCCAGCATATTCCAGGGCCTGGGGGTATTGAAGGTGTCAAAGGAGCAGCATCTGGTGTAGTCGGTGAACTAGCAAGAGCCCGGTTGGCACTAGATGAAAGAGGACAGAAACTAGGAGAACTGGAAGAAAAAACTGCAGCTATGCTTTACAGTGCTGATTCTTTCTCTAAACACGCTCATGAGGTGAGTCTGTTACATGTTAAACTAACATTAAACTGATTCTTTATCAAATAAATGCAAGTTTTGTGAGTAACTGACATCTGCAAAGGCATATTAGAGGTATCTAAAGAAAATGCAATAACATTGATAAAGGACACTTTCCTTTTATCAATTGATCGTTACTTCTAATAATTAAGTATTAATGTAAACAGCTTTGTGTTGTGGCATGTTGGTCTAGAGCGTACCTTCTGCCCAAGTGGCATGTAAACTTCTAAAAGTGTGGCTCAGTTCCCATTACGTAAAGAATTTATCAGTGAATTAGATGAGAGTAATGCTCTGTGTGAGATTCCTGTGGTTCTTAAAGAAGATTCAATTGTTGTATGCAAACCCCATGAGTCCAAGTTAATTTTTTTCCCTCATTAACTACATGGGATGGCTGTTCTCTTCTGTGTTCAGGCAGATCTCTTTACATCCCCTAAACTCTTTTGCAATCTTCCCATTCTCCCAAAAATCTCTTTTTCTACCTAAGGCCAGATCATCAGCAGTGATGCTATCATTAGAAAATTCATCATGCTAAATCCTCACTGTTCAGCAATGTTGTTATTGCAGTTTTGAGAAGACTTACTAAAGTCCCTCTTTCTGCTGCTTTGTAAGCATATAATTTGTTTGTATCATTGTACTTTTTGATACGTTATAGAAACAGTAATTAGAAATTGTTTTTGTTTGGTTTTTTTAGATGATGTTGAAGTACAAAGACAAGAAGTGGTACCAGTTCTGATGATGCTCATCAACTACATCTGTTTAATTTTGTCCTGACGGAAAAAATCTTGGTTTTTCATTAATTTTGGCAGGACCATTGAAATTTAAAGGAGTATTCACCACTGGATACTGTTGTTTCCTAGCACAAATCACACACTGTTTTACCTCAGTCATGGCTTTAACTGAGGAGCTTTATATTTAAAAGAAACACACATGAAAAAAAAAAAAACTTGAGTGTTTCTTAGCTGTTGGTTAGCTGAGAGGTGGAACACAGAAAGTAACTAGAACATGTGGAAAAGAGGGTAAAGGGAAAACTTAGTGTGAGATGGGCAGGGGCAATGCAGGGTCAATCCTGTGTTAATATTTCATATGCCAAAAGTTCTTGTGCTATTGTAATTGCCGCCAGTGTTATACCCTCCTGTGAGGAGAGGCAATAAATCAGGGGTCCAAGAGCTGGAATAAAGTTGTTTGTCATGCTGGACGGTAGCTGACTTACGCTTACCCTCTCTAGGACTCCCTATATTTACCATTATCGTTGAAGAAGAGTTGAAGTTTGCTGTTGCTTCTTTCATCGGAAAAGCTGGAAGCTTGGAAGATTTCATGTTGAAAATTGTATACATAGTTGACCTGTGCATAGTCTTTTCTTGGACCCCTGATTGAGTATTCTTGTATTCACATCATATTCTGTGAAGTGCAAAACCAGAGAATACACAATTTTTGCATTAAAAAAGTAAAGTGAATAATATGACTGGAATGTGTCATGCTGGGAGTTTTCATTTGTGTTATGGCTGTGCAATGTGAAATGTGGTAACATCTTCATTGTGGTAAGAATACTTCAACTTCTGTTCAGTTAAATATCACTTTTTGCCAAAAATAGTTATTGGTTTGGTTTGTATAACATTTAGAATTGGCTGTGGGTTCCATTCATGCTGTGAATTTTTATAAATGTTTAACAGAATGTATCTTTACAGCCATTAATTAAAATAGCTGAGATAGTTTTGCTCAAAACTTAAGTTCTAGATGCCCCTTTAGTCCTTTACTATGAAATCAGATAATCTTGGACTCAGGTTTTAAAACAGTTTTACACCCTGTGGAGGTGCTGATGCATGAATAATGGCAAGCATCTAATATTTAGTAGTTGTCAGTATATTGTTCAGCAAACTTCCAAATCCTGCTAGTAGAGCTATTTTACAAGTACCTATCTCAGCTCCACCCAGCACTAAAGGCAGCTGGCCTAAAGTTTGCATTTAGTCTCTGAAGCTGTATTTTCAATGTGGGCAGTGGTAAGTGGCCACTAAAACTTCAGGAATTGCTGAAATAATGTTCAGTTTGGGTGAGGTAAATAATATAGCTGAGCTAACTCATTAATGGCTACTGCACTAAAGCTGTAAGAGTGGGAATAACCAGAGCTCTTTTAAAAAGAGAGGTTTCCTTAAAATAAATGTTTGCATTTCAAAAATTAATTTAGACTTTTTTTCCTCAAAGCAGGAAAGTTACTGATTGGTTTTGTTTTATGAAAGGGAGTACTTAGAAGCTGATAGGTCTACATTGTCTGAAATTAATCATTTGGGTTTGCTTCTCCAAGTATCACATTCTGTGTGTTTTTTCACACACTTTCCAAATGTTCCCAAAGTAAAACCTTGGTTATATTAGTATTGTAAAGTGATGTTGCAGGTGCATAGATAAGGCAACCTTACAAAATGCTTAAAGGATGCAAAATATTAAAGTTACTGATGGTTCTTAATTCATTTTTCACTTCGTAGCACAAATTGATAAATTTTCTGATTTCACGTATAGTAACATTTAATTTAAAAGGAAGAGTGAATTCTGTTGCCAGTACAAGGGCATGCCATACCATGTCCACTGTTCAAAGAACTTAACAAATGAGAACTTGACAATTTGAACAAGCAGCATCGTGATTTCTTGATGGCTCTGTCCCATACCTACTGAGGCAATGTTAACTCCAGTTACTTAACTCAGCTTCCCACACAATGTTTGCCTTTGTGTTAATTTCTCTTTTAGTGTGTAATTAATACATATTTAACACCATTTTGTTTAAAATCCAGGTAGAATAAAACTACATAAACTACTATCCATACCGCTTCCAAAAATAAAATACCCTGACATTTGTCCCCTTCCTTATCTTACATTTAGAAATTGAGACTACTGATTATTATTTGACCTGGTGAAGAGGAACTATATTTCAGAGCAACAGAATCCTGGAAAATTAGTCTTCTCAGGCTTAGTGGGAGAGGGTGGCAAAAGTACTCTACAGCAAATCATGGTATTAGTTCAATGCAAGATGACCTTGGCTTGAAAGAAAAGTGTACTTAACTTTCCCATCAAGAAACACTTGATAACCACCAGCAAGCAAAAAAATAAGAGGCAATGAGAGACCATCTGCCAGGACAAGAAGAGTAGTGGCTTATTTGGTGTTACAGAATTTATCATAGTTGAATCTCTTTTCTGTTACATATGTTCAGAGCATGCTTCTGGATTTGAAAGCTAATGAAGTGATTGCTCATGAGATGAATACACAAATGGTTCTTGGTCAATAAAAGGGGCCATGTACAATTTTAGTCTGAAATGTTCCTTTTTCCTTCTCTGTGGAAGGAAGTTGATTGTACATAACATCATTGCATCTTATTCTGCTATTGGTGGTGCACCTTTTCTACAGCAAAGTATATTGAAATCCTTGGGGAGAAGCACCCTGGGTTTTTTTCGCTAGCATTTTAGTTGTGTGAATCTTTTTAGAGTTTCTGGAAAACTCTAGAATACAATTGAGCTATTACTTTTTTTTTTCCGATGGAAGCGTAAGAAACTGCTGCTACCTATCTGTTTATATGTAGTGTGTCTCATTAGGAACTGTAAACTGAAGAAGCTTTTCTTCACCTTAGTCCTGCCAAACTGTAACTTTTGAATGTTGATATGTGTAAATATGCGTGTATTCCAAATAAGTCTGAAAGTGTTACACCACAGGCATCTCCAGTGATTTGTTCTTCAGCAGTCAGTCAGTTACAAAATATAGTAATATATAGCTATGTTCCTTGTCTGTCTTTATGCAAAGACTTTTGCCTAAGGTGGTACTTGCATGGCAGGTGATGTTGGAAAGCTACATCCAAAGGAGGATTTTTGGCAGCAAGTTCATTTCCCTTTTTCCTTTCTGTTTTCCTTTTCTCTTTTCCTTTTTCTTTTTTGCTTAATTAATGGCACTGATCTTACCTGAACTTTTAAACTTGAATTTTTCCTGCACTTTAATTCAATCATGGTATTTTATTCCTTAATTTTTTTTCTGTATTTGTGTAGTTCAGGTTCATTATTTGTATATAAACACACACATTCAGTAAAGACTTTAGAACAGATTACTTTCAGGCACATTTGCTAATTATGTGACTATCATTTAGAATGTGTGTTTTCTTAGCAAAATATGTATATACAAGTATATACAATATAGAATCTAATGAAAGGCACTTATCCTGTGTCTGCATTAAGTTTATAAATTCAACACTTTCAGATTTGTTACTAGATAATACAATGAAATCTGTTATATTTATACATACTGCTTAAGAATATACTTTTAGTTTTAAATAATTTTTATATGTGCACTTCTACCTTTAATTTTAAAAAGATTTATGTTCAATTTTTAAGTCAAAGTACTTAAAGTATGTATATTATCCATAGAAGTTGTTTTAAGCTTATGAATACATTCATATCTCATATCGAGATGATACAGTTACTAAGCAATGAAAAAAAATAGCCCATTTTGCTTTGCAGAAAATAATACTTATTTTTACCTCCCATTTGGAACATTCTTAAACAATTCCCTAAGTATGGAGAGGGAAGATAGTGCATTCAGAAAACTAACCTAATGTAAAAGTTTTCTCAATAGCTGCAGTCTGTGGCTGACTGGTTTTCTATGATTTTTTTTTTCTTAGGTTTACACATGAAAGACTTTTTTCAGCTCTATTCCTTGGACTTTTAAAATTCCCTAAAACTGAAGTGAGGTTTGTCCAATAAATCTTTTCTTTGAGTAATGTATGAATCTTGATTATACATCAGCTCTTTACATGTAAATCAGGGGTTTTTTGTATACCGAATGTGTGTTGGAAAACTTACAGCCTGTGGCCGAAGTGCCCTCTTCTTTCTCATCATGGTTTTACATACCCGGGTGGGCATTGACAGCAGCTGAAGTTTGGGGTGGGGAGGGTGGCAAAGGAAGGCGAAGCCGTGCAGCCCTGTCCGAGTTGGAAGGTACCTTGTCGGTTGAACCTTTTCTTCATTCTAGCCAATTTCCTGAATAACTCTTGTGAATTTCCTTGAGTGGGTGTTGATAGCTTTGCTACTACCACAAAATCTTCAAATACTTTGTAGACAGAAATTAATGATGTTTGAGAGGAGGAAGTGAGTAAAACAGAAAAAGATATGTACTGTAGGCAAATCAGCTAAACCGATTTTATTTCAGTTTTCATTGAAAAGCTAAGTTAAGCTGGGCCATTTCTCCTTCTTATGCATGTTACAAAGATGTGCTGGATATCATCTACTTTTTACTGCTTCAAGCCAGATAAGTGTACTGTGTTTCTGGGTTCTTTTACACTTTATAAAGTTTAGGCTTAGAGATGGGGGCATTCATTTAAAAAAAAAAAAAAGAGAAAAGAGACAGAAACATGGAACAATCAAATGAAAAGGTATCAATCAGTATTCCTTTTAGTTTTTCATGTAAAATGCCTAGAAATGTTGAAGTCATACAGCTGTAGGTTTCTTTGACACTTGTATTTGGTTTTGTTAGTACCTAAGTTACATATTACCAGGCAAATAATAACTAGAAGTTAAACTGTTTCAGTTGAAAACATGTAAGGAGTTGTATGTGGATTACCACTACCATTCAGGAATTGGTGATGCGAAGGGAGAGGGGTGGGAACATGTTTTAAATATTCCCTTTTAAAATGGAATTGTAAATAAGCAGTACTGTGTTATTTTAGACCTGAGCTCTGCTATCTGTAGTGGTTAGAACTAGGAAAACATGCTGCTTTCTAGTTATGCTACTGTTTCATTGTACCAGCACCACAGGGGGGGAAATAAAAAACATCAGTAAATTTTTCTAACACTGCCCACTTGTGGGTAAGCATGCTTGATGTGTAGCAGTTCTCGTTTATGTATATCTTAGTGTGTACATGTGTGTTTTCTTTTTTCTTTTTATTCATTGCAACTTATTCTTCAGTTAAGTCTTGCTGAGCCCCACTAGCTCTTCTGAGGGTGATTACTGGAATATGCATTTTAGGTAGGGTTGCAAATCCATCTGTCTACAAATATAGTTTCATATGAACTGCGAACTGTACTGTTACAAACACAACTATGTTAGATTGCATAGAGTTATTTTACTTACATGTACTTGAACGGAACTATGTCATCATAACAAAGTTAAATTAAGTATGGAATATTTTTGTAAATAAAAATACCTGTGCAGCTGGTATTTTAAATTTAAAATGTATTATACATTAATGTTTCAGAAAAAATGTTCATATATGTGTATATGAATGTGTCATTATGCTGAAGGGCTCTGATTGGGCAAAATAAACTATTCAAATCTCTCCTGAAATGAGTGGAGCTTACTCCTTTTTTTCCTAAGCAGTTCTTTTCCTGCTGGCTGGAGCGTGCAGTGACTCCCTGCCAAAAGAGGGAGATTTTGTTTCGTTTTGCTTAAGGCTTTGAGATGCGCTTTATAAGGAGGGGAGCGGTGTGTGCCTGAAGCACTAGCAGCCAGCCTGACGGTGAGTTGCCCCTAAGGAGCACGAAAGGCAAAATGGTTCATCCACAGTGATGTTCCCAAGCAAGTCTAAAACCATTGTGAAACGCACATCTTGATGGTGACAGTGTGAAGTCCTGTTAGCCTTTTAAGCTATCAGAAAAGCCAAGGTCACTCGTATTACAAAGACAAAGTGAAGTATTTTCTGCAGCTGCATCTTGACAGTGATCATTAATGTAAGAATCCGAGGTGCATGGGGAGAAGAGAAGATGACTTTTTTTTTTCTTTGCCATATTTACGGCACATCAGATGTATTATTTTTCTCTGGTTGTGGCTCAGCTTTGCCACAGACCAATTTCTAGCTTGCAGCCTATTAAATTTTGTCTAATGCTGTTGGGGGCGTGAGGGGAAACACACCTTTGTAAACATCCTCTGAATGATGCAAAAATATTGAATCTGGAGAGAGACTGGGCAGCAATTCTGAGAAGTAAAATTGCTGCACCTCAGTGAAATTTTTGGAATCTCATGATTTCAAATAATAAAATATTTCAGTGCTGGTTGCAGTAGTATGTGATTGATATGAGGATGCAGTTTCATCTGTGGGAAAAGTCCAATGGTTCCAGACCTCTTCTGCTTTCCTGGGTTTTTTTCTCTAATATGTGATAGTTAGGTATTCTGAACTTTAAGCTCAGCAGCACATGGAGTTATAAATAGGATGATGCATTGGACTAAAATTGTTTTAACTTCAGTCCAATTAAATTGAAGGTATTCAGAGCTGTCATACTGCCTCCAGCCACTCCCTAGCTCTGGTAATCTCTGCTGCCACCAGTAACATGGCAAGAATAGCTCCCTCCCTATGGGAACTGCGTGGCTGCACATACCATCAGTGGACTGACAGGAGGGGATTGTCTGACTGAGATCGCAAAGTGAAGCGCTTTGCTTCAGTGAAAGCCAGGATTTGATGAGACCTACATAAAACTTGGTCCCTTTGCACATCACGTGTTACAACAGTTCCAGTGCCAGTGTACTCTAAATTAAATGCATCTAAGACCTACAGACACATGACGGTATGCCCATGAGTGTGCTGCCCTCCAAAAGTTTTCCTTACCCCAATTCTTTATTGGGAATGGTCCCTGGCCAGCTCTGCCTGGGAGGAGGCTGGGAAGCCCCAGGAGGACGTGGCAGTGGGCAACTGAGGTCCAGTACCAGAGACACTGTGAATTGGGCAGTGCTAAGGACTGAGTTACAGACCTAGGGACCAGCTTTCAGCAGCAGTCTTTTCTTCCAGGCTGGGTCACTGAACCAGCTCTTCCCTGTTGCCCACTGGCCTGTGGGTGGCAGTGACATCCTAGTCCTGTTCTGTGCTCCCTCCTCCTGCCCTGGTGCACCTGGGCTGCTCCCTTGGCCAGGGGTCTGCCAAGCAAGAGGCACTGCCTGTTTCTTCTCTCTTAGGAGAAAAGGTAGCAGCCACGCTGGAGGCATCCCAGTCTGGCCAAAGGAAATAGGATGGTTTTCCCCACAGTCCTGAATGGAGATAAACCCACAAAAGCAGAATTCAGCAAACACCATCTTTTCACCTTCTAGGTTCCTGGCTAGCTTTTCATNTAAAAGCAGAATGTCAGCAAACACCATCTTTTCACCTTCTAGGTTCCTGGCTGGCTTTTCATAACGTGTAATTAATGCTCCCCTAGTAAGGGCTTGGGGGCTTGCATATGNCAAAAGCAGAATTCAGCAAACACCATCTTTTCACCTTCTAGGTTCCTGGCTAGCTTTTCATAACATGTAATTAATGCTCCCCTAGTAAGGGCTTGGGGGCTTGCATATGTAACTCATTATAATACCAGAGTTCTGCTCAGTTGCTGTAGCAAACAGTTCTCTTCATTTTTCAGCCCCAGGAGACAGCCTGGGCCGAGGTTTGTGTGCACACTGCTCGGGAGGGAGGGTGGGAGCTGTACCCTCTGGCTGGCAGAGACCCGGGGAGCCCTCCTTCAGCCTCAAACACTCATTTAGAGCTGTTTGACTCCAAAATTACTCAGAAGGGGTGATGCAGGACCATAGCGAAGCCACAGTCGAGAGAAAAATGGTAAGTTTGATGTTCTGTTTTGGAGCAGATAACAGCATTTCTGTATCTTGCTGCAGTCACAGTGCGAGCAGGGCTTCAGGGAGAGTTGATCATTTGAAAGGGTTTGCAATCAAAATGTCAGACTGTGCTTATGTTTTGATAAGTTTACCAACTCCTCTGCCTAATTAAGCAGACATAATGAGAAATTTTGTATAACTGATTTCTGTGGCACAAGACACTTCTGGGAAGAATAAAGTGGAATGCAGTCTCCTGCGTGGGAGTGAACAGAAAACAATTTCAAGCTGGTATCTCCTAATTCTCTTGGGCACCTGCAAGTCTCTTAGCACCACCTCAGTAAGTACCTTTTATCTGAATGTCAGTGTCACCTACTGTCTATGGTGCTTTTCCTTCTGGGACCTCGAAGCACATAGCACAGTGGGCCAGGCCCCCTGTGAGGCTTCTCTTCGTTACAATTACTGTCTTTAGACTGAGTTTGCACATGCCTGTTGTTAAACATGTGTATCACAACATAGTACTAATTCATACAATGAAGGACTGGGTTTTTTTAAATCCATCCCCTATGAGAAGGGTAGACAAAACTTAAAAAAAGGGACTATTCAAGGTCATTTTAATTATTATCAGGCTTTCTCTTTAATATGCTCAAATTCAGAGTCAATTCTAGCTGTGAACTTAGGAGGCTCCAATATTCACCTACTTTCCATTTTGTCTCTAAGCACAGCAGTTTATGGTTGGTTTTTAGAGTTTCCAGCATCTCTTGAAAGAAATCTGTGAAGTGCCTGGGAAGACAGAAATCAATTCTTTTATTCTACTGTTCCAGTTAAACCCTTTTAGAAAACTTATTTTTTGTACACATTTTTAAATGTAATTTGTTGCCAGAGCAGGATCCATGGAAGCTGCATTGACCTCTAGAGCTTTCCTTTGGTTCTAAAAGGCCAGTAATTAGTCTGGCTCTAAATGTCTAACGTACAACTGCTAGTTCTTGTTGGGATTCTTCTGGAAGCAGCTGCTCTGTGTCTAGCAGTGCAGTCATGCTGCATGCACCAATTTTGGCAAGTAGCTTGTGGGCTGTGGTCACCAATGCAAGCTTTCTCTTCCTGGAGGTAAAGAACTGAGAAATACCTCAGCATTGCTGGCTAGGGGGCTCTGATACCAGTATCACAACTACTTGAATGTGTTTAGCAGACTATGCCTTAAGGGACAACCAAAAATCTCTCGCTGTGCACCCTGCAGGGCATGGTGCAGCGCCTTGGGACTCGTACCCTGTCAGAACCGGGGAGCGTTGCATCCCAGGCCTTTCACTAGCTCACCATAGTTCAATACTGGGGATGTGAACAGCTGTCAGCCTGAAGTGGATGCGTAGTTTACTGAGGGCTTTAATACAGAGCTTCAAGCAAAGAAGAGATGTGGTCTTCCAGAAGATAAACAGTGACAGGGATTGGCCATGTACCACATCCTGGAGAGCCAATTTCAAGCCTGAAACCCCCCACTCCGTGTGACTTAACCTGGGGAAAAGGTAAAGCTGATGTGAATTAATGGCTGCTTGCCATAGTCCTCCACCAGACTGATGGCAAGCAATAACCTAAAATTTCTCCTGTAGCTGTTGGAAGGAATTTCTTTACATTTGCATTATAAACTATAAGGTTGTGATTGGCTCGCAGTCAGTGTGAGCTGTGTATATTGCTATATTCTTGAGGGCCCTACTCATGGTCTACTGCTGACTTAATATTACGCGGTGTAAAAACATGGAAAAAACTGTTGATCCAAGCCTGACTGTGTAGGCTTCAGCCTAGTAAAAGAACGACTGATGGAGGTCAGAGAGGCAAGGGGGCAGAAACAGGGAGAAAAGGTTTGGCTGAGCTGGTTAGCACAACACCGGTTCTCTTCTTGCCACATTTTTGCAACTGTTGTGGCAAAGAAAAGCTTTTACGAAGGTATTTGAAACGAGAAAAAGCGGCTGTTTGGGCATTTACAGGGAGCTGCTCCCTGACATAAACAACAGTGTGGAAAAAGTGAAGTGGGACTGTTCAAAAAAATCTAACCAGGATTGATAGTGTTTGGCATAGTTCACCAGTCATGGGAGATCTGGCATCCCGCTAAAGGAGCAATGATAGCTCTGGAGGGGACAAGGTGCTGAGGGGGCAATAAACATGGAGACAAACTGCTCGCGTTTGCAGCTGTCAAGAAGGGGGAAGCAAAGGGAAGGCAGCACAGGGGGAGGCAACAAGCATGACACAGCAGGCTTCAAAATGATCTTTGCAGCTGTGTTGTGCCGGATGGCATTTGCCAGAAGCAGAGGAAAGGATCTAAGCGAACACTGATGTGAAGCTTTGTCATGTGGACGTATACAACAGGCTTTGCTGTAGAAGCGATGCACGAAAAAGTGCCTGTGAGGCAGCAGGCAGCCCCATCGTCAGCACCTGAGGAGAGTAGCTGGAAACGATACCTGAGGAGACACCTGCTTGGCCAAACAGAGGACCCACATTATCTCAGGCATCGCTTCTCATAGAGACAGCACCAGATATGGCCCATGTGTTTCCAAACACAGTCACACCTAGAGCAGCACTGTGGCTTGTAACAGCCCAGGAGTCATGGGCCCTAAATTTGTCTTGCAGCTAGGGTGAGGAGAGCACTGACCCCAGGGCTCCTCTGCTGGCAGTGTGGAAACGGAGAGCAAGAGTCTGATGTTGCTGCCTTCTCCCTAGCATCCAGACCAGGATCTCCGTCCGCCTCAAAGCGATACAAGCGGGCTTCTTGCCCTTCACAGTTGGTAGAAGGTGACTCAGGGACCCCTCATGTGGTCCTGCAGACACCAGGGCTTTCACCCCCTGAGGTTTTCCAAGGTGCCTCTGAACTGAACATAAGAAGGCAGGTTTTCTTTCAGGGTTTCTTTAGCAGGAAAGGTGAAAATTAATCTGCTTTGATTTTATAGGTCTTTTTCTTTAAGAGAAGAAAACAAACAAACAACAAAAATCCCTACTGCTCTGGGCCAAATTAACTGGCAATGTTGCTTAATGTAACTTAGGCACAATATGTGCAGCTTCCTTCAGCGCACTGACATGTGGCCACATCTGTCCATAGGGCATTGCAGATGAAAGCACCCTTGTGAGTGAAGAAACGATTAGTTGAGAAGAGCCCTTCAAGTAGCTTTTGGCTTCACAGTTGCTGTTCTGCAGGTCTGCCTTACCTTGGGACTCTTGCTCCCTGAAGGCAATGCACGTGACACAGGAGCAGATTTTTTCATTTATTCCCAGAGCTTACAGTGAAGTGTCACATTCTGGCTGAAGACTTACGACACGGGACTTCATGGGCATGCCAAATTCCTGAGCTTCCACTGCCAGGTCACTGTGAGTGGGATCTGCAGCAAGCTCACAGGCTCAGCAGAGAACCTGCCCTCTAAGTAATGGGCCCCAGATGGATATTCACGGGAGGAGTACTAGTAATATTGCAAATTAATAAGTAAAGAGCCATCTCCTTCTCATTGTTACCACCTGTCCTGCTCTGCAGTGAAATAAAAACCCCTCCTGCTCTGTAGTTTTAATTAAAAGCAGTGCTGGTACATCATAGGGCGTGAAGGATGACTGAAATTGTAAACTCTTCTTCCCCTCCACTGGAAGACTTACTGTGGGCAATTGTGAGTTGTATGGTTGTATGTCTTCCTGATAGCACTATCCTTTAGTCCTTTGCATGCCTGAGTAATACAGTAACTAGTATATGCTGTAGTAAAACTTCCCGTAAGAAGTTCCTGTATAACTAAAATAGGGGTGTCTAGAAACTTTTGCTTTGATATCGTCACTTAAAAGATTCACTCACTCACCCCTTTTTTTTTTTTTTAAAAAAAAAACAACCCTTCCTACCTGTGTGTGAGCTACAGTAAAATCTTTCCCAAAACCTGGCCTCCAGTTTTTTGTGGAGGTGAGAGATGAGAGACTGCAGGGTGGGATGGGGAAGGTTTTGCACAGCTGGTGCTGGCTGGGNCATGGCAGCTCGTTGTGGAGGGTTTTCCTTGCTCGTTGTACCAGGTATATAAATGCAGCTGGGCCACGGGAACAGAGGCATGGCAGACGTACCTTGGGGAAACCTCCTCCAAGACTCTTCACAAACAGCCGGCCTTATCCCGTCAGGTGGGTGAAAAGCATGGTGTTTACACAGGGAGGAGGAGAGATGAGAGACTGCAGGGTGGGATGGGGAAGGTTTTGCACAGCTGGTGCTGGCTGGGCCCCCTCCCTCTGCACCTCCCTCCCAGGCACAGGAGGGGACACCTCAGGTGGGGCAGGATGCTGACATGTCCACGAGATGCTGGGGTGCACAGGAAAGAATGAGCTGGAGGGACCTGGGCTCAGCGGTGGTGGTGGTGGTGTTTCAAGCATGGGATGGGGCGGGGCAGGGCCCTGGCTGGCTCTGCTGGAGCCCAGGCACGGTGCAGCTGTATTTTGGACAGGTGAGGGACTGGGAGAAGAAAACAAGCCTGTGGATTGCCAACGCAGTGGCGGGCAGCTGGCGAGTTGGGAGATGGAGGAGGTGGTGCTGGCTGAGGATGGCGGGAAGAGGTCTGTGTGGGGAGCATCGCTGCTCCGACCACACAGCAGAACCAGGCTTTGCTTGCCGGGACCTAACGTGCTCTTTTGCAAACATTAGGCATCACCGGAGACCTGTGAGAAGCAGTTCGGCCTCTCTGACTCTTCCAACTCATGTTATTAGTTTTCAGTTTAAGCTCATCCTCTAACCAACAGAGTATAAAACAGGGGCCAGCTATGCACACAGCCTTTTACCTCTCTCAAGCTTTGAGAAAAATCCCCCAAGGACAGGAACAGCAGCACCAGCATGTGGGTCACCCAAAACCTGACTGAATCGAGCACTTGGTGCTGCTGCACCCTGTATCATCATACTCATCTCTAACCCTTTTTTACTGGGAAATTCTTGTTTCTCAGAGGGTGGTCTACACAGGCCTGGGATTACTGCCTGTCTGGGGGGGCTGAGAGCTGGAGCAAGGGGAAAGATTTGCCTCAAAATACATAATCAAGGCAACAGTGTGGATTTTTACCTAGGTCTGGCTGTAATGAATTGAGCCCTGGGTCATTTAGCAATTATTATGGTTGATCAATAATAAGCACTTCATAAATTCATGTACCCAGCTCCTATGCAAGATGAAGGTTTTACAGATAGTGACCTTTACCATATTGCAACCACTCTGATACAACCGTCCCAGTCTTTTCTAGCACTGAACAAATCAGCTTTTTTCAAAATCACAGTGAGACATTAGGCTCCTGGTCTGGGTTCAGATACATCAACCCTGTGGTTTCTCAGGAGTTTTTAAAAATAAAAACAAAATGCCTTTACTTAGCGTAGTCTTCTATTATAAAATGTCATTGTGCGTACATTACAGATTTTGCTAGGGTTTAACAGTCAATCTTTTCCATATGAGTGCATGCTTTTGGCTGGGAAAACTATTATCTGAATATAATGGCTTTCTTTTCAAGCCAAAAACTAAGTATGGAAGGCACATCCAACTGAAATGAGAAATGCTGCGTTATTTCAGTTTTTGTAAAACTGCTCTTATTTCTGACAGTGGTTTTGCTGAAGACAGTGGTTTTGCAGAAGAGATGCAATCTTTCTTAAATAGACTATAAATAATAGCTAAAAACTGAATTGGAAGCAGAATAAATAGAGACAATTAATTCAACTGAAAAGGGCTAATTTTCATTCTGATTACCCATGCTAGCACACAATCATCACTTAATGCCATTAGGAGACTGTAGGATGAGGAACAAATCATAGAATTCAATTGATAAAATAAATGGTACAATACGCGTGCTGTTCGTTTCAATCTGTCAGTAATTATTCTCTGCTGTGTTACACAAAAATATTCCCTTCCAGTTTGAACACAGTTTCAAAACTCTCATTAGAAATTGCAAGACATATATGTAGATGATGTGGGTGACGCTTGGTCATCAGTTCTTCGATGTTGCCTGCATCTTTCTGCCTTCGCTTTCCAAATACATACTTGGAAACCCTTCTCAGTTGGCCAGTATGCTCGTGCCCCCCTTTATGTCCTAAAATATTTCACTGAGGTTATTCCTCTAATTTCAGACAAATCTTACTGCTTCCCCTCAGCCAGCTAATTTCCCAAGCTAGCCCACAGTTAATTAATTTTTTGTTGTCCTACTGTGCTGGACACGTTTCATTCCTACAACCAGATGCCAACTGAAGTTCTGTGTAAGTGGCAGCTGTCATCCAAAATTGGATCTGCAGGAAAGCCCGTGCTGCTCTCTGCTGGGAGGACCCGAAGGTACGTGCAGCATTTGATGCCTGTGTTGGTTTCTCACTGCAATGCCGATATCCCCTGGAAAGCTATTGCAAGAATGCCCTTTGAACAAAATTCCTCAATTTTATTGGTGCGGTCTTCATTTTCTGTTTAAAAGTGGCAGTGTCTAAAAGCTGTATTTTACTGTAATAGGGACCTTCCCCACCCTCCCGCATTTCTTTATTTCTGCCCATAGAAAGGGGCCAGGCCAAAACCTGTCCACACCTCAGCGTTTCTGCCGTGGGGTGAGGTGCAATGGTACTAATACGTCTGTTTTTCTCGTTCTAACTGTTGATGACCAAAGAATTAACCAGAATTTGGAGGGACTTACTTATAGCATGATGCGAAATTTAACTGAAATTGTAAATTGAAGTTTAAGTTCAAAACCAATTTGCTCAGCATCGGCAGCTAGGCTATATTAGCACGGAAAACTTGTTTTCCTGAGAAACTAGGCTAAAGATCCAGTTTGAAACTCAGTACCTTTGGATCAAACAGTATCGAGAAATAAATTCAAGAAATCACATAAACAACTGTACCTTAAAAAAACCCCAGCATTTTAAACATTAATTTCTAAACTGGTGCAGTAATGTACTCCTAAAAAAAATTCTGCTGTTAGCTGGCTGAAAACTTTTCTAAGCCTATCTTTCAGCTTATCTCTCATCTTTATAGACTCTGGGAAGGCATGTTAGTCTCTAGGCGATGAATATGATTTGTTTACTCAAAGAGCTTCCTGAAATCACAACACAGCACTACTGTATGTTATTAAACGATAAAAAATGTATTACTGTCAGGTGAAGGGTCAATGTCAAATCCTTGTTATATCTGGCAAATTCAGATTTAAAGCTGAAGCAGTCTTGAAGGTGCTCAATTGAAAGCATCATATTCAGCAAAAATATCTCATGATACCACATTGTTTCCTATGTCTGGGTCCATCTAGCGTTGTCAGGAGAGAAATATCACCCTAACATGTAGCTGCCTGTCAGTTTACCTCTCTGGATACTTGCAATAAATTACCAGTTGTACAACAAGAAAAGAAATTTAGAGAAAGACCATCTTTATAGCATGTGTGCCCGGGCGGGAGGAAAGGAGAGCCGGGCTGGTCTGAAAGGGCTTGCTGGAGTCTTTGTCTCTTTCTGGCTGCGAGATGTGGTTCTGCACTGAAAGGAGACTTAAAATGGCATTGGTATGTACTGTGTTTCAAAGGGAAGCAGCAATAAAAGTCATTTCTGCCAAATAACTAAGCAGATGTGACTGGATATTGTAAGGGGCTATTCAGTTGGAAATCAGAAGTCATTTTTACATAACTGCGTTCCAGAAGAAACATTCTTTAAGTTTTTACTGCAACAATTGAGTCTTGCATACTTGTCTTTTCTTCAGTTTCACATGGATACCCTCTTCATAAGGGTTACCATAATGTATTTTGTAGAAACTATGATTATAACCTGCATAATTATTCTTGCCCTGGGAAATTATTTAAAAACTATAGAAAGACTGCTCGAAGTACTTACAGTCACAGCGCTGTGATGAAGGTGAAGTAGCACAACTGTAACTTTTTATTCAGAAACTAAACCAAAATGTCTACTGAATTGGGAGGGGAAGCAGAGCAGTGTGTTAGGACCACAAGGCAATCTCTTCTTCCAGCTAAACTGTAGGAATCCATCACGTTGCAATGAAATTCTCAGAGGCAATTTAGGTAACTCTGTCTGATATACATCTCAAAACAGTAATGGTAACAATAAACCACAGAGAAAACAATTTACCCTGTTTCTGACAATTATTCTTTCAATATTGTGGTGACCCCATTAACCAGCCATGTGCATTACCAAAACCCAGCATTTCAGCTGAGAATAAGGGGAAGAATAACAATGTTTAAATGCGTTCATTCTAAATCTAATAGCCAGTTGAAAAACTTATAGTTTTTATCAAGCATATAGATTCACCTAAATAGACAGTGTTCCTACTTATTTTTCCACTACAGAAAACGATTAGATCCTTAAATTTAAGGCCTTTTCCAAAAAGGGCTTGAATTTTTGTTACAAAACTTAGCTACTGGAAACTGGTTTTGTATTGACATTTTTCTGACAGCAGAGGATCAAATATTTAAAATACCTAATTTATTATTGCTTGCATGCAAACAATTTCTCTCTTCCAGAATGAACAAGTGTAAATAATTACTTATGCATTCCTGACAAAAGAGGCACATGCATTTTTCCCTCCATGTAACAAGGCCGTCCATCCATCAGGTATGTCTCCTGCAGTTGTTCTAAAGAAATATTAATGTCTTTCAACACCTTGACGAGATAGTGTGTAACATCAGCAGCTTATGATAAACCTTATTCTCAAACAATTTTGCTGAGACAGGAGTTCTGCTGAGTTTCCATACTTATGGACATATTTCTGCCACAAGCAGCTACTGCGGGCATTAACAAATCACATTCTGTCCCCTGGGACAGCCAGAGCCTGGTGGAGTTCTCTCATGTCCCATCCTTGTTTCGGTCTACTCAGGCATTTTACTTGGGTTGCAGCTCCCAGTTGCCAATACGCTATCCCAAGACCAGACCATGTTCTGCAGAGCTGCTTGTGTTTTTATTTCAGAGTGTCCCTATGAAACCCAACCTCATTTCCATAGTTTTGTGCATTGTGGCAGCTTCTTGGCTGCTGGAAGACATACAGGGTGTAGGTTCTTTAATGCCAGCCGCAAAGTAGCAACTTGTTAGTTTCAATTCTTTTGGTACATTAAAAAAAATGAGGTTCTGATGTTTCTCTTCAAGTGCAGATGTGATAGAGAGTGAATATTTCAAATTTTTCCAATTATACAACAAAAAATAACGAATACAATGAGTACAGTGTGTCAGTCAATCCAAGGGTAGTTTACGTAACATTTAGCCATATGTAAACCATTCTGGAGTTGGCCTGTTAGCACCCCTGTGCACACCAGTAAAACAACCAGTCACTGCTAATGAAAATGCAAAGCAATGCAAGCTTAGGGTCTGGCTCCATCTTGTGCTGTGGCCCCATGTCAAAAAGCAGTTAGGACCAGATCCTCAAAGATATTTGGCTGCTTGATGCTCTTGTAAATTAGTGGAAATCTGGTTGTGCTTACCTGTAAAGCTTTGCTTCTTGGGGAATTTTCAGAAGCACTTAAGCACCAAATTTTCACAGCTTTCTCTGGGAGCTGTGAATCTAGGGGTTTGAGCATTGCTTTTGGGGGCCTATCCACATGCTTGGGTATCTACATATCACTAAGACTCCTGCCTGTCGAGCTATGTTCTCATTAAATCGCAACAGGTAAATGGTATGACGGCTGACAAGTACATGAACAATTTCCCTGACATACCAACACGCAACAGCAGCCCCCTCGTGCTAGAGACGTCCTGTTTTGTTTGATTGCTTGTGATCATTCATAATCCCACGGCATTTTTCATAAAAGACCGCAACTCACAATTTCATTGCAAGCTTAAACTGCAGCGCCAACAGGGCTGCTATTTGAATTGGTCGATGCAGTCTCACTGGGAGCCAGGTACTGATGCTTCCAGCTTCGTGGGGTGACACAGGATGGTTTGGTGAGGCTGAGGTGCCCTATTTCCCTCCCTGGAGGAGAAGGGGGTGGGCAGCGAGGAGAGAAGTGGGGCAGGAGGGCTGGGCCCCACACAGGTGGGGGGATGGCAGAGCCGCTGCCATCAGCCAAGGACAACCACCAGTGAAGGACAGGTAGCAGAGAAAGTCTGAAGGAAGGAAGACTTTCCCTTGGTTGATGA
>RSEF01000003.1:52210254-52251796 GCA_003993805.1 Himantopus leucocephalus | reverse complement strand
CTTGCCAGATTTAATTCCAAGGAGGCCTTGGTTTTCCTTGTTTCATCCCTGCATACTCTGATGGCACTCTTTTAATCTTCCCAAGTGGTCAGTCCCTTCTTCTACATACTGTAAACATCTTTCTTCCACTTAAAGTTTTTTGGAAGCTCCCTGCTCAACCATGCAGGTTTCCTGCTTCCCTTGCCTGATTTCTTGCTCTTAGGGATGCACTGATCCTGAGCTTGGAGGAAGAGATACTTGAATATCAACCAGCTCTCTTGAGCCCCCCTTAGCCTCTAGAGCCCTCACCCATGGGATTTCTCCAAGCAGTTTCTTGAAGAGATCAAAGTTAGCCCTCCTGAAGTCCAAGGTTGCAATCTTACTTGCCGTTTTATGCATACTACACTTAATACTGAACTCTGTCTTCTTGTGATCGCTACAGCCAAGGCTGTCCCAAACCTTAATGTCCTCCACCAGTCCCTCTTTGTCAGTACTAGGTCCAGTAGTACACCTCTCCTTGTGTGTTCCTCCACCATCTGAGTCAAAAAGTTATCGTCAATACACTGGAGGAACTCCTGGACTGTAAATGCCTAGCTGAGTAGCCTTCCCAGTGGATATCAGGGTGATTGAATTCCCCCATGAGAACTAAGGCCTGTGATTGTGAGGCGACTCTCAGCTGTCCGTAGAAGGCTTCATCAACTACTCCATCCTGATCAGGTGGCCTTTAATGAACACCCACAACAGTGTCTCTCGTATTAGACTGCCCCTTAATCCTTACCCACAAGCTCTCAACTCGCTCTTCATCCGCCCCCAGGGATAGCTCGATACATTCTGGTTGCTCTCTCACATGAAGAGCAACTCCACCACCTTGCCTCGCTGGCCTACCTTTCCTAAAGAGAACATAGCCACCCATGGCGGCGTTGCAGTCATGTGAGCTATCCCACCATGTCTCAGTAATGGCAATGAGATCATGGCCCTGCAACTGCACACAGATCTCTAATTCTTCTTGTTTGTTTATCGTGCTGCGTGTATAAGCATTTCAGAGAGGCAGCTGAGCGTGTAGTTTTTGCCCTTGAGGGGTAGTAGGCCTTCCGATTCTCGTACTAGAAGCCAGTACTTGTGCAAACCCATTTTAGCTTCTCATTGACAGTGACATAAAAAACATGTTAGAAGTTTACTGAGAGAGAGTTCGCTACTCCATGGAAGAAGTTTACCTCTTATACTTCCTCCTTCTGTTACCAAGAAAAAAGAGGCCAAAGTTTTAGACTGAATTCTGGTTATATAACTTGGTCTGAGGAAAACAACAGCCCTGATTTGGATATTTATTCCCATTTCTATTCAATTTGCTTCTCTATTGCATTCAGAAAGTGGTCTTATAGTTATCCCACAATTGATCTTAAATTAATGCCTGCAAATTTTTAATGGGAAAGGAGCACCACAGTAAATAAAGTAGCTACTCTGTTTCAAATGTACTCTCAAATCCAAAATAATTTTATCTTCATGACAGAGAAAAAAGGATGTTTCATCAGCTAGACCTTTTACATTCTCAGTTAGATCGTCTCAGTAGGCATTAAATTAGTACAAACATAAATATAGTGAGTAAATTTAGGGCAAGGGGTCATGTTTTTGTGTATTTTAAAGTTTCCTTTATAAGTAAAACATTGCTTTGTTGATATAAAGTACTAGCGATAAATCTGTTTTTGTAAACGACTCTATTTTTACACTTCAATTTCATGTAAATTCCTTATTGCAATATTCTTATTAGTCTCCTATTTTGTTTGTCTTTTCTGTGATAGAGTTTTTGCTTAAATAACCCTTCATACCTCACAAACAGCATCTTTTCAAATTTTTGTCTGTTGACAAAACACGAGGAGAGGCTAGGAGACCTTGGTTTGTTCAGCCTAGAGGTGAGAAGGCAAAGGGAAATAAACTGCAGTCTTTCACTACCTATGGGGAAAGCTATAGAGAAGGCAGAGCCAAACCCTTGTTAGAAGTGCTCAGCAAAAGGACATGAGACAAAGGTCACAACTGCTCTGACCAGACAGGAAGAAGAAATTCTTCTTGGTGAGAGTGGTCAGTGCTGGAAGAGGCTTCCCAGAGAGGCTGGGGAATATCCAGCCCTGCAGATTTTCGGAAGTCAGCTGGGCCAACCCATCTGCAACCTGACCTGACTTTGCAGTTAGCCCTACTCTGAGCAAGGTATGGAACTGAGTGACCCCCTGGGGTCCTTTCCAATCTAAATTTACCTTTTATTCTATGAAAGAGTGCTTAAAATAATGGTCATCAGGTTTTTTATGAGGAAAAGGCAATCTCCAGAATACTTAACGGCCAGTACTATTCATTAGAGTTAGTACAGCTCATGGGATTTGACAGGATGTGCACTAATTTTTGAAGTTCTAAGCTTTATACATAAGCCTATTTCTCTGCAGAGTTTACATGAGCAAATCTTCCTTTAGATGGTGAGTTTTGTTGCTGTATATTCTTTAGGATTAATAATTTAGCTAAAACAAGGGATATTTACAAGCCTTCTCTCACTGTCATCATTACCTTCCTCTGGACTCTTTGCCAACCTACTCCACGTACAGTCAAATAATTGCAACATTTTACACAGAAATATAAATAGCTCTATTTACCTGAACTAATAGACTGGTTCTGAAAATATTTGCCATTGTGTATGAGCAGTTCCATTCATTCTAGTAAATTATTCACCTTGTGCCCTAGTGGAAACCCTAGAAAAATACTTGAGAACCTGCTTCGGATATTTTAGCAAAGTACAGAAGTATTCGCTTGCGCTCATTAATTGCATGTTATTCATTGCAACATAATCATGTGGTACTCCCTCACTCTGTGTGGGAATCTGAGTTTCCTTTTCTAGATGAACAACTTCACAAATATCTTAACAGAAATATATTAATTTCAGTCTTCCTCTCATTCATCCACTACGTGATTACTCTTCTAAGTATTTGTGTTCTTGTCCAGCATTGTTTCAGCCATGAAATAGAACAGTATGTGGTTCAAAACACTAAAAAGTATTTAGGTATCCAGAGCAAAGGCCCGCACTGCTCCCTTAATGTGTCAAAAATCGAGTAAGTATTGATAGAGGTAGCAAAAAATAAACAGTTCTAAGGATTCCTGAATGTATTTTGCACCTAAGTGTAAGTTAGCATTCACCTATCTTTTATATTTATCTCATCCCAAGCAAAATTACTATATACTATATATATATGTATTTATATACTGTATTCATGGTACAGAAAATACGCAATCATAGCTTTGCAAAAGCTATCATACATTATTGTCAGATACTGTAATCCAATATATAATCATATATTTTAGTAGAACGTAAGTTCAAGGATGAAACTTTTTAATTTCTTGGTAAACTGTAAATGTAGGGTGCTCTCTGTTTAAAGGATACCTAAATCAATGATTCAGTTAAAAAATCCTTTACATTTGCTAAGCAAATCTGACATTGTTGTGCTTTTTGGCAGTATCAATCACATTTATGTTTTATTACATGAATAATATAGTCAGACATGGTGAAACCTGCCAGGAATCTGTTTTTCCTCATAGTGGGCCTGCAAAGCTTACAGAGCAGAAAAAAGGTCCTCAGGAAAAATAGTATTTTTTGTGTCATGCATCTCATCTGGACTTGATTCTTCTGAATACAAGTTAGAAATAACTTTTATCCATTTTGCTGGAAGCTACCCATAAATGCAAAAAACTGGTCCTCACCCTCCACTACCAAACTGCTTACATGTAAAACCTCTACCAGCGACTTCATAGCAAACATTGCTGTAATTGCTCTCCAAATGCGCGTATGTATATTGTGGCTGCAACACAGCAATCCTGTATCATCAGTGGGACTTTTAATACATCTTCTCACCTTTATTATCTGCTGAATTTGAGAAACAAAGTCAAGACTGAGCTTGGAAATGCTGGAGCCAATCCAGTCGTACACAGCACTTCAGAAATTAAGCCCATTGTGTCAAATATTCCAGAGCCCACACACTTCACATAAATTCCAATCAAACTGTGGATTGATTAACTTAAGCTCAGATAAGCTTGGAAAGAAGGGTTGACAAAGTGTGGAAAGTGGGGAGAAGTGTCCTTTTGTCACATGTTTATAAAAGGTAAGAAAATATTATTAATTACGTGCTGCGTGTCTCTCCTAGGACAACACAGTTGTTTCCTCTAGGAGGTTCATCCTTTCTTACACAGTCCATTGGCAAGGTCAGAGCCAACAGACCATTCCATAGCCTGGGCATGGGCTTAGGTAATCCTAGAAAGAGGATGATTATTTGCATGATGAGAGTAGGGTATGATACTAAATGAAGGAAGACAGGATGTGTGGCGCTAATATATTTACTTTTTAACTCGTCATAACTTCTTCCTGCTGTTTATCCTGGAACTTGAAGGCATACTTCAAGTTACATGCTTTATCTCACCCTTACTAGTTGTCTGCTTGTGCTCCTTGCATTTACAAATTGCTTGTGCTCCAGCTCTTTGTTTAGGCATAACCTACTTCCAGGATATGTCAGGAAACTCTATGCATTCAGGGAAAGTTTCTCCCATCTTGTAACATACAAACACCTTAATGAGTATATAACACAAGTATAAATAGTGTACTGCAGAGATAAGCTGAATGCAAGGTGAAATACAGTGTCTATATTCCACCACTGAAATTAATCTGCAAATACTGTAAGAAATACTGTAAGAAATACTGCTTAGAGTGGTACTATCCTATTGATTTAATAGTTGTATAGATAGAATACGCATGATAAGTGGGGCCTTACAATCAGCATTCACACTCTTAGCTTTCAGCTGGATTGCAACCACAGTTCAGTGTCTCAGAAAGTAACATTTTTTGCCTTTAATAATTTTTAATAATAATTTTGAATTTAATAAAAAGTACATAGAGGAGGTTTTCAAAATGAGTTTGCTGTTATCACACAAAACATGCCTCCATTTCCTGCTCCACCACTCTGTGACCTTCCTCCTCCTTTTTCACTCTCAAATTAGCTTCCCAACGTATTGACTACCCCTCCCAATTTGGTGTCATCTGGGAACTTGCTGAGGATGCACGCCACCTTGTCATTGAGGGCATCAGTGAAGATGCTGTACAGTGCTGGCCCCAGTATCAACTCCTGAGGAATGCCCCTTCTAACCACCCACCAAAACTTCATGTAGGTCTTCATGAAGACTTGCCCCAAAGTTTTCCCAGGGACTGAGGTGAGGTGGACTGGTCTTTGGTCACCTGGACTTCTGATGGTCTTTTTAAAGGTGGACATAATATCTTCTTTTTAATTGTTGTTTATGTTTGTTTTGCAAAGTCATGTGGGTTTTTTTTTCTGTATTTGCTGTCAGGTCAACTCATTTTGTGAAACCAACATCAGTGCCAAACACAACCAAGAGAGAGTTTCACAATGTTGCAACCTGCTGCCAAACTCCATGCTCCCATGGGGCTGCACCACTTCTCCTCCTGCCATCCCCTCAGAAGCTGAGGATCCTACCCTTTTACAGGTGGAAGACCTGCAGTTTACCAAGCACATCTGAATCATAACATTTGCAATACCTTAAAAGCCTTCCAAGTCCCTTCTAAAATGCACAAGTAACAATGATATAATTCTGTATGTACTGTCAATAAGCCAAATGAATATGGCCTGTACCAGTCAGTTTTTCCTATCTCTCACACCATCAATTCCAGCTCCAGTTCACAGAGCCTCCTTGCTAATTTCTCTGGCGTTGTCAGTTTCTCACCAGGTCTGTGAAGAGAAGATAATTGCTGCTTCAATCTCCGTCTCTGGCCTGAGAAGAGGGTTTGAAATATTATGTGGCCTGGAAAGAAAATAAGATACAGAAAAAGAAGAGGATGGAAGGAGATTTTAAAAGGAATAAAATGCTGTTCCTCCCTTTCTCGCCTTCTAGCATGTGAACCGATGATCTCTAGGCTTTACACCCAGAGACTGCATTTTAACCGCTTCTGTGTATCTCATCTTCTGAAAACACCTTGCAATATAATGCTTTCCATGAGAATGCCGCTACACTGCATAATCCTGTGGTGAACCACCATGAAGTCCCAAGGACAAATGTGTGCCTATCTGCTAAAAAAGGTCCTTCTGGAAACCCGTTACAAACGCCACCAAATTACAAAAGTGAGTGCGTTCGTCCTCCTCTGGCACCCCTGCTCCTAGCAGCGGTGTGCAAGGTGGGTGCCCCCACCGTTGGTCCCCAGGTGCCCCCAGCCCAACTCAGGCTGCCCCTGACCCGGGCAGGGACCCGACAGGCAGGGCCAGCCAGAAACGCTCGGACTCCCTCAGTAGCCCACACATCGGGGCTGAAGGGTCTGCTGAGGGAGAGGGATTTTCGTAAGAAAACAAGTTGCAATCTGTTTTAAATTAGAATGGCAGCGGGGTCCACGCCGCAGCCCCTGGGGGTCGGCAAGGGGAGCGGGGCGCCCCTGCCACCCCGCCCCATCGCCCCGCCGGGCCGGCTGGAGCGGCGGGTGCGGGTCGGGCCGTGTCGGGCGGCGCTTTCCGCGGGGGCCTGGCGGGGGCGCTGCGAGCCCGGCCTTGCGGCCGAGCGCGGCGGGCAGCGTGCGGAGCCTCCGCCGGCCCGGGCAGCCCGCGGCGGCGGGTGGGTGAGCGGGGCCGGCGCTTGCCGCCTCTCCTCACCGCTTCCCGGAGACGCGGGGCCAGTGGTGGTGGTGGTGGGGGGGGGGAGGCTCGCCCCCGCCGACAAGCCCCGCTCCTACCCCTCCGCGAAGGGTCGCCGTTCGGCCGCGAAGGGCCTCGGTGGCCCCGCGGGGGAGACGCCGCCGCCGCCCCGTCGGTCGCGCCGTCCCGAGGGCGCTGGGGGAGGGGGGCAGCTCCCCGGGCCGTGCCCCCTCGGCGCGGTGCCGGGGGGAAGGCGGAGGAGCAAGCCCGCCGGAGAGCTCGGGGAGCGGAGGCAGCCCCCCGCCGCTGCCCGGTCGGGCTGCCTTGCCCCCGGGAGGGGGGGCCGCACGCCGCCTCCTCGGTGGGGCAGGGGGGCGGCGGCGGCGGCGGGCTGCCAGCGGGGAAAGTTGGACGGGCCGTGGGGAGGGCGCGGGGCAGGGGGCTGGCAGCGGGGAGGAGCGGGGAGAAGCCGCACCGGAGCACCGGGAGGAGCCCGAGGAAATCTGCTGGCGGCGCGTCAGGCGCCTCGGGGGTAGGGGAGGAGGAAGGAGGACCCGGGAGGGGAGCACCGCCGCGGGGTACCGCTGGCAGGGAGGGGAAAGCACCGCCACCGGCCGGGGGAGGTTGGGGACGGGGGGGGGGGAAGCGCCGGTGACCTGCCGCAGATCAGCTCCGCCGCCGCCGCCGGAGGGTGCGGGGAGCGCCGGGTCCCCGCACGGCCCCGCCGCCTCCCCGAGGGCGGCTGCGGGCAGCGGCGGGAGCTCCGGCCGGGAGCGGGCAGAGCGGGGAAAGTTGCGGGCGGCGGGCGCAGGGCTGCGCGCCCCGGAGGGGCCGGGGGGCACCGCCGGCATCGGCGCGCAGAAAGTGGGGTTGCAAAGCAGTTTGTGGGCTCTCTGCCTGCGAAGCGCATTTAACCATCATCCCAGGGATGAAGGGGAATTGGGAAAGNTTTTTTTTTTTCCCCTCCTAATCCGAAAGGACCCATTTAAAAGGGAAGCAGAAGCCGCCGGGTGCACCCGCTGCCGGGAGATACGGGAAAGGAGGGCTCTGCACACCGGCAGCCCCGCCTGGGCTGGGCGAGGGTGCGGGATCCTGCGCTCGGTTCTCTCCCGAGACGACCGTGTACCAAAGCAGCTACACATAGTAAACAGATTCATCATGCGACAGGGCGCAGGAAGGTGAGACAGAAGCAGAAACAGAAACTAACGCTGGAAGGAAGAGGGGAAAAAAAAGACAGCGACTGCGAATTACTTCCAGAGAAAGTGGGTGGATGTTGTGCAGCAGCGACTTGGGATTTTAGGGGATGCACCCTTACATTTTGCTTCTCTCTAGTCCGAGCCTCCCTTCTCCGGTGGCAGAAAGCGGCTGCACTTGGTGGTAGGAAAACAGGAGGAGGAATAAACAGGAGGGTTTCGTTCGGCAGTGCTTGCGATGCCCTACTGATCTGCTTTAAGGATTTTAATTTTTTTTCCTGGTGGATGTTGATTTCTTGACCTTGGTTTTGAGTCCTTTTAGTTGCATCGCAGTTTTGGGGTTGTGTTTTTATTTCCTTTGGCGAGGAGTGGAAAGGGGGAGGCTGGCTTCGGTGCTGAAAGTTGCAATCATTATTATTTTGGAGCCAGCATGTGCACCAACATAGTCTACGAGTGGCTGAAGACCCTGCAGCTCCCCCAGTACGCGGAGTCCTTCGTCGATAATGGCTACGACGACCTGGAGGTCTGCAAGCAGATCGGGGACCCGGACCTGGATGCCATCGGCGTTGCCGTGCCCCACCACCGGCGCCGGATCCACGAAGCCGTGCGGCGGCTGAAGGAGGCGGACGAGCGGGCGGCGGGGCTGTACTTCACCCTGGAGCCCCCGCCACCGCCGCCGCCGCCGCCGCCCCCCCCGCGGCCGGCGCCCCCCGCCGCCGGGCGCTGCCCCCGCCGGCCGGCGGGGCAGGAGGGGGGGGCACGGCGGGGGGCGGCCCCCCGGTACCGCCCCGGCGGGCGGCGGGGGGCGGCCGGCGGCGGGGGGCTGGCCGCCTACCCCCGGCTCAAGCTGAAGATCATGATCCGGGACAAGCTCATCCGCGACGGCATCAACCTGAGTAAACCCCCCTACTCCAACAAGGTAAGAGGGTGTCGTGTGTGTCGTCCCCGTCGTCGTCGTGTCCTCTCGCCCCCCTCCCCCCCCCCCAGGTGTAGGGGGGCCTGTGGTGGCAGCTGGACAAGTCCTCCCAACGGGCAGCCGTTGGGTGGCCATCCAGCTGGAGATGAAGGGGTCCGGCAGCGCTTGGTCCCACCTCTGCCGTGCCCTGGTGCCGAGTGTCTCAGGTGTGCCTGTGGCGTTTGCGGAGGGAAACACCACCAGGACTTCGCACCAGCCGGGTGTGAAGAGGAGTGGGGCCAATGCGGGTCCGAGCCACCAACACTTGTTGGCCTGATGTGGGCTTTACAGGGTGGTGCAGCATTGCGCTGTGTTTCNTTTCCCCCCCCCCCCCCCCCCCCATTAACCGGTTCTTTTAATCCAGTCTAGTTTGGGGCGTGAAGGCAGAAATTGACAGGACGGTCTTAATGGTTTGGGGTTTTGTTTGTTTGGTTTTCTTCTCTGTGAAACTTTTCCATTGTGTTGGAGAGTGATGGCTTCTCTCATCTTTTGTTAAAGGTCATATTTTAGTGTCAGTTTCTGTTGGCGCAATGTCTCATGAAGCAAGTGGTAATCTGGCTGGAGGAACAACTTCTTCTGTTGCCTGGATTTATTTACTGGAGGATGGTAGTGACTGGTGAATGTCAAAACTATTTGTCAGCCGCTCCAGCACAGGTCGGTCTACCTCCAGGACACATGGTCTGCTGAAAGACCAGAAAAATGCAGGTCTCAGAAAAGTACATTCCACTTTGATGAAACTCCAATATTGACCTAATTCTTATCTTTTGAAAACGTTAAAATGTAAGATTAATGTGGTTTGGAAGATAGAAACTGTTTTGTCTAAAGTTTTCTGTAGGTTTCCTGCTGAAAACATCATATACAGAATAAATAAAGTGGTAGAATTAAATACCATGGAGGAGAAAATGATTTGTGAAAGAAAGTAAGTTGTTATTATAATGCATGGTGGCTTCAGAGTTCAGAATGAAGTGCTTCAAAGTTGTTTGATGACCCATGTTGTCTGTATTTTCTTTAATGATTTGAAGTCTGATTTTTCAGAAAGATTGAGCAGTTGCAGTTGACCTTCAACTTGTGGGTACTTTTTATCTCTGAAAAGCTTATGAAGGTATAGAAGCCAGGTGACAGGCAAGTCTGCAGGTCAGGGTTTAGAGAAATGTAAGGAATTAAAATTGAGAATGAATTATCTGCTCCAGGGGACCTGGATGTGAGGATGGGTAAGATTCAACTTGGATAACAATGTAGAGGTGCAGATAATAAGACTGCCAGGACAGTAAGTTTCAGGACTCCAATTTTTTAATGGCTTGGTGATAGACCACCACTAGTCATTTCTCAAGTACAACACAGTTGACTGGTATAAGGTATTTATTTGTTCCCTTTTCCTGAAACATCTGGCTGATGACATTGTCAGAGACAGTGTATCAAATCTGATAGGACAGTAGCGAAATCGAACAAAACATCCATGGACATATATATATATATATATAAACCTAGTCTAAGTACAGCATCTTCCAAAAGGTCCTGTATCATTTTGGAGAGGTTTTTTTTTCTGCCTCCGTTTGAAGTGATACATCATTGGACAGACACCCTTCTGAAACTACCATTACGTGTCTTCTGTAAAAGACCTTCTGTGGAAGTTCTGGCTTATCTGTGTAGCTGCAGCACATTACCCACCTCCATAGCTGCGTTTCACTTCTTGCTTTTGACTTTGTGTATGTTCATAGTCACTAATTCCATTTTACCATGGGGATCCTCTACCTTCTCTCTTCTATACCTCCTCCATAGGAATTGTAAAATTTCTAAGATGCCAGCATATGACATCAAGGAAATTCAAATCTTTGGCATTGATTTCTTCTATAGCTCACCTTATTAATTTGATGGGTCTGATAATAGTGTGGATTAACTGTCAGGGCAAGCTCGTCTTACACAGAAAGCATCACTCAGCTTTAATTGGTTTAAATCTAAATGCAGTATTTCAAAATAGAAAGGAGAACCAAGCTTACTTTCCTAGTTTTATTTCAGCATGTGGTGTCAATGTATTTATTTTGGATGATAAATGCATATAGCATCATTTTTTTTACAGTAACAGAAAAACTTTCTCCATCTCCTCAGTGTGAATCACTTCACATCGTAGCATGTTGTAAGAAACCATAAAGCTGGCAAGATTTGAGTGTGTGTTGCTTAACATGTGTTATTCTGAATGCCACCCACTGTAGCAATCCATCTCCAAAAACAGCTTAAAGGGAATAGCAAAAGATCACGTCACTGTACATTATTCATTGCATGTTGTTTAAAGCAAGAAAAATGAAATACTGTATTCTTTCATTTGGGAAAGAGCCATATTATAACAGCATCTCATTAAAAAAAAGAAAACAAACTTTAGGAAATCGTGGATGTAATTTAAGCAACCTGTATTATACTTTTTATATAGAATATGCAGCGTACAGACTTCTGCATGTCAAAAGAAACTGGATGTATTCTCTGCTGTGCACAGGATTAAAGAATCAGCTTGAGGTTTGTGCCAAGTTTTTTGTATACATTTATCACACATCCATCTACAGATGGTCATGTGGATATTCTGGAGCAGGGCACTAGACACTGACCTATTTGACGTCTATTTGCATTTCTGGTGCTGCTGGGCTGCTAACTAGCCTTCTACTTCCCTCTGTGGCTTACATGGAGAATGCCATCATCTTTTTCTCTTAATATCTATGAATGAAAAGTAGTCTTTATGAAGGGAGGAGCATGCTTGTGTGTGTATGTATGTATTTATGCATATATGTATATGCATTTTACCTGTTTCTTGAAGAATACTTCATGTGTTCAGTTATGTCATTTTCAGACAATTTTGGAGTTTTATTCAAAAACGTCCCTAAGGCTGAAAGTGCTGGTCCTCTGTCTTGTTTATAGCCTTTTGCCAGCTGCCTGAGCTGTAGACATGTCAAAAGATCAAAAAATGAGTATTGGAAGTGGATGTGGAGATGTTAAAAGCATCCTTTTGGTGTCCTTCCAGTGTTGTTGCTGTGTTTTCAGATGAAGGGGGAAACAACAGAGTGGGAAGGTTAGAAATGTATTGGCATGGTAAATTTTAGTTTAACTTAGTTTGATTACAGTCAGCAGAAATGACTAACAACTACTTAGCAGAGCTTACTATAAATCTGTTAAAGACGTGCAAACTTTGAATTGAAGCCATGTGTGTGGGTGACTTCAGACATGGAGAATTATCACAAGCCACATCTTGATTATTTCCATGGAGAATTAGAAGGCGGCCTCACCTCTTCAAATTGCATTTTATGTATTTTTCAGGTATAAACCAAGGAACAGAACTGTAGCTGAGGAGAACTCTACAGAAGTCAGTTTTTGTTTCTTGTTGGTAATGCTCCTTAGTATTAAAGCCTTCTATTTTACTTTCACGCCTGCTGTTGCTGGCTGATAGCATTAGAAGTCTCATGTATCTAAAAAACTTCTTGGAGGTGGTGGGCCTGAATGCCCTTCAAACAAGAACCTGTGGTACATCTCTGAGTCAAGTGAAACATCTGTGTAACCTCAAAACATCTATCAGCTTTAAAAAAAATTATCCTTGATGGTTGTAATTCTGTCCTTAATTAGGAACTTAATTGTGCTTAGTGTAGGAATAGTATTGATATTGTTTTGCCGTGTAGAAGTTTTGGGGGATGAACTGATGGCAGAGGGAAACCAAAATGAGCAGCCCCCCTGGATTCCAGTGAAGATGAACGAAGAAAAGCACAGCACTGACCCGAACCAGCTGGATCAGGGGAAGTAAAGCCTCTACCTCTGCACGAAGACACTTCCTGCCTTGGTGGGCTTGTTCCAAAATGGGTTGTGTCCATGGTGGGTTCGAGCAGGAGTCATGTCACTTAATGTCACTGTGATAGGGAAAGCAGAGGAGCACCAGTTTTGTCAATATAAAGACAAGTACGGTACCTCATTGTGGAACATGCCAAGAGAAATTAAGTAGTCTATTTATCTCAAATATAGATTAAGTGACATTTAATAGTTTACTGAAATTTCATTACTATTTCTAATTGAAATAAATGCCTGACCTGTTTCTTGAAGAACTTCATTCAATTTTTCATCTGCAGAGAACTGCAAATACATTAAAAATCACTAAAAACACACATGCATTACAAGCTTCCACACCAATTAAGATGCTTTGCTTAGCCTCAGTAAGGTTATACTCATGTAGATTTCAATATTTATTAGAGAGAATAAAACTGTAGTGTGACATATGTATGCGTACGTGACCTCATTGTCACTCACTGTGCTGTTCATGATTATCAGCATGCTTGGAAAACAAACAGTAAAAATTCAGCTGCATTTGAGGTCATAATCTCAAGAGTTCAAGCAGATGTAGAAAAGTAAGAAGTCAGATCCAAGTGAGTATCTGCTTAAACACCCAAACATGTTTTTTTTAAGTTCTGTGCTGATGATATAGCACAGATTTGTGGTTCTGATTAAATCTTTATTTAATCCTTGCCATTAAAAAATGAGGAATATTGCACATAAGTTAAATGTTAAGAGGTAAAGATGCCAGCAATACAGCTATGAAATACACTGGGTCAAGCTGAGTCTAGGGCTGGATAATGTAGTCAGCGCTTTAGATATTTACAGGAGTGAATTCAGTGAATTAAAAATATTGTGCTTTGAAGAAATGGCAACACTCACCCATACTAGAATGAAACATGAACCTTTTTCTAAAGACCTGGCTGCTTTGGAATAACTGCATCAACTCTGATTAGCAGAGCGTTCTCAAATATGCCTTGGGGAAAGCTGCCTATTGACAAAAGTACCAGTGCATTAAGTAGTAACAATATTTTCATGGCAATAAATTAGCAAAGCTACAGGCGATGTTCAGGAAGTGAAGAGGTATTTTATATAAGAAACCACTGAATTTGCCTTTGACTTCGTAACTCTGCTTTCTTCTAAAGAAAATATAGCACCTCATATATTGGGCAGTTGTTTCAAAGCCCCAGTTTATTAAACTAACAGAAAACAAACTGGAAAAGATCTTCTTCCAATCAGACCACTAAGTCAAAATGTTGCAGAATATGAATAATACACTACTGTGCAGTATTTGCATTTGAATTGTTCCTCAATATTTTAAAGTGTATTCAATCTCCTCTAGAAATGTTGAGTGTAAATCTTCCTGGGTTTCATTATCTCTCAGTTTGGAGGGGAGGAAGATCCCATTAGGGTATGTTAAAGGTGGAGTCCTGAGAGAGGATAGTATCAACTCTGCAGCTTTCTCGCCCCCTTTCTGTGATCAAGTTCAGTGTATTTTCTCAGCTGTGGTGGTGGTGAGGGGCTAGCAGAGGAGAAGGGGAGCGTGTAGCTCCCAGCTCCAAGGAACTGTGCGGGGCTGAGCAGCCGGCCACCACGAGCACCAGCAGCTGCCCTGGAAGGGGGATCCTTCCTTCGCCCTCCACACAGCTCCAAGTTTGAAGGAAAAGCTCAACTTACAGGTCCCTGGCAAAAGAGAAATGCCTGGCCTCTTGTAGTTCCCTGAAGCCTTTTGCTGCCACCAGAGGACATGATTCAGTCACACCTCTGTGGTGCAAAGCTGAACTGAATTTTTTCACATAATGTGGGGTTTGTGTGCGTCCTGCACCTCAACAGGGACACCACCAGTGGCACGGCAGAAGTCTAACTACCAGTTTCACTCACACACACCGATAAACCTGTCTTGTTTTAAACATGTTTGGTGATCGTAAGTCTTTCTGAGGAGAAAGCACATTTTAAGGAAAGTATTTCTGTTGATACCACCACCTCCAGAGCTTCTGTCTCCACCATATGTAGGATGATGAAGCCCATACGCACAACCACGTGTGAGGAATACCAAAGAAACCAAGATAATTTTTCACCAATAAAGTAGTCTTGTGAACTGCATTTCTAGTTTTGTTTATGACCAATGTCACTACCCCACATATACAGGGCAGCTGTGTCCCTGATTTCAGATGTGAAATTGAAGAATTTGCCTAAAGTCATGAAAAATTTTAGACAGATGAAGCATTGGGACCGACTACTGCACCATCTTTTTCCACTGCCTTACGATTAAGAATAAACTTCCTTATGTGTAAGTCACAGGAAAGCAATCAAGGAATAACCAGTAGCTTGGCGATATGGCAATTAGTTATGCCTGTTAATTTTGCCTGTTGATTATACCCTGGGTGCATATGTCGTTATGAAGAGTCCCTATGCACTAAGGTATATAGATCCATATGTATAATCTGAAACATACTAACAGCTATTACAGAATTTTTGAAAAGTGCAGCAGAGGCATTTGAAGTGACAGGAATATTGTTATTGCAGATTAGGAATGAATTTATTATATCACTTACAGGAGCTCACTTACTGGTTTGAGACCCTTCCAAAGCAGGAGAGGATGGAATGAGTTAAGACCAGATTGGTAGGTTCAACTTTTAAATTTCTTGCTTTGTCAGTTTGAATGAGCCCCTTTGCTGTGCGTTTGACAAAGCTATCTGGTTCAATCTCTTTGTCTAGGCTAATATGACATCTCATATTGATGTGCTTATCTTGACAAATGTGGTGGCTTGTACACGCTGCAGGAATCGTCGTTTATTAAAAGAGCACGGCGGTGCTATGTTTAGCACTGCCGTGTTATTTTGGGACTGGCTGTGCAGCAGGAAGGGGAGAATCGGGTGAACCTTCCCTGACACTGGCAGTCTGCGAGATGGGTTGGCCCACAACTGTCTCCAGTGACTCATCCAGCCTCTTCGGTTTGTTACTTGCAGATAGTAAAAAACTTCTCTTACTGCAAAACAAAAGAGAAGTGGTGTGTCACATGAAACGCAAGTAGAAGGGCCTTCAAATAGTATCTCGTCCTGGTTCTCACAAGCTCAGCAGGATGTGAGTGACAGTGATGCATGCCTCTCACGGGAGCCTTGCTCCTCCAGTTGGGCTCATTCCCAGTGAAGTCAGTCGGGGGTTTGCCAGTGATTTCATTTGATGCTGGGTTTGGCGTGAAGTGTTCAAATTTAAATCAGCTAACAAGCACACCCTTACCGACTCTAATTGTGGTGGTGGGTGAGAACAGGATGACATGAGATGAGAATGATAAATACAGCAGTAACATGCAAAAAAAGAAGAACGTGGTGTTATCACTGCGTATGATGCCAGTCAGAACTTTATGGGGAAATTAAGTCTGGTTCTGATGTCTGTGCCTCAGAAACCACATGGTAAATTTGGAGTGGTTAAGAAAAGAGTTAAAAAGCTGGAAAAAAACTTGCCTTTCAGTCGGGGACTAAGAAAAGCTTGTACTGTTTTTTTCCCAGAGTTAGTTAAGTGGCCACTTGGCCGTGCTCTCACATGCACGGAAGGAAATATTTTTATTAGCAGAATAAGGCATTGAGAACTTCAGTGGCTAAGAGCTGGAGCTAGGCTATCCATGCTGTGAAGAAGGCCAAAAGCCAGTATAAACCAAAAACTTAATAAGTCAATATTCCACAGAGGGGAAAAAAAAACAACCTCAAAACCCCAAACTAGGAGTGGGCGCCAGTTCTGCATCAGTGCCCTCGGTTTGTGGATAGAGATGTTTGCTGGGAGGGACTCTTCTGCTCTAGCAAGCTCCTATCCCTTGGGCTCTGTATCTCCCAGCCCCGCTGTCCCAGAGCCCTCTGTGTACCCCAGAGTGACCCTTTCCCTGACTTCTCCTTTATCATCTCCCCTAAGTCTGCCTCAAGGCACACTATCTTCTTCCCTAAGCGCAATTTCCTTCCCACCCAAGAACGTACATCTTTTGCCTTAGGTCTCCTTAACCTTTTTCTCCCCAAACTACAATCACTCAACAAAGCTGAGGAGTGTTAACCATGATCTGTTTGGGTGGAAATACAGAATTGATGCAGCGATACCTTTTTTGTACAGCTTGAGACAATGCTCTGTCTTTCTCACTTGATCCCATCCCACCCCATCCCATCCCATCCCATCCCATCCCATCCCATCCCATCCCATCCCATCCCAAGCCCTGTATGAGTTTCATTCCATCTCTCTCTCCTGCTGTCCCAGAGTCTCAGGCTGTAATTTGGATTCCTTATTCCTTATTCCTCCCCCATGCCCATTCTCTGACAAGAAGAGAAGCTTTCACTCCCACTCGGGAGAGCGGGGCCGTCACTTCTCTCTCCTTTGCACTCAGTGCCCCCAGCTGCCTTCCCACTGACCAACGCAGGTGGCTGAGCCCAAGTTGTTCTCATAAAACTAAAGCTCGAGACTGCGATCTTAAAAATGTCAATCTTAAAACTGCCGGAGGCTGCAGTTATCCAGAGTCCCTCCGGGCCCAGTTTTGTGGCAAAAAGAAGGTGTGGATCTAGAAAAAGGAGGACGTATTATAGCTTTCGAACATATATATGGGACTGACTTGGTCTTTTTAAAGAAAAACAATGTAAAATGTGACAAATAGTGAATGTAAAATGTAAATTTTATAAAAATATTAAAAAAATGAGTGTAACCTCATCAAAAGTTATGAGTTCAACACAAAAATGTTGAAAGATTTTTTTTGGCATATTTTTTTAGTGCTCATCATGTGATTGTGATAATTGTTTCTAATTGCAGCATCTCTGAGTTCTTGTCCGATTATTTAGTATTTGCCAAAATGGTTTTCTTCAAATTTAATTTAAACCCGTTCTACTAATATCTGCTTGTGTTGTACTGCATTGAGAATTTTTATATAAAGGCATCTCTGATCTTTTGTACACCTTGGAGTTAAGGCTTCCCCCTAAATATCCAGCTATTAATTTAGGAGAGATTTTTCCATAGCTAGGGAATGAGAAGCACCAGAATAAAGAATTATCGAGAATCAAATTTGCCCGTGAGAAGGTCTGCCACAGATCTTCATGTGATAGTTCCTAGGCTAAAAATTTCAACCTAAAGATAAGAGTGAGTGACTGTTTCAGCTTCCGAGTCTACGTTCTCTCTCATATCAGACCGAACATCACAAGGAAATCTCATTTTAAAACTCTAACCTGAAGAAACTCAAGGGTTAATAAAGAGAACTGTGGAAATAACTAACCAAGAAGGTTTGTTCATTTCAAGGTGTTAATGTTCAAAAAAGGAGAAAAACAGAAAATAAGGAAATGTGACTGAAACTATACCAAGAAATCTGGAAAAAGAGTCATTTTGATTTCACCTGCTTTGTTATTTTCATGTGAAGAAAATTTATTGGACTTTCCTATGATAACTTCTAAATAAGATTTTGCCAAGAGAGTATTTCAGAGAGAGGATTTTCACATACACTTGGTATTTACACAGTGGTAAAAATAATGCTCTGTAGCTTGTGGAGTAGGATGGAGCAAGAGGAAGTTTGACAAGAATACCACTAGCTGGTTTCTGTCCAGCTCTAAAAATTACATACAGTAAGGACATACTTCATGCAGCCAGTGACTAGAAGTAATAAAATGTGTGTGTGTCATTGCCAATAATGTCAAAACCAAACAAAAAAAAACAGTCGCTCATTTTGTATCTCTTTAAGTAGTAACATTAGTATCGCTAGCAAAGGTTATGGTAAAATTCTCCTAAAAAGTTGACTTTCTTTCCCAGATTTATGGTCAAAAAACTCAGTGTTTCAAGCAATGTTGAAAAATCCTCCTATATATATTTCCCTGCAAAATTATTTATTCTTTTTGATAGAAAGGCACGCATGTGCTGCAAGTTGAAAGGAAGAGAACTAACTTAATTGCTATTGGGTAGCAATGGAAATCAGGTGAGCCAGGCTTGCTCCTGGGTACTCCCAGGCTAGTGGCCTCAGTGCTCATTTGCTTCTATAAGTATGAGTAGCACTGCAGTGGTTTGAATGAGTTTGGGATGTTTTGCTAATGGAGTTTAGAGAATCTGCACTGCCACTTGTTATAGGTAAGTTTTATGTGTACCAGTGTAAGCAGAGATTATTGTAATCAGAGGTAGTCTGAATCTCTTGTTGAAGTTGGCTTGTACTGATACTGTAGCAAGTATGTGATAGTGTGGGTGCTGTGCATTTTATAAAATACTACATCACTTACAAAATTGGGTGGTTTTCATGTAAGTCTTCAGTAGTGTGTATTAATTCACCTATATAGGAAGTTGTTTGAGATGCTTCCCTAAGGAATTACTTCATCTTAGAGCTGGAAACTTACTTAAAAGAGAATTTACATTCTAAGTGTATGTATATTAAAAAGAACTGCTTATGCAACCACTGGATTCATTAAATCAATTCCTATGGTGTCTAACAGGAAATAAGCCACTGCAGTATATCCTTCCTCTGTGTGTGTGTGATGGTTTTGGTTTTGGCAGGAGCACAGATTTGTCCAGGAGAACTAATTGTTTTCATAGAACTTGTTTTATAGATCTTTCAGTAGCTGAAATTGATGTAATAGTTATTAGTATTGATCTAGATTTGGAAAATAAAGCAGAAATTCCTTTGTGCTGAGCATACTTCTTCCTACAGGGATAAGGAAATAAGCATCATCTTCGTAATAAGAAATAGTTTCATAGTTACAATGAATATGAATTAAATTCAAGGTGAAGGAATTTCAAGTTTATTTTCCTTTTCTTCTCCATGCCTCTCTTGTCATATTTGCCTTGGAAAAGTGTCTTTCTCTAATTTGAATTTGCTATACAACTGGACAAAACCAATTTCATGCTTTTACTTAGCACATTCTAACTTTACAGTCTTCCTTTTTTTTCTTGTTTTCCCTGATAGTTTGTGCAGTATGAATATACACTTCATCTACTCAATAGTTTTCAGTTCATAAGTGTCTAATTTTAAATTTTCAAGATGTGCTATTTTTAACTGAAGTAGTACCATTGTTTTTCCTTCAAATTAAACATGGTATTTAAATTCTGTTATGAACTTTTAGAGGTAGAGTCTTAAGAATGACTTTCAGAATGATTCAGGTGTTTTCACTAACAGCTTGGTTCTATAGACAGTCCCTCCCAGAATTTATCTTGGCTCTTTAGAAGCACAAGTTTGCTTTTATATTTTTTATTTTCTGTTTTTTTTTCTCCCCTCCTTACTATTTGTCAATATATTGTTTTACTTGTCTAACTCCTGCTGACAAAAGATAAAAAAATCCATTCTAAAAGGCATTGCTTTTGACCAGTCCTTCTTTATTTTAGTGCGGATTTGTCTTTCAAAATCTTGCATTTAGGGAAAAAAACCCACTAAATTTTTCTGTAGACTCTTTCAGATAGTTGCCTGAATAGTAATTATCTATTAGTGATTATGTACACCACACAGACAAGGAATAATGTGGTAATGGAGCTATATTTACAGGTTTTATATTACATGGTTTTAGGGGCATACATGAATTTTAGTTTTATGGATTTTGTAATGTTGTCTAAACAGACTGTGGCACTGAATTTTTGTCCTTGTGTACTTTCCTGCAGTCTGTTTGCTAGCGGCTTGAAAGTGAGACATGCAGAATATGTAACTGAAACGTGTACGTTGGTAGGTAAATAGCTTTTGATATAAGAGGAAACTTCTGCAGTTTAAGCAGCAAGTGTTATCAGTTGCCTTTTCTACAGTTGGATTTTCAAAAGTAAAAGCATGTTTACAATAGATTCTGTCAGGTATGTAGGCTCTGACCCTGTTACCCCCTAACATGAAAGTCGGTGGAAATCTTGCTACGGACTTTGTTGGAGACAGAGTAAGGTTTTTGCCAGGGCCCTACAATTCGGCTTTCAAAGTACTAAATCAAAAAATGTAACCGCTGTGGTTTCTGGTTGAAACCCTGCCTTGCTCTAAACGGCTTTTTAAACATATTTTTATTAGTTGCTATTTTCACGAACTGGTAAAAGTCCTTTCTTTTTGGAATGAGCTGCTGAGATTGTGGGTGCCCCTCCCCCCAGTTAATGTTGAAATCCAAATAGCGTTAAATTGATCTGTATCTCTTCTCTCTTAGTTTTTTCTTTCTTGTTTTCATTTCATCCGCCCTCTTTTCTTTTTCCAGTTTGGAGACTTCTGAAGTAAGTCCTAGTCTGTCAAACAGCGTGGTGAAATTCTGGATGGCTTTCTCTTTTTTTCAGCTAGAAGGAAGGGAATAGAAAAAGTAATCAGTAAAAATGAGATGCTTTTTGTTACATGAAAAATACTTAGAAGGCAAGAAATGAAAAAAAAAAAATTGACGATTGTGCTATAATTATTAACTGATGCTGCATAGCCCTTTCAAAAGGCTTTTTAGCCTATTTAAGAAGAGTGATCCTGTGTGTTAATTATTGGTACCTTACTGGGCTTAAACTGCCTGGGAGGAGCTAAACTTGGAAAGGAGGTATGAACTGTAGTAGAGAAATCTCAAGAGCAGCCAGGTTGAGGAAAAAAGTTTTCCCACTGAGAGTTTGTATAATGTTGTTTTGAAACTCTTATGCCCCAAGGAGGAGATCACTTTGACTTTGGTGAAATGGTGGGATTTGTTTGGAGATGGGTAGACTGGTTTACTTAAGTGTTTGGTCAGTCCTAAAGGTGGAAATTTAGCAGACATAGTAACTAGTTTTCTGTTCTTTTTTTTTTTAATTAAAACCCATGTGTTTAGAGGAGTCGCTGGCTGGCTTCCCATACAGTCCATCACTTTTTCTTCAGAATCTCTGGTTTCTGCTCCCTTTCCTGATAAAAACACATGTTTTTAGACCTGTTAGCCCCACTGCTTGTGCCCATGTAGACTGTTTTGTCAGCCGGGGAAAAAAAAAAAAGGCCTAAAAGGGTACGTGAATAACACTCTAAGGGTGTTTTCCTTCTATAGTCCCAAAACTGTGTGTAAAGAATACCTAAAGTTTGGGTTTCCAAATACTGTCAGTGTCCTTTAAATACAAGAAAAAGTTGGAAGAGAAAAGGATTATTATTTTTTTATAGGTTCATGTTTAAATTGCAGCTCTGGATGTTGTTTAGACAGCTTGCAGCTGAAGAGTATGTTTAGAAAAAGACTCCTGCAGTTTTATGCAAGCTTATTTTCCACTGTACAAATAAGTGGTAGTGCTGCATTGAACTGGAGCAACTGCATATCTCTAAAGAGCAGAAAAAGCAGTGAAACTGGTGTAGCAGTTTTCTGTGTGTTCCTTTCAATATATCTAAGATTTGACTAAATAGATATTGCCCGAGCTGTAAAAATAATTCTGTTTCTATCATATCAGATCCACACTGGGAGTTAAATGTTCTTCTGCTGTTTGGCTAATTGATAGTAGCAACCTGTAGTAATTTTTGTGATTAAAATACTTGTTCAATACCTCTGAATAGAGGTGACATGGTGGCAAGTGTTTTCCTCAAGTGTGAGCTGGATTTTGAAGCTACCGATTGACAAGCAGTTATCTAACTTTAAGATCGCCAGTAATGTAACCTCTGTAATCTTGGCTATTAATCTTTTTCCAATATTAAGCTGCCTTTGCTATTAGAATTTTTTTACTAACATCTTACCTAAATCTACCATGCAACAATTTTAGCTTGTTACTACTTGCCATGTCTGCCAGGGGCATGGAGAACAGAGGGTTTTTTTCTTTTCCTCTGGCGGCAAGCTTTAGCTGCCTGAGGGTACTACAAAGTCCTACTGAAATGTCTCTGCTAAAATAAAGAAGATGGTTCACTAATCCTTCTTTTAAGTTACTCTTTCTAGACCAATTCTCATTCTTTGAAGTTGGTCCCTTCTGTCGTCTCTCCCCCGTTTTTCTGAAGGGGTCTGGACATGGTATCCCAGCGGGGGCCTTGCTGCTGTTGGGGGGAACATAAGTTACTCTGTCTTTGCAGTTGAGAATTTGGTTCACTTACCCCCATGTGGCTGTCACCCTTTTTGTAACGTTATGAAATTGCTGACTCATGCCTTGGATCCACAGGAGACCCTGAGACCTTTAGGTAGGAGAGGCAGCCATTTGTTTCCCATTACTGGTGTATGTAGTGATTCATAGTCAGGTGCGCTTTCTTGCCGCTGTCACTGATGAATAACATCCCTGTATTTACCAGGCTCTCCCTCCAATTTAAGGCCATTTTGAAGTCTAAGCCTGGCCTCCTGTGTGCTAATGCTCCAACCAGTTGAATGTGGCCTGCTGATATAGAAAAAAACATTCTCTGTTTCACTGCCCAAATCGGTACTAAAAATAATGATTATTGCTGTACTGAGGACAGCCCCTGCAAAACTTCTCTTGATACCTCTTCAACTTTTGGCATAGATAGCTTGTAAAGATGGTTTTCCTCATGTTTTGTACTCATTTGTTATTTTCATTTAGGCTGTGCTTCCGTGGTTTGCTAATACAAATGTCTTGTGAAACAGTATCAAAAGATATACTAAAGTCAAGATTTTTGGCATCTACTTATTTCCTTTTTTCCTGGAGGTTTGTTGTCTGGTATACAAAGGGATTAGGCTGATTTGACATAATTGGTTCTTGATAAGTCTATGTTCACTGCGAAACATCTTGTCACTCTTTGATTCGTGAAACAAAAGCATTTTTATGTGGGAGGATAAATAAGGGTTTCCCTATACAGCATAATAATCTTGTTCCAACAAATACAGGTTTCTTTCATCCTTCTGTTATCTTCCCTTACTCAAACTAACCGCTCTTGGTCACTTACATCACCAGTTTTGGGAGAGGGTAGCGTGCTTTTGTGGTACACAGCAGACCACCTCCTTGCGCACAGACTAGTTTCCCCCGCCATGCTACCAGTCTAGTTGTGATCATAAACCTAACCTAGTCGGTCAGCTCCTTTGTAGGGCTCTTTGCCTCTACATATACAATGTCTGTTGGGCCCAAACAGCTACGTGTCCTCTGAATTTTGGCTCCTGCTAGTTTTCTAGGAGGTAGCGGGAACTAAGGATAACTCTGTGCTGCACGGTAGCACTTTGTGCCCGAGGTGAGTTGGTCCATAAGCACTACAGGAATGCGTACATGCCAAAGTGGGGTCTGCAAAGGAAAGCCTTGAGACACTCGTGTAAATCTTCTCCTGGGGAGTGTTGTGTGTGTTTTGGGCGCTGCGAAGGATCTGGCCTGATGTGTATTGAATGCTGTGTGGTGTCCATTCTGTCATTCAGGATGTAGCTGAAGAAAACAATAATGTGCCTGGGTCACACATGAATCATGATTAGATTTCTCAACCCTCAGATGTATCCTTATTCTGTGGTAGTCTGACTCAAAAGTATGAACTGTACGAAACAATTTTCCTACTGGGCATGTCATGTAAAAATAAATGTCTGTTCTGCATCTCCCTGCAGACATACTGACCAGATTCAGGGTCACTAGGGGTAGTACTGATGCGGTTTTTAACTACAGGCCTTTAGGGTTTTACTATATACTTGCAAGGGTCGGTCTCTCTGTCAGGATAACCTGNATGTCATGTAAAAATAAATATGTCTGTTCTGCATCTCCCTGCAGACATACTGACCAGATTCAGGGTCACTAGGGGTAGTACTGATGTGGTTTTTAACTGCAGGCCTTTAGGGTTTTACTATATACTTGCAAGGGTATCTCCCTCTCAGGATAACCTANTGTCAGGATAACCTGGTGGATTTGTTCTTCCCAAGGAGTCTTTGCTATTCTACATTTTTCTTCTTGGATCATGACCTCAAAAATTGTCATAGATTTTTGTAGATCTGGCAATGGGCAGATAGGTATACTGCAGTTTGTTTGTGGGTTTTGGTTTTTATTTAGAGAGGGTAGACTAAAAACCAACCAACCAAACCCAGAAACCAATTGATCAGCTTGCTCTAGTTTACACAACATGCCAGGGACAAAGGCCCGGGAGTAGCCTGCTGTACAAGTATGAGCAATTGAATGACTGACACAGAAACAGACTTAGAGGGCGTACCACAACTTCCCCTTCATTCTGTGCAGAGAAAAGGTGCCTTCTTCTGTCTCTCTGCATTGTGCATATTGCTGTTGTTTTGCCAGGAATTCAGCATTCGTGGTTCTAATCCCTGGGATCTTCATCCCTTTTTAAACCCACCTAACCTGTCTCTTACGTGGGAGAGTCACAGCAGGGTTATTGTAAATATCGTCTTCTGTCAACAGTGGTCCAGTAATGAAATCTCTGATACCATGATCTCTGAAGAAGGGCTCTTCCTCCATTAATTGCACTGCATAATGGCCATACATTTTGAGGCTCTACCTGCTGTGATGTTGCAAAAGGCCAAAGCAAGAGCAGTGGACTGTCATACCTTGAGCATTTGGCCTAATGAGAAGAAATCCTTTCCTGACCCTAAAACAAGGGCTCAGTCATATAGACAGCATCCTGAACTGTAGCACAGAAATGTAACCACAGGGAGGCATGTGCTGCTGGAAGGAATCAAGTTCATGGAAAAGCCCTGGAGAGTTTAAAAGCACAGGCAAGAGGAAACCAGAGCCAAGTGACTCTCTGGTTTCCTCAAGCCTTAGCAATGGAAGTGGTAAGTAAGGAAAAGCAGCATCTGCATCCCCATGTCTGCTTCTCTCTAGTGCTGTATATCTCACTCCCTACTTGTATAATCAGCAGATCTTCTGGTTAATGCAGTGGGAACCCATTTAGTGTCTTTAAATGTTGTTGGCATTATCATTCTAATGGACTGAATATGTTTTGAGTCACAAATGCTGATCTTAATGTGAAGGGGGCAATACTGGAGCATACTGGAGATTATACTTAATTACTGAACCACACATGCATCTACATATACTTAAGTGAAGTTTGGCATTTTCAATAGTTTATTTTTAAATAGCTGAAAATATTCTTAAATAATGCTGATGTTACCCACTTTCAGCACACTGTTCCTGAAAACAAACAGTTCAATATGCTGCTTTTAGGGGAAATATTTTACATGGTTGCTCCTAGACTGGAGCTTTGGGAATATTAGGAAATAATTTAGGGGAAGTTATAAATCAGTGAAAAGGGACTTTTAGATTAAAGAATGCTTCTTCAACCATGACTGTGGCTCATAGGATGTTATAATCATGTTATAATCTGGTCATGTAGAAATTTCTGTGTTAAAGGTGGGGGGGCATGGGAGGAAAGGACAAAGTCTACTTCTCACCTTGTTCTGTTCATATTCTGTCCCTGGAGGTTCTATAGGATGGATCTGCAAACTGTCTCTTACTGGTTCTTACCCCTCCACCCCCCCCTCCCCCAGTGCCTTTAATTTAGGAAAACCCCACCAGAATGAAAAACGATTGTTACCTACCCTAAAAAACCCTCTGGTGACAAGTGGAAGCAGACAATGACATCAGTATGTAGGTGTAGAAGAATCTTTTTGATTTAGGAAACTGGTTTATTCCTATCGTTCATACTAATAGAAGCACTTCAAGATCCTCAAAACTGTGGTTTTGGTTTTTTCTTTTCTTTTTAAATAGGAACTGCCTTCTAATTTCTAATCCATGTTTATTAATGAGTTTTTATTCATTTTTGGAAAAAAAAATAGTGATGACTTTTAAGTAGGTTACCATGTAAAAAGAACAACAGGGTGCCCATCCACCTGTGCATAGTCTCCAATGTGGGTGTGTTCCTTGCGTGTGGAGATGAATTGCAACAGTAGTTTCCATTCAAGGAATACCCCAGATTCACCAGCATGATGAGAGCTGTCATATCTCTTCAATGTTTTCGTTCAGGTAGCTGAAACAAGGAAAGCTCTTGCAGTCTCTCCTTGTAAATTGGGCTGTCCAAATCCATGAACATCCTGATATCCCTTTTCTGCACCTATCTAAGTTTGTATTATCCCTTTTTTGTGGGATATTTGTGTTTATTGCAGGCAAATTTTTATTCCAGTATTCTGAGATATCTAGCTAGCATACACTTTTATATATCTAGAAACATTAAAGCCTTTTCCTGTTATGAGGTATTTAATTTTTCTGATTTCCTTTCCACCCCTCCTAGAAAAAATATTTCTAGAAGCCAATTTTCTTTTTACTGCCAAAGAAATGCAGTAGATTGCTCAAGTAGCGTGTGGGCACTTTCTTTTTTTTTTTTACAAACAAATTAATATACAGTGTTTTACTGTTCCGTGGAATGTTCTTGAGCAGTGCTGTAGGTAGTAAGTCATACCAGGTGTTATAAGCTGTGTCTTGAAATTTTTAATTACAGATCCAAACTGCACGTATACCAATGCTTGCCTTTTCAGTTTTTACTTATAGCACTTGGAGCAGATTTTTTAATTGGTTATTTTGATAGCCACATGTATTACATAAACAGGAGTGCCAAATCTGATCTTTGACATTTTTAATTCTTTTTCTAAATACCCAAAACCAACTACTACTGTCCTTGCCACTACCACTCTTAGATAAAGTAAATGTTTTTAAAGTTAATTCTGCAGGGCTGCAATTTTTGGCAACAAAACAATTTTGAACACTAGTAAGGAAATTTATGGATTTCAATTATAGCTTGTAGTGTATCATAATTCTAGTTTTATACCCTGTGCAGTTCAGTGTTTTGGATTTTTAATGGGTATAGAGCAGTAATCATAAAAGTGATTCAAAATGCACCCAGTAATTACAGAGATTTGCTGTTGCTTTTGCATTAAAAATGATGATTTACAATCAACAAAATTGCAGTCTGTGGTTTTACTTCAGATACTCGTGCTATTACACTGCTTATTAGTTATGGTCAGTGATTTAGAGCTTAAGAGTTACAGGTTAGAAAGCTGTAAAATTAGTTATTCTTTAATAGATGATACCAGTAAATTTACAGCAGACATTATATTAATTATAATCTTGTACATTAAAGAATACATATGTAGCCCTTTGTATCTTCTTTTGTTGCTGGAAATTAATTACAACTAAAACGAAGTAGTTGGGCTACAACAGCCAGAGTCACATAAATATTTTTTTTCCTCTTAGTTTCTATTACAGTCCAAGAATTTTAAGGTTAGCTGCCAGACTCATTTCTGTCTAGCAAGTAATGTAAATAAGTCCTTTTCTTCACCATCACCACCTCCCTCCCCTCCATACCCCAAATGCATATTTTGGTATATTGATTTATTAAAAAGGTAGCTAATATACTGAAATTGTGAGCACTTAAAATCATATAGAAAGAAGGAAGACATCTTTTACCTGAAAATTATTTTTAAATACCTTTGGAATAAGGTAAGAATATGAAGGGGTTCTGCTCACATTTCTTGTTTCTGTCCATTTTTTCCCTTTCCTGAATACTTCCTCTTTTCTTCTGGTACCGTCATGCATCAAAATTCAAGGAGAACAGATTACTACTACCTGTGAGAAGTATGTTTCCAAATTGGGCTTTGCAGTTGGGAACTACAAGAGTTAAAGCTATTTTAACAATAATGTGTGTTTCTTCAGAACATTCTCAAGCATTAGCATAAACAGCACTTTCCCTTCTTATTAAACCTGGATTTTAACTAAGATAAGATAGCGATCAGGTACATTAGCAGTCAAGTCACGATGTGAAATGTACTGGCGTAGTTACTGATTATATAGCTGTTTGTTAGAAATCCTGACTGAAAAACTGAAAACTAGAGAAGTTTCTGAACTGTTGGGTAACAGTGTTTTGTTCCCACAAGCTCTCATGGAAGGAGTGCCGCTATTCTTTTTGACCAATCGTGTCACTAGAATAAACATACAATACTTTATTTTAGCTTGTGTTTTATGTGGAATCCATAGTTGACTAAGGTTTCAATCATTGTCTTGCATTAACGATTGTATTTGTCTTACTGTTTGAAAAATATCCTAAAGTCCTTGTCAAAATTCTTCACCTGAAAAAGGGTTTTGAAATGCAGCAGAGAGCACCTCGGTACTAGTTGCTTTGGGGTTTGCACAATCTGGCAGATTCTTTCCAGCTTAGTACCTTGTTTAGGGGGTCATAATAGTGTGAGACAGGGTGCATCAAAAAATTAGAACAGCAAGATTTTCTTTATTTTATCATGCTTAAGGACTTACGCATTTGTAAATGTAAGCAGGAGAGATGAAACCCAAACCCACACCTGAAAAGACGTGTGTTTTTTCACCATGGTGTGTTCAGGTCTAGAGACTGTTGGATATTTTATAATTAAAATTAAGAGTCTGAAATGTTTCATTTGGATTTTTCCAGGCTGAGTGAACTTTTTGTTTCCGATGAAACTTGGCCCAGGCTTCCAGCAGAATCTCTCTGGTCTGTGAAGCCTCATCTGTTTGTTTCTCCTTCTCATCCTCTTCCTCACTGGAGGACCTGAGAATCCCTAGCTGGAACCTGGCCCCGGTTTCTGTAACCAGTCTCTAACATATTGGTGAAGCCCAGGTGGTGTTCTGTTGTGTAGCCAACACTCCAGTGTTTGAAGTCCAGGAACTGATTGTCAAGGTGAGGAGGAGTTTGCCCAGGAGCCGTATATCCTGCAAGCCCTCACAGCTGCTCAGTGAGATTGCATTCTTGCATGACTAAAGATGCCTTTTGCCAAACTGGGTTTTAACTACTGTACTTTCACTGTGTTAGCTGCAATAGTCTGTGTAAGAATTAGGCCCTCATTTTACAAGCAGTTTAAACAGTTGTTTGTTTTTTTAAAAAAAAACCCCACCATTTTTAGGCAGTTAATTTTAAACCTGTGTTACCTTCCACTTGTATGAGTGCACACACATAAAAACTGCTGTTGGTATGAGAAGGATTAGATTTGACTTGGATTAGTCCTGTGATATGGGCAAGTCCATGGTCATGCGAAGATCGGTGGCATAAGGACCATTAGGAGATGGAGTAGAGGGAGAGACCGAGACTTGAGGACTGGGGGAAATTCATAAACGCTTCTTCAGAGTCAGGGTTTGCCTGTGCCTCCTTAAAATATGTGACCCTCCATCCTGTGCACTGTAGATTCCTGTCTTCTGCGCAGGATTGTTTCAGCCAAGTATTAACTGGAAGGGGTAGTGAGTGATGGATGAGTAGCAAACAGCCCTGACAGAGTCCTTTGCTCAAACTAGCTTTTCTTCCGTTTGTCAGGAGAGTTCAAGCCTGCCTGTTTCAAAATAGCTCTGGATTTGCAGAAATAACTTTTGGGCAGAGTTTATTTTTTGTCAATTTTTATAGTGGATTATGCCGGATGGGTTAATACTTGCTGCTAATATTTCAGTGGTTTCTCTGTTTAGACTCTGTTTTTCATGTAATACAGGAAGGACAGAAAAAGTAAGACCTTAAGTTCCCAGTAAGTCTGTAAAACGCGAACATCTGCTGGAGTCATGAACTGTGTATTGACTGTGTTTGGTAACAGGGCAAAGGCAGCTGATCATGATCGTCCTTCTCTTAATTACTATGTCAAATGTCACTACAGTTCCATGTAGGGAAAAGAGGTATTTCCTTAATGACAAGGAAATAAGATAAACAGCAAGCAAAAATGGGACAGACTGCCAGTATGCTGCTGCTTGTAGTCTTATTTAATCATAACTGTCATTTGTCATGTTGAATTCTTTCTTGTTAAGATCTCAGTACCTTTTTTCTACCAAAACACATGGCCCCAAGTTCTAGTTTTAAAGGTGGCTGGCCTTTCACCCTTCCAGTAATAACCCAAAGTGAATATAGGTTAGAGTTTGTTTGGACATTCCTTCTGCCACTTTCATTTTGTCTAGCTTTATGGTCATCTACCCTAATATTGATATTTTTAATGTCGCCTTAGTGAGTGCTTTTTTGAAGCAAGGTGAGGAAGAGGTATGCTTTGCAAATGTGAATGGCTTACCAAAATGTAAAATGGACAGACTTCAACTGAATCTATTACTTGAAGCTCAGCCTAGCAATAGAAATTACGGTTGAGGCCTTTGGACCTTCAAGGGCCACTGGTAATCCATAGCTAATCTTTATGTTAGCAAAATCAAAGACATGTTAATACATTTTTAACACTGAAGTACTTATATTCAATCCCTTTGGAGTAGGATATGTAAGCCAAAGGTGTTTTATATCATGCTAGTTCCATATTGAGCATTTAGATTGTGAAGCTTGGATAAGGTATTTGTGGTCTGCAAGGCAAAATAGACCCATGAGACTGTCACAGTCACGACTTCTGCCTGCGCAAAGGCAAAATCAGACTTTTTTTCAGGTTAAAGCTAGCTGGGTGATAGCAGTAATATCACAGTTCAGACTTCAGTGTCAACAGTGAAATTCTGCTGGGAATTTTCTGGACAGCGGGGCACAAATGGTAGGCAGATATGCAAGTTACACTTTCGCTGTCCTTGGAGCTGAGCTTAGTCTTTTCGATTTGTTAAGTACTGCTGAGTCCCCTGAGCGTTTCTCTCTGTGGGAGTATACGACAGCGGCAGCTTCCTGTGCAAAACAACCCGCTACAGCTGTTTGTTAACGCTTACTATAAAAGTGACTGTTTGCCTTCAGTCATGCTGAATTATGTTGGCCTTTTAAGATGAAATATTCTGAAACCAGCTGCATTTACATGCATTAGCTGAAGCTGCCTAATTAGTGTAATTAATTAGCATAATTAGCTAAAGCTTCATTGTTCTGCAGTGTTAGACTGCTGGGTGAGGCCTTGGGCTCAAAAAGGGTATTTGAAGTACCTGGGCTCAACTAGTGTAGACAGGGATGAACTGGCTATTTATTTATTAATCTCAGAAGTAGTAACATGATATGGAATTTACTGAAGGGTACCGATGGGGTTAGTCTCTATGTATAAAGGAGATCTTTAAGTCTACTAGGATGTAGAATCTTCTCATATGAAGACTTACATGAACTTTCTTAGAACAGTTTTTCTTGGGGCAAATATAAAACATGAGTTTGAACTATACCAGGTCACACTCCAATCTCATATGCAGTCACTGTAACATAGTTCAATGTAACTTGTCAACAACAGGTCTAGTCAATTGTATCGACTCTTTTACATTATAAATTCCATGTAGGTTGCTTGAGAGCATTGTTAGGTGCCTGCGAATGGCAGTCAGGGCCCTGAGGAGCACCAGCAGTGGAAGCTGCCGTGTTCACCACAGTTTCAGATGTCTGGGCGGACTCAGTTTGCTGATGGTAGAGCAGCATCTTCTCTGATATGTGAGAGCCGCACACCTGAGGTAGTCGGAGTGCTTTGGTGCCCTGCTCTCCACACCCTCAGCCTGAGACTGTGCCGGGGTCTGTGCCCTTTCACAGCAGGTACATGTGGATAGCAGGTAGGCAGTGGGCTGCCGTGACCACGTGAGAGTGCATGCTAACCTTCTTGGACTGTGCAAGGGATTGGTGCTTTTTTTTTAGGTTGGGTTGCTTCTGGCGAGGTGTAGATGTGTTCTGTCTGTGTGCCTGTATGGCTGACAGTATATGGGGTTGGGTTTTTTGCTTGACTGCTCACAAAACTTGAGGGGTCTGGTTTGTCCCTGATGTAATGTATAAAACTTCTGTGGAGTCACTGCAGAGTTGAATCTGGTATGTTTTGTCTTGTATGTCTTTTCAAACTAAAACAGTAGTAGCAGGATGAACAATATTCAGTAAAACAAATGTAGATTTATATTTTAGATGCTGTAAATTTTAAGGCATGATGTTTGGTAAATAATACCGTCACAAGATAGATTTATGGGGACTTTAGGAAAACTGAAGCACTGCATTATTTGCTTTTGGGCTAGTTCTTTAACTAGTCTGGAGGTAGTTGCAGAACTGAATCACAGCCATCCTTCCTTCTGTTTCTCATTGAATCAGAATTTTCATTTCTCTGCCCCAGAATGACTTCTGTAAAAGATATTAGTCCTTTTATGTTACTTTATGTAATGATCTGTGGAACTGTGAGAAAGAGGGTGGCCCACACTGCTCTCTTTCCCACTTACTGGTTTCCCTCTTAATACACTGCAAATGCTGTGTTTGTCCGTTGAGGCTTATATAGTAAAGATGTGGAAGGGAGGCAAGGCATTGTGTTATACTTCTGTTTACTTGCAAGTTCTAAAAAATTATTAAAATTGGGAAACTGAGCAATAAAGAGTACATATGTGAAACGGCAGCAGCTAGCATGGATTTCTGTAATTTCAAGTGTGAAATTGAAATTGTCTTGTGATCATAGTAAGTGTCTACATTATTAATGCCTGGTATACTGGTTCCTATAGCAATAGTGCTATCACTTCTGTGCAAAGTAATATGTAGTAGCCACTTTATTTCAGTGATCGGCCTAAAAGTAATTGTAAAAGGTGCAATTTTAGAGGCTCGATTGGAAGCAGATGCTTGTGAGTGATCAGTCCTAGGACACATTCAGTATTGAAGCTTAGCATGAACACTTACTCATTCAAAATCTTGCCTCTTGTAAATAAATGGAAGTGTTATTTTACCATATGAGCGTTTCCTTCACCAGCACCACTTATTTCAGAAAACCTTGTAGATAAATGATGAGTGTATTCTAGGGGCCATATGGGTTGAGAAGAAGTGTTGAAAGCCAGAGTAATTTATTACAATCAGCTTGTTCCTGGAACAGGTGGGGTAAATCATTAGTTGCCAAGGACATCTCATGAGTGTGCAGAGAGGCAATACATTAACTGAGGAAAAAGCAGACCACAACTTTAATATTCTCTTGTCCCAAATATAATTGAGGAAGAGAGTGGTAAAACCAGGATATTTTACCTCACAAGGACTGAGGAAGACATTGTGTTGGATTTTTTGTTGTTGTGGCAAATGTATATTGCTGTGAGCAGCTAAGTTTTATTTGTCCTCCTAGTTGTTGCTGATACACAAATGAGCTCTTTGGAGTTTGCATTTCCTGTTTGTTCTTTAGACAGTTTTCTGTACCTTATTATAAGCCTAAAACTTCAGAAGCCTGTGGCTTCCCATGTCCAAATTTTAAAACCAGCTGTTGTTAATCGGACAGTAGAGCTGATTGAATTTTTTTTCTGACAATATTTTAGAGAAGCAGTATTTTTTTATTAAGCATGTGGGATTTGATACTACAGCATTTTTTAATGTTTCAGTTTTTCACAGGAAACAGCAACTTTCATTATAGTTTAAAAAAAATAGGGTTTGAAATGGTCAATTTAGAGCACTTACTTTTATTTAAGGAAGCCTGTACATCAAATGAATGTGTTGTGTTTTGAGGTTTGTTCTGTCTTGTTTTTACACGCTATGGAAATGTTGATATTCTTTTCGGGAAAATGGAAGAGGTAGGTGTTTTTTTCCTTTGAAATGAAAAAAAAAAAAAAAATTAGTTGGTCCTGATGCAAGGTTTGCAAGCTAAGGGGTGTGGGAGACAGAAGTAAGGCATATGACAGGGTGGAGGCCACCCAGGAGGGTCATTGCAAGTTTATTCTTTTGCTTTTGGAAACTGAGAAGGAAATGTTGCAGAGTAAAGGGAATTCAAAGAAGGCTGAGATGGAAGTATAGGTTAGTATACCGTCCTATGCCAAAGTAACAAACCTAGTGTGTACCTGATCATGGTTGCTTTTTGGGACAGTTTGTTTCATATTATGGGAATTAAATAAAGCTGTGGCCTGCCATATAAACTGATACTGTTATCCTTGCTACATGTTTGAACAGTGCTAGCTAAATGCTGTCAGATAAAGTGACTATTTGACTAGCTTTAGATAACTGGAATAATCTAAAGCACATCTACATGCTACCTTCCCTTTAGGCTTGCATATCAAAATTCCAAAATAAATTTGGGTCTTGGCATTGCGTGACTGGTTGTCTCTCTCCTGATAACATAAACCCCTTTTGATCACAATTTGTTTCAACTGATTGCTTCCAGATCCTCTTCCAGTCTGTGATGAACAATAGCAACTTTCTTCCCCATTGTCTTTCTTCCTTTGCACACCCCAAACTGTGTCTCTACTGCAGTTGGCACAAACAGTGCATCACACAAAGTTTGCACGTAACTGTTCTTGTTATGTTCATACCACTTTGAAATTCAATCAGACCTTGACTGCTGTATGGGCTCTCAAATGATGAGACTTCCATCCTAATGAAATTACTCTGGCTATAGCAACATTTCAAGTGATACTGCTAGTTTTGGTTTTCTTTATACCATCAAGCTGACTTCTGCAGGTGATGTGCAGAGAATCTCTACATGTTGCTCCTCATTTTGATTGCTTCAGGAATTAGATTCTCACATTTTATATAAGGCAACTGTGATAATTTGTTGCAGATGGTGGTCGTTGTTGTTGTTGACATGCTATGAAGGAGTGCAGCCCAGTTGAAGAATGGTGCTTCTGTCAGGATTTCTATTTGTCCAAACAAGATGACGACCTTTTCTTGTTCAGGAGGCTATTTGGCTGAGGGTCGCAGGCCCTTGTCTTTCCAACCTTTGCCCCCTCTATGTAGGGTGGCATACTTGGGAAGGGAGCTCCTGTCCCTCTAAGAAATCCATGTGGAGCTGACACAGAGTTGTATCATTAGTTGAAGAGTGCTGATACTTGAATAGCTGTGCCAATCAACTTAGCCTTTGTCATAGGAGAGGGGGATTTCTTTTTTCTAACACTATTTCTGTTGTATTCTGTCTCTCTTGCCTCCTTTCCAGTTCTCTAATAAGACACCCAGATGACTGAGTTAATAAATAACTTGCATCTTCCTCCTGCTCTGCATACTAATCCAGTTCTTTGCAACCACTGTGTCCAGTAGGCAGTTGTGATTGGCTCTGGNGTTTTTTTTTTTTTTTTCCTAAGCTACTTGGATCTGCTCTGAGCTGCTCAGCCAGTGCTTTCCTGCTGCAGTGGAAGGGAGGAAATGTGATCTCTGATTGGTGTTGAGGAGATGCAGTGTCCTGCTGAGGGCTCTGTCATTAGTCTCCCTCTGTGTCTCGAAATCAGGAGATTATTTTCCTAGTGGTAAAATATCAGTGATTGGAATTCATGTACAGCAGCACAAGAGGTAACATATGAAACAACTCATCTCCTGATGATGAATTCAAGAAATATGATATGTCACAGATGGCAGAAGGGCTGTAACAGAGATAAATGGATGCAGTTAAATGCTATACTAAAAAAAAAATAAAATCTCAATAGCAGACTTCGTTGAACTCCTCACTGACGTATATGTGAAAAAGTGAGGCATTTGGGAATGAAGATTGTTTCTTGAGTCTTAAAAGCTGACACTAAGAATGTTTGAAGTGGACACTGCCTTTTTAATTATTATTCTTTACTTTTAAGTGTTTCGGGATTTGTTAGAGAATTAAAAGGCAATGCAGTGTTCCATCTTTGAACAACTGAAGGACAGTGGTTGAAGTCCTGGAGCTGGACTCAGGAAAACAGATACATAATTGCAATTGAGTGGGATGTTTAATATGTATTTCTGTAATGTGGGTTTATATGCATTTTTTAAAGTTTCTTTTGCACTACTTCAGTCCCAGGACTTCGCAGAGTTAATCAGTGCACAGAATTTATACTATCACCGGCACAAGATTTCTTTCTGCATGTTGCGTGTTGGTTTTCCATCTAGAAGCAGCAGGTCTCAGAATACAAGAAATTTTTGAGGATGGTAGAAGGAGGAATTGGAGGCTAAAGCATGGATCTGCTGTTCATAGGAAACTTTCTGGGCATAAATGGGTTATATTCTGTTCTTGAACTAAGTATCAATGTGAGAGGGAGTCAAGTGCTGTTTGGGGGGAGGAAACCTTAAAAACAAACAAAAAAGCCCCAACCAACCAACAACAGAAAACCCCAAAGCTCCAACATTAGTCAGGGTAGCATTATTGCAGACAAGTGTTTTAGTGCAGTAAATAATAGATAGTTCTCAGATCCTTTATAATTTAGATGTATCAAGTTCAGTCAACAGCAAGTGGTTTGGGAGACTACTAGTAAAGAACTTGACCTGAGGTGGCAGGCTGAAAAATCTCTGGTTTGGTGCTGTTGTGATATTTTTTTTTTTTTAAATGAGAATTATTTTTGTACCAGGTTAGCACTTGCTGCTATGTTGCTTTGTGAACGTGCTAAGGAGACTGTCACTTGACCTTACTATCTGAATAGGCAATATGAACTATAAAACAGAAAAAACATGATGGGCAGAGCTGATGAATATAAGAACTGGGGCTAAATTTTCCAGCTTGATGACCTGTCTTCTTCAAAGCTCTGCTGACCATTGATAAAGGGAAATGGGGACCTTTCTTCTAGCCACTCCTGTCCTTGGTACAGAAGCCCTGCAGGTTTCCTCTGGGAATCTCCTTTTTGGCTGATTCTTAATGTATGAAGACTGATGGTTTGTCATGGGGTGTGGTCTGCGCTTCGTGACGTGGTGCTGCCATTGTGCCAAGTGACACAATTTCTTATCTTGCTTGGAGCAGACAGAAACAAGGCAAGAACTTGCATTTCCCCCTTCAGGCAGGTAGCAATGAACACTGGATGAGCTGGCTGTCAGCCTCCCAGTTCCTATCTGCTTCTCCTTTTCACCCCACAAACACTGTCATTTTGCTTCGTGTTTCCAACCCTCTCAATGACAAAGCTGTCTTTCTCACTTGGCAAACATAAAGTTTTTGACTGATTTTCAGTGATAGGGTACCCTGAGTGTAAATAAAATAGTATAATCGACAAAAATGTCTGTTACGTGTATGTTTTCAAGTAAGCAAAGACTTAGTACTATCTCCCCAGAGATGGGAAGACAGTAGTTCTGTGAAACATAATTGCAAACTACTTTGCTGCGTGCTACTGTTGGCTGTCCTTTCTGATAAAATGTTGTTTCTTTTTGAACAACATTGTTGCTCAGTATCAATGGTTTCAAGGTAGTATTTAATGTTCCAGTGGTTTGTGTTTCACAGCAGTTGAGAAAGGGCTGGTTCATACTTAATGAGTTTCTTGGTTTTCCAGCCAGTGTAGTCATCTTGCTGAAGTAGAAAAATATATACAAATTTAAACTACTATTTAGTTTAGCTGAATTAAGAGACTTATTTTCTTTTTCAAGAAAACTATAGGTGATTTTTGAAATAAATGAAGTGCTTTCCAACAAAATACTTTTCTTACAGAGTGGGAACAATTATTTTAGTAGGGTTTTGGGTTTTTTTAAAATCTGTATTATCTCAGCAGTGATACTCTCAAGACTGTGGGAATACATTTTAATACTGCACGTGACATTTTTTGGTTCCTTTAATCTGTAGATTCTGTAATCTCTTGACCTAGATGCCTACTTAGTGAACTGAGAAATAAAAGTACTTGATTATGTAGAGGCCTTCATCAGTAGATCTCAAGTGTTTTACAATGGAAATAAGTACCATTTGACAGGTGATGGAACTTAGAATAGTAGCAAAATAAATCACCTGAATGCGCTCATTAGATCAGTTCAAGATCTGGGAATAAAAACCAGTTTTCCTGTGCCACTCTCCTCTTTTATTTACAATAAAAAAGTACTTCCTTGTGCAGCCATTTTTTTCCCTGAAATTTCAGTTTTTCCTGAAAAGAATAGGTGGTAGTTACTAAAAGTAGTAACAAGTAGTATATGTGTGCACATATAGGGTTATATATAGTGGTTGCCTGCTCATGGCTCTTTGCAGACACTAATTATTCTAATTATCTGCAAGGTTAATGTAATTAATTTTTAAATTCAATCAGACAAAGCTGTCCCATCTCCAATGACAATATCAATCTTCATGGTTTAAAACAATGTTAAAAAAAAAGGAGATTTGGTTTATGGCATAAAGTGAGATTTATCTTCTTTTATAAAGTTTGGTTTGGTGGTTTTTTTTTTAAGACTGAGTAACGGTCTCAGTATTGCCTTTTTGAAAAAGCTGTAAGACTGATTATTCTTGGCCTCCAGCACAGATCGAAGGAAGTCATTCTGAAGTAAGATTAAACTTTTATTTCTATCTTAACATAAATGCCCCATATGCATAAATTTGATTTATTTCAGCTGAAATGGAATATTTCCATTGTATATACCTTGTTGATCCACCACTGGATTATATTTGCTTTTCCTGTGGGGGGTGTTGTACTGCTGACACTCAGTTAATTACAGTTTGATGTGTATACTCAGGTCTTTCCTCTTCTAATTTTTTGATATAAACTGACATTGCACTCTGAAGTGTTATAGCTGTCTCTTTTCCATACGTTAATCCTCAAGATCATTCAGTTCTGTGAGTGACCCTCCTGTGTGGTGCTGAACCTCCCCTGCTTTGTGATGTTCACAAATTCCACTTGCTCCTTTTCTCATGTCAGGGAAAATACTAAATAAGCTCAGTCTTGAGACTGATCATTGAAGAACACCAGCAACAACCTTGTTTACATTGCATAGTTCCCTTTTCGTTATAACCTAGCTAACATCTCTGTCTGCTTTCAAATTCATGTACTAATCACCCTGCTGTCCCTGTAGGAAACTAGACGAATTTGATGTAAATATGGAGAAAATGTGAGACTGAACAGATGAGGTGTTAACAGTTCATCAGGACCAGATGCCATTCACCAAAGGGTACTGAAGGGACTCAGCTGTGACATGCAAAAATTGCTGAGCTGCTGGCCCAGTTGAGCAACATCCCATTTCAGATGGCCACTGTGCAGATTGCCAGTACGGCTTCCATCTACAAAAAGGGCTTAAGTGGCCATCCTGGAAACTGGAGACCAGTAAGTCTGACTTGTATCCATGGTACAGCGGTAGAGCCTGTGATAAAGGGTTCACACGGGGATTTATGCCTGGACAGGTTTTGATCAGTATCTTCAGTGATGTGAAGAGCTGAAACAGTAAAACCCCTAATCTTATAGATGACGTTGAGGGGGGTTTTTTTGAGTGGTCAAATGCTATTGCAATGTTGGGGAACTGCAGGAAGAACTTCACAAAACTGAGTGGGCAAAAAGGCAGCAGATAGCTTTAGCATAGAAAAATATGTAAGTAGTGCATTGAGGGCAAGAATAATCCAAACCAGACCTACGTGATTCTGAACTTGGAAATGCCAGTTACAACTTGGGAACATGACAACATGACAGAGTGGATTTGCTATTTGCAAATATTGTGACATGAAAACTACAGTGGACATAGAACTTGTAGGATGTTGGTGTAAAATGGATAAAGAAAGTGTTCCTGACACAGCGAGTAGGGAAGCTGTAAAACTGCCTGTCCTCACAACAAGGAGGGGGGTGAACTGCAGAAAGTGGCTGTTCCCGTGCCTGCTCCCTCAGTACCCCTTTGCCATTGCTGCTGCTGCTGGGGACAGAATATGGGACTAAATGGACCTGTGGTCTGAACCTTGATTTTTGTCCTCTCTTGTTCATGTCTCCTGCCCTCATGTTCTGTATCCTCTGCTATTGAAAACTGAGCCAAAGTAGTTTTTGGTCGATATCATAAATTTAACCATATTCCCAAAATTTTTTTAATGACTGATAAAAATAATCCATTTTCCAGCAGCCACCAAGCCTTTCTGTTATTAGTTCCCTTTTTTTCATTAATTTCCACGTGGCAGATTCAGCTACTGAGATAATGGTGTATTTGTGGCTTCTTCAATAAAATACTGTTCTTCACTCAGCCTCAGATTTGTATTTAAGATGAATATACTACAGCAAAATTTGATGATATTCTGTGTGAATGTTCGACGATGCACGCTGTGGGCCGCTCAGCGGTAGGAATATGTTTATTGTGGAAAGTTAAGCATAAGTATAAGCCTTCATAGGATAATATCTCTGGGTTCCCCTTAATCAGTTACTTAAATGTCCAACATAGGCTATGATTTATGCTTTTGACTTCACAGATACTTACCTTGTGTATGCTTATGTGGGAGTTTTCTTTCTAAGACTGTAACAGAATGGAATAGAGCTGGAGAAAAGCTCCAAGGGAATGGAGGGCCTTTCAAAGCATTATTTTTCAAGAGCAAGCATCAGGGCTTTATTTTTTTTATATTTCACATATGTGTCTTAAAAAAAAATTAAATACAACAATGCATGCTGTAGGCATCCACTATAAGTTTTATATTTCATCATTTGACTTTTGTCTCTCACTATCAACTTGAATTAAGATAAAACATTCTTTTTTGTGTGTTGTTTAAAGTATTATAGTTCATTCTTTGTCAAAGAATTTCACTAGATGGTTATTGGGGGGTTTAGGTATGAAACGACACAATGCCACTTTTGTGTTGTATTAAAACACTGATTATTTTTTTATTTCCCTTAGTTCAGTATTTTAATACTTTTTTTTAAATGTCATAAGGAGAAGTTTGAAAAGATGCATAAGTGAAGATCTCTGTGTAATCCATCTAGCATTTTGTGGTTGCACTACATAATTTGGTAGGATACCAAATCAATTAATAACAGCCTAATAGTTAACATACTGGCACCAGCAGGGAATTATTTCAAGTGTGACTTTTTCGATCCCTAAAAATTGTTGGTTAGTTTAATGCAATTGACAATAATAGTATAATGAAAAAATTATGAGAAAAATATTATTTGAAAAAACCTGATGTGGTCTATAGACAAAGCATATGTTCTTGATGAGGAGGGGAAATTAAAAAGTCTAAGAATACTTCAGAATATGTTGGATTTCTTTTAATAGTAAAATAAGGGGAAGGTGTTCCTGGGTTTTAGGACAGTAACAGAGCATGAGATCATCCTAAACATCTTCATATCACTGACCAAGGAATCTCTCCCAGCTTCACCTGTGCCTCTGCATTTGGAAATCTTTATCAAAGTATACACTCATGCGGACTCCTCCAAAATAGCAAATTGAGGTACAGACATGTTCTGTTTAAACTATGTGTAAGACTCTTGGTAAGATTTTTTGCTGGTGCCTGGGAGGTTATGTGATCACCTGCAGTGAAGTGAGCGTGGCTGTTCAGTTAAAGCTCTCTGGGAGCACTGAGCCCCTCCCCAGCCCCATTCCCCTCCCACTCCTGGCCCTGACTCCCCACTAGCCTCTCCCCCAGAAGAGTTGACCCAGGAAACTACAGGCTAATCAGCCTCACCTCCATCCCTGGAAAGGTGATGGAACACATTGTTCTAGATGTCATCTCAAAGCACATGGAGGAAAAGAAGGTTATTGGGAGTGGTCAGCATGGATTCAC
>RSEF01000003.1:52192054-52210154 GCA_003993805.1 Himantopus leucocephalus | reverse complement strand
AGGAAAACCAAAACAAAGCCCTAGCAAATCCCAAAAAACCAAATCAAACAAAACCCCCTTGGTTCTTCATCATGTCACTATGTTTTTTGTTTTCTTTTACTTTTTTTCTATATTGTTGCCCAGTGCTTTTTAATTTCAGATTTCCATAATAAACCCATTTATACTCAGACGTATGAGAGAATGATGCTTTTGTGTGTTGAATGTGCTTTGACATAATTTATCTAGAACTTGACAGGGATGTCATCCTTGATGATTAAAAAGGCATTAATGAGATGGGTACTTGTCAAGACTGGATTATGGCCATCTCCATGTTAGTTAAATGGCAATAGAATGACTACTGGAAATGAATGTGGAGCACACATTTTTGCAATGAATTATTGATTGTTCTTGATAGAGGAAATAAGGAATTAGAATGACTGGACAACAAAACATAAACACTCCTTGATATTTTAATCAGGCATATTATAACGTAGTTGATGTAAGATAAAAAGCTGCACATGATATGAAGTCATTTCTCTTTAAAGAAGCCTAATTCAGTTTAGACTGGAAAAAATGAATGCATGGGGTTTTCTTTTTTGATTAAGCCATAATGCACTATGGTTTATGCAATATGCAAATAGTTAGATTTCTTCAACGTGTACATGGGAATTCTTAATTACCATTAGATAAACTGATAATAATTCAGCTAGCTACTAAGCATATGGTTGACATTACATCTATAACAATTCTCAGAGCTTAAAAATTTAAGCATACACTAATGCTGATTTAATTTCTTAGCTATTTAGTTATCTATTTTTATTTGAGAAACTGAAATAGGTTGCATCTTGGGGAACCAGACTAAAATCTGATGTGTACAGACTTACTATCTTTACAAAATGCTTTATAGACGCTGCTTTTCACCAATTTTTATCTTGCAATGTCAAAACAATTAATGGTAAAATAAGATGAAGCATTCTGAAATGCTTACTTGTCTTTAATGACAGGTAAGATGTTTGTTAATGAGCTCTTATCTCTGTATCTGGAAGTTTTTAATATGTATATGTGAGGAAAGATGTACTGTAGTGCTGCTGCTGCTTTATGGGGCAGTAAGTTTTCAAGAAAACTGTAACCATGAATGAATATTCCTTTGCCCCCCTTCCCCCCCATCTAATCTCAGAAGTATGCAATGTGAGATACAGTAAACATTTCCTGCTCACCACAAATTTGTGTGTCTTCCAGCAAGAGATAAGGAAACCAACATATTAGGGTTTGGCATTTGCAGAATTTTGCCTAAACATGTGGAGATACTACATGTGGAGATATTTTTAGGGTATATTGGTCTCTAGAATTAGCAAAGCAAAAAAAAAAAAAAATTATTTTCAACCCTCTTTTGTTATTCTTTTCATCATGCAATTGAAGAAAAATGCAGGAAAACAGTTTTAATCACTTTTAATTCCACAATACAAGTTTTACTATATCTCTCNAAAAAAAAAAAAAAAAAAAATATTTTCAACCCTCTTTTGTTATTCTTCTCATCATGCAATTGAAGAAAAATGCAGGAAAACGGTTTTAATCACTTTTAATTCCACAATACAAGTTTTACTATTTCTCTTGTGTACATCAAATAGGCAGTCTTTATCCACTTTCTTGTTCATTACTGTAGCAGTGTACTCCCCTATTTGAAACTTCATAAATAATGGTAGCTTTAATTCCAAGATATGATGAATGAGTGTGTCTGGGCTTTTAACACTTGATATGAGAACTTTAAAAAGCCTTTATTTTCACATCTCGTTTTTTCAATCATTATTTTAGTAATAAACTGCAACAAAATAGTAGTTGGGAAGATCCAGCACTGACATCTGTATGGCCAGGCTTGTGGAAAGCCAAGTGGTCCTCTGTTCTGAGTTAGCCACTTTGATTTTGCGTTGCAGCACAGGGATTCCAGGATTACACTGTCCACTAGGTTAGTAAATGATTCCTGCCTGGCTGCAAGGCAAGTATGTAGCAAGGTGTACCTAAATTTTATCTGCTTATCCTTTTTGTTTCTCAGTGGTGATAACTTGGAAAACCACTCCCCACCACCTCAGTTCTTTCTAACTGTATGTGTTTTTTCGTGATGGCAGGTAATTTATCCTATAAATGTGTAAGCATAGATGTCTTGTTACATGCTTATGGATGTAAGCATGCCAAAATATCCTAATTAGTTTACTAGGAAGTGTGATCATCATGTGTACAAACATTATCAGGCACATGATCACTTGTTGTGACTTTAACTTCCCCCATTTGGCAAGAATATGAGATAATCTGCCTCCTTTTAAGCAGCGTGAAGGGAACTAACTGTTTCCTGCACCCTGGCCAAGCAGCAATGCTGGCAGTGGGATCCGCTTTGCTTCTCCCACGATAGGATTACACCAGGAAAAATTTCCAAGCAAAACCAGCCATCACGTGGAAGGGAAAAGGGGTGGGTGTATGTGTGGTGGTCGGGTGGGGGGAGTGAAGACCATTTCACCAGGAGTTGGGTTTGGTCTGCTGATTATTTCAGCGAAATTAGCACTCAAGCTAATGGGAAGCAACTTAAATACCTGCTCAAGCTATAAAGTAACTCTTGGCAGAACAGCAAAGCACAGACGTTTCCCTGGCTGGTTGGGTCGTGCCAGGATGTGAACAGCTACATTTTCAATGTAACCCATTCAGGTTTGCAATGCACATTAGGTTTTTCATTGTAAATGGTAACTTTCAGAGTGTTTGGCTTTTTAAAACTGTTTCTGTGAATGTAAGGTTTCTGCATTTAGAGAGTGAGAAATACCCCTTTTACCAGTTTTATGATGCTTGGGTGTTTTGCCTTTGTGAGGTTTTTTAAAATAATGAGAGCGTTGTGTGATTAACATTCTTCTCTCACTGAAATCAGTAGGAAAAACTCATGAACTTGACTGGGAAGAGTATCAGGCCAATAATGGGTAGGAAAAACTGAACCATGCTCTGACACCAAGCTGATTCCACTTGTGCCCGAGCCCACAGCATTTTCTCGCGTAACGACTGCTGGGAGGTTGCACGTGTCAGCCCCGTGTTGGAAGCTCTGGGCTGACTGGAACTGCTCCAAACAGACCTAAATATCACCAGATAGGGAGGAGTCTGTTGTGTGTTCCTATGATTTCCTGCCCATAAGAAGCATCTCATGGGTAGGTGTAGGCAGGCTTAAAAGTCTGGTTGTCTCTGGTTGGTTGCAATGACAGTTTTACCAGATCCGCCACAAAATTATAATTTGGAGAGAATGGTATCATAGCATACCCGGTTGGAAGGGACCTCAAGGATTATCTGGTCCAACCTTTCTTGGCAAAAGCACAGTCTAGACAAGATGGCCCAGCACTCCGTCCAGCTGAATCTTAAAAGTGTCCAATGTTGGGGTATCCACTGCTTCCCTGGGGAGATTATTCCAATGGCTCATTGTTCTCATTGTGAAGAATTCTCTTTTTGTGTCCAGTTGGAATCTCCCCAGGAGTAACTTGTACCTGTAAATACATGGTATGTCATAGACAAACCTGTTATACCTTGGTGTGATTTAGTCTTTGCTGAGAATTTAGCAAAGGTAGCAGGTTGTAAGGCTTTATGTCAGCATTTTGCAGCTGGATCAACACAAAACATTAGACTCACAAGAACTGTTCTTAACACAAGTCCAAGTATATAGTGAAAATTAAGTTTCCTATAGAAACTCTCTCAAAATATAAACTGTGATTTCACTATTTTCGGTTGTTAAATCCTATTTAGTTGAAGAATGTTATGGGCATATAAATAAATACTGAGTGGAGAGAGCTGTGAGAGAAAACAGGTTCTTCATCTGGTAGGTTTAAAAGAAAAATTATGCTAAATTAGAGGTTTATGTTATCATTTATGGATGGTATTTTTATGCTTCCATAACATCTTAATTTGAAAAATATCAATGCCTCAGGAAGCTAACTCATTTCTCTATAGGTGCTAAAATTCCCATAAATGTGCAGCGTGAAATCTGATAGATTTGTTTTTACTGAATTGAGGTGTAACTGAGGCTCTATTAACTTGTTATAATCCCTCTGCTAAATTGGGTTCTGCATGTTTTCTTATTGCTGAGTTTCACTATGCACTGTATGTATTGCAAATATGTAACTCTGCAATTGACTGGGAATAGCTGTGAAGAGGTTGTTATGGCCTCTCTTGCGTAAGTAATACATCTTTAGAAAACAGAATTAGGTCATTGGCACACAAATTTAACAGTGATTTGGCTCAAACAGAAGAACTGGAACTGTTTCTTTGCCCCCTGAGGAAAAGAGCAGTTCTCTGTGTACTAAAGTCCTTCTGACTTTTCATCATAGGCTATATGTTATGATTACTGTCCTTCCTTTAGAGGAAAACTAGACCTTTTTGTACCAGAGGACACTTCTCCCCTTCCCACCAGACTCACTGTTTGGCCAGGGTAACTGCTGTGACTGGGCGCACTCAAGGAGCTGAGCTCAAGCTCTTAAGTTGAAGCTTGTGACTATTCACTTTGGAACATTTTTACAGTTAAAAATTCCAGAATGAAACTCAAGACACACAGTACACTTCCTTTGCAGCAATAAGAAACTCACAAACTTAACTGTCTTGGAATTTGCAGTTCCATAGAACCTTTCAACAAGGCTGTCAAGGTATTCTGCAAATGTTAATTAAGTAATACACTTTGGACAGTGATTTACTTTTTCTGCTGGTCCCTGAAGCACCAGCAAGCTCTGAGGTGTTGCTATGGCTGTACACTAAATCAGTAATATAAAGAGATAAGAAATTCGGAAGTCCAGATGTTATATGTTACTATTGAACTACTGTTTTCTACAGTACATCTAATTAAATAACATCTAGAGGTTAACTACACATCCAAAACTGGTGAGCAGTTTTACCAGTTTGTATGAGAACAACTGACAGAAGTCTTAGTTTTTAAAGGATCTCAGTGGCATGAAATTAGTTAAGAAAATCGGGTGTGTTGCTGATGCAGGATGTTGGCTGCCTGGAGTGGCACTTGTCTGCATGAGTTCCTCAGTGAAGGCTTGAGTTGCTCAGTCTGTGTGTGTGGTTGTGCCTCTGCTCTGCAGGAAGCACTGCATCAGCATAGCTGTGGAAAGCCACGTGCTTAGATCTCGATGTCTCACCACCCCTTGAGTGGCTTGAGTGTGAAATGGCTGTTCAGAATATTACATTTAATTCTCCTTTCTTTTGTCTACGTGAGACCCTATTAAGACTGGTTCTTACTCAGGGACAGTTTTACACCATTTTCACATTTTAAAGATGACTTCATATGGCCTCAGGTTACATCCCCCCACCAGTGGGGTGTGCCTCACTGGTCAACTGGAAATAAACTGTCGTGAGCAGCAATGCAAAATGTGGGCAGATAAACTTGGCCAGACCTGTACTGGTTTTCTGCATGGTTGGTTTGTTATTTCAGTCCCTAAATCTTGGTGCGGGAATTTTGTAGCCGTGATAATTTCCCAAGAATTGTGGCTATGAAAAGCTTAGGAGCAGTTACTCTGCACTGCTCCACAGTTTGAAAAAATGTGCAGGAGAATTTGTTTCCGAGTGTTAAAATCTCTTCATAGATATGCTGGTCAAAACAGAATAGCTTCATTTAATCCAGCATATATATTCTGGACTGGCATTCAGTGAATACAGCAAATTGACACTTTACTGCTTGACTATTTTGTTTCATGCTTAATACAACGTCCCTGACAGAGGAAAAATGTCTTTACATTAAAAAAAACAAAAAAAAAAAAAACAAACAAAAAACCAAACACCCTGGACTGTGGTAGTAGATTGCATAAGAATCTCAGCACACTTTTAAAATAAATATATGAAGTAATGCTGTATGTAGCAACCATCATATGGTTTAATCATAGTTTAATACAACCAAGTTCAGCCTGAGTCCAAGAGATAGTTATCCTATTAAAATCCAGTGTGATTACAGAGCTGTTTTCAGGAAAGAGGGGGGAAAAGGGCTTGTCAGCTTTTGGCAGTGCTGAGGTGTTGGACTTTGATCAGAAACTTTGATTCCTGTGGCTTCTATTACACAGGAAAGGAACTAGTCTTGGCACGTCTTCTAACAGGTTGTGAAAGATCTGTTGCTCGTGCCCATTGGAAGAACTTTCTTGACTATCAGACATCTTGGTTTCATTAAATAGTTTCAGAGAAGTCATGAATTAGAACTTGAGCATTCACAAAAATGGTTTTAATAATGAGTTTCCAGGCACCATATTTATGAAGCATGGGAGAATAGCACTTTCCTGCCTGCCAGATATCTGGAAGGAAAAGTTTATTGAAGGTTATGAGATGCTGTACTTAACTGGAGATTAAAACATGGTAAGGGAATGGAAGGTGAAAAGTAATTTGTAAATACTGGTATGAAAAATAGAAGCTACTGTATCTGGTTTATTTTAATAAACATATTGAACAATACAAATGGTTGAGATTTTATATATTTTTCTTAGGTTTTACATTTTCTGTTACATTTATAGTTTGTATGATTTCATTCCCCTGTTAAAGTCAATGTAGTGCTGTAAGTGGTCAGGTTTGTCTGTGTCTACCCCTCAAAAGTCACTGGAGGACTTGAAATAGGATCATGTACACTTCCAAACAGTGTCAATAAAAGGAGAGTAAAGAATGAAAAGATACTGACTGAATCCACCTTACTTCTATTTCTTTGATAAAGCTGAACACTGCGAGCACTACACAGAGTTCCACAGATGAGGAGCAGACCTATATCAAAAGAAGCATGACCATCATGCTTGAAGATGGTGATTCTCCGCCTCTACTGGGCTTTCCTGAGACCCCAGCTGGAGTACTGTGTCCAGCTCTGGGGCCCTCAACATAAGGAGGACATGGTCGTGTTGGAGCATGTCCAGAGGAGGGCCACGGAGATGATCAGAGGGTTGGAGCACCTCTCCCCTGAAGACAGGCTGAGAGAGTTGGGGGTGTTGAGCCTGGAGAAGAGAAGGCTCTGGGAGACATTATAGCAGCCTTCCAGTACCTTAAGGAAAGATGGGAAGGGACTTTTTCCAAGGGCATGTAGTGATACGACCAGGGGTAACGGTCTTAAACTGAAAGAGGGTAGATTTAGATTAGTTATTAGGAAGAAATTCTTTGCTGTGAGGGTGGTGAGACACTGGAAGAGGTTGCCCAGAGAAGTTGTGGATGCCCCATCCCTGGAAGTGTTCCAGGCCAGGTTGGATGGGGCTTTGAGCAACCTGGTCTAGTGGGAGGTGTCCCTGCTCATGGCGGGGGGTTGGAATGAGATGATCCTTAAGGGCCCTTCCAACCCAAACCATTCTGATTGTATGATTCTATATGGAATATTCAGGTGCCCGTTTTGGAAAGCCTCTAGGTAGGCATGGATTTTCGAGAAGCAGACAAGTGTTGCTGCTTCCCCAGCACTGCCTGGTGCAGAGCATCTTGCCCATGTGAGATGGGAAAGGCTGTGTATGATCTCCATTTACTGACCAGCCAGCCCACTTCCCTGTCTGCAGAAACAGCTGGCCACCTACTGCAATTTTCAGAACTGTGGAGCTCCCACTAGTTGATCTCAGTCATATCCCAGTTGTCAGCCACCTGAGGCCTCAATACTTCTAAAAATTCAGCCTTAGCTCCCATTCCAAATGTTTCTCATTATAGCAGAGTGTGAATTTAGAGTGTAATAGCTATGTCTGATCAGCTCCACATCCAGAACCTAGCAATAGGGGTGCCTATGCATGGAGTTAATCAGAAACACTTTCATATACAGATAGCCAAACTAGTTCATCCAAGGTGATGGAGACTGGGAAACACAGATTTTGGGTACTGGAATCCATGCTTGTAACCTTAGGCTTTAGTTTATCTTGTTCTTTAAATGTAGCTATTGTACAGGTTGATGAACAGTGTGGACTGAGCACATCTGCAAACATGTCCCACAGACCTTAGATGCCCTAAGGTTATGTCAGCCAGATGTGGAAAACTAGCCTTTTCTTATGGGGAAACAGGGACTGCAGGATGGGTACTGGAGGATTCTCAGTGCTTTTTATTTGTATTCTATCTACAAAATGGGCATGTGCGAACTCAGTTTAAACTAGATCCTGGGCTCTAAGCCACACTGCCATCTGCACTAGCTAGTCAGGATTCAAGATATCCAGACTCATGTTAACCTTTTGTCTCTGTGGAGGTGAGGAGGTTTCAGCCAAGATTCAGTAAAAACATTAAACTATTGATAATACAAAAAGGACTGGGCTTATTTTATTTTTCATTAACTTTCTGGACTTGAAATGGTTTGTTCTTGTATCTGTAGTTGGAGATAATACACTAACAAATTGCAGTCTTTAAAAGAAGCTTGGGGTAATTGTAAGTTTCCATACAAAATAATATTAAAAAAAAAAATAAAAAACCTTAGGACCTGACAGGAATCAGTGTTTTTGTTTCTCTTCTTACTATTCCAAGGCAGAATTCTTCAGTTCAGCTCTGGGCTTGATTTTCACTTTGGATGATACAGCTTTTGTTTTAACTGAATAGCTAAAGCTGTCATGATGCTGTAACCGTTATTTAAGCCAAAGATGTTATATACAATTTTGTAAAATCTTCTCTGGTTCAGAAACAAAGTGAGAGTAAATTAAAAACATAAGGGGTTTTTTTTCCAAAATATATCCTTTCTATGTTCTGTATACTATAATTTCATGTTTAAACTTTTAACCAAAATCCAGCATACTTAATGAAGTACAGCATACAGATCAGTGGTTTCAAATTTTCTGGTGTCTGTGAATCCAATTCCAGCATCACAGCCTTTTTTTACAGTTGTTCCTTTGGTCTGTGAACCCTGATTTATTTGAGAACCACTGAGTCTGCAGAACCATGGCTATGGGAAACCTCAGTGATGAGGAATGAGCCCTTTGTTTGTGGGAATACCAGTTCCCAGTGTTGCCTTGGCTGGTGTCCTGGCTCTGACAGTGCATTTGACAGCATCAGATAACTGAAGTTGTAAAAATGGCACAGTAGGCAGATAATTTCTTCACAACTGTTTTCACCCTGATTACAGATGTTTAAAGATAGGTTTAAAACCATAAAACATGAGACTTTAATAGCCTTTCAAATGTTATGTTGGTTTCACAAAATCTGAGTATCCTTGACAGCTGTGCAAGTTATGTATGGCTGTCAAAACTTTAGATATATTCTTGCTCTTATTTTGATTTTTTTTTCTATAAAACAATACTGATCACTTTTTTATTTCTGAATTTCTCTGCCTACAGTTTCATTGCAAGATTCTTTGTTCTTGTGTTGTGAGACAGGACAGTGATTTTAAGTTCTCTGTGCAATTGCTGTTTTACTCTTATACCCTAGCTGTTCTTATTCTTCTTTTGCGTGAACAAAGAAAAAGACTTAAAATTGCACTCCTCCTGCTACCAGGTTTTCCCATTTCCCTATATCAGAATGGTGCCGATCAGGTTGGTGGATGGACCATGACAGACCGTTGCACGTTCCCCTGTGTGTACGGCTTCTCCCTTTTCCCCTTCCCATTAGTCCCAGCTCCATATGCCTCTTACTTGCCTCTGCATTGTCCCCGCTAGTTCTGTGATGTCCTCTCTATTTTGAAATATCCCAAACGTTTGGCCTTCTCTGGGCAAGAGGCAATACAGCTGGGTGGATGAAGATGCACTCTGCCTGGATGAGTAACGGAGGTGGCTGGGAACTGCTGGGCCAGTCAGCTTCTATTGCGTGTCAATCACTTGTGCAATTTACCGTTTCATGGTGTGTTCATTTTAATAGCACTGACGTCATACTGGGGTGATGAATTCAAACTGCTCTTTGGTGAGCCTGGATTGCGTAACTAAGTATATTGGTGTATTGTTGGTATGTTTAGTGTTTGAATATGCAACTTCAGTTTAGCAGGAAGCTGTTGGAGGAAAAATAAGTAGTAATGAAAATAAGTATCAGAAAGTGAACTTCTGAGCAAATGTCTGAGAACTGTTAGTGGAGGGGGACAGGTGGCAATGTGGTGGAAAGCTGAGGGAAGGGGCCCATTTGGGAGAGAACAGGACCTCTTGGTGAGGGAAAGTGGCGAATGAAGCTTGGATGGTGGCAGGGTTTGTCTGAGGCCTTTCCTAGTTACCTGCAGACAACAGTCAGTCTTTGTGTTATCAACAGCTTCACATAGAAGTGCCTGGGTTTTTTTTTCCCTAGAGCCAGTGTGAATGCTAATTGTGTTTTAAGACAGCTTTGCAGTTGGTGACTTGTCACAGAGGGCTGGAGACCCAGCAGTGCCGGGGCCTGTTGGACACACAGCGCGTAGGCCAGGAAGCGACGGGGGCTGTGGTGTGGGGCCTTGCCGGGCTCTGCTGTAGGGCATGCAAAGGTTGCAGGTCTCCAAGTCTAGTTAGATCATCCCTGAACTTTTCTTCTCTGGAGGTGAGAGGCAGAGAGAGATGAGGGAGCTCGGCAGGCCAGCTGCCCAGGAGGGCAGGGGTGGCTCTTTCTCCCCCAGGCTGGAGTCACTGCCGTGCCTTGTGCCCATCCTCGGCATCACACCCTTAGCTCTCTGGCTCCTTGGAGACCTGGCGCGGGAAAGCAGGTACCAGGGACAGGACTATTTTGCTGCCCCCAGCAATCCACCGCTGTAGGCAATCACCTACTTCAGCTGCGCATGTGAGAGGATCCTGTGCCGAGAAGACTGAAAGGGCAGTCTCGCGCTGTGGCAGCCCGGGAGTCCTGCCAAATGCCAACATATTGGAAAACTGCACTTGAAGAGGGATGAAACTTTATTGTATCTTGATTCAGGATGTCAGTGCAGGTTCTTTTATTTATACATACCTGCGCGTATATATATATGAAATAGTAATCAAGCCAAAGGGAAAACCTATGGAAAGATGCTGGGACTGTCAATTCACAGAGCAAAGGACTGTACCCCTTAAAAGAAGATGCAGAGTACGCAATGCTTTCTACCCTGTGTTGAGATACATGTAATTTTCCAAAGGTGTAATTTCATGTGCCATTCTGGGTGTGGCATTTCTTTAGTAAGTGGAAGGAAACCAAGGGAAAGACTCTCTGAGCTTGCTAGCAATGAGGGTCTTTAACATCAATCTGTTGAAGGGATATGAAGTTATTTTGTAAGGTATTTACAAATCCTTTCTGTTCAGCTGGTATTTGTGCCTTGTCCTGTAATTTTTGATGAGAGCTGTGTTACACTCCTCCTACACTTGTGATGGACCCCAGAAATCATTGGGCTGAATTTTCTTGCAGGGTTGCAATGTACATTTCAGTAAGTGTTCTTTATAGTAAAGAGTGTGATAAAAGATCTGCTCTGATAGAATATGCATGACTTTTCAAATGCTTTGCTCAGATTAATTTTTTTATTCTCAGTGAGTCCAACAGCAACTTATAACTGGAGTTTTTTTCATTAAATTGTGGGAAATAACTGTACTGCAGCAAATGATAAATATGCTATATTATTCTGAAAATTCTGCACTGTAAAGCATGAACATAATTTTCTTACTTATAAGATACTTTCCATGCTGTGCACAAATCTCTTATTATGTGTCTTGTGTTGTGGTTGTCCTTATTTTCAGTTAAATTTATTGCAGTGCTTTGTCTGAAGAAAATATTTTGATTGGTTAGTAAACATGCCACAGGGGGTAGGTAATTTACATGAACTGGTAATTCTGTTGAAATTGCTACTCAGCAGTTTAAACTACCTATTTCATCCTTGCTGTAGTTAAATGAGGGGAAGGAGCTCACCAAAACAGGACCTAGCAAAAAAAAAATTACCAAAATCCCCCAAAAAACCCAAGCAAAAAAACCCCTTGTCGGTTCCAGAAATATGGAATAGGTGAATTTGTTTCTAATAAGGAATAACTTTCTGGAAAAACAGTACGAGCATGGTGTGTTAGTCTCTGAACACCCCAGCGATGTGTTTCTATTGCAATAAATTCTTGTATCCATTGATGCTGCTCTTGGCCTGTTATAAAACTACGTGGGACTGAAGTTCTTTATTAGTAGCTTTAGACAACTACAGTTAATTTCTCAACTACTCCAACTAGCACTAAAAGATACCTACAAAGTAGCAACTTCATGGACAAACTGAAGCAAATGAAAGTCAATGTCAGAGATCTGTCAAGTATGAAGAATGCTGTTCTAAGAAACTTCATGTTCTGGAGAAAAAGTTGTTTTCTCGTGTTCTGGTTCTAATACATCTGTTAAGTATTTAATAACTGAGACATTATGAATTCTGTAAAACCACTTAATACCTTTGACACCACCGAAGGGTTGTTAAGGTTTAAGCTGTGAATGGCCTCCCAGTTCTGCTACAGGACTTTTGAAAGTTGTGCAGTCCTGGGCCTCCATTTCCCAGCCTTTCACAGCTGTGTCAAGCTGCAAGTGAAAGCATTTATGTTTGGGAACACCTGAAGCATATGTAATGCTGAACATTTCAAATATCTAAAAGATTCTGCTCTGGGACATGATGTGACAGGAAGTGTCCTTTGTTACTCTTGGACATTGCGGGGCATCTTGCACTCTGTATGTACTTGCAAAGTGTTCAGTGACAAACTGCTTCCTGCCACCTCACTCCTTCTGTTTCCATTTTCATGCATTCTAGTGAAGGACTGAGACCCAAGCCCCAGTGAGCCCAAAACTAGATAGAAAAAGAAATTTAGAAGCCTAAATATGTTCTCAAGATATAAGTCTAACCCCACACATGTCTCAAATCAATTAGTGCTCAGATTTTCATTATTAAAACTTTGAGACCTGGAAGCTCTGTTTCTGCCTAGGCACTGAAGTGTCTGCCATATCCACATGATGTTGCTACACAGAAAAATCACAAAGGGACTGCAAAAAAGGAAAAAACCTCCACCCCAAAACATGAGGGAGTGGGCAGCCTTCTCATGTCGGTTTTAGAGAGCTCAGCAAGGATGTGAGAGGCTGAAGTTTGTATCTCTCTTCCATCTGGGAGCATGCTAGCTCAGACTCAGGGAAGTGTCCTGCCTTGCAGATGACACTTATCTGGGCTGAGGGACAGTCCTCAGTTGAAACTGCTTTTTGCACACAAAAAGATGTGAGTCTTACTTAAAAACAATAATCAAGAGTTTAGATTTTTAATGTTCGTGCATCTAACTCTTGGACTACTTTCCAAGCTGTTTAAATGGGCACATTGCTGCTTGTGCTACAGGGGGAGTTGAGTTGAAGATGCACCGTTAGGTTCCCTGCTAGCATTTGTGGTTCCTGTTGGCTAACTTCAGCATCTCCCTAGCCAGATTACTGGTTTCTGAGGGTGCTCTGTGAGGCACCTCCTTTCCCTGTGAATGCAGAGTGCTGTGCGCGGGTACGCAGCTCAGGACTGTAAGAACAGTGTCTGGAAATTTGGCAATGAAATCTAGGCAGCAGGTAGCTCAATCACACAGGGGCGGTGTCTCTNGAGTGCTGTGCGCGGGTACGCAGCTCAGGACTGTAAGAACAGTGCCTGGAAATTTGGCAATGAAATTTAGGCAGCAGGTAGCTCAATCACACAGGGGCTGTGTCTCTTCCCAGAGAAGATATTTAGCAGGTGTTTTTTTTTTCTGCCCAAGAGAAAATAACCTGTAAAATTCCTTCATAAGTCAGGGTTTGCAGCCTGCCTAAACACTTCAACTTCATGACTAGCATTAGCCCAGGCCATTAGCCCAGGCCATTTCCCTGTCTGAAAATTGCAAAANGTTTTTTTTTTTTTTTTTCTGCCCAAGAGAAAATAACCTGCAAAATTCCTTCATAACTCAGGGTTCGCAGCCTGCCGAAACACTTCAACTTCATGACTAGCATTAGCCCAGGCCATTTCCCCATCTGAAAATTGCAAAGNCCCAGGCCATTTCCCTGTCTGAAAATTGCAAAAAGTTTGTACTGGGACAAAGGAGGCGGCATGTGCTAAGCGTGTTCACGTATAACATGGTAATCAAAGAGCCAAAGATTTTCCTTTTTCCAGATAGTCTTCCCTAAAACGTAGCAATGCTTTTAAATCCTGTACATCTGAAGAATTAACAGTAAATCTTGAGACCAGCTGTAACACATCTGAAGATTAAATGTGGTGATTCAGGGACAGAATAATTCATTCAGTGCTGAGCTACAGATCCAACAGCACATCCTTTTCTGTTGTATTTCATGATGCCTGTAGATGGTTTAGTGTGTGAGGTTGACTGACTACCCAGAGTATACAACAGAAACTCATTAGCTTTTCACTCATTTTTCAAATATTTGTTGCACGGGTAAAAGCAATGAATTAAAAATCAAAGTGTAAGATACTGTAGTATTGCTTCTCATAGTTACATGTAGGCAGTTTCTGTTTTTTCTTTCTTTCTTAAGCTCTTCTGATTTAGTGACAACTCATTTATGTAAATATAGTTTATAAAATATACCTCTGAAGTTCATTCCAGTTTCTAAAACAATTGAGTTTGGAATGCTATCTCTTTACTGTAGTTCTGCAATAGAAATACTTTGCGTCATGCACACGAAGATCAGGCTAAGCAGCAAGCTACACCAGAATTTTCCTGGCTTCAGCCTTAATAGGAAGTAGTCAGGAATTTCCTGCTTTGAAATGTTTTTGATGGAGTTTTGAAATTGTTGTGACATTCTAATTTAACACTATTTAAATGAAATAGTTCTGCTTTACTCTTTGGTGTTTATTTCAAAAGCTATAATAATTTAGAGTAAAACAAAAAAATTGCAGCCATCAAAATAAAACATTTTGGTTTAGGATTACTTTTGGCTTGAGGCCATGTTTGGATTTTTGATGTTTTATTCAGTTAGAAAAAAAAACCCTGAAATTCTATGTGACAGCAAAACTGTTCCGTCTCAGTCTAGCATTAAGATTGTTTTAAGCTAGCTTTTCATATTGGAAATTATGAATGGAGGAAAAAAGATATGGTAAGGATATATCTTCTTAGACATAAGAACTCATTATGAATGACGTGAAAAAACTACTAACCTTCAATTGACAAAGTCAATGTCATAAATATATGAATATGTTTGTATATGCTCTAGCCTTAAAATATTTTGAAAGCAACAGCTATCACTGCATTTGAGCATTTTCTCATAGTTTAAACTTGCTGAGTATCCCCATTTTCCCTTTTGCTCCTTTAGTGTCTCCTTGCTCATGCTGGTGGGTTTGGTGTTTGTGACATTACGGATATTCTTGCTGCTCTGAAGTCTACAAAAGCTCAGTAGCTGTTGAATATATAGCATAATAACAATCATGATAATGATGACTAATTTATTACTCGGTCCAAAGCCTAATCTGATGCAGTTGTCAGTGTCAGATAACTGTGAGGTTATTCTTCTTTCCATATTAACGAATTAGGAGCAAATTGAGGGTTGGCAAAAAATGGCAGGAACATTTTCACTCAAATTATTTTCAGCCTTTGTGAAATACCTGTTGCTATTTGACTTTTTCCTGTTGGGGTGATTTCTGTGAAGTTATTTTGGAGAAGAGGAACAACTGTCTACCCCAGAAACTATACTGTTGTTTTGAAATTTTGTGTAGATTCTGGATGTGTGTATGCTTTTATTGGAGAGTTAGTAGGGGCCAGTGTAGGCATCGAAGTGGTAGAAAGTCTATCAACCGCTTCTTTTTTAGCTATATGCTAATATATTTTGAGGCATCTATTTTTGGGAACAGCACATCCCAACGAATAACTTATTTCTGGCCAGTTAAACTTGAGTTACAGAAGCACAAACAATTTTATTTTTTTCCTTGTCTGCATGTGGAGGGATTCAAAGCCCACGCTGGAAGTGGGGAATAGCAAACCTCATTAAAAATTGCAACTTGGCAAAAGTGTGATGTAGTTATCCCAAAGAACTAATGCTGATGATTATTTTACAGGCAGGAAACTAGTTATATGCCACAGCTGGGGACAGGGATGGTGGGGAAAGGAAGCATGCCAAGACTGTGAGAAAGAATTCACTTTTTGTTGAGCCAGCTTAAGACGTTCAAGGCAGGCTCCCAGGTCACTGGTGCATGGGTTATTTGCCCACCTGAGAAGCAGAAACACACCTGCTGGGGAAATAGGCATGATGGAAACACTGACAACAGTACCTTGTTCTCAACTGTATTTAGAAAGCAAAGATATTTCAAGGTGGTTTAGAATCAGAGTAATTTTGGTTGGAAGGGACTTCTGGAGGCCAAAGCCCAGCCCCCCAGTCCAAGCAGGACCAACTACAGCAGGTCACCCAGGGCCTCATCCAACCCAGTTTTGAGTATCTCTAAAGATGAGCATTCAACAACTTGACTGGCCCCCTGTTCCAGCGCTTGACTGTTTCATTGTGAAAACTGATTTCCTAATACCTCACTGGAATTTCCTGTATTATGGCCCCTGTCAATGTCACTCATCCTGTCCCTGCGAGTTTCTGAAAAAACTCCTCCCCGCCTCCATTTAGCTAGTTTGCGTTGCCATGTTATCATATCAACGCTGACTGTAACAGAAAGAAAGAAGCAACCTTGTTTCCAAAAGGAGCTGTGCATTCCAACTTGTAGTTTTGCAGGGGCCCAGAATGAGAAATTACAAATACAAAACCAACACCTAAAGTGCAGCACTTTGCTTATGTGTAATTAAATATCAGTAGCAACAGAGCAATAATTTTCTATTTGATTTTTTTCCTGGTTTAAAAAATGCATATCTTAATAAGATATTTAAAATATAACCTACATCCAGATAGATTCTAAATGTTATTGCTGACAGGAGTCTAGTGTACACCTTCCCTCCTTTCTACAATTTCCAGTCTAACTCTGTGTTGATACTAGTTCATTAGATTTAATAATGACACATCTTTAGTTCAAACATAACTTTGTCATCACATGCTCCTTGATACATATCATGACAGAAAGTGCCCTCTTTTGATCATCCTCTTAGGTAGTCCTTTGCCTGTCCCACTTCACTGCTGAGCAGCTGCTGTGATTTATAGGATGGTTTCTGTGCCAGTTACAAAAGGTGTGAGGTGGGAAGTTTGTGATTAGTAAAGAATATGTACAACTGATCACAGTAAAAATTGGTTATGCTAAATGTGATAAAATACAGTACAGTGCTGGTGCCAGTGTGGTGCTTTGAGCAAAGCACAAATGCCTGACTTGTTTTATTTATATAATTTTGCTTTATTTTGTTGCCTTGGATGAGTTTCAAGTCATCTAAATCTAGCTGTTTGGACAGACACCAGTCTTGAGCATCTCCACACTGTGATTTTTCTTGCCTGCCTCTGAAGATGCTCTCTATCCTTTCCTGTGATAAGAGTATGTGCTTAGATTCTTTCTTTTTTTTTTCTTTTTTTTTTTTCTGGCCAAACTAAATAGATAAATCCTGCACCTAAGCAGTATCTATCCCTTGTGTGATTCCCAACTTCATTTTCATTATAGCATAGTTCTTTTCAAACCTTTTACTTTTCATTTGTGGATTTCAAAGCACAAAGGAGACCAGTTGCAATATACCAGTTTCTGGGTGGGAAACTGAAGCATCATAAGCTGAGAGTGGAAGCAGATAACAAGAAAGCCATAATTAGAATCTGTATTTTCCAATGCCCAATATACGCCCTAGCCTCTAGGACAAACTGTAATGTTAGTCCTTTAGGGATCTCCGCCCCACCCCCCAAATGCTAGAGCTTGGAATTAGGTTGTTATGTGATAACTTCCATTTCCTTTCTAAATTTTAATTAAAACCCCAGCTTGGAGATATAAGACTCAACATTCTAAATGTGTAAAGAAAATAAAGGGCTTTACATACAGTCTCTACAGGAAAGCCTATTTTTAAACATAATCTCCTGAGCTTTGAAGAGGGCCTTAGTCATGGCTCCCCCCTCCCCAAGTGCCTAAGATTTCATTATTTTTTTTTCCTAACTTTTACTGTCTCTTCTTATGTGTATGCATTTAGCCAGCACAGTATGCTCTGTTTATGCAGTGATGGTGGTAAATAGTGATAAATATATTGCAGAGTAGCAGGTTTTTGCACAGAGAGCTGTGGTAGTAGTCTAATCTGTCTAGTGCAAAGATGATTCAGTATTGAAAATCTGGGTGGTCTTGCAGGGGAAGGAAACAATAGCCTGTTTTAAGTAGCTACATTTTAAGCAGACCACCTCCTTGCTTTTTAGTATTGGGGGGGGGGGGGGG
>RSEF01000003.1:52166713-52192004 GCA_003993805.1 Himantopus leucocephalus | reverse complement strand
TTTTTTTTTTTTTTTTCAGTTTGGAAACAAAAAGAAGAGAATCCTGTTGGAATTCTTTATTGGGTTTTAGGTTTTTTGCATGTTTTTTGCATAACAGTGCTGCTCAGATACAATGGTGGGAGTGTCGCCTGGATCGATTGCAACTTACAGTAAGGGTCTGGATCTGTTGGTGTGGAGTAATCAACAATATGGAGCAGTGCAGATACTTACCCCTGAACTGAGGTCAATGAGACCTTTGGTGTTTTTAGAGCTAATGCAGTAAGTCTACATAGCAGGGTATTATACTGTAGGAAATACCTCTTAAACATTGTGGTTTAGTCCAATGTGAAAGAATTTAGCAGGAAGGCTGAACAGGATTAATCAGTTATGTGGGTCAAAATTATTTCTCTGGGTGATGATCTTAGACTAAAAGTAATATAATTTTGCTAGTAGTTTTCAGTCACCTGCAAGTGGTTAAATGCTGGATTTATGCCTAATACAGTACATGATAATGTCTGGATGGTGTTAAATAATGCTAATTTCCTAAACTTAACAAATATAAGTACAAAGAATATGAAAAATGCATCATTCTGGTAATCTAAATGGTGTTAAAAGGATATAGAAGGGAGTTCAGAGAGGTAAATGTTCACTCTGTGTGTGGTGTTCTGGGAAAAAAAAATCTAGTGAGGAAAACATAACTACTTCAGTGTGTGGGGGGGGAGGGTAAAGTATATGTACTTTTGTCATCACATCAGCAGATGTATACGCTTCATGTCAGTAAAGTGAACTTACTGCTCATAATGCAGCAAAAATCATCATTAAGTGATATTTAAGAGAGTATTTTAATTAAATTTAATCCTTCAAACAATGAATTTAATTAATAGGTTGTGTTACTTAATGGCCTCTAAATAAAAAGGAACTTGTTTTGTTTTCTGTGGAAGAACAAATGCTTTCATACATAATAAGCTGCTTGAGGACTTTTTCTTTCTGAACCTTTAAAAGCTGATTTAGTCTTTACATAAAAAAATTCGATTGCAACTCCCACTTGTGTTGCCCTGCTGCCAACATACCTAGGGAATGATTAAGATGGTACTGCATGTTACTGTACAAGTTGAAGAAAACATAATGTATTTTTGGTACTTTTTCAGTATTTTGCATGTGCACATATGCAAATGTTATATGGGTAAAAAATGAACACCAAGATTTCTAGCTGAAGCTGTTTGTAAGTGTTGTTTAGCTACTTTTTTTTTCCTAAATATATGGCTATATTGTTGTGTATATTTGGAGTCATTTTAGATATTGTTATTTATTTTCCTTTAGTAAATATTGGCTGTCTGCCTTGCTTTATTTCTTTATGTCTGTGCCTGTGATAAGTTTCTGGACAAATAGTGTTATACTTAAGAATCATGCTGTTATAGATCAAACATTGTTTTAGCAGAGACTTGAAAGGAGTATATTTACTATTATTTTAACTAATTTGTAGCTTTTTTTTAATTGGCAATATAGTATACTTTGCCACATTACATTTATGAAATCAATTTTAAAAAATTCTTTTTTCTACTTTTTTTTTTTTTGGCAGTCCCTGAAAAATATCTGGAACTACAGCTATTCCTGTTTATTCCTTGCTTTTATATTTATTTGTTCCATGTCTTCTATTTCCCTTCCTCCAGTTTTGCTTGCTCTTTTTTATGTACAATCTTTAGATTCAGTCCTTTGCTTGAAGTGCAATTACTAAATCTTATGATATCATAGTAAGCAAAGTGATGGACTACAGCCCTTGTTATACGCTCATTGCATGGCTCAGATTTTTTTTTTTTTTGAGACAGTGCAAACAGCCCTCAGAAATGGAGAATGGCTACATGGGGGAGGGATAGAGATGTCCTTTTACAGCTGACTGTCACTTGAGTTGCTGGTAGGAAAACAAGAATAGAAACTGGACCTGCAAAAGAAATCAGCCCTCCACCTAAGGAACTGGATAATATGGCACGTGTTTTCAGATAAGTTTGTGTTGTGTTCCCCTCAATGCAATGCAGTAGAGGAGCATTGGGCAACATATATTGCAACAATATAGACACGGTACACTTTACTCTCTTCTGGAACACCGGGAGGAGAGGAATACAAACTTGAGTCAGTCTCCCTCTTAGACTGTTACTGAAGCTGCACAACTGTGTCCTATTTGCTTGTGACCTGTATTGACTGCAAATTTAGAAAAAAAAAGTGCCATTTTAGACACTTAACAGGGACCAGAGCAGTTTTATTTGCAGAACTGTCCTGCACAAGGCTGTATTTTAGTCCTAGAGTAGTAAAGCTTGTGTGATTGAAAACACGTGACATACTGCTAATTGCGACAACACCCAGCTCATAGCATTTGTAGTGCTTGTCCTGAGGAAGTCGGAAAGCTCTTCAGTAAGGTTACTGCCATTGGCCTTCATTTTGAAGACTGGGAAACTGAGACACGAAGTGGCAAAGTGGTATGTCTAGATCAGTGGGGCATTGGCAGGTCTTAGTCCCCCGAGCTCAGCCCAACACAGAGAACAATAGGCCATGAACTGTTTGGCCCATGTGTTGTCAATCAAAGTGTGATTGATTCAAGTGCTCTTTGGATACATAAGAGCACTGTGTGGATGGTCTGTTGGTTCCTATTATATTATGGAAGATTTTTTCCTTTAGTGCTGTTAAATATATGTCCGTATTCTGGAATCAGTCATTGTCTTGTGTGTTTAGTCTTTTGTTTTTGCATTGTACCTGATCCATCACTGTTTCTTCCTTATTGTTAGTTTAATTTTGAAACTTTTTTACTGTTAGACAAAGGTTGATGGATTTCCATAATGGTCTTTATGCTTACAGATTCTTAATCTAAACTCAGTTTTCAACAATAAGGATATAAAAGCTTAATTTTAAACTGTGGCGTAGAAGTTTCTATGTATTGTGTGGTTTTAAGCTGTGGATAGCATTGGCAAGCACACTTGCTGCAGCTCAGACAGGAGAGGTGTTTGCCATGTGACACTGCTTAGGGAGGGCAATCCAGGGATGTAATATTACATCCCACTACAGACCTATGAACACATGTTAAATAATGGCAGTACTTGGCACAAGGTTTTCAGAGATTCTTCAAATGTGCATTTAGATTTGTATGACTTTGAAGGCAGCTGACGTGCAAGTGTTCTGAAACCAAATTGAAGTGGTGGGTATGATCTATGTGGGGATATTTCAGTATGCTGCAAAAGGGAGTGTGTGAGCAGTGGATGGGGGACTGGGAAACCATGTATTCTTCACTGATGTAGAAAAAACAAAACCCAAACCCCAGTGTTATTGCTGCTCACCACAAGAATGCATTTCAAAAATCTTTAATTCCAAAAGAAGTAGAGACTTTCATCTTTCATCATTTGTCTGTCAGCATAACTTTTGATCCAGTCCTACACACAACTCTTCTGAGTTTTGCAACAGTGTCTGTATCCTCTCTATCCACACCTTCTCATGAGCTATGGAGAATCATTGATTTTAGTGGCAGCATGCATTTTGCTAGTGAAACGCCAGGGAGAAAAAATAAGTCGAAGAGGCATTATGTAGGCTTTTGGTATGTGGTTCGTCTTTGTAATGAAGATCGAATAGGTGGTAAATTCCAGCTTTAAAATAATTTTATCTTTGAGATACTAAAGTGGGGAGAAAAAAGCATCTGTATAATCCTTAAACTGGTGATAGAGAATTTTTATGCTTGGGTGGTTTTTGTGTTTGTTTTTGGGTTTGTTTTCTTAGTTTGCAATTTTACAAGCATGACAGTACCCTCAAAAATCATTGGAACAAATCAAGCATGAGAAATTTTGTCCCAAACGATGACCTTCCTAGGAAAATGTATGAAAATGCCTGACATAAGAATTTATGATAAAAATGACTTCTCAATCATAGTTATGACACTGTCCCTCCAATCCTGAAGTCTGTATACTGGATGTAGCAAACAGGATTGGATTTTGTTTGGTTGTGGCAGTACATTGCTGCTGTTGCTGCTAATCCTTCACACAGCTTGTTAGGGCAGTCATTCTGGTGTTCTGCTGCAGCATTAACTTAGCTCTAAGTATACTTCCTGCTTACCTGCAAATTCCCAGTTAGAAGGGATGGATCATATTGTGCTTTTAACACAAATGTTATCTTCACGTTGTCAAATAATTGGCAAACCTTTACATGCTACGATTGCCTTTAGGATTGCTAAAAATTAAATTGATACTATGCCAACTTCATTCATACTGTAACATCATTGACTTCAATGGCATTACACCGGATCTGAGTTTAGTCTATTGTGCTTCTGTTGCTTGGTTTTTCCAGGCAAAGATACAGGAAGGAACAGGGTGGATATAGAATAGTTGATATCTTCTTTGCCTTTCCCATGATTCATTTTCCTTGTAAATTAGTTTCATTGAAGGAAATGATATAACTTAGCAGATCCCTGGCACAGTTCTTCACACAAACAAAACCCATTATGGAAAAAAAAAAATCTTTGTCCATTATAGTTTGACAGCTTTGTGTTCACTAACCATGTCTGACATCTGAAAACATAATGGGGCCACTCCATCTGAAGCAAGGAACGAGCAAAAAAAGCATTTCAAATAGGATGGCAGTGACCAAATAACTTTTCACAATATGGGTTTTTGTTTGCGTTCTTTTAGATGTTTTATAACATTGTGGTAATCTTTACAAAGCCCAACAAAACCAAAGAGCTTACAGAATAGTTTTGTTTGGAGTATTGTCAGTTAAAGTAGGACACAAAGTAGAAAAATAGGCAAATATAGTCTATGCAGCAAATTTGGTTTAACCTGATGATTGTTACCATCCTGTCTCATGGAAAGAAATTTAAGAAGAGGCAAAGCAGCTTAGTCCTGGATCCTACCCTGTGGGCAAACAGTGAAGTGTGAATTGTGAATCTGAAAATGACATTTTGGGGAATATCTCTTCATATTTTACTTGTTATCTGTTCATCATTTCTTCAACAGCTCTTGGAGCTAACAGAAAAAAGGAGGACAAGCTTCATGTTCATCCTCTCTCTCCTGTAGGCACTCATCCTTCTCTTTGCCTCTATAAATGAAGCTTGCTCGTCTTACCTCATTTCAGATTACTGCATGATACTTTTCCTGGCCTGTTGCATTGACTGTGCTGCTCTTTGAGTCTGTGCACTTGCTACTTCTTTTCTACTGTATAGTTACCATCAGTACTTGTCTTTGTTATTTGGGATATGTTCTGTTTCGGCAGCAGCCTGCTTTGGCACTGGATAGGTCTAACATGAAACTGCTCCTGGGGTCATTGTCCTTTCCCTTGCATCAGTCTATGATCTCTGTCTCCATTGCCTACAAAAGAGATTCTCAAATGAGCGCCCTTTGCAGTTTCTCACATGCAGCTTTCCATACTTGGCTGGAGGTCATCGTGAAGATCTGCAGATCCACTTCATTGCTGTCCTTCATATCCCTCCTTTAAACTGTCCTTCATCATGAGACCTATGGAAAACAGACCTTGTAGGTGGCTGTTGGGCTGACCAGCACTGCTCCCACTTCATATGTTGTTGGACATCCATCTCCCAAAAGCCAGCTCCCCTCCTTCCCTATGGATAATATTTTACTAAAGGGAAGGACTGTCTTTGTGTTGTTTAGTCTGTTTTCCACAACAGTGAGGTCTTGATCCATGGCTAAGGCAGACAGTAAGTCATCTTCCTCGCATTTGTTACCATGTTGCATTAAGGAAGGACACAACGGGAGGATAAGGAAGGCAACACCTAGAAAAAGTGCTAGATAAGAAAAGTGGCTGATGTATCAGGACCTGTACTTTTAGAACTGATGCCACGTGACACCATTCCTTGCAATAGGATTTATTTCAGGAGTGTTTTTCTTAATTGTTTGTTCAATTTCAGTGGCAGTGCCCTGAGCTATCTATCTCCAGTGCTCATGAGAGAAAAATTCTTTTGTGGTTTAGAGTTGGCATGCAAATCTTGAAGTTAAAACCCACTGGTAGGTAAGCAGCTCTGCTTTGAAGTAAAATTCTGTTCTTCCTGCAGCCCTGTTCATTTAATATACAAGGACAGGTTTGTGTGCAGGACAGACCAGTCGTGATATACAGCAGTACAGATAAGCATTAGTGAGGTTTTCATTGGCGTGGGAGAGGTGGGGGAAGAACAGCAGTGGGAGAAATTTTGATTATAGATTCAATTCATGCCCACTCTCCTATTTCACTGATCTGGTTGACAGAAAACTGGTGGAATTCACTTTAAAATTGTATTTTGGGAATGGGGCACCCTGTGTGTGTCTGAGGTTGCACAAAGCCCTTCACTATCCTTTCTCTCGCTGTGTCCCTTGATGAGAACTGCACACTCTTGCCGATTGCTGTTGTACTCCGAAGTAACTGTAAGTATTATTTCTTGTGAAATTTATAGCTCTGTTTTGTTGTTGGTTTTTTTCCCCCTTTTCCCTAGCATTGTCTATATGCAAGTATACATCATTATGGTGGTAGGTTCTTCCTTTATAGTGTGTCAGTATCCACTCTAATTGAACCTAACATATTACAATCATGTATTATTTCTTTGGTGCAGTGTTTGTGTGTTGCTCTTTAAGTCCACTGTCAAATTTTACATCCCAGTGAAGCAGCACGTGTGCTTTAACATCCATTTTAACTATTCCAGCAAATGTCACAAGCCAAATCCTGTTCTGTTTTATACCAGTGTAACACAGAAGTTAAGGATTTGCTGGTCTAGCATGTCTTTACACTAATGTCATAGATGCCTTCGGTTCTTTGGACTGCAAAATTATGCTGCTATTAAATGAAGCATACTAATAAAACAGAGCACAAAACAAATAAAATCTCTTTTTTTTTTTTTACATTCTTTTCTAATAAGCGCAAATAATAGTGGTGGCCCTGTTTATGAAAAAAGGAAAAGTCACATGAAAACAATTCATGCATCTGCTTTTTTTTTAATCAAAATGCCTTTTCATAAAGCTTCATTGTGCTGACAGTGCTTTGAAAGGGAGGGGGAAAAGCCCTAACAAAATGCAGAACTCATCCTCTAGCTTATTTGTTATTTACTGCCTACGAAAATTTGGGATTAGAATATTTTTTTTTTTTGTGGTGGAGATAAAATTTCATGGTGCATATGACATTGTGGTTTACATGAGCTTAATTGTCAGGGGGAAGATCTGTTGCTCTTTGGTGTCAAGCAACGGGCCATTTGTTTAGTAGCAGGAGAGCATCCAGTGTAGCATCAGCTATGCCTTCCCCAACAGGTGGGCAGCTGAGAGGGCTGCTGAGTTTGCTCTTGGACTGTGACAGGTGAAAAATGCTATTTAATGAGTTTTCTTCCCAGTCAATTAGCAGAAGGAGAGAGCTTTCCCATCTGTGCCTGACACAACCAGGGTTTGCCGGTTGCCACATTTCTTTTGTGAGAGTTATGGGCAATTCATAGAACGGGGTAGTGACAATGACTTTGCTGGCTACAGTCAGTCTCGCTAACTGCTGATCTGTTTAATCTCAGGTGTTTTTTTTATTAAATACTTCACAGTAGTGAAAAAGGGCAGTGTGGAAGAAGGGATCTCACTAGGACAGTGCAGTGCTGTACATGGGCTACGGATGTCTCACAGTAAAACAAAGAGGAAAAACAACCAATAACTCCCAGGCTGTACTTAACATTCTCATCTATACATGTAATGTATCAGCAAGAGATGTATGTTTGCTTGGATGGCTTAGTTTCTGCAGGAGCTACTGGTAAACGTTGCCTTATTTTTTACTACTACTGGCTTTCTCAAAGAAGTATGTTATACCTACATCAGCAAAATATACATAAGTCCTTCTGAAGTCTTTATTAACCTTTTCCTACCCTTTTCTTTTCAGGGTACCTTAGTAAAGAAAACTTCAGTCTGACACCAGAAAGCACAAAAAAAAATCATTAGATTACTATTCACATGAATGTAATGTGCCTTGCTCTTTGCAAATTCTCTACTTAATTTAAACAGAATTTTCTAATTGCGTATTTTATTCATTCCTAGACTCTATTAATCCATCTAATGCACAGACTTTAAATTTCTTCACACATCAGTTCTGCTGAAGTAATGGAAATTAGAGCATATTAACATATCACATCCTACTGCTGATACATTATATTTACTTGTGGTGATACACAGAATTTTCACCATGGAAAGGGCAAGATGGGTAGCTATGCTTTCTGTACAGCAAATCAAAATATCTTTGCAGGTTTTCCTGGAAAGTAAGGTTCTTAAAAGTATATAGCATTTGGCTAAGAATCTATATATTGGGTGGCATTCAATTGCCTAGTAGCAGTATTATTCCTGTTACCTACATTCTTAGTATTTATTTTTCACTTTCCAAAAACTATTTTTGTCTTAAAATCTATTTGAGCCATTTTATTTCATATGTTTTATTGTGGGTTTATAAACTAGCATAAATACAGTTTTGAGTAGAGGGAGTTGCTTTGTTTTCTTTTTCTTTTCTTTTATTTTAAATCTTCAATTCTGTGAAATATAGTCGCCTTGGGGATTCCTTTGAAAAACCTGATAATGAATGTAAGATGTGAGTGACTGGTGTGTGATTGTGTTGATGTTTTCCCTTCTCTTGAGCCCAGTTTGAAATTCAGCTCTGCACAGCAGGGATTGTCCTCAGCCACATATGACTATTTTGAGGATTGTGTGCTCGAGTAGCTGTGCAGGCTTTGGGCAACTGGCAGCAGTTTGTCATGGCTGCCTTTAGGCTAGTAAACCTTGGGGATTTTAATCCCTGTCCCTCGCTGTCAATCAATTCTGTTTCAGTTTTTAATGTTGTATTATATATTTTCAAAGAAATGGTGTTCATTTTACGGTAGGTGCAAATATACCAAAAGGCAAAATACATAATGTAGGGAGTTTACCTGTTTTCCCCCAGCTGTGTCACTGAAAATTATTTGCTCTGTGATATAATTGTTCATATTTAAATCATCAAGCTCGCTTGCCTATTTTCTCATTGTTTTATTTTGATTGAGTACTTTGATGCTGTGAATCCTGGCTGCATTTAATTCATTATAATCATGTGAAACTAAACCCTGAATGCCTTCCAAATGAATATTATTTAATTTTCTTTGGCATTCACACAAGCAGCTTCTTTGCCAGCTAAGTAGTAAGTAGAGACACGTTTTTCACTTCTGTGTGACATGGTCACTGTTCTCTTGCATTTCCAAAGTACTGAATATGCTGTTCTGAATATTATTATTAATATTTTTCCTTCCTTTTGGTGTCAAAATGTGAAAAGTAAAGAATAAATGGTGTTAACACTTTTTTTAAGTGCTGTACAAGATGAAAAGGGAGTTTCCACACTTAATAGCCAGGTACTGTGCATAGATGATCAGACATACTGAATGTCCAGGAAGAATAATTTGATGTCTATTTGTGGCACATTTTAAAATATTATTACATAATATGGAAAAATAAAGACATTTGTATGGCTTTATGTGTATAGCCATGCTATTCAGTTGCAAAACCTCACATTGTAATGTTGGCAGGACTTCCAATACTCCAAGTGGATTAGTTTTGATTCCAGGCTTCTTTTTGTCCCTTGTTCCTTCTTGGGCAAGTCAGTGAATGTGGTTTACAGTCTCTGTAGATAACTCATGCTAAAATGTTCGAATTTTGATTTCAACAAGTTAGTCATAGAAAACAAGTTAGAAACAAATTGTGCTCAGATATAAGTGGTTTCAGGACAAGGCTGCAGTATCATCTTCTATGTGGTAGGGGAATCAGTGTGGCTTTCAAAGGCTTTTATGATTATTGAAACCATACAATTTTTTTCATGTCTGAAAGGAGCAGGCAACCAAGAAGTCAAAGGTTCCTCACAACGAGCTGATCGAGCTGCACAGCTAACTGTGGTGTGCTAGAAGCAAACCAACAAACCCCATCCTCTGCTGGTTTCTCCCAATGGAAGTAGGCACAGAATCTAAGCTGTGGGGCTTTGCAGCATTGTTTTGCAAAGAAATTGCCCTTGCTGTAGTTCCTGTTCTGTGGCATCCCGATCATTTTCACAAACCATGAAGCTCATATACTTGGACTTTGGCCCCATTTTTTTTTCTACCTTTTGAGGTTTGTTACCCTATTGTAGAAAGTTGTTTTGTTTTGCTTTTAATGAAATGCAGGATCATCAATTGAGGGATTTCCTTCCCTTACAGCAGATTATATGATGAGCAACAGCTTTCATGATATGACAATAGGGTTAATGCCAGGTTGCCTGTCTCTTGAATTCCTGTTGAGTCTGGGAAATGGGTAAGTCCCTAAAGCCATTGCTTAAAAGAGTGAAATGTTAAAAACCCTTCATAACAGACTCCACGTGGGACAAAATCCAGACACTTTGTTCAGAACATAGAGGTCATCCTTTAAAGATGGGTCGTCTGGTCACCATGGTATATGTGCTCCTATGAGAGAATGTCTTTCCTTCTGCTCACTTAGTTTGGCTTTTCTAATAGGGTTTGAATACATTAGAACTGCAGGCTGCGCAGCATGTATGTGAGTGGTATGAACATCAGCCCAAAACAAGAATCAAATGGGAATCTAAAGAATCCAAAAATTCAGTGGCAGTCAGTCCCGATAGATAAACAAGAAAAGGATAATGGAGGAAAAGTTTAAATCTCATGAGATTTTGGAGACAACTGTTGCATCCCATTTCAGTATGGCAGTAAGGAGGTATGTTAAATACAACATACCATGCTTGTCCCTGTTGTGTTCCGCAAGTCTGACCAGACTTTTGATTTTTAGACCCTTTGGTTCTGCTTGCTGGTTGAGGGACATGCTTAAATGTGTCTACATTTCCTGTAGTCACTTTTTTTTTAAGCCTTTTTTCCCTTGTAATATCCAGGCTGTTACTACTCTGTTACCCACTCAGTCACCTAAACACTATGCATTCTGCAAAACTTTGACCCAGTATTCATCACGCTGTCAAACTCGCACAGTACAATTATAGAATGCATGAGGGAGGTTTAAAAATGATTTGGTCCCCTAGTTTTTAACAATTTTACATATGATTAACTACTAACTGTCTCAAAATGCTGCTGTAAGCACCATCTTTATATTCCACCAGGGATGTGCGCTGGGGAGAACAATGAGACATTTATGGTATTTGGGTGGGAGGGAGATTAGAAAGTGTAAAATAATTTCTTACTCATAAGCTCCCAGTAAATTATCTTTTCATTTTGTAATAAAACACTTAGTTTCAATAAAGATATACATCAGTGGATTGCCAGAAAATGGCACTATATTTCTAGTCCTTACTGAAGGATAACAGTGAAATAATCAGAAGTTTTGGGAAATTGTTTCTCACAAATCTTTGGATCTTTATTTGTGGGAATTCTAGTACTGAGGCCTTTCATTTATATTCCCTTCTCACCATCTTACTTTCATTAATTCAGGACCTCAAGTTACTGAATTGCAAAGTCTGCTTTTGTTTTCATTTAAATTGCAGAACATTAAACAACAGTGATATGTTATACTCAGATGGCAGTGCATTTTTCTCCTGAAAGTAGAAGACATACAGCTCAAGACCCAGATCTTCCTCTGCCACGAAACAATAGATGGTCCCATAGAAAGACAGGATCCTGTTCAGCCCTGGCCGCCTGCTTCCTTTACACGCTTGTGTTGTCTTACATGGAAGATACAGTCACCATCTGTGGCTGTGTCACTTTTTGTAACATTCTAGGTGATGGTCCTTCTCCATAGCCTACCTGGCCTTTGGCATGCTTTTCTAAAGAGCTCCCTAGTCTGGATTAATTTTATGTGTGGAAAAGTAATGAGAGTGTGATGGATGCTTTTGAAGTATTAGAGACCTCTTTCTATCTCTGAAATTTCACGTTTCATACATAAAACTACAGGGAGGTTGAAATGATTTGGACACAAGGACATTAGGACAACTCACAAGCTTCTCCTGTGATTCAAATGATTGGCTTTTCTCTGGTTCTCTTTCCGGAGTACAGCAGCTCACTTTGAGCTGGATCATCAGGCTGCAGCATCGCATTTGCTCAAAACTTGCTTTGTGGGTTTGAAATTCTTCAGGCTTAAGCCTGGGAATGGAGTTAGAATTACCTTTACAAATGGCATTAAAGACACAAAGTAAAGAGTCTGAAGATCATGTCCTTGGGCACAGAGGTGATTCTAATTAGATCCCCATCTATGTAGTATGTTTATATTATGGATCTTAGTGTTACACTGACCTATGGAAGACCAGTCTGCAACGCATCTGGTAACAACTGGTTAGAAATCTTCAATATCTATAAAACATGCTTTTGATGTAGCTCTGTATGGTTGGATAATGTCTAATAGATAAACTGAGGTACAGGTGATATTCACAGTGAATAATGAGTCTCCTTCATTCCTTATAATCCTTATTTGTTTATTCTCTCTATTTTTAAAAACAGGAAAGGATTGCCATATTTACTGGTATTATCACTGTTTAAAAAAATGATACACAGTCCATTCTTATGACTTCTAATTCTGCACTACAGCAGAATGTTAGTAGGTTTAGTTTTCTGGAGGGCTAGTCTTTGGCTTCAGACTTTTTCTTCTACTTTGGTTGATTCAGGTTCCTGGTGTTTTCACTTAACATCACTTAACTTCAACAGCCTAAACTAATGGACCTGTGTGTGTCTCTTCTGACAGCTCACATCAGTACCCAGTCAGTTGAGTGCTGAGCAGCTGGGGATTCTTTCACCAGTGACTGTGCCCAGCATTTTTTGAGGGGTGTGCAGTACCTGGCTGATCTGCGGATAGCTTTCTTAATGGGGAACATTTTAGATTGATTTAGAATAGATTTGACAAAATACATACTCTTCTAAAGGCAGTTCGACCAATTAATGTTTTTTTTCTCTTCTATTTATGAATTTCAAAGTATATGAAGTATACTTCAAATAGCTGATCACTTTGCCTGATAGGAAGAACTTGCATAAAATTACAGTCATGTTTCTACACTTGCTCCTTTCAGTGCAACGGAAAATGAGAGATGCAATATGTGGATGGCATACTCAAAGCAATACCTTGAGGAAATGGTCACAATGGAGCACTGTTGCATTTACCAGCCTTAGAAAGAACGATAATACAATAATCAAGATGTGAGATCCTGTGGGCTTGCATGAGCATTGTAGCCATCTGGATGGATACAGACCAGCCGTCCTTCTCCCAACAACCCAGACAGCTCATTCTGCCTCCTTTTACTTATATTAGTGCCTCAGTTTGTAAATCACAGAACTCAAAGAAAAACAACACCAAAACCAAACCAAACAACCCAACCTACCCCCAAACCCACAAATGCTACATTCAAGTACAAAGAAGTAGAAATTGTTTTGCTATACTATCTTCTCCATGCTTACATGAAAAGTAATTCTCTATGGAATTATGTAATTCCTACCCCCCCCCTTTTTTTTTTTAATAAAGGATCCTACCAATTATGAGGTCTTCTATTCAGTTGTTTTCTTCATTTGTAATACAATAAATATTTATAAACTAGTAATACATATTTATGGATTGCTTCTAAGACAGCTAGTATTCCACAGTTTGGATAGAAAGTGGTTCACAGGGCTCTACTATGTAATTTTCAGAGCTCGTGGAAAAATAACAGTATTGGTAACCTTCTTTTGAAGAGATATAGCCTTAGCAGATTTCACTCTTAAATTAAAAAAAAATAGAGTATGCCTGTATAGCTACTAAGCCTTTCCTTTTGAAACATAGCAGGAATTCAATTGCCCTGAAATAGTTTGGGGTTTTTTTTTTTCCAGTTTTCTTTTTCCCCTGCCTCCCCAAAGCAAAAGGAATGGAGGAGTGAAGCGATGTAGGTAATCTGCAGCCTTCCACTCACAACTTGTAGTACAATCCGTTGTGTTTGGGAGGAAGCCTGTGGACCAAACACGAACATTGCTCTGGCCATTTTAGGGTATGAAGCTGTGCTCTGGTAGCTGCAGGAAGGAGCTGATGTAAGTTACGGAGCATCCTCTAAGCAGCTTAATACATCTAGAAGACATAAAGGTGACTTTCGCTCCTTCATTCTCCTGAACTGAGTCTACTCTGCTCTACGTCTTTATTCACCCAGCACAGGATATAGCTGTTGAGTTTTCAGGTCCAATTAAACAGAACTAAGCTTGTGAATCAGAACCAATCACTCTTCATACATGTCTTTGTGGCTGCTCTCTTAAAATTAGCATATCTTAGAGTTGTACAAAAAAACCAACTGGAGAACAAATATGCAGGTCCTTAGGAAGTTGTTATGGGAAGGACTTGTGCCTGCTTTTTAAAAGCAGATAGCAAGGGGAAGGAGTCATTTCCTAGACTTGAAGTCGTCTGCCTTCATAGCATAATATTACTGATCACTGTAACTTTTGTTTCACTTCCACATGGAAGAAACTGGGGTTGTCTGGTTCCTCAGTTGATTCATGCTTGTAGCTTGATCATCTCTGCCTCAGGGCTTGGTTCAGTGGCCAACAGCATGTGTCCCGCATACATAGGAGTTAATCAAAGATTTGGATTACTGTAGGTCTTAGTTGCTCAGAATACACATCTTCTGTCAAGTGAATCTAAGTTCACATAGCAGTTTAAAACCAGCTTTTCATCTCGCAGGATGAGGACTATATTGCATATGTAACTTGAGGGAGCTGGGCACTTCTGTTTCTGCTGAAGCTCACACTGAGTGAATGGAGAAAGTGAGAAAGATGAAAGCCTATTTCTTCACCTCGGCTCATCTCTAAATTATGAGCCTTGTAATGTCCCAGCTTCATGTTGGGACAAGTCTAGACCACACAGTAATTCCTCCTACTGCTGTTGCCTCTTTTTTTTTTTCATCTTTTCCCTGCACCCACAGACACTCAGGTCAGGTGCCCTGCAGTTCAGACACAGTCTTTATGACTAACAAGCCCTAGTGCTGATGGGAATCTCCAGCTGCCTTGTTACTGCAGCACCAAAGGAGATAGCCATAGGACTACAAGGCAAATTTTGTTATATATAGAAAGATTTTTGTATTCTGAAACCCTGTATATCTGCCACATCTTGAAAATTTTATCTTTTAAGCTCTATTTTTGTGATTTTTCTATGTTCTTTTTATTATTACTTTAATGATAAGTGCTTATATTAGCTTTGTGGAGGCTTTGCTATGCTACTGCAAAAAATGTTTGAAATGCAAAGAGAAATGCTTTAAAAGAAGTCTGAAATTTACAGGTTCTCAGAATCATTTGAGTGAAATAATTTCTATTCAGCTTTATCAGGGTCCAAAATAGTGGGGTTTGCAAGATACTGCATCTTTGCACATTCTTAGCAGTATTAAAAAGATAAGATTTTGGAGGCTGCTGGTATCTTACACTGTTTCAGTAAAAGTCATATGTGGAAATCACTTTGCATTGTCAATTTGGGATGATAACTGAAGATACCATTGCAGTTGTGCCTTTGTACTGCGTAGTCCTCGTTGTCTAGAAATGAGCAAGGACCTTTATACCAAGGGGAGGAAGGAGCTTTCTAATGAAAATTCCAGAGAACCACACTGTATTTTGTTCAGAGGACATAAGTGGAGTTAATATTTCTTCACAAAATTTACAGCCTGTCTTATATTGCTGATGATTGTAGGCAAAAGTAAGAAGACACACAACAAACTAAAACTATGTAATTTAATATCCCTGACTACAGCAGTACCAATGGGATGGATCTGAAAATAGAAATTCCTGTCTCAGGGCTTGGCACGCAGTCTGGGAGCATAATGCCTGATATTAACGCCATGGCTACTAAACTGCATAAGGTAAACTAAGTTATGATTCTCAGTGGTCTTTCAGGTATCAGCATCCAGGCAGGCAGAGAGCTGAGGGCTATCCTGAAGTGAGCATGTATACCTGCCAGTCAGCACAGGAATTCATGGCAAGGCTGAGACATTAAAGAGAATTATAGGTGGCAGACACTTTGTGTTTCCTATCACTTTCAGGGGAAAAAATACTGTTACTGTTTCAAACGGATCTTTACACAAGCTTGGCAGGTGTTTAGGTTCTCTTACTTCTTACAGGCTGTAATAAGCGATTTCTGCTCTCTGTCTCTTCCTTTTACTTTCTTAACTGAATCTGTTGCATGTAGCAAGAATTTAGAGTTTTATAGAACTAGAAAACGTATGATGAGTTTATGGTGCCAGCGTGCTCAAGGTAACCAGTTGATACAATCCTATGCTGAGATTGATACTCTTTGGTTGCCACTGTTTTCTTAAGGCTTTGTGACTCTGTCATAGTAGCAGTGCTACACGAAACTCACTTCCATTTTAAACGATTCACGTTAGTGTTGGTAATTCAGCAAGGTTCGTTAGTCTTAATGGCCATAATACTATATGCTTTCTCACCCTCCCTGCCCCCTCCCAATTTATATTCACTAATGTTGTCACGCATATTTTTGCTTAGTGTGTTCTGTTTATGTTTTTGGGTGGGGATCCTGTGACCTAATCGTCTGTGGTGTACACATCCACATGTGAATTCAGCTACCTTCGCAGTTCATAGAAGTGGCACTTGGAGAAAATGATTCACACGTTCATCTTCTGACAGATGTCTAGAGCTGGTCAGGTGAATCACAGCCCAGAAATGCCCTTCTCTCATGGTGAGTCTAGGCAGCTAGCCAAGATGTGGAAGTCTGCGTTGCAGAAGTCTGAAGCTGTGTCCTTAAAATAAAATGTCATTGCTCTCATTTCTTGAACAATGGAAGCTATGGCATACTAACACTATTAGGCTATTTAGATAATTGCACAAAGAAGTTTACTTCTTCAGAGTCTGAACTTTAAGAAAATCATTTAAAAGGGTGGTTGAGTAAGTTAAATAGATAAGAAAGCGCATTGATTTAAAATGATGGTTAAGTAATATTGGTATTTGCTTTATTTGTTTGATTTTTGTACCTCATATATAATATGTAAAATAATTTTTGCGTACTATATAGAATATGTTGTAGGCACATAGAAACTTTTGTTCAGTGACTGTAAAGGCAGATGCTCCCTCTAGTGCCTAAGACTATTTTCTTGTAATGGCAATAGCTTTGTTGGGCTTTCTGCCATGTTTTAGTATACAGTTGCTTGAGTCCCTCAGGTACCAATCTTAAAATGGGTAATATGAAACAGGGATAAAACCTTTAGTATTGCATGCCTCCTGCATCGTTCCCCTTGTGTGTAGCAGAGGGAGTAAAATAATGCATTAGGATAAAACATATGGGAAAGTTAATCTAAATATATTATTTTAATGTAAAGTTTTTTATAGCCTATCAACTCAGTAAACTGTTCCTTCAAATTAAATGTCATCAGGGAAAACCGTGGTACTTATGAGCATTTCTGAACCTAAGGAGGATTCATTGTGTACATGGAACATGAGGAACTCAAAAAGTACCTGGACACTAATCTCAAATTCAGGTCATTGTTCCCTTTTTGATATTTTTGTCAGCTAATGTTTTTAATGTGACTATTGAAGGTAGCAGAATAAAGTTATATGACATATTCTAAACCAGTATATAATATCACTGTAGAAAGCAGAAATGACTGAACCATCTAGACAGCTATATACACTGTTTGGTAAGAGGGTCTAAGCTATGAGCATCTATGCTAGCATCTGGGAGGAGGAGAGGGGAGAATGGAGTATATTTGTGTGCCATGTGAGATGCCTGAGTATGCATATCCTTCCTCGTTAGGCTGTGGCTGCATTTATCCCGGCACACAGTCCTTTCTGAAGGCAGCCTTTTGATGCTGTGTGCGTTCTGAAGTTTTCAAATGTTATTTATAAAAATATGCATTTCTAATCTTTTGTGTGTGTCTGTGAATCATGCTTAAAAATAAATTCTGTTAGAAATAATGTGTGTAGGGAAAAAATACATATGAATCAATGTATATTCCTAGCAACATTCCATGATAAATTGTAAAATCCAACGTTATGAATAGTACTGCAGTAATGCATTGCCTACACCATTACTGAGTTCTGGTAGATGTGACAGCAGGGGGGGTTAAGGGGATTTGAGGGAACAGATAGGTGTTTTGGAAGAAATTTCTCACAAGTACGATGGTGAGTGAATATTCTTGCCCTTTGTATTTCTCCTGACTAAAAACTGTCTGAAATGGTGAGCTTTTAGTTTGAAGCCTTTTCTGTTATTTCCATAGGTGGGCTGGGTGTCCCTTCTCCCTCCTTTTCCTTCCCCCAATCTTTCTCCCCACAAGGAAAACAAATGGAAAATCTGTTGTAAAGGCTCTGTGGACATCAGCATTCAAACCCAAGAAAAATGTATACAAGTAAAATGCATGTTCTACTTAAGTGCACTGGGAATATCAGTAATATTTTTCATTCTGTAGCTTGCATTTTTACCGCTGAATGGAAGACTGATACAGCGCGATTTGAAATACCGGCCAGCAGCAGACTCTCTTCTTTCCTGGATCCTGGATCCCTCCCAGGGGGAGGGAGTGAGGAAGTGTCCACATGCTTCAGCAATCTTTCTTTTCAACATGTACCAATACACAGTGTAAGAAAAAGTAACTGAAAGTAATTAACTATGCTTGATTATGTTTTAAAGTAGTCTGCAACTAGAGCTGAGTACAAAAAAAAAACCAACCACTAACTTGTTACAATTATAACCGATTGTCTATTGAAAGTTACTTTTTCAGCATTGCCATTGGCAAAGCCATTCGCCTGCTGTAAATATTCGTTTTCTCCTTGTGGTGGCATTTTATCAGCGTTAGTGGATATGGCAGTAAACAGCAAAATCATGTCATTTAAGAGCCAGACCCCACTACAGATAACCCTTCCATGAAAAGGATGCTTCTTAGATTACCTCTCTTAAATTCTGACAAAATATGTTTACATCCTATTTGATGTTTCTGTATGCCTTTAACCACTTGGAAGTTTAAATGCTGTGCACTTACTCTTTTGTTTCCAGCTGTGCATTGTAGATTTTGTGCAGTAAAATGTTCCACTTATCTGCTTCAAAATTACTAGGTAGGCTAAACCCTTGGCCAACTGAGTCTACGTTCTATTGTGGTTTTTTGGGTGGTCAGTGACCTTCTCAAGAAGGGCACATCTTTCCTAGGAGGGGAACCTGGCCCCTAATTTTTTATTGTGTGCTATACGATTACCTTTGCTGAGGTTCTCTCAAAAGAAATGCTGTTTCTTGGCAATTGCGGTATCATGTCAGTAGAGACAAGTATAGTTCAACAGAGTCATATTCAGGAATTTTAAAGATCAGGTAACATGTCAACATCCTGAAATACGGTATGGAAATGATCATTCATGAGGATGCTGTTTGCATGCGAATATCACATTTCTTTTCTTTGAGGAAACGGGAAGGAATTTATCCATCATGAGCATTTGCATTCCTGCTTCAAATACAGGTTTTTTTCTTCAAGCTGTGTTGAGTCAGCAGGATGTGGCCCATCCCTACAGTTCCCTCCTTGCTGCTTCTTCCCTCTAAAACTAGAGCAATTAGCTGATAACCTGTTGGAATAGCAAATTATTACTCCCACTTCTTCTGGATCTGCTTAAGGAGGGGGGAAAAAAGGAGGATAAGATTTTGGATATGAAATGCTGAATTATCTCTTTTTTTTTAATCTGATGATCAGCCCTTGTGTATTCAACCTGAAGATATGGGTGCTATTTCAGAAATGTTTAACGAAGTAGACTTTTTATTGTAACCCATCCTTAACGTTGTCTTGTAACCATTGCTGTTGCAGAACCAAGATGCTTAGGCTTGTGATCTTAGGCCTGTTTCTGCTCTACTGCATGTGATTAACTTCATGCTGCTTAGTTAAAATTTTGGTGTTCATTTAGAAATGACTAAGAACAGAAGTGAACAGCATGATTCTGAAGTGATGCAGTTGTTATACTTTCTGTCTAAACATCAACTGCTATGGGATTCAAACTTTAACAAGATTTTTAAATTCATAGTTTTGGTTTTATAAGTAAAGGGTAAAGTCTGCCCTACAACTCTGAAAGAAATACATTGGCTTTAGTTTTTTATACTATATAGTAGTTTGTCAGGTAAAGATAGGAGAACTTCATGTAGCTGAACATATATTTGAAAAATGACTGTTTCAGTAATTATTCCTTGGAGCTATTTTATTTTTGCTTCTCCAGTCCTGGGAATGTCTGAGCAGTGGGGCATTGACCTGACCTGTAATTCTGTCATGAATTCAGGTCCTATCATAGCTATTCTGATTTATATCACTGCTGAAGTTCAACTAAGACCTTGACCATCCCATATGTCATGTAGTGATTTTTTTCCATGTAGTTTTTCTTTTGTTCAAAACAAGGTGACTGTTGACTTTCTTTAAATTGTACAATTGTTAATGTTTTCTGCCAGTCATGTTGTTCTGAGTTAATGTTCCCCTGAATGTGTTTGTACACTGTGTGAAAGCTGATTTTTCTATGATGCAACATGAGGGCAGAACTTCGCTTGATTTTGATTAATTCTAATAGTGACCTACTTGACACAGTTTGCAGTTGGCCTTTTTACAGATATAAATTCATATCTTGCATCTTATATCTTTGTATTTCATCTGGATTTTCTCAGGATAGAGCTAATGGAAAACGCTGTCTTTGACAAAAGAGCTTTAAGATGCTAAAGCTAGTGCCTGTATCAGACCTGTATTTTCCGTGAAACGAGGTAACCATAATTATAAAACAAAGCCCCATCAAACTTCTAGCATTACCCTGCATTCCTAACTTAAAACCATAAAATAAAGCCATTACTATTTATTTCAGTTTTCTTCTGTAACAGTTGATCATATCAATAATCTCATTTACAGCATTCATCTGACATGTGCTACCATGTGTTATCTTTTAAGTGTAAATCAAGCCTTTGGAAATATTCCGGAATATATCACAGTGTGATATATGTCATTGTATAAACATGTTGGCCAAGCTTACCTTGGTATAACTCTAGTGAATTGAAGTATAATCCACTGTGTTCATGTATTTCCAGTAGCTATTTTTCCTTTTCACACTTTTGTGATAGTTGACCTGCTTATCTTGTATTCTTTGCTCTGATTTGTATGCTCTTTCTCATTTTCCATCCGAGTGTTATAATGCTGTATGCGTTCCCTGACAGCCAATTAATTGGCTAGCTTTTCACACAGCCAAGAATAGAGGTAGCAGTTCTACATGGACCCCTCATGTCCATTGATGTGTACAGCAGACTTCCTAAGAATGGGGACACATTTCCCTGGTCTTGTGACTGCATGCTGTTCACATCAATTTCCCATTAAAAGGTAATTTAAAGGTATAGCCCCAGGCAGACTCAGGAGAGAGTTATAAAAAGAGTTTAATTAACAGTTCAGAGTAATATAATCTAAGGTTGNTTTTTTTTTTTTTTTTTTTTTCCACATTTGTCATTTCCTTTACTTGCAGATTAGAGGAGATTTCCTTGTTTGGTAAAGAATGCAGTGAAATAAGTCTTCGAAGAAGCTTTGTTGTACGTGTCTTGGAGCTAGATCTCACTGCGTTATCACAAGCTTTCAAGCTTTAAACCTGCCTCTGCTTATCTCCTCTCTACATTAGCTCACCTCTTCTGGTCAACATGTTTTAAGGGAAGAGATTCAAGTCACCTCGCAGTTGGGCCCTTCATGCTTTTTGAAAGCTTTACTGCTGCTCAAAAATGCATTTAGCCCAACTTGTTCCAAAATACTCTAAAGAAATATCTATTTACATGGGTAAAAAAGGGTTGAAAATGGGGCTAGAAGAGATACAGGAGACTTGGTATTCAAAAGCAAGTACTGTTGTCTCTCTTTCCTCCCCTTGTTGATTGTATTTTTGATAAAACTTTCTTTGCGGACTTTTTTTTCTTTTTTCCCCCTCCTCCTGTGTTTTTGTCTTGTGCAGGTTTCTGCACATATCCAGCCAGGCTGAATGCAGCAGGATGTGTTACTTTCATGACTCCTAACAGCCTTCAAATCAGAATGATTTTCTGTCACACTGGCCTGACCTTTTCCTGGAAAAATTTATTACCTAAAAGAAGAAAAAAAGACATTTGAGGGGTTCTGAAGTACTCTCTTTCTTGAGGGCTAAAGATATACAGTACTTGTTGTCATTTAACCGTCCACCCACCTAATTCATTCTGAAATGCCAGCTACAAGTGCAACAATTTGTGGACATGACATACCTTGCATGCTTGGTACATTAGGTCTACAAGCCTGACAATTTTATTCTTCCACAGAAATCTGTCTTGCTTTCTTAGATCTGCCTCCTTTTCTCTTCCAGTGGAAAATATGTAGATTTCTTAAAAACTTTTGGTTTTTACATAGATCATCTCTGAGGAATAGAGTGGAAGCAATGACTGAACTCTTGTTTTGCCCTGTGGCCTAGTATGTTAAATCATTCCACAATTAAATATGGCTACGCTGGGACATATTCTGCCCAAGTTAAATAAGCCTGACTTGTCAAATATTGAGTTTGTTTTGATTGCAGAGAAAATGAGATGAGGCATAATTTGATCTTTATTCTTTTGTGTGCCAAGTTTTTAAGTACATTATGACAGTTTAGAAAAAAAAAAAGAAGCAAAACAGGAATCTTTTCATATGATTGACAGAAAGACCCCTTAAGAAGTGCTTGAAGTGACTACCTCGGTGAAAACTGTTGTGGAGCTAAATCAGCTTTTGCAGTATCTAATTAACACTGCCACAACATCCAGATAGTTTGTTAATTACTGTTCTGCTTCTCCCTCCAGTTGCTGTGTCAGGTGGGCACAAAAGTTGACATACACCTCCATAGTATACATCAAATCCATTAATCTTCATTATGCACTTACAATGGAAAGCTGTAGAGGTGATCAAAATAAATTTTAACTATAGCTATTCGGAAGGCTTAGTAAACTTATGAGGCAAATGTTAATTTACACATGTCTATTTCAAACATATGGTGGGTTTATAATTATAACTGTGGAATGGTTGGGGGGCGGGGGTTCTGTCTTGTAGAGCTGAGACTAAAGGCAACATTTTTCAAGCAAGCCTGAAAAACTCCCATGGTGCTGACAACAGGGATTTTCCAAAGTGAGCATAACCCAAGCAGGCTTGATGTTCAGTGCCAGGAAACTCTGACTTCAGGGGTCTCTAGCATTCATGAGTTCCAGGGAGTGGGTGAAGGAAATTAAAAGTAATTTAAAAATAGAGCTGTGTTTCTCAGCTGTAGTGTAGACATGCTGTCTCATGAAAATAGTCACCGTGTTACTCTTCCTCCCCCGACTCCTTTTTTTTCTAACACCACCACCCCTCCCCGCTCCCAGTTGCAATGCCAGGATCCTGATCTGTATCTGTCCTATACAACAGACCCTGTATATCCAAAGGCATAGTGTTTCCATACTGAGATGTGAGCACTACTGTGAAAATTGACTTTACTGTCCTATATATATACACAGCACTTCATTGCAGGATTGAGCACTGCTGCAGAAGAGGTCTAGTGCTTGACTTGTACCACTGCAGAAGGACACCAGAGGTGACATGAGCAGGAACAGGCACATCAATAGCTGCATTTTATTCTTAGCTTTCTGTTTGCTCGCAGGTAGTTGCTGACTGATACAAATAGTAGATGTGCTACTCACTAAGCAAGTCTGGCTTCTATATGCAGCCGTCTGGAAACAAAGTTCTGCTTATCTGCAGTAACCATCTACTCTGAGAGGAATGAGGAGAATGCAGTCCAAGTTTCTTCTGTGATGTAGGCTTGAGGACTTGGTAGCCCAGATAAAGATGAAGAGATGGGAAGCTTCTCAGTGCGTTGCATAGTGGAAATCAGTGTCTACCTGTAACTTGCATAGGCCTGAAACTACCAGTTTCCAAGAATGACAGTAAGATAAATCTGTGTCAGACTGTCACTCCATCTTGTATTAGGATCTCCGTCTTGTATTACAGCAAGAACACATCTAGCCTTGCTTAAGACTGTACTGCAGACAGTTTACGTGCTGGGGAGGGCACTTGACAGCTTGTCCCTGAGAGCCATCGCAAGGTGATCCTGGACGTGAATTTAGCTTTTCTCTCAAAAGTTGGCCCAACTAGTAGGGACAGTGAATTTTTTGTGGAAGCATCACTGAGTAACTAATAACTTCTGACACTTCTCAGCCTTCCTACATGGCAGAGAGAGACAGTGCATTCAAGGGTTTGTTGACCATCCCTGTGCAAAGATGGCTGGAGAATAGGAAGACAAGAGACACTCTGCCTGCCCCAGAACATTAGGAATTTTCAGACTTGGGAAATGATGAGATCAGACAAGAGTGGGCAAGCCAAGTACCTTTATTATTATGGTTTGAATGAGAATTTCCAAACCCTTTAGAGTACAGTGGCTGTAATTAAATAATTCCCTTCTTTAGCCAAAATTGGTAAAACTAGGAACACGAGGTGCCTGTAGTGAGGGGAAGAACTGAGGAAGAGTGCATTCAAAGTGGCACCAAATATTCAGAGGAGGTATACGTTAGACCTGGAGAGAGTTGGATCTATTAAGAGCTATTAGGTCTGCAGATGTTTAAACTGTTCAGTGGTGGACTGGGCCAAAATGTTGAACTGAACATCTTTTGATGGACATTATTAACTGCCACATATGCAATCAGGAGAAATTCAGCACATTGCAGTCTTTAAACCTATTTGCAGTGCTCTTTCATTTCACCAGCTGTTCTGTCCTTATTTCATAGTAGCTTCCAAAGTTTTAATTATTCTTGCCCATAGTTTAAGTTATGCTTGTGTGGGTAAATGCAAGTGTGTTCTATCTAATGTCAGAGTTAATTGCTGGCTGCCTCAAGAGACTTGATAGATTCATTACCTCTACATATGGTAGGAAGAAAACTGTCAGATTTTATTTAAGCTTTGAAGACCCTTTAAAAAGGGTTAGAAATCATCACAGAAAGAGCATCAGTTTGCTAAGCAAGGTCCCACACGTTGCTGTGTTAGTGCAGTATATTTAGGTTGATACATCTTTCCTACTTGCCTTACAAAAAATGGTCTGGAAACAAAAAATAAGGGATTTATGGCTCTCTTTCTGATGCCCATAGATCTTCCAAAATCATAGAATCATAGAATTGTTGAGGTTGGAAGAGACCTTCAAGATCATCAAGTCCAACCATTAACCTAACCTGACAAAAACTACTTCTAAACCATATCCCCAAGTACCACGTCTACCCTTTTTTTTAAAATACCTCCAGGGATGGCGAATCCACCACCTCCCTGGGCAGTCTATTCTAATGTTGAATAACCCTTTCAGTGATAACCCTTTTTCCCCTAATATCCAGTCTAAACCTTGCCTGGCATAACGTGAACCCATTTCCTCTCGTCCTTGTCACTAGGGAGAAGAGGTCAGCCCCCACCTCTCTACAAC
>RSEF01000003.1:52106215-52166613 GCA_003993805.1 Himantopus leucocephalus | reverse complement strand
CGTCCAGGTCATTGATAAATATGTTAAAGAGAACTGAAAATGAAATGAAAGCACTTCATGTCATTTTGAATGCCTCTAGGAAATATGTCAAATATACTGAGGTATTTTCCAAGCAAAATCTCTGATGCTATCACTTACTAAGAATATGGCCAGTTCAGCAAACATTAAAAGCAGCCGTTCACTTTGACATCATCTTATTTTATCTATTTTATTGTATTTTTCCAGTGTAATTGCACTTAATGGCCTCATTGAGTTTGAAGTTTTATTGTATGAATGCAGAGGAGACAAGTTCCTGTTTCAGAGAAGTAACTGAAGTTCTTGTAAGCACCTAACGGGAATTTAAGTTGATCTCGCTGCTGGCTGCATAGTCCCATTCACCTTCTTTCTTTGCTGCATGGTCTCATCCCACTCACTTGTGCAAGTTCTGGTATTCATCAAATCTGTCTTTCGCCACACCAAGCCAGTAAAACACTGATCCAGGTAGCCAGTAGCTGGTTTGTTTAGCCTGCTGTAGAGCCTCAGCCTGCAGGTGCAGTTACATGTTACAGCTGAGCTCAGCAAGAGAGGGTCCTCCCTTGCTCCTCCTGTCTGCTCCTAAACACACACGGTTCTACCCATCTCCTTTGCCACAGCCTTGGCTCTCACCAACTTTTCATTTAATTTGTTCAACTTGCTGATTCAGCAGAAAGTTCTTCTGTTCCTTTTCTCAGGCTTCTTTTCTGATGAATGACTCTCCCCGCTGCAAAATTGGACAAGCACTTGATGTGGTGCAAAGGAGGATGAGGAACAGATGAAGTGACTGGGATCGAAGGGGGGGAAATGTCAGAAGAGTTGGCAACAGTGGGAGCTCCTTCTTCAGTAGCAGCATACTTCAGATCAGCTCGGGTCATAATGTGCCACTTCTCCCCAGCACCCTAACTGGAGGAGCAGGTAAAGCCAAGGTCAGGAAACAGGTGCAGAGAAGCCAGTAGTAGCAGAGAACTGGGAATTAGCTCAGGAACCCTGCACCCACCAGACTGTGCTGTCATCACACTTTATGAACTTTGTGAACTTGTGGCAGGGGTTTGAAAATTGCAGCTGTTGCAGAAAAAAAGCGCAATAGATTTTATTGGGTGTTTTCCCATTTGAATCCCTCTGCCTTCCCTGAAATGTTTACATCAACATAACAGATACTGATAAGATAATTTTTTTTGATGCACTAGAAAAATTAAAGGCTGATTTCAGTGTGTGAAATTAAATATTTAAGTAATAAAAGGAGAGGAGTGTGCAGTGGTATCAACAACAGGTACTTTCACTGACACAGAGGAAGTGGGAAGGCTGCAGGGCAGTGTGGTGGCCTAAGGAGGTTTCCAAGTGGCATTTGCTGGAATTCTCAACAGCTTGAATCCTCCGTTTGTGCTGAGCTTTCATGGGTGTTGAAATCTGTCATGAGCAAGCAGGGAATTGATCAAAATATAGCATGCATTTGACGTAATGGCGGCTATAGAAAAAGGGGTTGAATCTGTTACAGATGTTGACTTATTTCAGTTAGCTCAAGTAGAAATCTAGCTTGTCTTAATTAACACACAGAAAGCTGGAATACATATAAAGAGGAAAGCTCTTCAGAGCAGTTCTGGGATATTTCAGATAGTTAGCCAGCTTACTCTCATCTCAAATCCAGATTGACATACCTTTGGACAGAAGAGTTGGATGATGAAGCACAATTGTCTCTCATTTTTCCAGCATTTAAGGCTAAGGAATCTGGTTATCCACAAAAAGCCCACTTGTAAAAAAAGTTGTTGTGCCTAATCTCTGTAGCAAACTATTGGGAAACTGTGGAAATCAAAATTGGTGAAGAAACAGCAAGGAGATTCACAGGTTTTCCAGTTTTGAAGTCTTTCCTTCCAGTCAGCAAAGCACTACATGAGTGCACTACTACCAAATATGGAATACTCAGATATGAATTTTATATTAAAGTAGATTAGAAAGCACATAAAGTAGCTATATTACTATGTAGAATAATCTCACAAAGCAGTCGAAGCAAGTGTAAAATTTTCTTCCGTGTTTGACACACCTGAGAAACAGAGGGCTGTTCTGCAGAGTGGCATGTAGGAAAGCAATTAGTTCATGTTATGATGTAATGTGCATAGAGAGTCATAAAAACCTTCTGCATGGTTTTATTTAGAAGTAAAAGAGCATTTGTTGTTGTGTAAACCTTCTTTGAGGAGAATTTATATTGGTCCTTGTGTTTTCACTGGCAGAATTGAAGACAATTCTGTGCATTCTACATTTTTCTTTCTCTCTCTACACTGCAATTTTCTCTCTTACTCTGGGGAAGAGAGTTTTTGAGGCCAATAATTTAGAAATTTTGCAGATGTCATTCAGACAGTGAAATTTGTCTCACTATTGTCCGAGCTGTAGAAATTAACTTGCGAGGTTAGCAGTGAAATAAAATGAAGTTTGGTGCAATCTTTATTGTTTGTGATTTATTTGTGGTAATAGCCTCTGTCATACAACTAATCGCTTTACAAGTGCTCGAGGAGGATGTTCTTTGCTCTAGGGAACTCACAGCATAAGGAAAACTGGTCAAGGGAATGGGGGGGACAACAACAGGCAATTTAAAGCTTTGAAGGTGATGACAAGAAGCTTAAATTTGATGTGATAGAAGTGGAAGGCTTCAAGGAGGGAGTGACTTGACATGATCAAATCGACAGGTGAGGAAGATGGCTGTTGCAGCTGTGTTGCATGGAATGAGGGGAGTCTTTTGGCAAGTCAAGGTACAGGATTTACCAATGCTCAGGTTGGAATATAACGAGGGTCTGAGTGAGAGACTTGTCTATAGGAAACAGCAGCAGGATCTTGGAGATGTTAAGAATGAAGTAGCAGTAGAATTGACATGTGACTCAGCTGCCTGTTAGAGGAAACCGCGAAGTGAAAATTAACTCTGAGATTGTAAGTATAAGTGATGGTGAAATCAGTTGAGTTGTCATCTTTCATAAAGAAGTGGAAAAGCGGAAACAAAATGTTTATTGAGGAAAGATGTGGATACTGTTGTGGCAGTGTTATATAATAACCATGTACTTTGTTACTGAACATTGAAAAATAAAATTGAAAGTGCAACATCTTTCACTTCAGTTTTGACTTCAGGTTATAGGACAAAGGCACAAGGCAAACCTTCCACTGTGTGCAAGTTACCAACAGTGCAGAACAGAACTGTGTACGCTGTGGAAAACACAGGAGCAGTTCAGAGATAGAAAATTTAATTCACCGTGAACTGGGTTAAAAAGCTTCTCAGAGCAAAGCCACTTGAATTTTACTGATGGGAAAAAGTTCATTTCAAGTCTCAGAAGTCAGTGAGATACAGAGAAGCTGTGTTCAAGTGAAATCTAGGGTCTCTGACTGAAGAGGGGCTATAGAAAACTCCAAGTCAAGCAAAAGCATTTTAGTACTTCATGTCAAGTTCTAAAATATTTCAGCTGTCTTCTATGTGAAGCCAGAAGTGCCCTAGTCTGAGAAGCAAAGGCCTAACCAAACACAAAGAGCTGGCACAAATCACAGCAGCATAGTAATTTTCAAAGGTTTTTTTTTTTCTTCTTGGTTGTACTTGATTTTTTTTAGGGGACTTTTTTTTGTTTGAGTGTATGAGATCAAGGCTTAAGGAGATTTTTTTGGGAGCATCCTAACAGACTACTGGGATTCAAAGCCACAGCTCTCTTATCAGGAGAGTTTTCTAATGAAATGACTTCAGAAGTGTTGTCTTTGGGTGGGCATCTAATCATGAGGCAGTACCTATGGAGAAGATACAGTCTGTATCTCACCTCTTAGCTTCCCTGAAGTTTGAGGGACTATTTCTTCTTGGCTGATGTCAGTATGAAGTGTTTGTTTTCTCTAGATTTCTCCACATACTTTTTTCCTACTTGCTTAACTTACAGGATATGAAGATTGCGGCAAAAATTATTCTGTGGCAGGTTATAATTGTGCATGATATTAAAAAAGAAAGAAAGAAAAAAAAATCCTACAAAAATCAAATTAACAGGCACATAGCACTTAAAGATACTCTAAAATTGTTGCCAACATAAAAATATATGGAAACCCAGGCACAGATGATTTTAACCAGTCTCACTGCATAATAAAAAATTATGATCTGCCAGCCTGTCTTTTTCGTGATTCTTTTCTTAGCCTTATGTTTTATGAAACACATTTATTTTAATTTTATTTTATATCACACCCTGAATAACATGGTGGCTGAATGTCAGACTAGAGAGAAATGTGCTGTCCTCTACTGTGGGCTTTCACACAGGCTTTTAATTCTGCCTGTTATTGAAGAATATCTTTTGTCTGAGCTCTCATAGTGAAATGTGCTGTAATTCTGTCTGGCTGTCTTGGGTGGTTATGGATTTCTGCTTTAAGAAGTAGAAAAGTTGGCATTACTTCATAAACATAACCCTTAAGGTAGGGTAATGGAAGAGGCAAGATAGCCCCTTTGCTACAGTATTGGCACAAGCAGCATTACATTTCATGTTGTGTTTGCTCATGGTGACCAGAAAGTGCTAGTTTTTTACAGGAATTAGTGGCCGGTGGGACAGGACTAACAGAAAACTTTCTTTAATACAGAGTAGCTGATGCATAAAGGCAAAGGGAGGAGAGATAACATATCGTCATTGTTGTGACAGAAATCACAGGCTTCCTGGGAGTCACTGGCAGTTACTGCAAATAAAATTAGTGGGCAGGAGCTGTATTGGCTTCTGGCCGGTCTGAACATGAACATGTTGGGTTGCATTTTTATTTTGATAAGGTTGCAGAGCCTTTGCCAGCATCAGTCAATGTTTTAAGGGAAATGAGGCTTAAAGCATTTACACAGATACACTCTGTGTTTTCATTGCAAGAACAATGTAGTTTTGCAGGTGCTTCCTTGTGATGATGATTTCTTTGCTTTCAAACTTGCACAGTGAAGATTTCTAAGTATTATTAACTCATTTTTTTTCCTTATCTCTCTGAGTAGCTACCTGATTACATAATCCAACTTTCAATTTACAAAGTTNCAATTTACAAAGCCATGTTACTCAGTGACGATGTCTTTGTGGGGTTTATGTTCCCCTTCCATGGAAATATCCTGGAAAGGATAACATGGGAAGGGAAAATTCACAAGGAAATGGCTGTATGTTCAGAATAAAACAAGTCTTCAGTCAACAACAGTCAAGTATCTGTCATACAAAGTCATATTCTGTGTACTTATATATTATTTGTGTTTTTTTACAAAGTAAATGTAATGTGCAGAGTTTTTAACCTTTGAAAAGATGATGTTTAAAATGCAGACTGAAACAGCAGTATGTAATGTAAGGGCTCTTCTAGAATAGAAAAGATTAGATATTATTATGATTCAAGAGAAAAACCCTTGGTATTTTAACTTCCCTGTCTACAAGAGTTACGGCTGTTAAGTGTGTGGGTGACCAGCTGCAAATGTTCACCACTTGTGAGAAAGGTAATCTTTTTTTTTTTTACTTATTATCTATCTTTTTCAGTAGCTATACACATATGTACATAAATATATAAAGTGTCACTGGATAATAAGATGGCTAAATGCTGTATGTATAGTAATTGTGGGGAAAAAAACCCCAAACACAAAGGATAGAAAACAGGAGATGATACATTAGGAAGGACTTTGGAGATGTGGAAAACAGAAACCCAAATTATGCAATGAGACCTTATTCCATACAAGAAGGTCTGTCTCCCCAGATTTGCATCTTTTTTTCCCGTATTATGTTCTAAAATCTCCAATTACTTGTATATTTTGGTAAACACTTGACAGTTCCTCCTCTGTGGCCCAACTACTATTATTTGAATGGACTTAAGTAAGAGGCTGTAGTAAAGAGAGACCTTGAAAGAGAAAGGAATTTTACTTGTGATTATTCTGTTTCATCTTTTTATTTAGTAGTAGTCCACAAGTCTACAAAAAAGAGCAACAGCAGATGCATGGCCTGGAAAAAAGTCTAATAAACTGTAATATAGTAGTTCCTGGTAACTTTTTAAGGCCATTGCTTTTAAAATTTTAGCAAAATCTGTATGTATAAAGACAGACATTCAAGCAAAATTGTATACCCTATTTCTTCTGACATACGCGCTTTTTCAAATTGTTTATACATGTTCTTGGAAGAGGAATTTAGCCGTATATTTTGAGGAGATACTGTTTAGAAGGCTCTGTACCAAATTCCCTATAATACATGATTGTGTGCTACACTCCAAGTATTAGAACTGACTTCTGAGTATTGAGAACGGTAGCAAAACATTATCTATTTGTGGGCTTCCAGAGGTGAAAAGAAAGCTCGTTAGATTTTTTTTTCTTAATTTCCATTTCATGCTTTCATTTCACATGAGATAAATCTTAATAAAATCCTTGTTAGTTAAAAAAAGAAAACACCAAATTCTTTATTCAGAGGCACAAAGAAAAGGCGTATGGATATGTTGGTAAAGCATATGGAGACCCTTATATAAAGACAAAACAAAAGCAAAATAGAGTTACTGGCTGGACCCCCGAGGTGCAGCACGTAAGAGCGTTTGGTGGAATGTTGCCAATTCTCTTTTCTTCTGAAGAACAGAAGTTCCTTTATATCCTAAACAAGTAAAAACAAATAACGTAGATATTATACATCTGGTAGCAGCAGAGTTGCACGCTACTTGAATCTCTGTTTTTGTGCTCGTTATTTTCACTCAGTGCTCCAAAAGTAGTGAACTTTAAAAGTTCGTGGCAATTACTGTACTACACTAGTTGGTTTATTCCACACGAGTGAAATGCTCTTTTTTCTCAGGTTGTGTATCCACAATATACAGATTGCTACTGTAGGAACCTTCTTTCTCTTAACAAAGATCTTTACCCTGAAGTGACATTTTCCTACTGTAATAACTTAACTACATTTGCAAATAAAACTTCACTGGCTGAGCCCAGAAACATAGTTTGACACACTTACTCTTTCTCTAAATTTTATGCAAATTTTTGGTAATTTTTACTTCTTTAGTAATGCTTCATGTCTCCTCTTTTCGTTTATGGCAGCCATTTAGACACACCAGCTGTGCAAAGGTAAACATGTACTTTAAAAAATTAAAACATTTATCTTTTGTTCAACATAGTATCTATTAATAGCTTGCTCTGAAGGTATTTGAATCAACCTCTGGGATCTGCTATAACTGACACATACTGTCATTACTAAATTAAACATGCCAAGAACTTTTATGGCATATCCATACACTCATAACACATTTTCACACTCTTTTCATGTCCTCCAAAGCAGAGGCAGCATGGCTGTAAGCACACTGCCTAGTAGGAACAGTCTTCAGTGTATACTAACCCCTGAACCGTGGCAGGAAATTGTTAGGGAGCTCACTGGTCATCACAGCCCAAAAGCATATTCTAGTGATTTAATAGCAGAGACAGCTAAATTTTCATACCCAGGAGTGTTCCTTGGCACAGTAAAAATTACTACTGTAGGTATAACGAAGGAGTACTTCTAATAAGTCTTCTGCTAAGTTACAGCTGTCTCTCTATTCTGAGTTACTTTTAGGGAATATTGCTTGGAAAGAGACCTGCTTACTAAGCGTTACCTCTTTTCAGAGCACACGCACAGACTAGAACTCATGTACCACTGTGCACATTGTTTAAAGAAAAAAAAGGTCATCCTCTTTGGTGATCTTGAGCTATGAGAACTTTCCAATATTATTATCTAGTAGATGGCTAATGAATTCTGTTGAATTTTTTTAAAGGTTGAGTACTCAGCAGCAACCAATAAAGATGCCTTGACAACTTCAGGTTCTTTTGACAATAATGGTCACCATTTTTATTATATCTTTTTATGATATCCTGAAAATTAACTAAAATCCCCATGATGATTACTGTTGCAAAGTAATAAAGTTTCTTTCTTGCAAAACATTAGAAGCTACACCCCAGTTCCCATTGTATAACTGAGGTTAAGTTCTGAAATGTAAAGAATGTATTTGGGAAAGCTGCATAGCTGCCATATTCTTGTACGCTCAGATATTATGTCCTGAAGTATATCTTTAAATTACAGGCTGCAGTGAAGTCGGAGCATGCACGGACATGAGGGGAGAGAGAGGGTGTTAGACCCCTAAGGGGAGCTGCATACCAGAAGCAGCATCACTCAGAGCTGTGGCTAAGACACATACAGTGTCTGTATGGGCACTGTGACAAGACCTTTGCAGCACCATTTCTACATCAGCTGCAAGCTGTTTTAAACACACAGCTTCATCTCAGTCCTGCCCAACCTAGTACACATGAGATGTGCTTCTGTGTCCAGCATCTCCCGAGCTAGGATGATATCCTGCAGGTTTGAAGGAAGGCACTGGCCTTCCTTTCAGTCTGTGATCCCACATACCAGAGACAGAAGCTCATACATCTGCCTCTTATCTTGGAGACTGCTGCACTGTGCTGCAGCTGTGTGTGCTTCCTAGTGTAGCTCCATGCTGAAGAAAGTCCTGCTAGAAGGCTTCTTGTCTTCCCTCCCCGCATTTGGAGAGGACTGGCACAGCCCATCTCCTCTTGCGTGGCCAGAAGTACTCGCTGTGCACACCTCTATTGCCTGAGCCCTTGGTAGAAGAGAAAGTTGGTCTCTGCCTGTAATACATCTCAAGCTTCTGTAGTGTCTCATTTTGGTTTTGGAGAAGATCTATAAATTATGTTGTTAAACGTAATTCATTAGGAAGGCAGCTTACCATGGATAAGTGTGTCCAGCTGTTAGTGTGAAACAAATAGACAAGCGATGCTTGGCCCCAAGCCGTGACTGAAGAGCAATTGAGCAACGCTTGCTACATGTCACAATTTGTTTTGCCATTTGTTGGATGTAATTCCTCTGATATGGAGAATTCGTCTTCTACCCCATGTCTCCTTTTTTTAAATGGCAATAGAATTTAAATTGAGAAGTTTCTCAGGCAACCTTAGCATTCCTTAAAAGCTAAAGCTGTTTCTGCTGTTTACTGTAAATGGGGTGGAAAAAAAATCTTAAAAAGCAAGCAAGCTGTTTCCTCGTTTATGTCAGTCATCTTAGAGATTTGCTGTGATTAGATTCAAAATTCATAAATGATCTTTATTTTTATTACCTATCAGTTGCACCAAACAGAATTGTATTTTTTGCCTCTAAGTATTCTTAAATGCCAGATTGATAGAAACAAATGCAGAATATCTTTGCTCAGAAGGATGTACTAAAAAACTTTGAAAAGAAATGTTGGGAACGTAAATGCAGTCTGGAGATTGAAATTCTGTGGCAGGTAGAGCCATATCTTCCTTTTATTCCACACCCCCGATTTGATCACGTTTGATAAGGGTCTATGTTATGCTACTGCATTAAAAGATTAAAATGTTTTGGGGATGTTATGCAGAGTGTCCCTGCAAGGAGCAGACTATCTTTTCAGACATGTCTCTGTAATCCCATAGAGCAGGGTTTGCGGTGGAGGTCACGATGAGCAGGAGAAGATCAGGAAAACTGGTAGGTCTGCTCCTACACAGATTTAGCAGCCATTCTACAGTGAGTCTGGGCATGGGAGAGACCGAGGGGCTGCTACTCTGCAACACAGTTAAGGAAGGAAGATAAATTTCATCCTAGCTTTATTACTAGCAAGTATTTCTGCTAATAAATGTTTTTGTCCCATGGCAGTTTAAATATGCCACATTATTAAAAGGCACATGAGAAGAACAGAAAAGCTGGAAATTACAAGGCTGCCTATGCGTGAAGGCAATTTTCCAGAAGACTTACATTGCTAATACATTCAAATCTTTCTAATATGATGCTGCATTTAGTATTTTTTTAAACTTCTTCCAATTCAAATTATTATGATATTGGGATGAAAAAATGAAGACTCTTTCAGTGTCTGATGTTATCCCAAGCAGTAGGTAGCAGCAGTGTTTCCCCTATGGGTATATAAATAATTTGTTTTAAGGCTTTCACCCTCGGGTAGGTTTCACCATAGGTTTAATGAACAGACCCTTCCTATTTCTGTAGTACAAGATGGCTACATCGATTTGAACGTACGTACTGTCACAGTATAAAGCTCCTTCTATTGACTGCTCAAATAGCAGCTCCGGCTGAGTTCTAACCTATTGAGCTCCAAGTTTTGAACCTTCCCTCATGGTCCCTTAATACAAGTAGTTTGCATTGTTATTGCTTTCTTTCGGCCCAGTGGCATATGCTGGTGGAGAAGGCTCTCCACCTGTTAGTCCTCCGTGGCAGTAGGTACTTTTGCAATTTGGCCGTGCTAGACCCCAAACTATTGCTGGTTCCTTAAAGACATTCTAGGTGTGCAAGCATCATCTTCAGAAGTTAATGATTCTCTGTTGTGCTTGCTATGGGAGATGAATTTTACTATTTAGTCAACACATGATGGATTCCAGGTACGGTGAGGCATTTTCTGACAGTTTGATAAATCAGCCAGAATTTCCCACTTGTACATACACAGTTTATTAGAATATTTTGTTCTAAAAACACTCCTCAGACTATTTCCCAGTTTCCTGAGTGTGACCTACAGGTATCAGTTGGGGTGGGTTTATGTAGGGAAGGCCTAATATTGAAATAAAATGTAACAGCAGATTAAAGGAAAAGACATTGGAAGTCCACAAAAGGTAGTCATTTCTGTTACGGAACTAGATCAGCTGCAACAGTTGACATCTCTCACTGAGTAGCACTGCAGTCTGCTGGCATTGCATGTTCTACAGAAGGATTTTGAAAGGCTCAAACTAATTCTCTATGCAAGCAGGGTATTCACTATCAATTTTACTGAAGTAGAACATCTTGGTTACAATTTTTTGTCCTCCCTCATTAACCTCTATTAGGTTTTTTTGTAATTTTTTAATATTGACAGCAATAATAATTAAAATTAACTTAAGGTATGAATACAACATAGTCCTACAGGTGTACTGAGATAATGGGAAAATACTATTTTATATATTTTTAAATTTAATCATACATGCTTTTTTTTCTTTCTTCAAATTAAAAAGGTGCTAATTTCCATTGTTGAATTGCTTTTGTTGTGTTAAATAATTTTAAAGTATACTTTAAGAATAACTTTAGATCTTGAAAATTTAATTAGTAATGTGAATGGTGGTAATAGTAATGGAAATGCAGATTTGCGGTAATATGCTTGCCTTCAAAATCAAAGGTTCGGTTTTAATCAGAATTAAAATAAGAAAACTTCCTGAAAGGGACCTGTGATATATCTTCATTGGTGTACATATGGAGAGCCTGCTGATATCAGTGGTTCATGGACTACGAATGGTCCCACGAGTTCTGATAACTTAAGGTCTTAGTCTCCCAGCGTGGTATCTTTAATTTCTGTTGTTGAGGTATAAGTGTGTGCAGAGAGGCAAGGGACTAAATATTCAATGAGCAATTTCCTCCTCCTTTCAAGGAAATTGATCTTTTTATCACCAAGTGATTTCTGAATTTTTCATTCTGTTAATCAAGACAGTGTATTATTTTTGTCTTTCGGAAAGACTCAGACATGTATACCTTAATTTTACAGTGTTGCTTTTCAGAATGGAAGTTGCATTTAGCACCTCTGGTTTCCTACAGGGCACATTAGGAAGAGATTTGTATGTGTTTAGCAAAATGCTCAGTCATTCAAGACTATTAATCCCAGGCTATCAAAATTATTTTTGACAGCCAGAATTGCAGATGATTTAACATTCAGAAGTACCAAAATGCCAAAAGGGAAAAGAAAAAAAAATTATCTTAAGCATGAGAGTCATTTTGTAGAGTTAAGATGAGCTAGAACTTAGTCACTAAATGCCCTTAAAAAGCTGAAGACTTGAGCTCTCTGCCTTCCTTCAGCTTTCACATAGATGCTGTCCAGGTATTATGAAGCATATCCTTACAACTAAAAAGTTGTCACATCCTCTGGCCATGTAGTGCTCCCACTTAGAAAGCTTCAACAACATGAAGAAGAATCACTAGCTTTAACAAATTGAAGGGAGCTTGGGAGGAAGATTAGTAATAAAATTAATTAAGATTTTTACAGCTCCTTACCACTGCCATGGTCACATGTGCATTTTGTGCCTCTGACCTTGCAGCTTCATAAGAGGATGTTTACTTTAGGAATGTGCGATAAACTGTGTATTTGTAATTTTTTAATAAGTATTAGTTTTTGCAAAAAAAAAAAAAAGACAGTGCATTATTTAAAACGAAAGTAATTCACTTTACACAGAAAAATGTCATTATCAAAGAGGTGAGAATTACACTTGGTTGTTAGTTTGCTGTAGATTTTTAAAGAAATTATAATAATCTAAACCATATGGAAATTTATGACCTTCTGCTATAAAACAGCTGCACTTTTCATAGGTAGTAAAAATTATGCATATTTTATATTTGTCAGATTAACTGCTGGGTTTGGTTTTTGTCAGAGCTGCTGTTACAAGATAAGACACGTATTAAGTTCATCTTTTTAGAGCTCACTCTGTTATTGCTACTGTTATTATTCTTTCCTTTTTTCCCCCATTGTTGTCAAAATTGGTGTGAGTAAACTGTTAAGAAGGTGATAGTGTGATGCTCCTGGATCTTTGTAGTGGAGCAAAGTTATGAAAGAGTAAATGTTTGATATTGAAGAATAGGTGTTTTAATTCCTATTTTTTTAACATTTCTCTGAATCCTTACCTTTCTGTACTTATGCCCTGTCTACCCATTTTGTATGTCTTCTGTGTTATTAACTCTGAAATAAGAGTGAGATTGCTTATCTGATTGCTTATTGTCCTGTAAGCAGTGGTGTTTTCCAAACACAAGAGCAACACTATAATGTTTCGTGACAGGACACTGATTTCAGGGGGCAGTCTTTCATATAGCTCTTTCAAGGAACTGAAGTTTGTGCTTGAGTTACATGCAGAGCTGAGTGAAAGGGGTCTCACTAGGCTACACTGACTCCCCATAACCTCAACCTCCCAGGTTCTCTAGCTAGACAAATGTGCTGACTGACTGCACAGGGTATTAACTCTGGATCTTGTTCAGGAGCTCTGTGTGTTATATCATCCTATGAAAAGCAAGCAGCTGATGCTGAGTAATAAACACCTCATTCCCACTTTGCAAAGGGGAGGTGGGAGTTCTCGGTTTTCTTCCCTTCTCTCTCCGCACCTGCTCCCCTTCCCCTCCATTTCAGACTGTGAAGATATCTTCTCAAGTGCTGATACTAGAATACTTGACCAGAGGTTTCAGGTTGCTTCCATTTGTCTCCACTGATGTAGATGAAATTAATTTTGAATGATGAGTTATTTCAGTTACTCAGCCTTTTCTGCCTGCTTGTCTTTAGAAAGAATCCTTAACTGTCTTAGCTATACATACTGTAATTATTGTTTTCTTCAAGCTTATTATTCATTGGTTTAAAATAGAAAATCATTTGCTAAGAGAAGAAGAAATCTCAGTATGTCTACTGTTAATCTGGATGTTTTTTCCCATCTGGTTTCCTAATAATGATAGGTTGTGAAAAAAAGGATGTTTATATTTACAGCTGTAATGAACTGCATGATCACATGAAGAACTGGTAGGGGCCTGCTGGGGATAATTCAGGAAAGAGGAAGTGAGACGCAGAACATAAGTGCCGAACACTGTGTAATTAGAAAATCTGCAGCACATTCTTACAAACTGTGACCATTCAGCTGTGCTACATATTTGTCCTTAAAGATCTAATCCTGTGAGATATTGACCGTGATGCTTGCAGGGTACGATTCTCATTGATATTAGTGGGAACTGAGGGCATATGTCACCTCGCACGAACATATGCTCAGAGGGGTAATATCAGTTACCTCCCGCCATGTGAGTGCCAGCTTTGATCCATCACAATGCAGTTGCCCAGATGTGTCCTGGGTCAGATCTCTGCGCTCAGGCAGTATTGTTCACCCAGAGGGCGAGCGTCCTGTATCACTTCCGTAGCCCTTCCTATACCTAGGAGACTATTTGAGCCAGCACAGCTCAATTACTGCAGTAACAGCCCTCAGGGTTTTGTGGGTGGGTCTCTGTGTGCGAGTTGTGATGGGGTAGTCGTTACTTTTTAAAAAGAAGAAAACTGGTCAGAGGAATAAAATACAAAGCTTAATTCTCCTTCTGGACGGACTGCAGGCTGATGGACTGTTTTAGTCAACTCTGTTAAAAGTGTCCAAAATGTATTTATACCACCTCATTGGTTATCATGACAAAAAATACACAGGAGGAATTTTGCTGGGGGCAGAAACAGCACCAGAATGTCTGGCAATTATATTACCACTTAAAAAAAAATGATCTTCACCGCTGCTTTTAATCAGTATCTTTAACAAAGTTGTTTGTTGAGGGGGTGTGTTCTGTTTGTGTCTGTCTCTTCCTTTTCCTTCCCACATTGTAATGGAAATGCAGGATGCCTGTGTACAATCTTTCACCTCTGACAGCATGTACTGCATGCTGCACACAGCTGTCATGGTAATGACAAGTCTGGTGCACCAGGATAATTGGGTACTTGAAGAAGATTCATAAGGCAATATGCTGCACAGTACTGTGTTGTGCCCTGGGGCAAGGGGAAAAAGAGAGAGGGTACCAGGCAGAGCAGGGAGTCTTGTTGTGAGCAATGATAATCTAGTAATGTGATTTTGTTTGCCTATGAAGTGGTTTCCCTCATGCCCACCTGCCCCACAGAATTACGTTAAGGGTTTCAAAGTTGGTTTGTACTTCGTAGGAAATTGGGTTCCATTTTATAAGTAATGGAATTGAAATATCGCAGTGGAGTGAAGGAGGTGAGTGTCGTCACAACGCTGTGGCTCTCCGTGAGTAGTGTGGTGTCAAACCACGCTATAATCCTGCCATCTGACAGCTCATTATTAAGAAACAACAAGAACTGACTTTATTACTGTACACTATAGTTGGCTTAGCTGCAAATTAGCATCTTTTGTTCCCTTGTGACAGATTCTGTCTGCTTCACTGGCATCTGTCATGAGGTGTTAAAGGGGAACATATTTTTAGAGTTTAATGTGATAACAATTAACCTCTGATCTCTTTTTCTGATGCGTCTCCTTTTTCATTATTGTTGAAGTTACTTGTCTTGAAGTAAAGATGAAATGCTTGGAGACCATGTATTTATGTGCACTGATACTGATAGTCTGTGTAGTGCTCTATTAGATGTTTAACTGATTACTTATTAAAATTTTTATGATGTCTTCTCTCCAGCAAAAGGAGAGGAAGTGTTGGTCACTATTAAAAGCAGCAACCTAGGATTCAAACCTTCTCTCTGAATCTCTGATTTGTTTCTGCATCCTTGAACAAGTCATTTAATCTCTTGGTATGATGGAAATAAAAGCCATGGTACCTCATCAGCATGTTGAGAAATCTACTTAATTACTGTTTATATAGCACTTGGGTACCAGTGAATGACTTGTGGCAGAAATGTGAAGTACTATTAGTAATAATAGGTTGGAAAAATTTAAAAATGCCAATATTGTTTTGCCTGGAGAGATTTTTGTGGTATCATACAAACAAAATTTTCATCCAAAAAAATGTCATTAAAAAATTAGATCTATAATGCAATTTATGCTGCAGATAATATAATGATACCAGCATAACACAATACCAGCACTTGTAAACAAGAGCTGACTTGCAGTTATGTAGAGGAAGGTCATGTGCCTGAAAAGCTTTTCCAGCATCACCAATTTTGACCATTAAAGAAAATGAAACATGTATCAAGGCATCCTTATCTTATTAAGAATAAGGAGGTTGACATAAGCCACAGAGTTGCTGGAAGAAGTACTCTAACTGCCTAAATGGTGAATTAGGCTGAGCTTCCTTTTCATACATCTTTACGAAGAACTTTTTACAAAGCACATTTATTGTTTTGTTGATACCACCCTTTGGGAGCATAAGTTACCCTTCAAGGAAATTAATTTGCTGAGTTTTTAATTTTGCAGTAACATATTCAAGAAGTAATCTAGAAGCCAGTGTGCTATCTTCATATATCCCCTGTTTCTGGCAGACTGAGACTATGTATTTTGAGTGTGTTTGGTCTTTGGCTGAACAGATGCTTCCCTTCATTACCCCTCATTCCTCTCATCAAAAAAGGATCTGAGCTTTTTCGCTGCATCCCTACCCAAAGATGCCTGTGTATTTTAGCCATCCAAGGAGGACTGTCTTAGGACAGTCCAGATCTCATTGGCTTTAAGTGAAACTTCTAGGCGTGATCCTGCAAGGTGCAGGGCGCTGCCACCTCACACTGTCATCAGTGCGAGATGACGGCTCTTCACACCCTCAAAAGGTTCATACTGCCTTGCAACATATTATTATTTTAATAATTATAATAGAAATTGATAAGTTAAAAGGCAGCATACAGATGGGAGTCATGAACTATTTAGCTGCTGAGTCGCTGTGTTAGCTTTGCATTTTGATGACGTCTGATGAAACCATTTTCATTTTTTAAGTATTCGATTTATTGGAATTTATTTTTAAGTTGAAATTTATTGAAATTTATTAATATTATTGAAATTTATTTTTACGTATTCCATTCCATTTAAGTATTTAATTTTTAAGTATTTAAGTATACTCACAGTAGTCCACACTTTATTGGTGCAACTAACATTGTATGCAGCTCCCTCAGATAACTTATAATGTATAAGCAAACTCTAAATACATAAGACCTTTGATCAACAGCGTACTCTCTTGGCCAAATTTTCCTAAGAATGGAATATAATTTGTTTCCACTCCTCTGAGAGCTGCAGACCTAAATTATCTCTTTGGATGTTATTTTCAGTGCAGCGATGAATCACAAAGGATTATTTTTTGTGATAATACCTCTGAAATCTCTAATGCCCAATCTTTATTATTTGTTAGCACCAAGATGATTCAGGCTATGCTGTGTGGAAGTATGCCTCTATTTTCTGATTTTTGAAGGCACATAATGCAGGAGAATTTCACTGCCCAACTTATAGTCCCATCTCGATTTCTGGAAAGCTCTGAGGCTAGGGGGTTTTTTTGTTGTTTGTTTGTTTGTTTTCATTCAGTGTTCCTTCTTTAAAAACAGCAAGACTCAACCTTAGGTTCACTTAGAAACAAATTACTTAGTTTTTCAGTAGGAAGATGACTGCTAGCACAAATTAAATATATTGTAAAGAACTTTATCCTTGTTGTGTTTTAGATGAAAGAAAATGTCAAGTAAGGAATTAAATTTGTACCAAATCAGGCACAAGTCCATTACACTATTTTTTATGTTGTGAACTAAGGAGTAAGCTTCAGAAAGTGTCATGGTTTGTCCTCTAAGAGTTTGTAGGGTTTTTTGTTCTTACTCCATTGGCTTTAGTTCACTTTAAACGATCTTCCCCGGGATTGTATCTATGCAATTGAAAGCTCATTTTACTCCATTATTGCACAGAATGATAACCTGGGACCTTAATTCATTTCATGAATATGCTGCAGGTTGGTGATGACAGCAGGCAGATAACCAAAGCCACTTACAAAAAGAAGTAAAGACAGTGGCCTGGATTTCTAGCTGCCCAAAAATGCTTGGTTGCAGCTTCTGATTCTGATGAAAATCTGTGCCGATGTGGGCCTAGTACAGTCTTTTTTTGAGTCTGTTTTGTATATAAATTGTCTAGTATTTTAGTTACTAAATACTTAGTAACTAACAGAGCCCTGACCATATTTTCTTACTTCCTTTAACATAGTTGTTATATGGGGTGATAGAGAGGTTAAGGTTAGATATGCCAGATGGGATAATCTGCCTACAATCTGTCCCTATGGACCTGCCAAAAAGGCAGGTTGTTGCATCTGAGGATTTGACCCCGGTTATTTAAAGTAATAAGACTGAGCTTTGTGAAGCTATTGGGGTACGAGTGCATATACTTGAAAGGGTGGAAACCCGCAGTACGTGGGGAAATTGTCAGGTTCCAAATTTCATTTACAGGAAACGTGCACATTCTTCAAATTAATTCCCCAAAACGAATTTGTCTCTTTAGTTTGAAGAATTCGGATTCTTCATCCTCACCTATTTGCATCATCTTAAGAAGCCTTTTGAACCTCAGGAAAAGCATATTCCAGCTTAATGATACCTAAGGGATTAGACTTTCTTTGCTTTCCATAATTCTTGCTAATTATAAATGTGCATGTGAAGAACTAAATTGTAGAACAATTAAAGACTAATATTTACAAATACTTTCACTCATCGAGTTCATTGCTGCTCTTAACAGTCCTAAGTCATAAAAAATACAGGTATAAAATACTGTTAGTCACAGATGTTTATTTCTCATATGAGATTTTTGAGACCCATTAACCATATCAGCTAGTAATTTTAAGGGAGTCCACATTCCCTAGTATTGAATGAGAAAAAAGGTCAACTTTTAACCCTAAGCAGAGTATATAAAACCACAGTAAAAATTATGTTTATGCAACACAACCAATAAATCACAAAATACTGTTCAGTAACAGCCTGATGTTTGACATTGGAATTACAGAGTTTATACACATACCAAATTCTCTAGAAATAATAATCTGTAATTAATGGTTTCATTTTAATATCAACTAAAGAGAATCATGAATGGTTGGAATGAGAGAACCTATTTTTAATAAGTGAGTACATCTTTTAAGTGCTAATTAATTCATTACTTGTTCATCTTTCACCATTGTTGCAGCACCTTTTTGCTCAGTGCCTTGAGCTTGTATGCAAAACTGTCAGATACTCAGATTGGCCTGCATTTTAAAAATTATAAATGTCATATTCATTTGGAGGAAGCTCTTCAGTCTTCCTGTGGTTTTGTTTTATTTATTTATGTATTAAAAAAAAATCATAATAATCCTTGTTTCCCCACTCCACAGAAAAGCAGTTAACAGAGGAATTAAGGCCTTAAGAATTGCAAGGAATTACCCTTAAGCCACAAACACAGCTCGGTCTTCAGCATTATAGGCCAAGAAAATCTCTGAAGAAGTCTGGCTCCATTTTTGCAGAGCCTGTAGGATCCCTACTAGAGACTTCTTTTGTTGTGACTTTAGACCCCTTCTCACCTTTTGCAGTCTGCTCCCCATGGTAGGCTCTTAGCAGCATCAGTAGGTGGGAGCCTCATAAAGTCTTTCTTGCTGGAGGTACTACAAGGTATAAGCCACTTGGGGGGCTCTTCAGCATAATCAACTGGAATATCCATGGAAATCAGATGGTATATTTATTATGGTAACTGCTCCTTGGCTACTTCAGCTTCTGTCCTAGACATGCCAGTGATTCACAAGGAATGGTAATATCACCAACTAATGATAAAAGGTGCCTAAGGAGGAGCTCAAAGAGAGCAGAGGCTCCTCTATCTTTTGTCACTCTTACCCTACTCACACAGGTTTAGTTGATCTGGTGGCTTGCTTTCTACTGAGTTATTTCTTGAGACTGTTGGGAGCAGTATTCAGAAAGCAACAGAACTGTAACTCTGAGGTATTAAAGTAATTTGATCATCAGTGCACATACGATGCTCTGATTCAGTCTTTTGTATCTGAGTGTTTTTTAGGATATATGGGAACAGGGCAGGAAAAGGTAGACAAGCAACTGTTCTGAGCCATTAGTTTATATTTTGGTTATATTTTTGACACGCATTGTATGCTGTGAAAGAATAGAGAGTTGCTCCTCAGGGGAACTAGCACATTCTTTTATGCAGGTTGTGGCTTAATGTGACCAGATTGACAATGCTGAAGAAACTATTTAAAAGTGAGACACAACAAAGCACCACATCATTTAAAACAATATTATTGGAAACAATGATGGCAAATGTGATTTGCTGGTGGTAAATTGAAATCACTGATTAAATTACATCTTTGGCTAATAAATTCACTGGGGGAACAGTGCACAGCAAGTGCCAACACAGCACAGCCCTAAGGCATAAATAAAAGTTATCTAATTGATGGCAAAGATAAATCAGAATAGAAGCAAGTGGCTTGTTAATGTGCTTACACAGAATTCATTACGGCTGGTGGGAAAAGCTCCTCCTCTCCGCATGCTTCACTGCGCAAGGCAACCCTGGTGTCTGTCCCTTTTACGCACCTGAATTTGTTACCTTAAAGTTTCTCATGCATGTGGGTTCTTTTGAGGGGGTACAACAGGTATCTGTGAGATACTCCATTTTTACTGGACTACATCATGGTTAAATTGACGCTTGAGCCATCTTTAACTGCTTTCAAAATTTTTCTCTGTTGCTCAAGAAGCCTTGAGTGTTTTACTAGGAGATGTCTTTAGTTAGTGGAGTGAGTCAGGGTCCCAAGCTGATTTCAAACCTGCCTCTCTCAATATAGTGAATGAATTCCTGAAGCAGGTCTGATGGGGAGCTACAGTTGTTTCTAGTCAGTGCAATTGCCTGTACAGAAGGAAAGGATGCACTCTTCAAAGATGCTTTCCCTGGAGTGGACATCAGATTAAAGTCAAGTTTTAGTCTGATGACTGAGCAGCCATTAAATGTCACTCAAAAAATGTGGCACGGAAATTATCCTTTCTTTGTAAAATACTTTGTAGTATCCTTGATTGCTGCTTTGGGCTATGTGAACATGTGATTTGCAAATGCATGCTTAAAAACATCCCTTTATTGCGTAAAAAAAGTGAGTGAGTCTGATTCTGCAGCCTTCGAGATTTATCTCCAGGAGAAGTTAGTGGGAATTTGGATATCATAGCTCTTCAGACTTAGTTCTTCAGTTCTGTACTAATACATCTTTTAGATCAGAGTCAACTCTAGCACAAACAGGTAAGCATCACTGCACATACGTGCTGTCTCATCTGCTGCNATGAGTCTGATTCTGCAGCCTTCGAGATTTATCTCCAGGAGAAGTTAGTGGGAATTTGGATATCATAGCTCTTCAGACTTAGTTCTTCAGTTCTGTACTAATACATCTTTTAGATCAGAGTCAACTCTAGCACAAACAGGTCAGCATCACTGCATATACGTGCTGTCTCATCTGCTGCTCTTTATGGTTGTGTTCTGCTCTCAGTGTCACCAAGTAAGGCTCTTGGGTAACTCTGCTGCATTTAAGGAATTTATTATTCGTCTACACATCGCTGAACAGAACTTGTCCTGCTACCTCAAGCTGACAATTAGTAAGGATCTAGTCACTTCACAGAGGTTATATTGTGCTGCTTCTTTGAGATGGGAATTTTATGACTGATATTCACAAGCTTAAGCATAAATATGTATGTTCAAATAATGGCAGGAGACTTAAGCTTCCATTGAAATCCCAGAAGCGTTTTCAGTTCTGTAGTTAAAGGCAACCACATCTTGCCTAAGACAAGGTGTAAAAGAATATAAAAGTGTTACATATGCAAGTTACTGTTGCATTTGAAAAAAATAACAAAATTCTGTTCAAACCTGACAATGATAAACTCTGGCTAGCACTAGCAGTCGGTTTTTTCGTTGTTCTTTGAAAGTTTGGAGCTGCAATTTAGTGGGAAAACCAAGTAATCTTCTCTCTTTGAGGTAGAACAGTGTAATGGCTCAACTTTTTCTATCTCAGTGAGTTAAGAAAAGAGGCAAAAATTGCCTTACTTGAAATGATTTTGTAGTTCTCCAGAGACAGAATGACTGAGCAATCATGATAACCTTATTGATTTATTTTACCTGCCTTGTTGAGTGGACACGTCATTCAAATGAATGCTAGTCAGCATTGCACAATCCTTCGAAGCATGGTGCTGATTTTAATATTTTTTTTCATCATGAAGTGCAACTACAGGCACTGATGGGTTTGTAAAGAGAAGCAGGGTGAGTATTAGGGGAAATGATTGTAGTGAATGGGAGACTGGAGTGGGAGGAAACTCACTCTGTGTTTAAAAAAAACCTTTTTATATGTAATGAGATAAGTGGGACAGCCTATGTGTTCATCTCCAGATGACAAATTTTATTTGCNGTGAGTATTAGGGGAAACGATTGTAGTGAATGGGAGACTGGAGTGGGAGGAAACTCACTCTGTGTTTAAAAAAACCCAAACTTTTTATATGTAATAAGATAAGTGGGACAGCCTATGTTTTCATCTCCAGATGACAAATTTTATTTGCTGTTGCAGCATATTTGTCTCTAACCTAGCTCACAGATATGTCTATATACAGATTGTGGCCAACAATATCCAATTTTGAGTGCAAGAAACTGAAATGATATTGAAACAGCTAAAATATGTTTGTCCTTATTGAGGTTCCGGCAGCCTTTACTAGAGCTATTACTCAACACCTCTGAAAAGAGTTTCTTTTACAGGGATGGCTAATTGAAGGTGCTTAGTTCTGAGGTAAAAAATGGGCATGGTTTTCATGCACACAGACATTCATTCAGTCTAATGCTATATATACCACATGCGTGTATATGCTGAAAGCTATCCATAACTGGATATGGAAAGGTCTTTTTCCTGGCGGGTCCCATAGTGCTCATACTCAGTGGCAGAGTGGAGTGGTGGGTCCATGGCAACCTCTGAATGTGGTATAACAGAAGAAAGCTCTGGAGGTGAACTGAGCAAGAGGTAACTATCATTTTCTCCTTAGTCTAGAGGCTGAAGAAAAAGAGGTCATGGAGTGGCACAGCCTTTGTGGAGGGCAACAGAGCCAGCTCACATTTGGAAACGGGTTCTGTACCTTGAAGGCCTCCATAATTCCTTGCCCAAAGCCAGCTGCTGCTCTCTTATGCATGGGGAGGAGTAGATTTCCCCTGAAATGAGTATGGCTGTCTCTTTAGCACTGAAATGCATTACTTACTATAAATGGCAGTGATGAAAAACCTCCTGAGATTATTGTCATGGCTGTGTGCTATCACATGCCTTGACATCCCCGTTCAAGGGATTAAAGGTACAAAGAGAATGCTCAATGAGCTGATTAGATCAAATAAACAGATTTTTAATTCTCATTAAAAAACATTAAATAGCTACTGCTTTTACGAACAGAAGGGAAAAAAAGCCTAATAAAAATCTGCTGCTGTAATTCAGAAAATTTAAGGCAGTGTTTGTATTAGAAATATTGGGCAAACGTAAGTGCATCTTGCTGAATGTTGCAAACCTTTTGCATTATAAGCAGCAAAAATGCCAAGGTACATTTCGTATTAATCAGTCAAAATGCAGAAAGTAAAATCTAAAACCTCATAGAGCAGCAGAGGATATTCCTCAGGGGCTAGTTCTGTGAAATTGCCTGACTTTTGCCACTGCACAATCCAGATATCCAGCTATTGATTTAAGTCTAATTATATGCTTTTTAGTAATGGTTTACATGTGTATTAGAACAGGTTTCAGGAATGGAGTAAGGCAGTTGAGAAACAGAGGTAAAATGCAGGGGTAATCAGGAATTGAGGAAGATAAATTCAGAAATGTCTTTGAATTGTGAAACAATTTTGTGCTTATGTGATGGGAGAATCACACAATCAGAAAGCCATTATATTGCAGGCATAAACACATGTTTTGTTAGCATTTTTGCTACTATAAATGAACATTTATTTTGCTCACTATTTGGAGCCCTCTAAAAGCAGAATTAATATGTTCATTTAGTTTGCTTGTAAAATTGTAAAATGTACTTAAGAAGGGCAACTGATTTTCAGACTTGAACAGACAGAGACAGAAGGGAGGAAACAGGAAAAAAGGACTGGGAAGAATTAGATGAATACCATCTTGGCTTCTCCGTCTGGTTTCTTCTTTCCTTCATCCGTTTTCTTTTCATCCTCCTCTTGGCCATCTGCTTTGTTAGCAGCTCCCACAGGTGCTGGAAAGGTGAGCACATATAGCGAATAGTTTCTATTTACTGGAACTGGAGGTTCTCTCATTATAAAAACACCAATGACTTTTGACCACCATCTGAACCAAATACTTCATTAAAAGTTCCATGGGAATTTAGCAAAAGAAAGTCTTCCAGTTCAAGCATAAGGTAGGCACCTGGTGGTCGAGGGCTTTTCTGTAGTCCTAACAGCTGTGGATTTGAAGTCACTGCGTTTGAAAGGTTCTTTATTAAATGAGAGTAACAAAACAAAGCAAAAGAAAAAGTGAAACAGAGCTCTTTCAAGGCTCTCATATATTACTGTGAGGTTTCTTTAGATTGAATAAAATGTATAGTGCTAAACATAAGTAAGTGTACCTTGCAATTCTCTGTTTTGAGATTACTAAATTAGTGGTGAGAATGTTGAGGGCCAAGTGAATAATGGTTATTCCTTGAAGACCCGTTCTAGTAAAACACTTAAGAACAAACAATACTAAATAAGCAAAAAGAAAAAGAAAGTAGTAGTCGAAGAAATAAAAGTTAATACATCTGAAATATAGGTACAACAAGAATGAAGACTCACCAAACCCTTAGCTTGCTAATTAACACGCATTTAGTAAGAACAAATAGAAATTTATTTGGTTAACAGTTGCAAATCAATATTTACAGGTAAGCTTTTACAAGAAGGGTAAGTAAAGAACTGCAAAAAATAGATACTATATCATTTCCTATCCTGTCATTACTATAATAATAAAAAGAATGTTTCCTCTTTTTGATCAGATTGCTAATGATTTTCCTTAGTGAGTTGATCCTGTTTCTTTATTTTCTCCTCATTCAGAGCATGACTCATCACAAAAAAATATTTGTTGTAAAAATAGTTGACTTCAGTAGTAGTCTGAAGTAGGAAGAGATCGTATTTTCAGGAGGACTTGGTATCAAAGTTAGGCATTTGAGAAGGTCCTGATTATGCCTGCCTGTAGCAGTGAGCACCCAAAGACCTTGACAGTTCTGGTCGTGACTTACTTTGGAAAACAGTACAGTTTGAAAGTGGAGGCTAAATAACATAGCCTCAACCAGAATTTATTCACTAGGATGACTATTTTAAGCGTTTCCCACTCAGTACTATGAAGTGTGTCAAAATCTTTGCATGCATACAGCTTCCTTATCTTTTCTGAGCAAGACAGCAGCTGAACAGTTGTTTTACTTAATAAAGTCTTTGGGTTGTATGGACATCTGACCTTGTTCCTAGATAATTTGATTGTCCTTTTTTCCCAAGTAATTATCCCCACTAATGTTAGACAGTCCCAAAATATAAGGAAATGAGTAATGGAGTGATACCATAGACTTTCTTAAGTGACAAATGAGTCATGCAGATTCCATTTACAGCTTCGGTGATATCCTTATCAAATTCTTCTTTTCTGAATCATCTGGTTAACTAATTGCGCTTATCGTTCCCTATGGAAGAACAGTACAAGGTATTGCTCAGAAAAATCAGTGTGGACAGAGGCGATATATAGACTTTAAAATAAATATTACCAGAACTTTATTTCTGCCTTAACATTTGTAAATTATCTGGTTTATCTTTTTTCTCTTGTCAATGTCACTCTTTCTTCAGTATATTTGGGGGGGGGAGGAAGAAAGGATAAATTATGTCTAAATTACTGCATGAAATTAAGATGTAACTGCAAAATAGGTATATTTTTCTGACTCTCCCTTTCCCATTGCCTCCCGAATGATTAACTTCTGTTTATTTCTAATTAGAAAAGCCACATCAGACTAAGCCACAAAGCATGTCAAAGAGTATGCAAATAATGCGGAGTACTTGAAAACCTAGGGCACTTTGCCTTTAAATGCCCTGCGTGGTTTATTAAACTATAATTGCACTCTCTGAAATGTCGTATTGCAATTATATCCTGAGTTATTAATTAAAAGAAAAGAAACTATAAATGGTAAAAGATAATTTTGCCTGTGAAAAGCTTTATTGAGATTTTAGAGAAGGGCATTCAGGCAAAAAGTCATTTGTGAGAAAAGCTCCCACTGAAAGAAAATTAGATGTTTCGATCACCTTCTGGGGAAGTGAACTGGCATCCATTCTCAGCAGGCTGGGAACTGTAGCTAAAATACAGTGAACCACAGAAGAAGAATTTTAGGTGATAATGACAGATATTTATGCAAATTCATGAACACCAACCTACATAAGGATGCTCTCATTTTCTCTAGCCACACCTTTGAGCAAAAACATTTGTTTGCTTTTTTAAAAATATGTTTACTTGTTGGAGTTACCATAACATGGAAGTTGTTAATATTCTTTAAAAATCGATGCAGATGATGAAACTTCTGAGAGTATCACCAGCATTACCACTGCCCCTACTAGAAGTGGAGGTTGTGTGCAAATCTTCAATATTTAGGAACTATACTTCAAAAGAATAAGTGTTTATGCACCCGATAGGAGTTTGCTTTCCATTTTCTACGGAGTAACATGGCTTTTTTTTTTAAATGGAATTTAATTTTATGTTATATAGAGCAGACCTAAAACGGCTGTCTGCTAAAGTAGGAAAGAAATCTTCTATAAGCCAAACTCACTCTTGTATGACTTCTCTTTAGGAGTTTGTTTATGATTTAATCTGTCCTGAAAATGAGGGATTTCAGTCTGGCCAGAGGTTTCTGGTATAAAAGGATCAGTTTCCTGGGCCCTTTTGTGTGGGAATGCATTTATACTTTCTCAGAAATCATTGTGCTGTTGGACTGTATTGCTGAGATGGAGTATATTGAAGCATTTGTTGGTTCTTTTGTATTAAAGCATTCCTCCTGTGCAAGCTGCATGCTCACACATTGCTTTGCATCTGATGTCAGAAAATAAATTTGGCAAGGTGCAGCGTGTGTTTCCATCTACATGGATATTCTCAGTCAGACCATAAAGAGGCTATGTTTTTACCTCTCTATATATAAACGTGGGAATATTTTTTTTTTCTTCTTCAAAAGAATCCTACAATTAGCTGTCTTTGGGAGAGAGGGAGGAACATCCGTCAGATTACTTGGTAGCTTTGTCTCCAAAACCAATTTTTCTGTCCTTCTACATACTAGCAGTAGGAGGATGTGTGCAGTGCTTCTGAAAAGATGATACCACAGTAGTTGTTTTTTCCTCTAAGAATTGTTCTGTTAGTGCAAGTCATAAGGTTGCTCACATTCAAGAGTGTTCAAATTATGTGTTTTCAGCATATGGCTTTCATTTAATTCCAGAGAGACAGAGGAAGCTGGGTCAAGAGGTACTGGCAAAGGAGGGACCAAGAACAACTTTTAAAAGTCAGCTTTTGTGTTAGTCTTGCAGGTGTAAGTAATTCTTACGGTCAAAGGGGCTGCTGGAATGAATGGAAGAGTGTACAAATAATAAATAAACTGCACCTTAGACGGCACAGAAAGACAGCTTTTTATGATAAAAAGGCTCTAGCTCCTATCTTCTTCTTTCAGCTGTTGAGAGGAAAATAAGCTCAGGCAGTTGGTTATTTTGTGGAATACTAATCAGAATATGCTTTTTGTTATACTGTGTCTTTTAATTGAGAGAACAAGAGGTGAAGAAAAGAAAATAAATATTCTTAGAGGCATTTTTATACATCTCAATGAAAGAAGATAAAGCAAATCCTCTCCTCCTGGTAGGAAAAAGAACAACCCCAAAGCCCCACCACAGAGAAGCACGAAACTCCTCAAATTCACCTTTGCATAGTCTCTTTCAGAATGTGTCAGACAAAAACGCGTTTAGGGTAGTAAGAAAGTTTCATTGAATCTGATGTCCCAGTTTGAGAGTTGCTGGAGGAGAGGAGCACTTCTTGGAGACATGCCACTGTTAAACCCATTCGTCTTATAGGAAAAATGGAACAAATATGATTTTTTTCCACAAAGCAAATAACTGAAAAAAATAACCCGTCTGAACTGCCAGAAAGTGGAGTACATCCTAGAATGAATCAGGAGCTCACTGCTTCATCTTTTATCACCAGTGATGTTTGGCAAGCTCACAAATGTAAAATAGTAAAACATCTGTATCAGTATATGACCTTATCTGCTCTCTCCCTCTGACAGAGGCTGTATTTCAGCTTGCATTTCTTTAATTATTTCTGCTAGAGATACATCACATTTAGGAGCTCTTGGAAGTAGCTGGGGAGAATAGCTGAGAAGTTTGTTCCGAAGTTTATTGAAAAAAAAATACTGTAATTATGTAATTGTTCAAAACCTAAGTGATGGAAAGAAAATATTGTGCCTAGGCTATGAAGAATTGATAGCGTGATGTTTGAAACCATTTACTTTTAAGGGAGAGAATGCTTTTGATGAAGAATTCTTAAACCTAAATACTTTCTTGCTACTAGGTATTACATGTATGTAAATGCAAAGTTAAAATCAAGTTCAATTTTTTTTGTATTATTTTAACAGTACAATTTGGACTTGCAGCTCTTCATTAGGGACAGAATTTGAAAAGCTCAACAAGTTTCAGCTGTTAATTGTTGTGAACCTACATTACCATTATTGTGAGGTTCTGAACCAAAGCATACATTTAAATAACTATTTAATTGAAAAGTGTTACGACAGCACTGAAGAGACTTTGCCATGAAGGTGTAATAAAAGTGAAGTCATAGCACTGTAAAAGACTGATATTTTGGCACTTTTATACTACTTTTAAATCCTTATAAAACTTCTGAAATATTTTTTTCAACTCTGTACATAAAGGAGTAATGCATAATTGCATTTTCTATACTGTATGTCTCCACTGAGCTTAAGCCCAAGGAGCTGTGGACTGACTGTGTGAGAATGGGAATTACTGCATCTGAATTTCCAGAGCTTAATGTGCTCAGTTCTGGAGAACTGCATAGTTTATACCCTAGATTTCTGAGGACATTTGCAAATAAGATTGTCAGTTTGGAATTAATAATTTTGAAGGAATCTACAATGACAGGAATAATATTGAAGCATAGCAAATTCTTTTTAGAGAGGAATGACAAAAACTATTTACAAAACTGGGTAAGATGGGACTTAGTATGTGAAATATTAGGAAGTGGAAGAGCTGGCTAACGGGACATGACAGTGAATTGTATTGAAAAAGAAAATACTGGCTTGAGGGGAAATAAGCAGTGGAATTTCCTAAAGATTAAGAAGTTAATGGAGTTAGTCGTATTTTCATTAATAATATTGTAGTAAGTTGTGTTGCTCTGCTCTTGCAGTTGACACACTAATTTAGGAGGGACTGTCAACAGAGAAAGTGTATTCAGATAGCGTGATGGGCAGAAACAGATGAACTTGAAGATTATAATAACAGAAATGTAATGAAATTCAGTTTTAGAAGATGCAGGATCATGCCTGTAGATTACATGTAGACTGCTAAATAAAATGGAGATAGGTCATGAGATCAGTCAGTGACTACACATTGTACTGTTCAATTTTTAGCACGGTCCCTAATTTTTAGCATGCTCCCTGATGTGGTTTTAGGCCACGCCAAATAGCCCTCTTCAAGAAAATGGTCAGGTATGGCTCAGGGAATAGTGTGCTCCAAACGCCGTTCCTGACAGCCAGTTTGGACAAGTCAATATCAGCGTTGGCACCACCTAACACTCATGGGCTTTGCACTTTCAGACACTGCCGTATGCTTTCATACCGCACACTTGTGCTGCACGTTATACATACTCTCCATTTTGTAGCATAATACTACTACAGTGGTGGGCTACAACATGGGGTTCTCATTATTTCAGATACTTTGAACTGAAAAAAACCCCACACAACAATAGTAAAAATACTCATAGTAGTAATGAATAGTCATCGTTATCATCATTGTGTCCTTGGGCCAAACAGGTGCCAAATATGCCCAATCTTAGACCCTAATGCTGTGTAGTGTGTATGTGGCTTTGGGGATGGAGAAGTCCTGGGACTTGTTTACTTTAGCCTTATAGACTATCAGTTTCTGCACTGAGGTGCCCCCTTCAATCACAAACTAACAAGTCAGAAAAAAAGACCTGCTAGGACCCATGTACTAGAGGTACTCACGTGCTGTGTCCCTAAATCAGGCTGTGGGTAGAGATAGGAGAGCATTCATGATATTGTACAGGACAGTGAAGAGACCGTACCTGACAGTTTTGTTTAGCCACGTTCATGGAAAATGAATTTGAACTGGGACAGCTGGAGCTGGGGGAATTAAGGAAATGGAAAGCTTGCCATGCAGAGGGGACAAAAAGAGCTTGGCTTGTTAAATATAGTACAATTAAGGCTGAGAAGTGTGATTACTCCTTCAGGGGCAGGCACCAAAGAAGGCAGTGAAATAGCTGTTTCAGCTAAAGGACAGTGGTAGCAAAAGAACAGAATGAATGTAACTGTCCCTGAATATATTTGACTTGGGAGAAGACTTCTTGCCATGAGACAGATAGCGCTATGGAGGAACCTGTCAAGAGCAGCAGAGGGAGCAAAAAAAATGGTTAGTTTTACAGTGGATCAGTGATGACTTGTGAACGGACCAGTGATCAGCATAGAAGTTTAAAAGATGGAATTGCTTGCACTCCCTGGGATGTCCCTTCCAGGTTTATCTTCTTGTTTCTGTCTGGCAGAATGAGCAAAACTATTTGGCCATTCAAAGAAAAATAAGCTTGAACATCAAACACATTCAGGAGAATACCAGCAGTAGTCTTTAGTTTTCTCAGGTTAAGCTGTAGTGGGAAGAAGTTGCAAATGCTCAGTGATTCTCTAGCGCTAAAAAATAAAAACTCTGTGTACATCAGGTTGAACAAATTATGTGAAAACAGTGTGAAGAACCTTTTTTATATTTTACTTATTAATTAAATATTTGTGATTTAAAAATCCAGTTTGAGTGACACAAAGTATCTTCTATAAAATGTCAGCATTTTCCCACTTTTATTGTCGACCTTTTTCAAAGATGAAATGTAGTTTTGAAATAAATCTAGGCTTATTTGTTTTCATACCATGGGAAACCAGTAATATCCCCAAGGACTCATGTTTCTTTCATTTTAACTTGGATACAGCATGAGCTTATATTCCTAAAGAAAAATACAAATTCTTTGTGTGTTCACAGTGAAATTAATTGCATAAGTCCTGTATGCTCTTAATTACAACTACAAAATGGTAATGCTTTCATAGGCTGTATGAGATCTATGATACATATTGGCTACAATTTTCCAGTTTATTTTTTGTAAAAGTTGATTAATATTTTACATATTTGTAATTAGAGCATTCTTTTAAGAAAGCCTATTTGATACATAAGAATATTTAATGATGTATTTCCCCCCTCTCCTTTTTACTTAATCTTACAGTAGTTCTGGGGACTGTGATTTCTGAAGTTCATCCAGTTATAAAAAGAAGAATACTAGGTTAGCTGAAGTTTACCAAATAAAAGTATTTCCCAACTTTTAGTAGTGAGATTATACTCAACACCACAATAATTTGGCAGTCTTATTTTGGGTGCTGCTACCTTTTGCAGCTCTTGGAGATACTATGTGAGGAAGGGGAAAATTTAGGAACATTTGCTTTAAGAGAACTGGTGACCAGTTATCGTTTCCTTTTCCTGTACAATGATCTGATGATAACTGGGCAAATTCTGGAGGGAGAAGGTCAGTAATATAGTAAAAATGTATTGTTCTTCAGGAACAAAAAGAAGTTGCTATTATTTAAAAAGAAATTTGTTATTTTACTGAGACTTAAGATTGTTTTCAGGATAGTGCCTGTGGTCTGGGGCTGTATATCCAATGTTACCAGTGGTGGAAAAGTTGATTCATTAGGGACCATGTTTGGACATCTACCAGCCCGAGCTGTTATTTGTAGGATATACTGCTATAATTTTAGTTGTTCATATACCCCTATTTTTTAACATGACAGCCTAGTCTTGTTGAAATTTCTGTTTGTGCTATATTAAAAATACCCGTTCCAAGCAGTATTACTGGGGGGAAAAGGCTAATTTAAATATATCATGCAATTATCTTTATATATTGGTATTCTCAAACATTACGTATATCTAATAACTTTTCCTCCGAATAAAGAGACCCAATATATGCAAATGTATGAGGAAGCATCCATTGTTCACTGCTTTTGTGCCTGAGGGCACTTTATGAAGTGTCGGTGATTACAGGTGCTTTTGTTTCGAACAGCATTTCCCCTAAAATAGCAACAATCACCAGTAAGAGGAAAACAAAGCCTTGCCAATATCAGCAGCATAAATGAACTCAAGGGTGCTCAAGGGCCCTTCTAGCAAAGATAGCTGGTAGGGAGATGGTCTCCTCTCGGCATATTAAATGTGTTTTATTGTTGGATTTTTTTTTGTGAGAGAGGGGAATTATGCCTCTCGGAAACCCCGTGGGAGTGGCACTGCAGTATAATGGGGCTAACTTTTATGCCTTCGCTTTAAGTACCTCCTCACAGTAGTGAGGGATTCAGGGAATGGCAGCTTCTAACCACTGCTTGCATACAGTCCCCATTGCGTGGAGATGCTGGAGAAAAACTAATATATTGCAAAGAAATGTAAATAACCTAAAAGTCTCCCTTAGGAAAAATGTTATCGTATTGTTACAACCACAGGGGTTTAGGCATTCTCCCACCGTCCTTGCTCGCTACGTACCATCTGGCTGAGGCTGGTTGTTGGAAGGCATTTTGTTCTGAATGATGCCTTGAGTTATCTGTTGCCGTATCAGCCACTGCAGCTCTGCACAGGAGCTCTCCCGCCCTGCCTCCTGCTTTTGACTACTCTACTTCGGTGTTGGGTACTGTGAGAGCTGTTGAGTCCCCCACGAACCATAGCTACAGGTATGGGAGGATGAATAAAAACAGTCCTTAATGAAAGATGAATGNGGGTACTGTGAGAGCTGTTGAGTCCCCCATGAACCATAGCTACAGGTATGGGAGGATGAATAAAAACCATCCTTAATGAAAGATTCATGTAAAATTAAGATGTTAATACTTAGACTATTGTAAGTATATTATTAACACCTGTATTAGAATTGGAGATAGCAAAATACAGGAAAAATCAAGCTGGTATCTTCCCATTTTTGTGACCAACTCCAAAATAATTTTCTCTGTTACATCTTGTTGCAAGTTGTGGGGACATTTTCTGAGATCCATTCTTAATACTGACTCTTTCTCCTACTTGCTTTTTTTGCTGAGTAGAGCCTTGATTTGAAGGTGTCGGTTTTGTTATGTGCTCAAACCTGCCTAGGATGCTGAGGATGCTGTTGTATGCTCTTCCTTCCGTTGCTCTTCTGTGGAAGAGGAAGACAGTAATTCAGAATGTCTTAACAATATCCTTGAAGGACTACTGAATGTAATGTCTAACTTCTAGAAATGCAAACCTGGATGTGGGATCAGGTTGTAATCTCACATCCAGGCAGGGAGAAGAATGCATAATCAGCTCGCAACATTTTAGCAATGTCTTGCATCAGTGTTAGCCCATTCTAAGGTCAGCCCTTCTCTTTGATTCACAGGCAGTGGCTCACAGCTCAGGTTGTTCATGCTCCGAGAGCTACATTTTCTGTACAAATGTAGACAGATAATGATTCTTTACGCAAGCATGCTTTTAAATAAGAAAAATGCATCCTTCTCATTACTAGTTCTTGAATGAAGCTAGACTTAAGAAGAGAGAGCATGTTTGGAAGAACTATTTTGGAAGAACGTTTTTTTTCTTTTAGATGTATTTTGCTGGAGCAGCGGTATTTTGTTGGATACTGCTGCAAGTGTAAAATAGAAAAATAGGAATTCAACGAGTATGTTTCTCTTGACATGAAACAAAATGTTATAGGCTTACGTAAAACAATCTTGAGTAGATTTTTAGATTTTTATTTTTAATTAAGGTTTACCAACCTTGATAAGAAAAAGGGTTGATGTGACAGTAAAGTTAAAAATTATTAATAGATTTCACAGATGGAAATGATGCAGACTTGCACACTAGGAGATGGATGACTATATAACACAAAATCTAAATAAGAGAGAGCAAAAGAAATAGACATGCCCAGCGATGTTTCCGTGTGCCAGGCTACTATGAAATAAAATGTATGATAGCTCCAAAATCAATAAGAAAATCCATTTTGGGGAAACAAAGGATGAAAAAAATGTATAAAATATGTTAGTTCCCCAACAGACTCTTTAAAAAGCCATTTTCAATTTCTGGTGATGCATCAAAAGAAAGATAACATCATTCCCCATAGTGATGCTCTTCTAAGGCAGAGCACATGAAGAGTTTCTACAACGAAATACATGAAACTTCAGATGCAATTTCATCTAACTCCTTAATTTTGCGTAGCAGTAAATTCCATTAGAAAGTCTGATCTTTCATTTATGATAGAGTGTATCAGGTCCTTTGTCTCGTATTTGTGTGTGTATGGAGACCAATTAATTTCAGGCTAGTTTTTACCGAGGTTCTTGCTGAACCAGTTTTTATTATAATGCATATGACTTGCCAGAGAAAAGTAATGTCACATGGTTTTCAGTATCAGCCTAACTCAATAGAGTATAGTAAGTAATCCAGGTCCCAGTTATCATACTGATCCAGAAAAAGAAAGTTTATGGATACAGTCTCCTTTCAACAGCGTAAAAGGCTGTGAGTGGAAGGGTAGATGTGTAGAGCCCTTCCAGTATAAGGTATGTGAAATACATGAAATAATAATTTGGAGAAATGTATATTTTGCCAATAACCAAGTAGCTATCAGGTGTTTTAATTGTTTTCAGGCTTCTATAAGGTCTTTTGGCATACTATTTCATTAAATGTAAGTTGCACAAAAGTTCTACAAGCAGTTTTGTATTGTATACCATTTTAAAATAAACCAAGAAAAATCCTATAAATGTATTATTATTGTTAAATAAAGACAAATAGTTCTGAAGTGTGAAATTCCTTGTATAAGCTATGGGCGAATACAGTATTTAAGAAGGCTTTTCAGTATTAGGTTAGTGAAACAGTCATGGAGTGCACACAGCCTGTTTGCTTTGTAATTGAAATTTCCTGGGCATCTGAGCAGTCATATGACCCTAAAGAAGAGAATTAGTGATTGCAATCATATCTAGCTAATCAAGGCTTCTGCAGTGAGCCATATTTGAAAATTCTCCACGTACACAGGATGTTTCAATCGACTTCTAAATTTTTCTTACACATTTTCACAACAGTCCAATGTTGCATATTTGCTAATATTCCCTAATCTCATTAAGCAGATCACAGAAGATGGATAGTTGGTAGGGAGGAGAATAATGTCAGAGACTTCTGTGAGCAGAAGTTCAGCTGCTGTGACTGCTTTGTAGGAACCCCTGTTCTGTTTGTTGCTCTGATGTGAGAATTGAGAAAGCTCTGAGGTGCAAAACCAACATCGCTTTTGAGTGAGGAACAATGGTTGATCCCCTAGAGAAATTCACAGGCTCTGTTTTTTCCTCAATTGATTTTTCATTTAATGAAAAACATGACAATGTGCTAGATGCCCCCAAATAATAATCTCATAAATAAAAATGTTCATTTTTACAGGCAGCATTCTTTATGAGACTTCTTTTTGAGCCATCTTAACTCCAGCCTACAAAATCAGTTTCTCTGTACGTACACTGTTGCTCATGTTCATGTAGCAAATGAGTATTTTCTGCAGGTTCTGCCATAAAGAAGTGGTCTTATAAAATTATTTAAGAGAAAGAAAAAACAACCAAACAAAAAACCTAACCTTGAATTATTCAAACTGTGACAGAGATCTTTCTCCTGATTGGTTTCAACCAGTAATTTAATGAGGTATTTTCCGTACATTTTTAATGTATGCTAGCTCTTTTTTCCATTTAAATTGTCTCACTGGAGGAAGAGGCATTTTGTCTGTCTTTGCTGGATGAGCAACAGCTAAAGACAGCAGCACAGGGCAAGACTGTTTTATTTGCAGTAAAACACTGGCTTCGAGGCAAATTTTCTACACCTAGTTCTATAAATTAACAGGGAATTGAGCGTGGGGTTTGGAGTCTTGAATTCCTGCATCCTAACAGTGGTTCTCTTTATTGATTCTCACTGTCCAGCCTTGTACAGAGACAGTGGGAAGTGTAATGTCAGATTAGATGATCATGATGTCCTTTTCTGGCCTTAAAAATCTATAGATAAAGCACATCAACCTATCTGTTCCCCAGTCTCTCAATTTTTAAATTGAAGTAATTCTTGCACACATAGGTCATGGGATATGCTAGGATTATTTAGTGTTTGTGAATGCAATGAAAATAGAAAGGCATATATTTTTAATAGAAATACTCAAATACTGTTAGAGACTTTCTTTAAACATTTATCAAAGTATCATCTGGCTGTCAGAGTTAATCTAATATGATTAACAGTTATATTATCGTGATATGCAATGCAGACATTTCAGTACGCATTCGCAAGGGGATGCTTCTGCTTAATTTGTATGGTAATCCACAGTCATTTATTCTACTTTGTGCCTGTTTGTATAGGGTGGTTACGGTCTATGTTAAGGTGTTTGCAAGCTGGATAGGCAGCTGGATTCATGCTCATTAAGTGCCAAAGCCTCTCACTTTCTCCCCTGCTAGCAGTGTTCAACGTGCTGTGGTTTTGTGATTTGGAAGTACAGCACTGAGGGAGCCGAGCTGAAACCACCAGTCTAATTTCACTTTGGTCTTTTTTCACTTGACTGATCAGAATGATTTTCAGTCACTCAGTCAGGGCTGGAATCCCAGAGGTGAAAAGTCAGCGAGTAATCCATTTAGCCACTAGGTCCTCCAGGTGGAGCTTAGCAAACTGTAACAATAATTGTGTTCTCTTCTCTCTTATCATAGCGTGGCCATTGCTAATGTTGTGTTGGAGCTTCCATTTTAAGCCATGTTTTGCAGGAGGTGGAGAATTTGCTGTAAAAATTCCCTACACGATGAATCCGGACAAAAATCTTGCAATGCAAGAGCCATTTTTGGCACCAATTTAAAGATGAGCTTCAGTGACTTATAATGAAAAATCGACTTTTTCACGCAGAATATTCTCCCCCAAAATCCATGCATGGAAGAAACCTTCTGTGAGGGGAAAAAGGTGTATTTGGTGAGATATGTGTCACCATTTCTCCTCAGCCGCTGCCTAAGTTGCAGAGGGCCTCTCAGTTCAATATTGTAAGAAATGTGTAATAGCAAAGGGATACCTATGAACTGACCCATTAGTTAAACGTGGTAGAATACATTTTTATTTTTTTTTGACCAGTAGCACCTCATTTTGTTACACTTAAAGTACCATTTAACTATAGAAATTGCTTTTTGTGCTTTATGGTTTGATTAAGCCTTTGCATTTCTTTCAAGTTGGAGAATACAGATCTGAGAAGTCACTTGCATAAACAGGCAGTTTCAGTTATCAGGTTCCCTGTACTTCAATATCACAAAATTGTTTGGTTTAATACAAACTGATGGAATGACTTTTTAAAAACAAATGCATTTCTTGAACCCCTGTTGTAAAAAAAAAAAAAAAAATCTATTTTATGATAAATTAAAATTAAATTAAATTGATATACATCCCTGTTAAAATTTTCTTGGCAAATCACGTGTGTATATATGTGAAACATATATATATTCTCATCTGTGAATTTTAATTTCTTATGGTGAAAACCAGATGGAAGATAAGATCATTGTTATTATTTTAAAAGCAACTGTTTTATAATCAATGTTTTGTGAGGCCTTTTAAGGACTACAGGCACTTGAAATTGAGGGGACTCATGAAGAGTAAAAAACACTCAAAGGAGATATTTCTGAACAGTATTCCATTTACTGTCATTTCTTCTGTTTGGGCTTGGTTTTTGGTCTCATGTCCTTATATTCCTCTCACTCCCAAAAAGGAAACATTTGGAGATCAATGGCCTTTCTGTTCCCAGACAGGGAACAGGATTATACCCTTAATTCTTTACTGTTGCTAGCTATGCAGATGCCTTCCCAGACATTATTCTTACAGTTTATCTCAAGTGCTGCCATTTCTCAGGATTTGATGGCTCCATGGAATCACATAAAAGCTTTTGGTAGATGCACAATTTATATTTTAGCCATCTCTTTGAAAATTCAGCCTCCAAAAAATAACTGGGGGGAAAAAAAGACAACAGAAAAAGCCGTTCTGTTTTGTGTTACTGACCTTTCATAGCTGCTGTGCAACCCTTACAGTTTTATCCTAAATTTCCAGTAAATGATGTAACATTTAGTGGTATCACCAGGTCTTTCTTCTCTTAAATCCTTCGTACTTGGAACTGCTTTTGTACATGGGAGCAAGATGGTATGTATGAATTTTATGCACTCACGACATCCCAAGTGTTTTCTCTTTGGGAACTGAAAAATAGGGAAAATTATCAAATGGGGGGAAATATTTTGAATGCGTCTGTCAGTGTACAGAACACAATAGGAAAGCTGACAAAGCATTCCTGAATTGAAGATCCTTTGTTTAGTACAAATCTTTAACAGTCTCTCGGCTGTTAGAAGCAAGATGGATTCAATTATTTTAAAAGTGACAAACTCTAATCAATATTCAATTATTGGTGTGTTAATTAGTAGATGATGCCTTGTCTCTATTATTAGCACAGGCAATTTGCTGCTGAACTTCTTTTCTGTTTTGACTGCTTAGTCTCTGGTTAAGAATCAGTATTATTACGGAAGCACAAACAGTATAATGGTTGCTGTCTTAGAGCTTTAGGTTAGCATTTGGCTGGTCAACATTCTCAAGAAACATGAAATTTCTGTGAATAAATATTTCTGTGGGGTTATGGTGCATAAAATACTTTAAAGAGCTTTTATTCATTAATTAAGCAAAGGCAAAACTGCAAGAGATGTTACAAGATCTGCCTGTGCTTGTTTGCAAAGGGCAAGAGCACTGCTTTGGAGTTGGCTGCAAAATGTTCCTTGACTTCAGTGCAAGCTTGCTTGGATTATTAGCGTGCATTGCGTTTGGCATGGTCTTTCTGTGAAGCTAGCTACATATTAAATTCATGTCTGGACTCCGCTTTCAAACTATTAGGCATTGTAAATACACTCGCATATATTGAAGGTACATTTCAATTTAGGGATCACAGTGGGGAAAAACAAGAGCTGGAATTATTTCTCACAGTCATAAAAGCCTAGAAATTTATATCCTATCAAATGGCTGAATTGTTCCTTACAAAAATAATCTTTAAAAATGCCACTAAATTTAGGACACTGTTAATCTGTTGACTGCCACTGAAAGTTCATTTATTTAGGGCACTAGAACATTAATGCAAAATGAAATGGTCCAAGTGAAGGATTATTAGTAGAGAGATAAAGTTGAATGCAAGCTTGTTTTAATCTGTGAGATGTCAGTAAGTATTGGAGCACTGTGGCAACATGCTTTTGGTGAATCTACCTGTTCCTACAGCAATTGGACTCCTAAAAAAATGAAAGATAATAATACAGACTTTCCAAACGTATTAGGGTACATTGTTTTTTATTTTAGTGGGCAGCTAGGCAGTTCCAGGTGATTGGCACTCTTCTCGGAGTATTAATTATGATACCTAAGGAAAACAGCATACATGCTAGTTTTTACTATCATGCCAATCCTGATTTAGAACTATCAGTAATTCTGAAAAAAAAAGTTTGAGTACCATAACTTTCTAACTGCAGTGTAACACTGGCAGCTTTTCTGTATAATGGTTCCATCTGCCTTTATGTATATTTTTTTTTCCCCAGGACTTTCCTGTGGGGCTACTAATGCACATTGCACTGCAGCTTTGTATTTCTTAAGTATTAAATATGAATTAGAACACATGCAGTTCAGCGTTACTCATTTTTCCTTGTTTTATGATGCTGCTTTTCACCTTTTGTGTACAAGGGGAAGAAAATGAATGTTGCATGTTGAAAAGGACTTTGTGGAGAGGAGTGAGAATGGGTGCTTTTGCTCATCAGAAACTGCTGATGTGTAACCCACTCTAGCTTCAGCACGTTTTCAGATACAGCCTTTTGCCTGACCACGCTGTCGTACCATGTCTGTGCAGAGCTGAAGTCCTCAGTATTCTTCCCACCTCCTTATGCTTTTCTTGGTGTGATTTAGCTGGGCAACACTTAATTAAACTCCATTTCCTCTCTTTACGCTTCAGGTATTATTATGCAGCTCCCTTCAAGAGGCAATTTGTGGGCTGTTTATCAAAGCTGTGAATTTAATAATATCAAAGCCATGCTATTGCGCTGTCACTGTAATGAGATGTATTGACATTTCTTACAAACAGAATTTTCTCTCCATAAGTCTGTTGTTCCTCTGCTGAATATTGTGGGCTTTCAAAATGAAGAAAACCCACATCATCTATGTTATTTAGTTGTATTATTCTATTACCCTCACCTCCTTCGTTGTTAGATATTGCCATCTTAAAACCAGAACTTCAGCACTGTAGTACTTTGGCTGCAACAGGAAAACCACCCTGTGTTTTATCTAACAGTATTACGTGCAGCACTCAACTGTTATTTCTGATATGAGTCATGAAGGGAATGACAGCAGTGCCCTTTCAGATTGGTGGAGATACAGGTAGTCTTCAGCTGTGGTTCCCAAGCAGCATTGATTGCGTAATTCTAGAACTGGTCAGAACCACAGATTTTTGTTTCCTCTGGAAATTGTGTATGATTTGTTAAAAAGTTGGGAGTTTTTGTAGGAAGAGAGTGTTCTGAATAAAAATCATAGTTACTGTATAGAAAGTAGATGCTTTCTTTGATATAATGGAAAATTACTTGGTCTTTTCTTTGTATGTGGTTTCACAACAATATGTAGCATGATGACAATATTTGTTCTTAACTTAACTATTGTGTATAGCTCTGCTTTTTGTGTAATTTGCTCTCCTTTCTATAATTCTTTCCCCTGCATTCAGGAGGTCTGCTGAGATTGCATATCTAAAATATCCAAAATGCAAATACTAAAAAATGAGCGTGGAAGGAAGTATGGAAAAGACCAATAGCAAACAAAATTACCAAGTTTAACTCCCACTACTTTTTGGGGTTTTTTTTTTAGTTTTTCTTTGCTTTAAATTTCTGGAAAGTAGTAGGATGGGAAAAAGAACATCTTGTAGACATTTACAATCTGCAACGATTTAGGTCATTTTAAGTGTAAAGGTCATGTTATGCAGTATATCCATGCATTAATGCTAATATCTATGGCAGCATTGTGGCAGCCCTGTGATATTTTTGAATGAAAAAATGTTCTTGAGTATTCAATCCAAACTTTTTTATAGCTTTGTATTTTAAACTTGTAGATATTGTTGTTCCACTTCTACATTTTGGGGCTATTTTTAATATCCCTTTTTTTGGAGAAAGTATGAATTAATTCTTTTCTTAGCGTTAAGAACCAATGACTGATGTTTCTGGTCGTCTATTTACATGGGCAACCCAATTCTTGTATTGTTTTTGCTTTTAATGAATGTCTATAAAGATTCTATATTTGGTTCATATGTGACTCATGTACATGAGACTAGATTTATTTTGAATACTACTGTAAATATTGTGGCCATGGATGCTACTGAAAATTCCTGACGTAAGATTACTGCTGCTTATCTAAAACTTGCTTTCTGTTGACAAAGTACTTCCTCAGAGCAAATGCAGTTATGTGCTGGCTGTAGAATGATTGATAAGATAGTCCTAGCTAGGCATTTTGACGGAAGGTATAGCATCTCAGAAAGATCCTCAAAAAACTAGTCTGTCCTCATCTGCACTATCCTGTAATTTCATCTGCTACCTCAGTGACTGTAGGTGCTGGTATAATCACATAGTTGAATCCAGAGGGCTTTCTTATCAGTAGTCCTCTGTTCCTTTCCCTCTTCCCTTCTTGGTGATGCTGCCAGCAGGCTTCTCATGCTGTGAAAAAAGAATGCATGCTGGTCGTTGTGGAAGTCAACATCCAACATGAGAAGACAAATCTAAATCCAGAGATGGTCTTGGTTGCTGGAGATTGTGGAATTGCTGCACATCCCACAGCACATGTGCAGCATATCTTCAGCCACTTATCAGCATTATCCAATGATTTCAGACACGTGGTCAGAGCGGCTGAGGGCGTATTTCAACCTCCCCCAGGTCAGCTGTCCCAACGCTACTTAACAGAAAAAGGATCAAAATGGTCATCAGCTTTATCTCTGTTGGTTGCACTCTTCTCAGATCAGTAGCAAATGACAATGAAAATTGTCTTCTCGTTTTCAAAGAGAATTCATCTTTTAGTTGTAAGGAAAAATACAGATCTGATTTTCACTTCACTTCACTTGAAGTTCAATGATACTATACATTTTGCATTTCTCCCTGAGTCTTGGACTCTGTACAGTCACCATATTGAACACCTTGTGCTGTTGGAGTAGCACAACCTGTGCTGACTTCTGGACTTTCACTGTCGTGACCAACATGTCAAATGCTGAGGGCATACTGAGATGTTCTTCAGTACTGGATGTCATCTAGGGTTTCATTTGCACTGGGCTGAGCACACACAGAATAAGGAAGTCTAGGATTCTTGAATTGGACTTTTGCTGCCAGTTACCTAAGCAACAAAAGAGGAGCTGGAGGTATTTGATCAGCTCAGGAGTGGAAGTTATGCAAGGACAGCATAATTAAAAGTAGTACTGTAGGGGAGACTACCAAATATTTTAAAAAGTCCTAAAATGGTCCCTAGAATTAACCCTGGTAAATCAGTCTCAGTATATAGTAACCAGAGGCTTTGAGCTGAGAAAACAAATCAATTATGAGACTACCGTAGTGTTTGTGGTAAAGTATACATTCAGGAGAGAGAAGAACTTCAAAGAGAATTAATCACCACCTTTCAGTTGTGTTAATTTGCTTAGTTAACTTGTAACTGTGTTTGTTCCTTAAATATCTGTCTGTTCTCACATGAATGTTGACATAGACTGTGAGAGTACATCACAGTGAAGAAATGGTTGTTGACCACAACAAAAGACCAACAAGTCAAGCTTAGTGTGAGACCAAATGCTGGTGGCATGCTCTGTCTCTTCTATGACAGAGCTTACTTATGTGAGGGACAGTTGCATTACCATTTTGTGATTGGGTTTTATTTCTCCTATTCTTTGAGCTTCTATACATTTGGTCTTTGGAAGGAAAAAAATAACTTTACATTTATCTGTACACCTAGTTTCTCCCTACTGACTACCCTTTCAAGAGGCTACTTCAGTCGTTGTGGCAGATCCCTAGGCTCCCAGCTTTTAGGCCTGCCTGCTGTGTTCTTCAGCACGCAAACACTCTTGTGGCTTCATCAACTCTGGAAACAGTTGAAAAATTAAGCTGTTTCTGTTAGAGGCTCCAAACCTACTGTTTCTGAGAAGTGAGGAAAGACTTCAAGGTTGCTGTTGTTGAGGGCTGTTGTGCTTGGTCCTAGGCTTGTTATTCCAAGGCCTCTGCCTGTAAGCATGAATGTTTTCTTTGTCTCAAAGGATTATGATGCCTCTGGTGTTTTCTCCTCTGCAGCATCTCAGACGCAGACACCTGTGATTTGCACAGGTTTGGTGTTAGCACCAGTTAACTCTCATCAGGCCACATAGCTCAGCACTGAACATCTCATCACTGAAGCTGCTCAGGACGTTGGCCAAGCTTATGAGTTAGTTCAGTGTCGAAATCTGTACTACTAAACTTCAAGAAAGAGATGATATTCAGGTAGTTGCCAGCTCCAATTCCACTTAAAACAGCATGAGGTAAAATTGGCACTCTGTAGATCCAGGCCCTCAGTGGATAATTTTGTCTCTGTTTCATATGTCTCTCTGAAAAGAAGCCAGGGTGCTCTATCCAGTCACTTCTCCATCACAGATCTCATGGAAGGAGGCAATACATTGAGCCATTTTCAGAAGATGAAAAGGGGGACGTTTTCCTTACAGCAACAGATCATCTATTCTCTTTTCAGTGTTCTGTGTTCTTCAGGGGGTCGTATAGGCCTTGGATGTCTAAGGCTCACTGGATTGTGAATTTATTTCAAAGTTCTTTAAAATGATCCTATTATTCCAAGGTCTATCTCAGAGGAATTGGAGTACATGGTTGCCTTTCGTACCTCTATTTTTTCAGTCGCTAGAAGGCAAGGAGTACTTCAGCAATATCTCTTTTAATAATGGTACCTCTCCAAATATATGAGGTGCTCCTCGTCAGGTGCTTTCCACACTTAGTTGGCCTCCTAAGATTTGGTTTAAGAACTTGTGAAAGGATAAGTTGCAAAGATAAGTAATCATGGGTAACTTGAGAGAGGTATCACAACATTTTTAATAACATACACACAACAGCATTAGAAAAACTCATCTGTTGACAAAGTGCTGTAAGCACACTGAAGTCATTGAGCGCAATTTCATCTTCCCCAGAAAAACAAGTAGAAAGTACTGCTAGGTCACAGCCAAGGAAGAAATCTTAGACGGTAAAACTTAAGGAATGACCCATACAGTGGGGACACATAAAGGGTGTTATGATTCAGCTGACCCTGTGGCAAGTGGCTACTAAAGGAACACTCTGTTTCCTCTCCTACCCCAACACCGTGTTCTCGTTTCTCTACTTTGCATTGGATCAAGTGATTTTATTACTAGAAGGTGAGTTGATATATCGTGTCGATCCATCAGAAAACTTTCCTTTTTTTTCTGTGTTGGCAGAGTTAGTTTTCCACAGGATGAGCCAATTGAACTAACTGACAATGTAGCTGCATAGTTCACCAAATCTGACACAAGGCAGAGAGGCAAGAATCCTTGACATAAGAATGCAGAGAAACTGAATTGGTTTGGCTGTTTAATCTATTCAAAGGCTAACATCCAAAGTGAGGTAGCCAGTGCTCAAGGTGGCAGGCTAAATCTCACTTTCTCCTGGATGCCTTTTAAAAAAGTTGAATTTATAAAATAAATGTTATTAATATTATATGCAAATAGCGTGGCTCATAAATGAGAAAAAATGCTATCTATTAAGTTGACTATGCAACACGTTATTTGAACATTTTACACTTTGTATGTATAAACGCTATTGCAAGTGCTCACCAGGATGCATGTCTTATTGGCTTGGATGCCCATCTTTTTTGTGTGTGTGTGCTTGTTTTCTCCTAGTCATGTACACACAGACTGTATCACAGCTCCCTTTTGAACCAGAATTTTAAACTTATTTTTATACACATGTCCATTAATATTTACCTGAACTAAGTTATGAAAGGAAATAACTCTGATGCAACAGTGTATTATATAGTCTCTTATGGTGGTGCTAGTTACTCAAAAATGAGAATATAAATTCATTACAAGGAAAGATTCATTATGTTTTTAGATCTCACTTTAGAAGCTGAAGGCTTATCTTTGAATGCGTTGCAGCTGTTTTGTGATCTTCTGAATCAAATGCTAGATTGCTGAAAATGAAATTAAGTAAAGCAATTTGCTCTTTCCAGTCAACAAGAAATGAAATGAAGTCAGATGTCACTACTTGTAAATATTCCTATGCTTGTCCTTTGAATAAAACAAAACAAAACAAACACAAACACAAATTTCCTTCTGCTTGGCTTGTCACGTGTTTTAAGGCTACAGTGCCTTGTAGCCATGTACTGTGTTATAGCATTCAAAGGTTTTTTTTCACGTGTACTTTAAAGATTTAGCAGCAGAAAGGTATATTCTTCCTCTGTTGTATAGAAGAAGAGAGATTAGAGGAAAGATAGGTATTTTCCATAGATAAATATGCATTTCTAGAAATGTCGGAAACAATTCATGGTCTGAAAAACCCATAAAAAACCCAAATGTATCCTTCATTTTCATTTTTTGCCTCTGTATAGTAGAAACTGAAATACAGAAACTATTAAATGACAGTTGTAAACTCCTTACAGTAAGCATAACAATTCTTTACTTTCTGCCAGACCATGAGGTGAACCTGGCAACGTTGTGTTTTCTCTGAGCTGATCTCAAGAAACTTCGCTTATGCTCTGAATTGGGAGAGAGAATTATGTGGGCAACAGCTTCTTACATAAATCATTCTGAAAATACCTTTAATTGTGTGTCTTGGAAATTATTCTTATCAGCCACATGAGAGCAGCAGTTAAAATATAGCAGGACACTGCCCTCACAATTTGTCCTTTTCCAAAGCATGTCAGTGATGGTCAGTGCAGTAAAAGCAGTAACAAACGTGAAAGCTCTTTTTCTTCCTTTAGTTAGGGAATCTGACAAGGACAGGGTGTGCTCTTGCCCAGTAGTGCCACATCATGTTCCACAACTGGAAGAAGACACTCTCACATTCAAATAAATTCTTTTTCTGTGTACACCAGAGGGTGTCCCCTTTTTGTTTTCTTTCTGTATCACAAAATATTTTCTCTGTGGCTTATTCAGTAATGCCTGCTGAGGAACGTGCATGCTACTTTATTTGCTCCCTGTTGTGTCCTACTGAATTGTCTGTTGCTTCAATTATCTGTGCCCCCATGGGATATCACAGAATGTGCTCCAGCATAGCATGGTGAGAGAAGGGCTCATTCAGCCTTTCTCTTCTTGACTCTGCTAGGAGACCTGTACTATTCCCGAGGGATTCCTGTGGTGCTTTTCTTTTATGGTAATGTAGCCACTCTGTGAGTCATATAAGGCAAAGAGTTAAAGTCTAGCACGTGGTAAGGGCAGGTATCAGTACAAGCAAGAAATTCAGGGATTATTTTGCAGTTTGCTAGAGATGTTTGTTTTAGATTTGGGAGAACTGAAAAGTAGGAAAAAAACATTATAATGTGAAAGTGGAATCATATTTTCAGAGTGTTGGGGCGAAGTACTAATGGAAGAAAGGAAGGACTTGGACCACGTAGATGCTGAATAAGAGAAAAGGGATGTTCAGAAAAGACACAGAGGAGATTGAAATAGCTTTAGTGATAGGCACAGCAATTGCAACATAGGGAAATAATGGTAGTTGGGGGCAATAAAGGACTGGATAACAAAGGAAAATAATAAGAAAAGGAAATAACATGGTTAGAATGGAGAAAGATTTCTAATAAGGTAGACATAAAAAAGAGAAAAATAAATGGAACGTGCAGGAAATTAAGCACAATTTTTTTTCCACATTTTATGTAAGAATAGTTTAATGAACAGCTCAACTATAATGGTTCCTAAGAAAAAAAGTAAAAAATATTGTGGCAAGTTGAATTCGAATGCATGGATACACATAAAGACAATAAAACCAGTGGCAGTATTTGTAGGAGATGTGGAGCAGCTGTTCTGCATTGTCCAGTTTTAATTTCTATTCTAAACAAATTCTACCTGCCTGGTGACCAAGTTTCTTCTTGATAATGTTGCATATAAGGTCAAACTGAATGTGGAATCAGTGCAGTCTTCTTATCCAAAGCTTTGTTGCGAACACTTTGGTAGAATGTCCCTTCAGACATCACTACATGTCATGCTGTAATGTCCTTTTCAGGAGGAAGCAAGTGAGGGTGTGTTGTTTACTCCATGCTGGTTTTTTTCGTGCGGCCATAGATTGGATTTTGTCAGCAGCCAAGTGTCTAGTTGTACTGAGAACGTATCTTTTGGCCAGGCTTTTAATTAAACCAAGGATATTAATTAAGATCTGTCCATCATAAATGCATAAAGTGTTAGGATTTTAAAATGAAATTACTGGTTATGAAATGTTCCCAATGACTATTAAAACAAAGCACAGCAAGGCATTAAACCCACTTTTTACGGCCATGTAGAAGGTCAGTGCACTGTACTAGCCTAATACAGCATTTTCTTCTGCTGCTCTGATAGCTCCTCTGTGTCTGCTGCCGTCAGACATACAAATTAAAATATTGTAAGAACTCATCTTACTATACCAGGATTAGGCAGACTCAGCTGTGTTATCAGCTTCAAGATTGCCCTGTGCTATACATAGGTAGCCATCGCATGGATGTTGAACAGCAAGCTCACTGCTTGCTGAGTGTGGGCTCAGACATGGGAAACTTCATGTCTTCTGATTTTTTTCTAGGTTTTGAAGAAAATTCATTGTCAGAAGTAGGCAAGGGGTCAGACTTTTTTGGTCACAACATGAGATACTCATGGACAAGTTACTTTATTAGTAAATAAATTAAGCCTGGTGTTGTGGCAAAACATCCTGTTCATGCTGCTGCCAGATACTGCAACCAAAAAGAGATAGAAAACTGTTATCCTGTGATGTACTTTTGATCTTGATACGTAAAGGGAACATTTATAAATTTAATTCAATAACATTTTCAGTTCCTTTGAAGTTAATTGCAAAAATCTCTTCAAATCTTCATAGTTTTTGCTGTCATATTTCTCAAATCTACCTTCTGTAGTTTTGCTTATGGGGTTTTTTTTAAATTATTTTCAATGCATGAAGTACTTTTGGAAGTATAAGATGTACAAATATTGCATGTGTCTCTCAAATCCATTTCCAGTTATTCACAGTGACTCTTTTCTCTATTCTCTTGGCCGCTTGTCAGCATGAGGAAAACCTGTGGCAATTATTTCCTGGGGAGATATTCCTTGGGCCATAGGATTCTGAGGCTGTGGTTCTCATCTGTTCAATTCTCACTTAAAACTAGAAGGCTTAGGGTTTAACAGTGGAGTAGTACTTCTCTGGATTGCTTTTCTATTTGTACATTAAAATTAAAGATACAGTCTTTAAGGTAAATGTAGATTAAATTTAGATCAAATTATAGGTGCAAATTATAGGATACTTCAGTATCTTTCTTAGGCTTTTCTAGAAAGTGAAGGATTCAGAATTTGCTAATTTCTAGTGATTTTGTGAAACTTCATATTTTGATTGCATTTGCTTCCATCTGATGTTTTGTGTAGCTGCTTCATTCCTCAGCTGTAGGTACCTATCAGGCCTAAAGTTTCATTCCAGTTAAGTCCTTGGATTTGGAATAGGTCCATATCTTCCACTGTGTTTTCAATATTGGATTGAGGAAGAAAATAAGGTGTTGAGGTGGAAATCCATTCTCAAATAAATTCTTACAAGCAGAAGTAAAATATGGCCTGAATTAACATACATTTAAGTATATTAAAGATTGGTCTGTCAGAAAATTTTCACTAATTTGGATCCTCTGAACAATATGATATACTCACAGTTTTGTCCACCCTCAAACCAAAGGTTTTGCTTGAGAGAAACTGTTAAAATATGTCTATTACCAGTGTAAGTAGCCTTGCTGCTCCCCTAAATTTACTCCTTAGCCTATAGGGTTTTTTTCTTTTTTTTTTCCTCTTAATTTTTACTTTTGAGACATACTGATATGAAACACCATCTGTGTCTTTTTCAAGGCTTTTAGCACATTTATTTTGTAAAATCTTAAGGTACGGGCAGGAACTGTTAGTTTGTTTATGACTTTGCAACTGTTCAAGGTATTGGGGTCTTTCAGAATCTGCTTCTTCATGAAACGTTACTTGAATGATAAAAGAAATAATTACAGTGCTTAAAAATGACAGTCTACGTTTTTAGTGAAAATATGCAAAATTATGGTTCAGGGTTGATTATTTTATAATAGCCTCTAATTACATTATTGTTTGCAAAAGCAGGGCAGTGTTTATACTTGCAGCAATTTGAAAACTAAAATTTTCCTACATCATAGTCTTGTTGAAGTAAGACAAAATTGACCCCAGCAAAGCGTCTAGCCTGGGGTAACTCCAGCATAGCGCCTTTGAGTAAGAGTGAAGAGGAAGGAGGGTGTGTTCAGCTGCGGACTGAGGCATGTCAAGGTTTGTTTGGAATTCAGAGCTCTCCTTTCAGTGATACTCAGCATGTACTTAAGGTAGGAGCGTGTTCATCCTGGTCAATTTGAGAATGACTGTAATTTTCTTTTGCTACGCTGCTCTTTGCCTGGTAAAATGCTTTACTGTAAAAAAAATAATGCAACACAATGCCTTTGTCACTTCCAGGAAGACTTTCGGTCCCTGAAAGACATGACTGACTGGCACTGAATAAATCCCATGATACTGCTAAAAGGACAGCGTGCTAAAAAATAATAACTCGTCTCTCCTCACAGCATCAGCTGAATTCTTTTTCTTGTTAAATTTGATTAACACGGTAATGCTATTAAGAGCATGCCCGAGAATCACTTACATGTTTGGAGGATAATATTTTTGTATACTGGCCTGTGGACTGAGTCCTCTTCTTTTCAGAACCCATTCTTTGCTGTCTCTTCCAGAGTTTTTAAAATTCAGCTGCGTATTCACGTATGAGGTCTCTGCTGTCCTGTGTATTGCCTGAGAGGAGCTGTTTGGCAGGAACTTCTTAGTGGTTTTTTTTGATAAACCATAAAATCCTATACACACAAAAATGATAGGTAGTAGCATGAGTAGAAGTGATATAAGGTTTCTTGGATAGAAAATCTGGAGAGATTTTAATCACCAGTATAATACAGATGTCCAAGTATGCTATAATGAAGTGACTGTGTGTCAGTGTCAGTGTATCTTCCATAGGTCCTGTTGTTTCTGTGCAACTATAAAGGATAGCTGCAATATAACCAAAGATAGTGCAGTATGAATAAATGATGACCCTGCCTTCACTCTTTATAGATACAGTACGTGTGATTATATGCATTACTGAAATGTTGTCTTTGAATCCCAGTAAAATACACAAGGAACAGCAGGGAGTATCTGAAGAACTTTTCTTTACTCCCTTCTGTGGTCTGGTCAAACGCACAAAGAGGCATTGCACTTAGAGAATATTTGACAAAATATTTCAGAAGAGTGGGTTCTTCCTCTTTCAGAAGAGTTCAACTTGTCTTTCTCTCAGGCTTATGTTTGCTACGGGAAATCTTCTTGACCTTTATTAAACCCAAAGATTTGGACTCTAATTTTCTGTAAGGCACAATAAAATTGAATATGAACCTATGGATACTAATATTGGATGAAATATCAGCATATTTTGACTACTGCCAAATAATTTCTGGAGGATTTAGTGGTTACAGATTAATTAAATGGGGGAACCAAACTGTTAACTCTTTGATAAGAAGTCCGATTATCCATCTGTACTATGACTGGGGTTCATCACTGCCTGGAAAAATTTCACATAGCTCCTTCAAAAATAGTTGGGCATACCTACAGAAATCATACAACCAAATTGTTTTCTAAACATTGAGGTGTTTTTAAGCATGTATAACATGGTACTACACAAGAAAACTTCCTAATATTGTAACGTGGGCCTCAGCTTCAAGAAAGGATCCTGTGGAAGCAAAGATAAATTTTTTATGAGCTTGCTTTAAGAATGGAGTGTTAGTTTACCATTTATTTTTGCAATTGCATCCAAATTCATCTGGTTTTGATTATAATTTTACCTAAGGAAAGACTAGAGGTTGAAAGATTCTTAGATGTTAGGAAAGTTCTGTTAGGTTACCTGTCCTTCTGTCTGCCACTGCACCATTGTTCACCACACGCAATTTTCTAGTTGTTTGTCTAATTTGCTTTTAAAAACCCAAAACAAATTGTGCTTTTGCCATTTCCTGTGGAAAGATGATATTCAGTGAGAATCTACAACTATATATATAATTTATTTCAATTATGTGTGATGTCATCAGAACTTTATCATCCAGATAAAATTCAAGCAGAAAAATATTTTTATTTATATATGTTCAGACAACTTCTGGCATTGTGGGAATGTGTTCTTTTTCATAGTATAAATTTTATGCCTCAGTGCACAGCAGCTGCCTGTACTGCTGTGTTCTACAGGAGACTTCCGAGGAGACAGATTTATATAATACAGTCATAATTTAGTCATTAATGTGAAGATGTTTTATCAATTACCTAAGCAAAAATACCCTGCAGAATTGATACCTTTTTAGTTATTAAAAAGTGGTGACTATCTTAAATTAGTTATTGGAAATAAGGAATTCAGCAACAGAAATTAATCACTGTCACATCCTTGTGCATGTCTTGTGGATGCTAGGCTGTGTAGAACATTTGTTTGGAAAAAGGAAAAATATTATTATGATACCCTTAATAGAAACAGACAATCAAACAAATCTTAATTTGAAAAGGTTTTTGCAGTCATAAATCATAATGGCACTGTGCTCTAATGGAGGAAAAACATCTTCATAACTGTATGACCTTGGTTCAGAGGGCCACATTCTGGGAGGCATATGCTCTCATCAGACATTTTTCTTTTTCCATTTCAAAGACAGATGACATTTTTTCCAAAATACAAAGTTAAAGGTGTGCATTCTAGCTCCTGGTAAAATCATGTTGTATTTATCCTTACATTTTGTGGCAATTAAATATATATTTCACCAGTGCGTTAAGATTATCTCTGTCTCTGTTAATAGATACTTTATGGTTATTTGCAATGTCACTGAAGCCAGCACGAATTAAAGGTCAATATATTTTTAACATAAAGGGCAGTGTGCTGGTAACTCTTTGATTGTTATGGTCACGAGTACTTGGGCTGAATGGGGTGAAGTAAAAACACCAAAAGGAAAAACGTGAAATATGGAATTTGGCTGCACAAACATCAGTTGGGGGTGCAACGTAGCTTAGCTGCCATTTAGGCAATCTGCCCATATCATTGAGAGAAGATTTATTTTTGCATACATATGTATATTAAAGATAGTAATCACATCTTCATTCCCATTGAAAGGGAGAAGATAGTAGAATATTGAGCAAATCAAAGGCTGAAATGATGAAGATATTTATCTTCAGCCTAAGAAGAGATTAATATGAATTTAAACTAATGAAGAACTGGATAGCAAATTAAGATAGATGTATTATAGTTATTTACAGAGTTTACTGTATTCCTTATTTACAAAAGCTACTGTCACTTCACCTGTTATGGCAATGGGCGGCAACTAGCACAGTTACAAAAGATGAGGGAGATGTTTTGTGAATTAATATAGTTGAGCTAATCTACATAGTTGATACGATTTATATAATTGAGGTAGCTGCCATTCACTCACCAGGCCTGTTTATCTCCCTCAGTCATATCCCTGAGATGCACTGAGAATGGCACTCCAATGCCCATACAGTGTACATATGTTTAGAAAAAGTTTATTTCCCTGTCAAAGAACAGGGTAAAGGTTGTAAAGGGCATATGGTGTGAAGACAAGAGAGAGGAAAGTTAAAGTGATGTGGACTGTGGAATTGAACCTATGTCTGCCGAGCCCACCTCTGATACCTGAACCACATCTAGAGTCATTCAAGAGCCTCAGCTGATTGTATTTTGAGATACGGTGGTGAACGTGGATTAAAAAAAAAAATAAAATTAAGATTTATCTTCTGAAAAGGAAATAAAGATCTGTCACTACTGAAGCAATGAAGGGCATAGCAAAAGATCAGTGATATTGTTCCCTGGTAAATGTTTGTCGTCTATCAGCGTGTGGACTTGTACCGTGTCTGGCTTACATCATTGCTGCACATGCCTACTCACACTCTCTCTGTGTACTGGGATGCACTTCCTGTAGGTTTTCTCAAACGAAGATTTTTGGAGTAACATTTTGGAGTAATTTTTGAGTGTGACAGGTTTTCTGCTGTAAAATGAACAGGCCCCATAATAAACAGCTCAGCAGTATCGCATAATTTTTTTCAGGTCACCTTTAAAGACAGACATGGTGTTCCTACTGTGCTACATGCCCCCAGAAAACTGCTTCCTTAGCAGGGGCTCTGTTGTTTTATTGATAGCATAACTAACTACAGATAAATCCTCTGATTTAGTAAGTCCCCCGTTACCTCCCTGAAACAAAGCATCTCCTACTGTGTTTCCTGACTATCAGACGATCAAAAAACTGAACTGTGAAAACAACAGTAACCATGAATCTTCCTTTCAGAATCCAGTTTTTGAAATAAAAATCTTATAATAAATCAGTAGATGAATGAAATATATCTCATTAATATACATTATAGCAGTGAGAGAGAGCAGATTTTGTGCTAATTAAGAAAGTACAGTAAGTGGGAGAGAGTTCAGCTTTACTCTTTTACTAATGAGCTATATGTTGTGGACAGCTAGTCATTTAAATTACGGCACGGTATGTGATTCGGACGACACCTACAGTTGCCGATCCATAGAGTAGAAGAATAATGATTTTGTATAAGGTGGTGCATTATCCAGCTTATCTGTACACAGGATCATGCTGTGATCTTGGAATATTTTCCTATTTCCTTTCACTGAAGAAGGCACTCACCAGGTTTCAGCACCCACTCTGAAAGGAGAATCTGGAAGAGTTACTGACTTGATTGTATATATCAGCTACGTGTCAAAGCTTCACAACTTTGCTTTAGCGACTCTGTTTTGGCATGTAGTTCAGTCACATGCTTTCTCATGAAATCTCACTGCCTAAAGCATACTGAACGTATCTGGTATCCCACTGTCATCTCATGTGGCCCTGTCGAAGGGAGCTTAAGACTGTGGTCATAAATGAACAGCTTCCCAGATTGCACCTCCAGGAACTGTTCAGCTGTACTGCAGTATTTACTCAATAAGGATAGGAACTAGGAGGTCAGAAATACCTTGAAGAAATTAAGGGGGCTTTGATCCAATCTTGGTAACAGTTGGTACATATTAAAAAGGCTGATTAAGTCTCTGGAATAGCTGCTCTATTATGAGAAAAGTGGGTAGTCGTTTGGGCTGTGGATTTGTATAAAGCACGGCTTGATGGTTTTTGTATGGAGCAGTTAGCTAATAAAAGTAGCACTTGCTAGAATGCAAGTGTTGCCTTTTCTAGTATTACTTCTGGAGGAATCTCAAACAATTTGAATACGTTTGCAGAAATCTAGAGGATTGTTCAGTCACTGAAGATACTGACTCCACAAACAAGTCCAGGACAACTGAAACAAACTTTCTCTGCTTCTCATCAATCTGACCGTAAGAGCTGCATTTTGTCTGATATTCCTGTGATCTGGAGGTCATAGATAAAGAAAATGCTAATGGGGAAAAACTAGCTGAGTTTTTCAAAGCTCAGAAAATGTTCAGTTTGACTGTGATTTGACTTTTGGATAAAGAGGCAGTGGAATGGGAACATAGTTTCTGTTGTCAAGACTGATTTTGCTGCTCATCTGATTTCATGTTATTTCTGGATGTCATGTATTATGAAGATCTAAAGACCAGTGGGTTATACTTCTCATATAAATATATAAACACCCCATTTTTCTTTAAGAACTCAGATCTTCATTTTGTGTCTGACATAAATATTGCAAGGTGAATGAATTGATTTAAAGAAATAAGGTAATATTCCCTGATTATAGCTATGATTAGAAAACCACAATTCTGTTTCAGAAATAGACATGTGCCCAAATATTGAAACACAGGACAAAAGCTCAAAAGTCAGTGTAACTGCATTTAGCCTGTTTTCTATACATTGAGAGTAAAGATGGAGACACATGAGAAAGGAAAGGCTAGAAAAGCAAGTAACATAAACCAAAAGGCTACAGGAACTTGTTTAAATGCAGTAATGGTGTAATGAGCACCTAAGCACTATCCCCTGGGTAGTGAATTCCAGGACTTAGGACAAGGACAGAAGAATCTGCTGTAGTTTTTTCTCGAGTTGGAGAAAATCCTTTCTTGCTTTTTATTAATGAGGTGCTCTGGTGAAGCACAGGAGGTTGGAACTGTCACTTTGGTTACTTTATGATGCTAAAGGGCTCAACATAAAAAGGTTGTAAAATACTAGGGTTTTTAATGTCTTCATAAATGATCTTAAAAAAGAGGGTAGTCTCTTTTGGGAATAGAGGACCACGCTGTCATCAGCTGAACACTCTCATTGTAATTGTATTACCTTTTCACTAAAACCAGCAACATTGATGGTGTAGGGTCCAAGACCATTAAGTATCAAAATTAAAATGGATTTTGTGCTCTCAGAAAACTTATAAGAAACTTTCCAACTCTGGGGTATTCAAAACTGAAATTGTCCTGTGCCCCTAAGGAAGAGGGCAGAGAAGGCAGCTTTCATTGTGCACTGATCTAAAAGCCTTTTTCCCCAAAGTACAAAAGTTTATTTTATGATGAAACAAGTTTATTATGTTTTGATTATAGATAAGAAGCATATGGATAGCATATGATAGCCAGAACCTACATCTAGACTATTTTCTGCAAAGCAGAAAATTATCAAATGTGTGTCCGGTTCAGACAGTGTTTGAGGTTATTGCATGCTGGAGTTCAACACATACTTCAAACAGACCACATCCAAACCACATGGTCATCCAGCAGACATCCACATTCTCTCTTCTTGAACATGTATGTTCCAAATTTTCAAGAGTTTTGGCTCTAACTATAAAGATATTTTTGGTTCACAATAATACACAAATGTTAGAGAAGCAATATGTAGGCTGCCTAAAAGTGACTTGTCATTTTACAAATGCAATAGAGATTGTTGATTGTTTGCACAAGAAGTTATTTATAATAATAATTTCTGAACCAGGAAATGATCTTTTACACTTTGTGGAATGGTTTGGATATTATATCATGCTTCAATGCATTTGGACTTATTACCAAGTCATTACAACAAGAGTAAAGTTTCCATAATTTATAGAAGAGATTAGGCTGTGTAGTGTAGGAGCTGACCAAATAAATAATTGAAAATGGCATTTTTTTCCCTCAGGTCCCCTGCCACTAGCACATTTCTCTACTCTGGCTCTTAGAAAACTGTGTTCTGGACTACTATTCCCACAATGCAGAACATGGTTACAAGCATCTTCATTTCCATCAGTCTGAATGTGATACGTGCTTAATTCAATCATGTAAGCTTTGTGTACTGGAAGTACTGTACGGATAACTTCTGATGTAGAGAATGGAGTTTTACTTTTTGCTTTTCAGGTGCTCGATGTTTTCGCGCCATCACTTTTTTTTACCGTTATGTATGTTGTACAGATTGTCGCAGCTTTAGTTCTGCAACTCTTATCTCCTTAGGGCTTTTGCCTCAGGGAAAACCTTAACTGTCAAGTTTCATTGTTTAAATTGGGTTGTTTAGAGTGTGTAGCAGGAAGAGACTGAGTAATGAAATCCATACCCTGACTGTATTTTAAAAACCCCTGTTTTCTCTCTCAGAGGTCTGAACTTATGTATTACTGTCGGGCTAGTGGTAGAAAGGTCTGAAGCACCAATTCTAGATTTGTGAGCAGTCATATTTGGCAAAGTATACCAAAAAGTGCTCCAGAGAGCAGTCTGGCTTCTGAAGGAGCAAATTAGGGATACAAATTGTAGGCCTGTATTTAATTCTCAGCTTCGTAATTAAAGTCTTAAGAGAAAGTCACATGGCGATCAGCTGCAAAAGCTTAAGAACAACCTACCTTTTGCCTGCTCCTGCTGGACAGCTGCATTGGCAGGCCATGTGAGAGTTCCTCAGCCAGTGCAAAGTTAAGTGGGTTTTTTCTTTACTGTCATGGAAATGTGATGTGAGCTGAGCTGCTGGGTTTCACGCTAAGTGGCTGAAGGATGCAGGTCAACGCAGTAACCTCCAACACCAAGGCAGTAACACATTCCTGTGGAACAGCAGCATCTTCAATTACTGCAGGCGCCTGCTAGGCAAGATATACGTCTGATCCTTAAAATCTGTATTCAGTTAATGAAGACAAGGATTCATGACATCCTTTGCCTGATTTACAGTAGCTAGTTTAGTAATTGGATCTCTGAGTATGAGTTTGATTTTTCATTTCCATTTTTGAAAGAAGGGTAAGCTTTTGAAGTTACACTGTCTTTTTCTTTGCTCATGCTATTAGGTTAGTGTATATGCATACTTTCAGAAGTAGCTGCTCTAGAGTGAAGACAAAAGCGTTTGACAGCTGATGTGTAGTTTTTCATATGCAAGAGTGCAGTGGTGTGTGGATTATAAGGGTTTATTTAGAAGTATAATAGAACATGAAGAAGGTGAAGAAGAAATTGGGAGGACTTTTAAAAACAGAAACTCAATCCTGAGAGCTCTTTCTGACCACACCAATATACAGAGTTACTGGCTTCTGTCATACTTATAGGACTGACACAGGGTTCCTCTTTGTTCCTGGTTCTTCTAGAGAGTACCTTAAGCTTTTTCTATTAAAAAAAGCACAGCAAAAAGGAAGAGGAAAGTGTATCCCAACCATCTGCAAGGTTCTCAATAAACCGTCCAAAATCATGTGCTTGAGTAGGGAGATGTATCAAGAAAGGGTAAGGAAGAAAACACAATACTTTCCTTTAAAAGTTTTGAATCTTAGGTTAAGAAAACAACATTCTGAACAAAAGCCTTCATTAATATGAAAAAGTAATACCCTGTTGTAATCAGCATATGTCAGGTTGGTAAACTGCCATTTTATTTCAAGGGCTTAGCTCTGCATTGCAGCCTTCCCTTTGCAGTGTCATCTTCACTGTCGGTTGAGGTGAGTTACTGCAACGATTTTGTCACAGATCCTTGACAGCTAGTGGAGCTACAGGCTCCAAGCGGTCACTGTGCAATAAAAGGCATTTGACTGAAAGACATTTCCCTATTACTGTGATACTAATTTATTAATCACTCATTACAGAAAATAAAGGGGAATATGTATGTGGGGGTGTTTGAGGGAAGGGAATACGGAGACGGCAAAACCCTGACATTCTGCAGTGAAAAGTAGTCAGCCAGGTCCACATAGGCAGGCTTAGCTGCATAGCTCAATGAAACTCATTAGCAAAGGGATCAATGCCACATAGGGAGTATACTCTTTTCATGACTCTTTGTCAGTCTGATAACTCTCCAACATATTTTGTTCAGACAGAGGTGTTATAAAGTTAAGAAACTTGATTGTGGGACTCAATTCTTTGCGTTCTTGCCATGTTTCTCTAGGACACTTAGCATATCTGCAGAGAAGTAGATTATGTAGGGGCAGTGTCTGTGGGCAAGAACCCATTCCTGGACCCTAAGCTCAAGTGGCACAACAGAGTTTGCACCCATATAGCTAACTTTTTTCCTCGAAAAAATATCTTGGCCTCATATACACCGCCTTTTCAGAACAGTCCCTGGGCTCTGCTGCCAGCTAACCAGACTGTTACCCAGTCACACCAGTGCTAGCTGGTATGAGCCAAAAGCACCAGACAAGGTATTAATTACCACTTTGGCAATAAGCGATCACAGAGCGGTGCTGGAGCTTATTCCCAGCTCCATTATCCATACATTCTGGGGGAATGTATCCAAATATCTGAAGTCACAATGTAGGGGATGCTCTGGCTGGACTTACAAAGATGACTGATGCCCCTGGTTTCTGGGATGCCAGGAATGATAGTGCATTTGAGAGCTCCAGGACCATTAGCCATCATTAGTCACTAGGCAGACTCAGTGGGCTTTAGATCATGTGGGAGGCAACAGGTACGGCCACATGTTAGAGCCATGTCCATCCAAGAGAGGACATGGTCATTTCCATGTTTTTACAATAGCTTGCTTGAAAGCCTATGCAAGTACACAAGCGATGGAGAAAAGCTGAGAAGAAAGCCTTGATGAAGAAGATAAAGGAGGTATACTGCAGTTGCCACAGTGTCACTTCTTATTCATGTTCACATAATGAAAGGAGCAGGTTTACTCTTGCTTATGTAATGCTCTAAAATGCTCTAAAATTGCACCGACTGAGGGTTCTTTCACTCAGAGATTCTAATCTTCAATTGCAAATGACTGTAATGTAAAATGGAACAAACCTACAAGGTCATACAGTTACTGTAAGGGTATGTTTGAAAGTTTTCAAAGGATTTGAAGTTGATATACAAAATTCACCCTCTGAGTAGTCTTTAAGATGTAAAATGTAAGAAATGTACATGTATGTCTACATATAGGCTACCTTTGAGTTTCTAATGAGTGCTTGATTGTGGGGATTCTAATCTGATAGCAATTTTCATCTTCACTTCCTTATTTCTGGCACAGAATACTCTATCATAAAAAATAGACTGCGTTCTTTTCAAGTACATTCACAATAACTGTAGGGAAATGCATTCCGTGGTTTTACAATAGGGTTTCAGACTTCACAAAGCAACTGTATTGGTTTTTATGCATCCTTTCAGCATCTAAGTAACTTTATTCAGTAGTAATCACCAGTAAAAGGCATAGCACTCTCTTGAGATGTGAAGACATTGATTATAAATCATAGTTTTGTACTGGTTCACTACAGGAACTAAGAATATCAAACTATATATATTATTTTTATTTAAGTGCCTGGAAGTATCCAACATCTTTCAAGTAAATCACAAATAACCTGACGTAGCGGCAATGACTTTTGTTTAGGTGTTGCATTAAGAGGCAAAGTAGTTTTGGCAGAAAATAAACCCCCTTGCATTCTAACACTCCTCACCGAGGTGGGAGGCTAGGTGCAGCTAGGTTTAAATTCTGAGTGATGCCCAATTCACCACTATCTGTCCAGTCACATTTAATATATTAAACTGTTATGATTCTGGATATACTAATAGTGGACTGCACCTTCAGTGTAGTCATGCTCATGAACTAGCACGGCCACTCTTTGGTTGCGTTCAATGAGAAACTAAAATGACTAGCTTCTTTAACAGTGTGGTTTATTTAAGCAACAGATATATAGGTTCTTATGGGTTGCAGGTGATAAATACACTGTCTGCAAAGCACGTGCAAATAAAAGTATTGTTAATTATACAAAATGCACGACAAAGTTATAAAAAATATAGCCTGTCTATAACTGTAGAAAAGAGACTCTCTAGAGAGATTTCTAAGTTTCCCAAGGAAGCACTTAAAATAGTCTAAGTCTTACCCAAAGGCGTCCCTATTGGGGCAAGAAAGGCTCAGCCTGTCGACTGGTCCCGGAAGTCAAAGGCAGTCTTGGATGGAGTCCTCCTTGACTTGTTGATGATGGTGTCTTCCCTGATATTCCTCCTTTCTTGGGCTATTTTTATAATTTTTTTTTTTTACTTTCATGGTGGAGTTTGAGTGACTCTAGTCATAAATACCTTTATCATGATTGGTGTAAAATTCTCTCGCCTCACATTTAAAGGTATAG